>CM074188.1:47968343-48568343 GCA_037179385.1 Holothuria scabra
ATGAATGATGGGGCAACAAACGAATTGTATGGTTTGTTCTTTATTTTGCCTTGATTCCAAGCAATTTTGTCTTTCAATAACGGTCTGTTTCTATTGAAACCAAATATGAAAGTTCAGACATGATAATGAAGTTGATGAAGTGCCGTTTTCACTGACTGCATGACCAAGCTGTGAATTTGTTATCACAGTGTCACGGTCAGAAGAAGTCTATCTTATTATTTCTAGCTTGCTATTCAGTACTGTTGGACAAATAAAACCTTCTTGCCATTGACAGCAGAGACAGAGCTAGGGAAGAATTTTTTCTGCCTTGGGCGTTTTGGCCCACTTTAATCTACCGGGTGCAAGGATTTTTATTTCCTAGAATTTATTGGGCCGCTTGGATGCAACGCTTTACATAAAAATTTGGCAGTTTCCGTCCCTGATCTCCAACCTACTTTTCAAACCCCCAGACCTCCTCAGTTTATTGCTAAGCTTCTGCGCCTTAAGTTAAAGTACCTTCACCACGGTAAGCCACAGTTCAATAAAGGTGGATTGAAATACTATTTCATCCAAATGACAAAAATCAGTCCCTACCTTAGTACGCCACTGAATGGCGTCAAAAAGCGGTAAAAGTGTACATAAGCTCAGTGGCGTCGCCGGGGGGGGGGGGCAGGGGGCGCGTGCACCCTGAAAAATCGTGCCCCCCCCCCCCCGTGTGCCCCCAACTGAGATTTGAGAGTTTCAAAAAAATATGTCTTCTGTATAGTCAGAGTGTGACTATGAATTTTTTAGGATTCGATTCCTCGGTTGAAAAGAAAAGGCAGTAAATTTTCATGTTTTCCAAATGAAAATATCGCAAAAAAAACTTTGGAAATGCCATTTCCGGCTGTCTGAGGGGTTGCGTTTTTTCAAAATTTTCTTTACACTTCCGACTACGTCAATTGAAGGTGGAGCACAGTTCAGGTATCCCTTCAAGCAGGATTAGGCCTACATTTTTCCTTCAGAGGATCACATCTAATTGCCCGTCAACTGCCTCTTCTTTCTCTTTCTAGTGCAGCTTACCTTCCTCAAAATATTAGCCGGATCCGCTCTTGAGAGTAGTTTCACTAACGTTAGTGTTGTTACCAAAAATAAAATCTTACTCGAAATTTCCCTGTAAGTAATTTTTAGACCAGTGTAAAGACAACCCTTAAAAAACAACTTTAAAACATTACAAAAATGCTACAAACCCAGGAGCTTACAGGGGCTTTGCCCCTGCACCCCCACCAAGACTCACTTTGAAGTGCGCATCAACTTTTTCTCTATAGATCATCTACCCCTTTTTCAAAATGTCAGCCGGATAAGCTCTTGGTAGTTGAATCAGTGGTTTTTTTACCGAAAGTCTTACTTGAAGTTACCCTGGAGGTAAATTTTAGACCAGTGTTAAGTCAATAAAATTTCCCTTAACGGCAGTCATTCGTCACCCCAAACTACAGTTTCAGTATGCATACATCAAAACGCACAATTGGTACAGCTCTTTGATTGGCATCACATTCAAACAATGAATCATAGATAAATTACACAGCATGTGCACTGAGAGTGTCTTGATTACACATTATGGACTTGTATGGCCACTGGGACAAGCCATGAAGCAATACACTAGGATTGTGTCTGGATAAAGATGAGTTTTAGATAAATGTGGGAGGGGCTAGAAGTAAGTAGGTTGGGAGAATTGGAACTGTTTGGGATGATGAAAATATGCCTTTAAAAAAGTCTTTAATACCTCACAAATACGCTAAAACCCAGGAGCTTCCGGGGCTTTGCCCCCTTGACCCTCACCAGGGGCCCTAAGGCGGGCCCTGGACCCCATCCGTTGAACCGCGCTCTTCGCGCTCGGTGGCGCCTCCGGCGCCATGAATGGAGTCTAGCATTTCCCCCCCCCCATAAAATCGTTGTGCCCCCAGTGCCCCCCCCCCCCAGAATGAAAAGTCTGGTGACGTCACTGCATAAGTTGTAGCAATATTACAAAAAAGGTTACATTAAAGATGTGATTCTGAATATAGTTGTTTTAAACACACTTTGCCCAATATATCGTCTTTTTTTACCTTTGGAATTTCCCTTGGGGGAGCAAGTGAGGGGAAGACGATCGACTGGGGCCCTCTTGTTACGCCACTGTAGAAAAGTTTTTCTAGATAGAGAACGACTTGAAACCTGAAATATAGATAAATTAAGATTGGTGAGTGTTTTCATTTAAGGTTCTCATGTGGAAGAATTCTTTAATAATGTGGCTTCACCTTAAAAAAATTTTTCACAGACTGACAATGTTGTAACAAGCCAGGCTTTTATTGACTTGACTCCATTTAGGATTCCAAAAGATTTGACTTGACTCGACTCTTGGATCAAAAATGTACCACCGAAAATAACTTGTTCTATAGTAACCTTGACTCGACCCCATGAAGAGCTCAAGGCTGCAAAGAGGCTCGAGTTGCAGATAAGGCTCAAGTCAACGCATAAGGCCCGAGTAACATTAGAAATTATTTCAACTGGTTTTAGATTTAAGAGAGAGATATGTATTTAAATATGCTTTCAATGGTTATGTAACGCTCGTCTGAGGCCTTGGCATGATCATGATGACAACATGAATTGCCCTTCAACAGAATTTTCGACATTTTATAAAACGCACATAGACGGCTTAAAGCGCTAGATTTTTTTCAGGGAGGGACGAGTGTATTTTGGTGTGATTAATGGACCTGTTTTAATCATTTTCTGACTTGAAAAAGTTCCGAAAAATCCGTGTCAAACTTTTGCAAACTTCTTGAAATTACCAAATTAATTATCAAACTCTCCCGGTCTTCAGGGCTTTGAGATGAATTTCAGGGGGTACAGATTATTACAGGAGACCGGGGCACTTTGGGTGCCCGAAAAATTAGGTCATGGAATAGTATACACTAAAAAGGCGAACGAATTTTGAGATCACAAGACAGCAATTTCACAATTTTTTCATATTTTTATTACTTATATTTTGTATATTTTACCTGGTCTTACCTCCAAGGCGTGGAAGGACATTTGGTACATTTCGCATGCGATATGCATACGGTAAAAAATACGGTTCTAATAACTCCTCGCTGAGTTAATTAAATTTTCGCACATCTCCACATTCCAAAGACTGCACCGAACGTATAATGCAATCATACTTCAAATTTCGAATACTGAAAGGGACAGTAACAATGCTACGGAGTTACATGAGGGGGAATTTTCTCTCTCACTTTTTCACTTCCCCTAGAGCACCCCCCCCCCCCCCCCGATTCCGAGTTATGTCAGTTAGGTAGGGACTGGGTCAACAGAAAAATACATAATATACCTTCCTGAGACTTAATTTTTCACCAAGAAATATGCTAAAACCTCAGAGCTTCCGGAGGTGTCTCCTCAACCCTATTCGAGGCTTTGCCCCTGGATCCCATCTGCAGGAAAGCGCTCCGCGCTCGGAGGGCAAAAAATTCTTGCCCTCCTCCAATATTTCTCTTTGCCCCTAGATTGACACCTCCCCCGCCCTCATTTGGACATTCTGGTGCCGCCACTAGAAAGCGGAGATGCATCCAACCAACTTGAGTAAGTATAGTAGACCATCCATGGATGGCTCTTGGGAATCATGTGACAGTATTTTTCCTCTTCAAGTTTGAAATCAGCTTAGAACGACTGCTTGGTTACCCTCAATATGCAATATTTAAGTTGTGAAATATTATGAAAGATACGCAATGTTAAATTAAGTTTTTCTTCAAAAGTTTAGGAAGACTGTTTTTGCCCTATAATTCCATCCCTAATAACTTATCTCATTATTAATTTTTGCAGTAGCTGAACCAAGGTGAAGAACAGACACGAGCTACAGAAAATATAAGAGGAAGATACATTTTCAGACGATATTTATATATGCCACCCAATAGATACCGTATGTAACCGGGAGGTTTGGAGTTTGGACTCGTTAGCTTATCACGACGTCCTGGTCATACCGAAGACTTTAATTAAACTGAGAAAAAACTTGTGAATGGTTCCAGGAGGCGATCAGTTCAACCAGAGAGGTCCGTGTTTCAACTCAACAAAGTAGGCGAACTCTTACTACTGTAAGAAGTGATGGGATATAATCAGTTCCGTCGCCAGACTTTTCATTGTATGGGATACTGGAGGAGCACAAAGATTTGGCAGAAGGGGCATTGCTAGACGTACTCATGACGTCGGAGGCATCCGAACGCAAAGCACGAGGCTCAACCGGGTGGAGTCCAGGGGCACGTTTTGGGTCCGCAGGTGGGTCCAGGGGCAATGTCCCGGTGGGGATCGAGGGGACCAAGCCCCCGGAAACCACTGGATTTAAGCGCATTTGGAGGCATTAAAGTCGTCATTAAAAGGTCATTCTATTTTCTAAGACTGCTCTTAAATTAGTTGGGTAACTTGGAAGTACGGTTTCATTGATATAACAAAACTACCAGGGGCGGATCAGGCAGACATTTTGAAAACGAGGGAGCTGAACAGTATAGATCTACCGATGGATCATTCAATGGTGTTCTAGGGGGATGAGGGGTCCACACAAGTAACGTTCTTAGTAGGATGCTTTTTATATCACTTACAACAAACAAACGGCGGAGCTAGGGATTTGGGTCAAAAGAGGGGGAGAATGGCCTGCAAGAGGGGCATGTCAAAGAAGGATTTAAAAGAACCTAAAACGAGTGGATGGCAGGTAATTTTGGTCTGTGAAGAGGCGGGTCGCTCCTGACCATATTGACGCTCATCCACTGAATGATATTCGCTAAACGTTAGATTTTATCAAAGATACGGTTGGTGAGTGAGTGAGGGTTAATTAATAAGATTTCCAAATTGATTGAAGGAAAGATATATATTTTTTAATATGAACTTGAAAAAACGTTTTAATATTGATCTCTGGAGGGCATGAAATGAGATATGTTGTCCGGAGGATGGGGGGATTTTCAGTCATCTTCGTTTAATTACGTCGTTCTGAAACAATCCAAACATTTGTATACAAGCAATTGAGATTCTTATCTCGCATGGATTGTTAATATATTTCTACCGCATCTGCCAGCTTTACTTCAGTTCATAGTTAAGGGGCTATAGACCGATGATTCATTGGAGCCAGAATATACAAAACAAACCATTTACGTAATGATCAAGCTGGGCAAACATTGTCAGGCAAACTAAGCCGCAGCATCGATTATTGCGCCCGCTAAGATGAGGTCACGTATTTGCAACACCATCCACCACTGCAAATACCCTTGCACCCACCGGTTTTGCATCCACTCCTAAAAATGGAAGTTACTAATAAGTTCTGTTAAGAGTATGTCTTGCAATGGGAAGTATATAACCTGTTCGTACAAAAGTAGAGGTTAGTTACTTAGATTCAGTTTTACGGCTCCGTTCCTAAAAAGCGATTTTTCATTTCAGGATGGTACAGCACCAAGACGGTGAGTTTAAAGCCCAAGGCACACTACATCGATATGGGACCGGATATCGGTTGTTTGTGAAGCCTTAAACTTAAAGGGCTGAACAAACCGAGTCCCCGCGCGCGAAGTCTTTTCGTTCAGCCCATCGCTACGAAAATCTGAAGGGCGGCAGCCTAAAGGGGGCTGCAGCCACAGAGGCACTACGCAGGCTATTGTCAGTATGGCATACTTACCAGCCTCATTATGGCATATACTTACCAGCCTGCAAGGGTTTATTAAGGCAAGGGACTTGAGTTGGCACTTATGACTACATAAATGTTTCATAAACGTACAGCCGGTTAATTCTGTTCCTTTATTGACGTACAAACGATTTTAGTTTGGTATAAGAATAAACTTCTTCTTAACTTCTTTTAAAATAAACTCAGTGTTGAACACCATTCGTCTCCATCTCTTGCATCACAGATATATGCAGAAAGATAAGCATTGTCTTACTTTTCAGGACGATATTGGGGGGGGGGGGATGTGACCACAATGGGTGAGGTGGGTATTTGCCCAAGTCAATGTGTTCATCAACACTTCCCCCAGTCCTACCAGCAAGTCGTAAGTATCAGGTAAATAATTTTCCTTTTTACCCTTTTCTGGGGTTTGGTAGTATCCCGCAAAGGTGGAGGTCGTAAGGATGTGGAAAAACTGAAACTATAAATGATAACATGGTCCTTTATAACAATTCATTAACAGCTAGCTCTGCATCTAAGTTTGCCTACAAACTCCACTTCCTTCATATCAGTGCTTAACCTGCCTGCTTTGAGAAATGGAATTCTACTTTGAATGATCAGAATCAGGGATGAAGATTGTGTTCAAATTTTTAACTTGCCATTCTGTACAGCCCCTGACTCGAAAATGCAGTATTTTCAGTTCAAGGTCCTCCACCGAATCACCCCTACCAATAGGTTTTGTTATTGATGAGGAAAACAGATTTCAATCTTCGCTCATTTTGCGGCACCGAGGTTTTTTTAATAGTCAAAGACTTGCTTTGGAATTGTAGTACTACGGTACTTCGGCTTTTATTTTGGATGTAAAGCGAGTATTTTAAGTAAGCAATTTTTCTTTTGTTTTGTTTGGATCTGGAAAAGGTGTTAGTAACCCTTACAATTTTTTAATTTTGCATATGAAATATTTTTTATTTGATTCAAAGGGAAATGACTGTAAACCGATAGTAGCTGTCTTTTTCTACAAGTATAAAGCTACCCTTAAAACAGAAAGGTTCAATAATAATCGGATTTTTAAAACGAAGAAGGACAAGGTAAATTGTGAGCAATTACATAACGCCTTTGGTAAATGCCACGATTTATTTTACTTGTTAAGAGCAACGGGTTTGCAGTTAAGATGTAGATGGTTGCCAACCTCACACTGTAAAATCTCAAGTATTACCTTTACTGGGATTGAAATAGCATTTTATATTTTAAGAAAGATGTTCAGTACATTGCATTATGCCCAGAATTTAGCAAAATGGAATGTTATTGTAATAATTGTATATAGCGTTGATAAAGCATATTCTTTGAAAGTTTTATACAATAAAATCCCATGAATAAATGGAGGAAAAGGGAGAATAGATTACAGTCATGCGTACTGAGTTCCCCAGCCTTTGCGCTTTCCCACCACCCTAACTTTTGAAACCATGGCAGAGTTACTGTAGACAGAATCAGCAAAAATTTGGTAAAGATAATTTTCAGTTTCGTTTTCAGTTTATTCTCCAAATGTCCACACGAAGATTTGTGTCACGTTGCTTAGTCTTTAGAAGAATATCCGTTTTTAAAATTCTTCGACTATCCATTATCTTAGCAATAAGCTATGTACGTGTTCGAACTGCCTCAAGTATTGGCATACAACCCCCTCATGAGACGTCATCGATGATGTGATAAGCGCTTATAGAATAAACCAATTAAAGGAACCGTTCTGTTTCTGCTGGGGAGGGAGGAAGGGCTGTAATAAACAATATTCAGACAGAATGTAGCCAAATTGTAGCCAATGATACACTGGCTCAAAAATACAGCTGCTTGAATAGTCAATTTATTTTATATACATTGCATATTTACTGCTGGTGAGATGGAGTTTTATGGCCCAGTTTCCGACCAATTGCTTCAACTCAAGCCGGCCAAGGGCTTTTCCCAGTTGTGGCTCACAGGCTTGTTATTCCTAATCCATTACCGCTTGAGAGAAAATCCAAGGGTACACACAAAATTTGACGTTTTAATTTTATTGAAGTAAATTTCGATACCCTTCCACTTTCGAAGACAATAATAATGCATGTAACTAAAATATGAAAATACCCATAGACCGACCCGAAGACGTAATATAACACACTAGCTACATGCAATACATAAGTAAAAGCTTACTGGCATTATGAATAACAAAAGTAAGTTTTTTTTCGCATTAAAATGTTATCATAGTTACAAAGTTTTACCCGGGAATTTCCCTCGTCACAATTTGCCCATAGCCAGGTAAGTTACCTTCGTAGCACTTGTGGAACATGTAGCCCTCATTTACTCACATCTTAGCTTGTCTGTGCGGAACTCGTTTTCTCAGCTGGGCGGCTACCTTTTCCTGACTGGAGATCCCCAACCAGGGCATAATCTCTTCCCGACTTAGTGATCGAAGTCTGCCCAATTCAGCAAGTTTTTGACCACATAAATAGGGGGTGGAGGCTGTAGTGATGTTATACTCTCACGGCGCAACGAGTGCAGCCAATGTTTTGCCATGAACTAATAAATGTACGTGGAGTATGGGAAACAGGTTTTGTGTGGTAGGGGAAAAGTCATGAAGTGAGGTATTTCTCATGAGAAGAGGTTCTTCAGACGTATAATTGTTCTCATATTAAAAAAAATTATAAAAACCTTAAGAGGCAAAAACATATCTAAGACTGGTTCATGGGGGTAACTAAGGATTAACTATATAAAGGCATAATGCACATCTTTCATTTTCATAGTAACTTAGACCTCACACACTTTGTAAACAGGTCTGGCATAACCGGGCAAGATATAACAAGGGGCAAAAATTGTCCACGAGCAAAGTTTTCCGCGGTTGACAAATGTGTTAAAAAATGTAGTCAACTGCCAGCCTGAGACTTTCCCCCAAAAAGAGGAAATGAGTCCGAGATTCCTAAAAACAAAAAGGAAAATGAGAGGCAGGCACCAGGGCTGGGTCCAGGCGAGAGCTTAAGGGCCCCTAAGGGCATTGATATCATTTTAATATGGACATCTGATTGGATAGAACTCTGAGGGCTGTTTGCATAAGTTTTATAGCTGATATTTATGATACATTAATGAAAGAAACTTTTAGGGTATTTGACGCAAAAAAGAGGAATGAAGAAAAAAAGAGGAAATTTCCTCGAAAAAGGGGAAATATCTCATGTCTGAACTGCAAAAGTCGGATTCTGAGGTTGTGAAAAAATCAGGAGGTTTTCGCCCCTTCCCCCCCCCCCCCCAGCCATGACTACTTGCCTCTTTCATTTAAATAACACTTTCTAGTGCTGAATGCATTCACGAATCTGGAAATATCGGAATACATAGGCGTGATTAAAAATGTGAAAGTGGTAGAATAGAAAATTAAAGGGGAAGTTAAAGCAAAAAAAAAAAAAATCACATATGAAAGAAGAGCTAAATCTACCAAGTGTGGCGAACTTTCCAATCAAATCAGACATGTATTTCTCAAGATATCAGCAAACAAAGTTACTGGACTTTTGTTGCAAAGTGAGATTGAGGGCAGCAGAGATTATATCACTTCCTCATATTGGCAAGGAATGCTTAGTTTCCCTTTGTTTTTGTTTGTTTGTTTTTTTTTTCATTCTGTTGTGTTGACCTTGATGTTAATAGGAATAGGACATCCCCGTAGGGATTGCGAAGTTTGAAAAGTTCTCATGCCACATAGGCAATCACATTTTGATAAAATGGGACTGTTAGGGAGAAAATACGCTGTAAAGTTTAAAGAAAAACAAAAGACTGCTCATTGAATGTGGGGATATGATGTCATCCGTGCTTGCTTTAAGTTCTCTGTTTGTTGAAAATGTGACAAGTTTACTTGCCCACAGTGGCGTAACCAGACCTGACTGTCCGGGGGGCCATAGCATAGAGGTTTCCCGATTTTGTACTAGCTGAGCTGTGTTAGTTTGTGGGTGTCTTGGGGCCTTAAGGGAAGTGCTGTGGGGAGGGGCAATTAAAACAAAGAATCTTGGTCTAAATTAAAACGCACCGTCCTGAAATGACCTTTTCATGCCTTAAGATCAAGCCTGGGACCGCCTATGACTCAGTTATCACTTGGGGCCTATGCCACCAAACTCTAATGATAATTCGCAAAATCTCTAATAGGCCTATAAAATAACAAAGCTTACTTGCAGGACTTTACTTTTTGTATTAACATAAGTTTACTATTTAGTCCGAAAGCAACTTATAAAAATCCTCCACTCCGTCAATTGGTTTTTATCACTTCACCTGCCCCAACGTAGACGTGATACAGCGTCTGGTATGACCGCACAGTGGTCATTGGATTAAAAATAAAAGATTCAGCCCTCTTGATCGGTGAGACTTAGTAGCTCAGTCCTTGTTTTATTCGGATACGGAAGCTACTAAAAAGGCAATCATCCCAATTCCTATGACAAGCGATAGAATTCGAATAAATGAGAACCGTGAGCTGAACTCCTCTGGCAAAATTTCGAAGAATGTTACGTACATTAATGTACCTGTTGCTAGTGATTGTAACAAACCGCTGATAATCGGCGCGCCCGGTAATCCCGTCGCAAGGTATTCCACCATTAGACCAATTGCGATACCGAGTGGCGAAGCAGCAGCGAAACACAGCACATAAAGATACACGTGACTCACCAACTTCTCTCCAGATTCAGCGAGTCGAATACCGAGACTGAAAGCAAAAACCGTCTTATGCACCGATATCGCGAAGAACACCGAAGCAAACGATGTTAGAGTAGTTTGTAACCCGATTGCTAGTCCATCAAAGAGTGAATGAAAGGACAACGCTAATATCAAAGCAATAATTCTAAAACTAATGCGAATCGTTGAAGGAGTATCGGTTTCATAAACCGGTTCCATCAAAGGTGACTCCATCGTAGAATCGTCTTCGTCAAGTGACGGTGTTAAGTCTTCTGGCAGTTCACCCCCAGTGCTGCAACCCTGCCTACAATTAACGTGATCTGCTAGTATAGATTCTTCACTATTGTCCATGATTTTCCCGGTGCACTCCTCGATGCCAAGTTCCACGATCATAAGCAACACGACCCCAAGAATGACTGTCAACTCTGTGAGGGGGTAATCTCGAAGAAAGATTGGCCACGCATGGTTGTTTTCCTGAATCGCTTCTCGAGCTTCGGGAAGAAGATCAAGCATACACGTTCCCAAGAAGACTCCCCCAGCAAAGCTGTTTAAAGCGCACAACAGTTGTTTCACGTCCAGGGATGATGTGCTACGGCGGCCCGTGCAGTATTTTCCGGACGCTTTCGTTTTAGTGGCAGACCGAAAACAAGAGAACAGCCAAATTGGAAGACCCCCGCAAATCAAAACCAGGAAAAATAGGCACACCATGGCTACAAGTTTTCCAGCAAGGAGATCCATTGTGGAAAAACCGACAATTCCGCAAATATATAAAACAGAACGAAGTTCAACCAATGGGATAGCTTCCGCTCGGATTTACCGTATACTCACAAACGGTTTTAGTTGGTATCCATAATATCGCAACGAGTTCATAAATGTAGGTGGTTGCAGCCGTTTCCAAATTTCAAAAATGATTTCTGTAAATACGGATGTATTTATCCGCATGCACCTGCTTCACACAACGTGAACGTGCTTGGAATTCAACTGAAGTATTTACGCAAAGGTAGGTTGTTTGCAGAAATGCCTTTGACAACCTTAACACTACCCCCAATCCGTTATAGTCGTTGTTTTTAGGGTGGAGCAAGCTACAACTTATAAGGACTTAAGCTCTGGGCGTAAGTACAACGGAAAACAATAAAACCTGGCACAAGGGCAGCAAATGAAACATTAACGAATCAATTGAAACAAAACAGAGTCAAGAGTCACGAATCGTTGCTATTGTGTGCTCCTGTGCGAGTTATCAGAAAAAGTTTCCGTCGAAAAGAAATACTTTGATAATGTGGTTTTATAAATTTCTCAAGGAATGGAACCTGTGCCTTCAACCCATTGGTTCTTAAATACCTTTTCAAATGGATTGAGTTTCCCATAATGTTGTAAGGTGATACCGACTGATATATAATAGCGTCTGTATGGTAATTGTATCGGCTATTTGAATTGGGGGTATAGCAAAAATGCACATAGGCAATATTCGACGAGGCCAATTGTTCTTTCTTTGAACCCCGATCATACCGACCCGGATTATTCTGGTAATTGGATATCGAAAGACAGTATCAACTTCTCATCTTTTTATCAATATGGTGTACATAAAATGCTATAAGCGGGAGGGGAGGCTTGGGAAGACGGCATAATTTTGTGGGAAGCTTTATTTTTTTTTAACTAATCTGACCATTAACTAAAATCGCCACTATTAGTTGGCACGAATCAAAAAAAAAAAAAATTGCAACGATATATGCCACGTCTAGATTACTATTAGAAATGACGCTTAAAAATTTGGAAGTAGGGCACTCGTGGTCATGTGTGAAAGTAGCAACATGTGAATCACTTCATACAGGGTAATTACAACCATTTTCACAATTCTTACAACAGTTTAAAGTTACTATCAAAATTTTTTCAACCTCTGATAGAGTAAAGTCTGATAAATATTGAAGTTACCTTTTGGCAAAAACCGTTTTTCGTAAATTTTCAAGGAACGAACAGAGGGTATTTCACCACCCCGTTCAGGTACTATTTACTCTCTATAGACGATGAAAAGAGTCATTTCCTAAATTTTTTTTAAAAAATACTACTGACGGAAGTTTTATCAATGTATTATTATTGAACGATGAGGCCATATGCACTGTTTAACAAGAAATTTCTTAACTGGCTAATGATAGCCCTAATCCCAACCTAATGCCTAAAACGAGCAAAGAATACAGTCGATACAATACAATGGCAACAGCCAATCAAGAAATACCTTGTTAGACAGTGCTCATCTACCCGAGAAAGGAAGATCAGGGGTCCAGTGTATTACTGAATCTGAACATGTGAATGCAAGGTTGACTAATTATACCAAAGAAGTGAAGAGCAAACGATTGAATTACAACAATTTCATATATACATGTAATGGTCGTTAAAGGGCAAGAGCAGTCACCCAACTTGAAGTAGTGTAGTAGACTGTCCTGTTTTGTGATTTTCTTTTGAGAGTCATGTGACATGTTTTCTCATCAAATGAGAAATTTACTCAAAGCAACTGCTTGGTTTATCTTAAATATGCAATGGTTAAGTTGTAAAACATGATGGAAAACACTTTGAAGAGAAATAAGAAGAAAATTGTAAGATTTAGCTCTTGCTTCAAATTAAGTTTGGGGCTGGTTTTTACCTTTAAGACAAAAGTTTGAATCATTTTGTGAGGACGACAGAGATGCCCCAACTTTTATACATGACAAGAATAAAAGAGATTTGTTACACTTGCAGGTTTATTTATTTCTTGTATAAATTAACAAAACCACTAGCACATCCTTCAAATAAAACCTGAAAGATTTCAGACAAAATAAAACCTGTAATTCATGCAAACTGTTTCATGAATCTTTTTCAAAGTTGCACAATAAGAATCATCTGAAATGCTGTTTTTGAAAATTAAATGATCTCTCAAAAGAGGAAAGAAGAGTAATACATGACCAGTACAGTGTGAATTTCATGAGACCAACAAGTTTGAAAGCCAGATTGTCCAGTGGAGGAATTGCCATCCTAATCTGAGCAGCCTATCAAAGTCAGCTAAAAAGGGGGCCATCACCATTCTCCATTTGATGGAATATGAGCAATGCTGAACCCTTATATTCAGAAGATTATGAGGGAATTAATTCTTCTGCATAAGCATGCATGACGCAGGTAACTAAAGAATTGAAAAGATTAGGGCTGAAAGTCCCAGTTATAGCTGACTAAACCTGACCATCACAGGACTCATTAAGATTTGTCTTATTTATAGGCTACTTCTACCTATGGGGAAAATTGAATGGGCTAATGCCCACTCCACTCCCAGTGCCTCACTGGCTTGCTTTCCCCACCCCACTGTTTATGTAAACACTGGCTCCATTTTTTTAAGTCTTTGGTAAGACTCAGCCAGGAGTCAAACTCCAGCCTCCCAGCTGCATGCTCTAACCATTTGATGATTGATAACTGTACAACTGCATTTCTTGTAATCATATTTCTTATTCATACAATTGTGTTTATCTGAAGCGTTTTTAAATTTTACATGCTATGCTGTGAGCGATAAATTTCCATGTAATCATGGACAAATAAATTAGTTTATACTTTTTTCTGACTAACCTTCTTACCTAAATGTTCCAATAATATGACCTTCAAAAAAAGAATAGTCCAAAGCCAAATTTATTTTTGATATGTTAAAGAGGAAAATATTCTAAGCATTCTGGTGAAAGTTTTATTCGTTTCCAATATTAATGATTGAATGTGTCAAATTTTCTTCATAAAATGAACTTAGAGCAAGCAGGCGTGATGTCATGGCTTCACATTGCCAGCCGATGGTTTGTATTTTTTTACAATTTACTACCAATTTTATGCGACAAAACTTTTCTGACTAACCTTCTTACCTAAATGTTCCAATAATATGACCTTCAAAAAAAGAATAGTCCAAAGCCAAATTTATTTTTGATATGTTAAAGAGGAACACATTCTAAGCGTTCTGGTGAAAGTTTTATTCGTTTCCCATATTAACGATTGAATTTGTCAAATTTTCTTCATAAAATGAACTTAGAGGAAGCAGGCGTAATGTCATGGCTTCACATTGCCAGCCAATGGTTTGTATTTTTTCACAATTTACTACCAATTTTATGCGACAAAACTTTTATATATAAATATCATTAGTGCATCCTGAGCAATGGGATTTTAAGAAGCTCATGTGCCTTAGGGGTTAGATAACATCCATTATCAATTCAAGGTGAAACTAACAGGAAGAAAAATAAAAGAAAAACAAAACATTGGCCAACGATGTGAATCCATGACTTCACACCTGCTTGCTTCAAGTTCACTTTTCATAGAAAATGTGCCAACTTCAATTGCTAATATCTTGAGAACCAAACATGGAAAACTTTTACCAGAATGCTTAGAATATGTTCCTCTTTAACATGTCAAACATAAATTTGGTTCTGGACTATTCTTTTAATAAGATGTGCACAGCCAAAATTAAGCAGGAGTGTAAAATACTTTAGTTGCCCCCATGGGTTAGTTCCTTTAATTCTGACTACAGGTTCCACTCTTACACCTACAGCAGTGTAGGGCATAGGGTTACTTCATAAGGGGTTCATAAGGGGTGGGGTTGAGGCAAAATTGACTCCAGAAGTAATTCAGGATAGGTTTATATCTACCACTTGACAAGTTCTTGTTCTAAATGACAATTTTTATACATGTTTATCTTGATAACATAACTGGTTGTAAAATGAAGAGTTACATTGTTACAAAGCATGCCAATACCTCAAACCTTAGAAATTTTCCTAACTGTTTCACTCTGAAGTCAGCAACAAGAAACTGAAATTTTGTTCACCTCTCCTCACTGTGTAAATGTTTGTCCACTGATTTTCACAGGCCATTTCCCTTAGATACCAACATTGTTTACAAAATATTTGCTTGTATACAGAGTGATATTTGATTTTTTTTTTCAGCTTTTTCACAAATGTAAAACAAAACCCTTCCCAGTAATACCTCCCGCAACTTCCAATGGTTACGCTACAAGTTGCAAGAAACAAGCTCATGGGTTTGTCTGGGTCAACCCCAACCCAGTCAACCCCAAAGTGAGAGGAAGCTGAGTGAACTGAATGAAATCAAGAATCCTGGGACACATCATATTGGAACTCGATAAGAGTCAAACCAGTCATCCTTGGGTCAAATGTGTGACACCTAGGTCAAAAAATAGTACAGACTTCACTTTCAGTGTTATTAATACAGATTAGCTCAATCTGGAAAACACTTGGTTTAGACCAATGACAGAAAATTAAATGGTTAGTTAGATAGGGTTTGATCAACTTATTAACCTCCTGGTAAAATCTAGTGGTACCTTTTCTAGTTGTAGAGCACTAGATTATTTTCCCCATTCCATTAATTGCAATGGCAGTAGGTTTTATTTTTAAAGGTAAAGAGCAGTCCCCCCCAAATTGAAGTAGTGTAGTAGAATGTCCTGTTTCATGGTTGGCTCTTGAAAGTCATGTGACAATTTTTTGTTCTCAAAGTTGGAGTTTACTAAGAGTTACTAGTTGGTTTGCCTTGAATGTGCATTATTGAAGTTCTCAAATATTATAAAAAATAATTTGAAGAGGAATAAGAAGGAAATTGTGATATTTAGCTGTTGCTTCAAACTTTAGTTTGGAGCAACTGCTCCTGCCCTTAAAAGTCTTCGGTAAGATTTAACTTCAGAATCAAACCCTGGCCTCTGAAGGGGAAGTGCTAGTTTACCACTTGACCAAACACCCATGAGAAAATATGATTTTGACCAGAAGTGTAGCTAGTAGGAGGGGTAAGGGAATGAATGGACCCCTCCGATGGAATATTTCAGAGACCTTATGCTGGCAGTATATTTAAATGCAGTTCATAAACTAAGCTCCTGTGGACCTTTAAAAGGGAAAAAATACTTACTGTATGAAATGCTAATCACTTCCCTCAATATCCCCACACTACTTGAAAAGGTTGGTTGCACAGCAGAATATCCTTTTTAAACAGGCCAGAACAGATTTAAATCAATTTGAACTTGAATAAAGGATAACTGGAAACAGGTATCAACAGGGCTTCAGTAGGTACTGACAGGTACCAACAGAAACCTGTTAGTTTCATAGGAGTCAACTTTGACACCTAATAATTTATTGATGCCAACTGGTAATTCCACAATTGTGCAGTTGCCTGTTGAAACTAGAAAAAAACAGTATTTGTAAATACCAATTCCAACCTGTTCAATTTTCAACAGGAATTATTCTCTGTGAATATCTGTAAGTCAATAACCTGAAATAACTCGTAGCGTCCAGTCCAAACTACTTTAGCACAGATTAACAAGACATGAATTATTAGCAGAGGTTGAAAATAATGGCAATATTAATCATACCGTATCTACTGGAGTTTTTTTCAATGGCCTTACATGTATGGCAAAATTTATATATGGGAAATTCCTTGTTAGAAACTTTGGTACTTAGAAGATTTGGCTATGTCAGATAAACTTTCCCTCTCCTGCACAGGAAACCAGCGTAATTCATTCGGAAACGGTGCACTTAAACAGTTCTGTTTCAACTCAGGTCATACAAACAATCTTCTCTCCAATTAAACTTGACCAAAAGAGTAAAGAAAACAGGGGAGACTATTATAAAAGGCTGTGGATATAATTGGACTAAAAACAATAATATGGTGTTAAGCACATTTGAGTTGGACACAGATAGAAATTCACCAAAGCCACTTAATGAAATTTTCTGCAAGTAAAATATTTTTTGAGGATAGCAGAATATTTTCATGACAACAGGGTCAACCAAACACTTTATTTTCACGATCTTTAACCTCAATCCTTTAAAAGGAGGTCACATTATAGGGGAAAGAATATATTTCTTGCTATATCATATGTATTTAATGCCATGCATTACTTAAAGTCTTGATCACAAGCAAGTCACCTCTTGCCCAAAATGGCTCTTAGCAGCTACCATATAAAACAGACCCAGTGCGTCACGTTCCTGTACATCCAAAACTGAAGCATACCCCTATGTCATCTTTGATTAAGAGGGTTGTCTGGAGATTTCATCCAATCTTTTTTAAGCATCTGTTTCAGCTGGGAGAGTCGAAGATTGGGATTTTCTGCTTTGAGACGTGGAAGGTTTACCTCTTCAAAGGCAGCATAAGCAGCCTTCATCCTTTTCTCCGGATGTTTGTCTATTGGAGTACCTTCATTGACACTGTCAAAGGAAAAAAACTTTAGTTCATAATTTTCACAATATATAAAATACATATTAGCCATAACAATCAATGACTTTGGCCTTCAAAGGTCTTTATAATGAAGAGAAGATATGAGATTTTGAAGATTCCCCCCCCCCCCCAATATTTTTTGCCTCTTCTTAGAATAATCCAAATAACTATTGATCAAAAGCATTTTAAAATATCGCATGCCTCTTGAAAATATCTTAAATCTCATTATTTTAGCAGTTATTATTTCTGAGGACAGGACACGGGCAAATTCTTGACAATACTCCTATCCCCTTTGAGCATGCTGAAGCCTCACACTTTATTCCTGGGATGCTTTTTTCATTTCTTCAATAGACAGTCACCACAAAATTTAACACATAAGTAAACTGAACAATTATATCAGAGCTAAGCAAAAATACTGTCACGTTTCTGAAAGGAACCATTCCTGAATTGGTGTGACTGGGTATGTTAATTTCAGATTGGAGGGCTAGCCTTTTTCCTTTGATTGAAGAGCATTAACTTGCTCTAAGTCAAAACTATCAAAGTTGCTTACCTGAGTACAGCGATTGCATCTTCTACATTTCTGGCTTCTTCGATTCCTTCAGCTTTTGCCTTAGCTGCAGCAATGTTCACATTTTCCTCCAGTTTGGTGTCCAGGTGAGTCGCAGTTTTCGATTTACGAGCTGCTGCCTCAGCTGGTTAAACAAATCAAAAAGAAGAAATAGAAAATTCAATGCATGCCAGAGGCCTTTATTCTATTGTAAACACATATGGCCCTTCACATACAATTATTAACATATGCTTCACTTCCAAATAAGGACATTCATTTTCTTTAAAGTCAAGTATGAAAAGCTGTCTTTTTAAAAATTAAAAACGGACACTTATCCCCCATTATACTGTTTCCTTGGGGAAGGCAAAATTCTTTGGTGGTGACTTCTTTTTAATTGACACCAAGTTCAGATGATCGAGATTTTCTCTCATTGCAGGGTACACTCAAAGAGTTTTGATTACATGCAACAGTCTTAAATACACACCAGGATATGGTATGTCCTACAAATAGTCTGTTTGTGTTCATAAGGAGGAATAAGGACAGTTGTGGAAAGGACTGTCAAAGATCATAAGATCTGCCCTTTAAAAAATAACTATTAACATAATATGGGCCAAAAATAATTGGAAAACTGCTGAACATTGTGGAAAAGACTGATTTTGCCAGTCCCTTTCTCAAAAGGCCTTCAGATATTAGTCTTTACAAAAGGCCAGGGCTTAAAAAAAGTTTATTTCCCAAGAAGTGAGTAAAATTTTCTACAATTTTCCCTATATTCCATGTACTGAAAAGGGGAATTCCCCTCCAATTGCCAAAGTTTTCAACTCTTAAAGATTGCTCAGTGGCAAGGTATAGTAGAAAGTGTAACATTTCTTGTCAAAACCAAAAGAAGAGTACTAGGAGATCATTATTAGGGGGGACTAAGTGCCATCTGGGGCAGAAAAATTGGCTTTTTATGCTGTAAAGATTTATGATTACCTTTTTCAGCAGCTAATCGATTCGCAGCAATTTCAGCTCTGGTTAGTTTAGCTGGTTTTGTTGTCTTCCCTTTAAAACTTACTTCCTCATCTTCAAGCAGTTTCTTGCTTTCATTCTTTCTGGCAAGATTTTCTTGCCTCTTTTTTTCTTTGTCCTCCTATTGAAAGATATAAAGATAACAATCATTGGTTCAATTTAGCAACATGAACATTCCATTCTGTTTCAATTTAGGGCACACTTTGATGCTACAAAATGAAGTCAAGGACAACATGTAAATTTGATTTTATTTCTGGGTATATTTTGCATTCAATTTTGAAATTTTACTGTTTCAATAGGCAAATATTTAGAGAGAAAAATAACTATGTGTTACAGTCACCTACCCACCCCTTCCAAACCAACGTTGTCTGCAAATTTTGCTCCTACTGGAATGAACTGCTTGTCTCTTTCATGAACATGTTTTGTAAGCTGAGCACTACTGTATCGCTCATGTATTTAAATTCTGTTACAATAGCCAAAACTACAACATTGTTGTAGCCTATAATCTTTAATAAGAAAAATCAGTGGCAGATTCTTGATCATAGCTGATGACTCAACAGTTAAAGAAAATAAATTTACGACTTTCACAAAACCATCTGGGTATCTCAACCGTGCTGTCACAAATGTACCAAAGCACTGTTTCTATTATAGATTCAATTGCAAATTTTAATGCATAATCTTTGGAAAATTATCTTCCCTTCACATATATATATATTCATATATAGAATCACGTAGCGCAAACTTACACCTGAAAGTCTGACGTCAAAAATCATTTTGATATGTACTATTAAAATCATAATATCATAACAACCTTTTGAGGATAAGAAACTGAAGAAGCAGGATGGGGGTTCAACAAATACATGGTAAAATGTTCAAGTAAAATGTTGAAGCAATGAAACTTAGCAGCTAGGTGATTTGCTCTTTGGTCTCCAGGCAGGTTATGTAAGATGGATTTTTAGTCCAAGGGCAAATTTTCGGTTGTCTTAACTGAAATGGCTTTTTAGAGGAAACCAGATTTAATAAAAAGTTGATAAGCCACCCAATTGAATTGGCAATTCAAAAGCCCTAGGTTTTTCTTTCATTGGTCCCTAATCTCATAATCTCCAAATCAGCTTGTTTACTTCATTTCCCCATCTCCTTCATCCCCCTTTTAATTATTCCAACTAATTCTACTGTCTCAGTTCTAGTCCCTTCTGTTACAGTAGCATTAGGGGTTATAATTATGGTTAAGTGTTAGGGTTGGAAAGGGTTAGTGAGCCACGCAGGAATGAGATGGAGGAAGGGGCCAATAAGACAAGAGACTAATGCAACAGGGGACCAGTGGGACTGTAGACATTATCCCGCTCCAACACCCATTATTAAATATTACACTTTAAAACAACTGTGCTTCAAGACTTGTATCAATTATGATATCACCCACCTTTCTCTGTTGCTTTTTTGCAACAAGTTTATCATTATCTTCCCAAGCAGCATCCTCCTTCTCTTTGTCTACACGAGCTTTTTCAGCTGCCTTTGCTTCAGCTTTGCGAGCTCTTGCTTGCACTGCTTTGGTGTTTTCAGTTTGGAACTTCTTGGGCATGATGTTGTTGAAGGTCAGGGTCTATACCTATTACCATAGATGCCTTAAAAGAAATAACAGTCAGCAACTCAGCACAGCATGTTTGAAATTATATGTTAAATAATAAATAATAATGAAAGCATGGGTCTTGAATATGATAATTTATACTTTATACTTATAATTTATACATCCAGGAAAATTTCAATTTCAAGTCAAATTAAGCTTTATTTCAGACCTTGTAAAAGTCAATGCTTTGAATGACCAGTTCTGTTCTGTTTGCACCCATGAGTATGCTACTAACCTACCTCCATGTACGGTATGTACAGTACTAAGCGTATCCCTGATATGCCCGATATCATCTTCAGTGTTGAGGGTATAATCAAGCAGTTCAAAAATATTAATCCCAACAAAGCTAATGGTCCCGATCACATGCCTGATAGGTTACTCAAAGAATCAGCTGTGGAATGTGGTGATATGTTTCATCATTTATTTACTTAGTTCTTCTTGCTGCTGCAAAGGCTAATAGAGTGCTTGGATTGGTTACTTAGAGCAGGGTTGTCCAACCTTTTGCAGCTGTGGGCCACATGTAATGGTTATGATGGACGAGGGGCCGCATTCTATACTCGTCTTTTTCTAAATTTTTCCCCGACGCCCAAGTCAACAAAATGCAATCATTGCACGTAGGGAACACTGATTCATTTTCGTTTTTGATTGAAAAAATAATAAATTTTAGCAAAAATCAATGGTGTTGGGCAGAATATTCGGACAAAGTTTTTTGTCTTATTCCTCCTGAATCATTCTCAACCCGCCCCTGTGGACAACACTCCAATGTAGCTACATGTACCAGACATTTGAAATGAATTATTTCATTTAAAAGTAAGCATGCCATAATGGACAGCAAAGCCTAAAGTTGTCATCAATTAATCTGCTTATTGAATAATTTTGCAATATAGATTATTTCTGACGGGCCGGACACAACCTTTTTGCGGGCCGGACTGTGGCCCACGGGCTGTAGGTTGGACAACCCTGACTTAGAGGAATTTCATCAGTTTTAGTAAGGATATTGTACTTAATTTGTATTTGCAGTTGGTAGAATCCCATCTTGACTATGCAGCTCAGGCTTGGAGCCCTTCTTTGAAAAGGACAAGTTTCTTTTAGAGCAAGTTCAGAAAGCCACTGGCCTTATACCTCAGGTGAGAAATTTACCTTATCGTGCTAGGCTTAAACATCTTGGGCTTACCACATTGGAGCTGAGAATGATTAGGGGGGACATGCTCCAGGTTTACAAGTTTCTTTCTGAAAGGAATCCCCTTTTGTCTTGTAGTTATTTAAGGGGTTCAAAGTAATTCTGGGGTTTGTGAGCATTGTAAAAAGCTGGAAAAGCCTTTCGCAAGGCTTGACATTAGGAAGTTTAGTTTCTCCCACAGAGTTTTCAACAAGTGGAATTGTCTGCCTGATTGGGTAGTTAACTCCCCATCAGTTCACTGCTTTAAGGTTAACCTTGACAAGTTCTTCCATGACTGTGGTAGAATCTGATAGTTGGGGGCTATTTGTCTAGGTTTGGTGGTTTGACTTTTGATTAGGGTTTGGACTTCAGGGCATCTTATGGGGCCTTGGCCCTCCTTTGCCATCCAACCTGTTATCTTATGTTATGTTACTTGGATTAATGAATTTCTTGCAGGCAGGTCTCAAGAAGGCAGGCAGGTCTCAAGAAGTTCTTGTTAATGAGACTCATTCTACCCTTAGGCCAGTCGGGTCAGGAGTGCCCCAAGGTACCATTCTGGGCCCACTCTTGTTCCTCATCTATATAGATGATATTAAAAAAATCACTATAGCTCTGTCCGTCTCTTTGCAGATGATAGTGCACATTACAGGCCTACAGTATAACATCCTTGAAAGAAGCAATTTTACTTGAGAAAGATTTCTTTGAAAAACTGGGCTATCACTTGGCAAATGGCATTCAATGTTTCCATACATGTGTAAACTCCTGTGTATTTGCACCATAAATCTTGTAGATGTAATTCAATCTACAGAATGTACCACCAAAATGCTTCTTCCTCTACCGATTTCTCCTGATTTGCTTGTGCTTGCACAAAATAACATCAGTCTCCCTATGTCTGCCTACGAATTTTGTGATTTGGATGGAGTTACTTCAGACAAGTATCTTTGTGTCATTCTTGAAAAACTCAATTTTAATAAGAACATTGGAGAAATCTCAAATAAGGCTAGTAGCTAGGCTATTAAATTTGTGTCACTGTAACCTTCACATGTATTCAAGGGAAATCAAAACTGCTGCTTACTATGCCATCATCCATCCTCATCTTGAGTATGCTTTCGTGTGTTGCAACCAATACACTAAGTTTAATATAGATGAAACTGAAGCAGTCCAAAGACTTGCAGTCTTCAGATTTAAATTACCACGATTTATAGCTCAAGAGCCGATCTTTCAACTAAAAAGTAATTCTTACAGCATCGTAGGGCCATTATACCCATGTGGCCCATCTTTGTATGTTTTACAAAATAAGGAATAACCTAGTGAACATTCCGAACATCCCTCCAGTTACTACCCCCTTCAAGTTCTGTTAGGTATGCCCACTGTATACAGGCCCTGCACTCTGAGGCGTTCAAATACCAGTTCTTTGTGAGAAGTGTTTGGAATACTGTCCCCTAACAAATGTTAAGTAGCTATCGCCAGCAGGCTCTGAGGGGTGGCAGCCTAAAGGGGGCTGCAGCCACAGAGTTGCTACACACACTAAAGGCAATGGCGCTCGTAGCGCATGAGGCAAGTGTGCTGGTATTGATGCTATCCTGCTAGGGTTGGGGGTTTAATAGGGTCCCAGTACTAACAATGCTTTTCTTTCTTCCACAGCCTTAACCGTTCACTTCTCTCCACGGTACATACTGTACACATAGCACTGTTCCCGAGTGAGGCAAAAAAAGTGGTTTTTACTTAGACCCTAACCTAGGCCAGAAAAAAAATAAAAATAAAATTTCAGCACCCTTCTTTTTCTGATACTCCAATGCGCCCAAACAAGGCATTCGATGAAGGATAGTTGGTTTACAGGGTGGGTTTATTGGTGTTGAAACCAGTTGTTTATTGCCCTCTTGAAGGTGGTCTGATTTTCCAGTTGGGCTACAGTATGTCCGGGGGGGGGGGGGGAAAGCTTGTTCCAACTGGATATGGTTCTATGAAAGTATGAATTGCTAAATGCAACACTACAGGGAATACTTTTAAAAGACTGTGAATTTGTCCTAGTGTTACTGGAACAGGGGAACAAATATTCTGAGTAGGGATGGCCAATTTGTTATGTAAGATCTTGTGACAAGTAGTGAGGTCAGTAATATCACGTCTACATTCAAGAGTGGGCCAATTTAGAAAAGACATGATATGAGTGATACTTTGAGTTCTCTTGAAGCATCCAGTGACAAACCTACCTGCCCTAGGCCTACAGTAGTTTGGATATTTTGGAGTTTCTTTTTCACTGAGATAGTTTGACGAGACCAAACTTGGGAGGGAAACTCAAGTTTAGGACGAACATAATTGAAGTAGGCCTTTTCTTAAACATGGGATGGATGCAGCCATAAAGTTACAGGATAGAAAGTTTAAACTTTACTTAGGGTCTAGTTGCTTTAGCAACTACATTATTGATATGAGGGATCCAAGAAAGCTTGGAGTCCAAGGTAACTCCAAGATTACAGGATGGTTTAACAGACTCAAGATTTTGTCCTGCCAGTTGATAGGTATACATTTAAGGGGTTCGGTTTTCAAGGTACAGTGTAGTGGAGAGAACATAACATTTATTTGGATTAAATTCCATACACCAGTCATTTGACCACTTAGCCTATGTAACGTTAGGGAATCAAGGTCAGATCTTTTAAAGTTGTGAAGTCAGTTAAAATTATGTCCACTTCCAGGTAGGGAAGCCCAATAAGTACCTTTATCTCATTCTGTGTAACAGCTTTGCGAAAATTACCAGAGCCATCCATAGTCCCACCACTAGGCCTTGGCCTAACAAGTATTCACATATGTTCATTTTCAGCAACTTCGTGGATCTGGTCCTAATGATAAACTAACAAGGGGTAAACCATTAGTCCAACCATTGAATTTACGCATCTTTTACATGATTGGTGGCGATTGAATTGGAGGAAAATCATGAAAAATTACGGAAATTACGGCCTTAAAACTTACATTCAAAGCAGCTCACATAATACAGATCGAAGCTTACCTCTCTTTCACATTTTGCGTTTACATCTAACGTTAGGCCTAACGTTACAGTTAGTTCTATAGGCCCCTCATCAGCATATTGCACGCTGCGCTGTGGTATTGCGTTACGTACGTGAGTTCATCATTTCATTGTATTTTCACAATCACGGAAGTGCTTCGGCTAGTGAGGCTAACTACTACAGGACACAAACAGTCCACTTGTTATGTGTGTGTTAGTGTGGTAAGAATTAACGCTACAGCAAGTAGGCCAATTTAGTTTCCTTCGAATCCGTCTTTCGATTAAACAGCTTCGATTTGTAGACAAGTAGAAATATGGAAAATAAAGAGGAAGTTTCCGAATCGGTTCCACATCAAAATGGACACTCAACAGCAGAAGACAATGAAAAGGAACAACCTGTAAGGGAACTTACACAAACAGACCACATAAATAGGTCCCTGTTAAACTCTTTTCTTCAACGTTTGGATGATCCAAATTTTACATCTCTGTTCCCTAAAGTTGAGAGGATAAACACAGATGGACCGGACCCACCAGAAGAAAGGGAGGATGAAAGAAATGATGACTCAAATTCCACCAACACAGACCGCTGATTTCAGTAATGTATTTTGTAATTTTTTAATGCTCATACAGTAGGCTACTGTCATGCTTTATGAAACTAAAGGCACAGTTAACAATACAGCTTCTGTTGATGCAGGGGGGCATGCATGTTCCCCCTGCCCCCCAAAAAAATCAGAGTAAAGATCCATTTTTGCTTCCATGCCGAAGCAGGCAAGGTATCTATGCGATGGCGATATGTTGTGTCCGTGTATACATGTGTGTATGGGTGTACATGTGTGTGTGCAACTGTGCATGGGTGTACGTGATGCCCGCTTGCAAACATGATATTTCAAGAAGGGTAACTCTAAGAGATCTTATACCTGCAGGCAAGTAGATTGCCGATAGTGAGTAAATGAGCCCAATTGTTTTTGGTGGAGGTCAAAGGTCATTTAGGGTCACCAGAGGTCAAAACATCAAAACCTTTTTAAAAACACGTGTATACGCGGTGTACCGTCTAGTGCGCACCTAAGAGCTCTGTCATTTCAAAATTTTTACACGTTATGTTAATGCAGATGCGCACTCGACGGGCCCGCGCACACTTGACGGTCACCCATCATACTTGTATCTCAAGGAGGGTATCTGTGACTGTGAGGGATCAATTACCATATGGATTGCCCGTACTGAGTAGATGATTGGTAGAGGTCAAAGGTCATGCATTTAGGGTCACCAGAGGTTGAAACATCAAACATTTAAACAAGTTGCAACTCAAGAAGGATACACTGTGAAAGATTTGGCATGGATATTCTGATTTTGCTACAACTATAAGAGGATTTTCATTTAAAACTTATTTTCTACTATTAAATGGAAGGGCCTGCAGTATATAAGTCTGTAACATGTGAGTTCAAACAAAGGCTGTATGAGGGTCATTGGGTCCATAGTGTGAAAATACTGTAGAAGGTTTCTGTGCACACAAAGCAGAGGACTGTTCTGACTTCTTAAACTTTAAACAGATCAACTGCTTTGTGTGACGCACAAGAATTTCTTTTAAACATGCACCAACATTGCCTCTTTGATAACCTAAAAGAAAACTTGAAGACAACATTAAATTAAGTATCAAAGATTCATATCATTTAGAAAACCTTATGCTGCTAACTGTCCTCATAAGGACATGTGAGCATGCATGATTTGGAAATTGGAATTGATTAATTAAATATACCACGGGTTATTAGCTTTAAAAAAAGAACTAAGTTACTGGTCATTGGATCAAATACCCTTGAGTGCGCATCAACGGTGATTGCCTTATTGGATAATCAAATTGTAACTGACCCTGCACCTCTGTTCAAATTGGTCACTGTTATCTGACATAATTTATCACAGTTGACTGCCAGCACAAACCATAGTGTCTGGACAGAATAAATCATACAGCCTGTTGAACCAGGTGCTCAATGGATAACCATTTACTGAATAAACAGTGTCTGCCTCATCTGTTTAGTCCTCTGAGCAAGGCTTACTGTATATTAAAATAGTTCAGGTAATCAAAGCAAGCTTTTAAGTTTGCCTACTAGCTAGCGTGTATCAAACCAGGGAAACTTGTGTGTTGTGTCTATGAGGAGACAAAAAGCAAAGTTGCAAGTCTTGTTTAAGGTTCTGGGTTAATCAGGTTCAGTTTTTGTTAATTTTCAAGGACATCATAGCCATTGGGAAGGGCATTCATCAAAAAATAAAATACAAAGAGCTGCCTCCAATAGTCTTGATAAAATAAAGTTCTATAATTTCGAATAAAAAAAACGGTTTATTTCTTTATCATGTTATTAGACGCAATAAAATACAATGGGAGTTTTCTCTTGATTGTGTAGGTCAAAGGTTACTTTGGGTCATAAAAGCTCAAACCCTTGTAGACATGATATTTGAAGGAAGATAACTGTGAGGGATTTCATACTTACAGTAGCTCGTGAATTGTTCATATTTAGCATGTTGATGGCCATATGCAGTAGGGTAGGTGATCCCTATTGTTTTAAGGGAGGTGAAAGTTCATTTGGGTAATACAAGATTTCAAAAGGTTTTGACCTTGCTAACATGATATTCAGGTAGGATAACTATGTGAGATCTCATCATTCTCATGCTTGTCATGTTTGCACTTCATGTTTGTTACAATATATATCATATGGCAAGGAATCACTAAGCATTTTGGTTTTTTAGTTAATTTTTCAATTAACCTCTCCGCTATAGGCCTACCTCTTAACCCCCTGAATGGGGATCAATAAGTCTGGTGCCCCACCAAAACAATAACCCTGGCTACTGGCCCCCTTGCCCTTGGAAACCCTGGATAATTTTATGCCACTTTTGGCTATGGTGATCATGCCTCTTAAAATGTGTTTGGCACTTGTGATCTGTAAATATTTTCAATTTGCTTTAAGAACATGTAATATGTTTAATTCCTTTCTCTTCTTTCTTCCCTATTCTTAAAAAATGCTCATATTAAGAGTTTGGCTTCCTCTCATTCACAGGCATTGTACATTTTACTTGAGAAAAGGCCATCATGCCCATCAGCCCGATGGAGTTACCCGACCACACATTTTTCACAGATTGTTAGTGATATGAGAATCAAAAGAAGAGGACCAGAAATTCAGCAGCGCACACATTGTGGAGGATAAAGGCAGAAAAATTAAGAGCTAGTAGAGCAGGACTGTGAACTCTGTATTACTCTGCACTCCCTGTTGAGCATACACTGTATATACAGCAGAAACTGATCTCCTCTCTATGAGTTGCCATTTTTTAACTTGCAAAATAATGCAAATTTCATTGTATATCAGAAAAGAATGCATTCACACAGTTGTATAGGTGACTTTTCATTCAAGTATACAATGAATTAACAAAGAATACAATGCATCTAAGCACCAGCTTCATTTACGAAAATGATTATTAAAATCATGGTATAGGTTGAAAGATAGGCAATTCACAGTAGCAAGATTGCTTTTGTAGGATTCATAAGGCCAGCAGACCAGGATGAGCAGTTGGGCAGGGGGTCCCCTAAAATGTGTTGCCCCCTCCAAATATTTCAAGTTGCCATAGAGTACCCATCCCTTCCATTCTGAAACTTTCTTCCCTCACCCCAAAGCTTTTTCCCACCTTAAAGCAATCTCCCCGTTTATTGATTGCCTCAAGTGGCTATGGACCTGTAGGTGGTGATCATCTATCAGAAATTCACTTCATTGCAATTTGTTTACCAATAATTCTATTATTTCAAGTGGAAAAGCACTCATGATACTTTTGAATTGTACAGTAACATTTTGGGGAAGAAGAGCTTTTGCTAGATTATTGATAGGACTGGATTGTTTCATTAAAAGAGAAGTTTCTTTTCAGCCAGGTTGATGTGACTTAAAAAAAATTCAAGTCTTTGGTTGCTATAATATTGTTTTATTAAAACATTAAAGAAACAATCTATTTTCATCAAAGAGGTCAGAATTAAGAGGAATGTTGTTTACAGTGGAAAGTACATCAGCTAACATACCTTCAGAATAAAGAGTGAAAAGATAGCCATCCATGAATCTGTACATTCTCCTTTTTTTCTTTTTTTTGTGATACATTCACATTATGTGAGTGTGGTGATCGAGTTAAAGGAAGGCATATCAAGTTTTTGTGTCCTTGAGGGCTACTTGTTCTTAGCAGTTCTTAGCAGTTTTGTGAAATTTGAATTGAAATCTGATGTGTGGTTCTCAAGATATGAGCACTAGTCTACCTCCTGAGATAATCAGCCAAGAAAAGAAGTAACCCACATGAAAAACTACATTCTTTTCAAACAAAAAGGAGCAATGGCTTGTTCTCCTGTCAGAAAGTACAACTATTATTTTCACTACACTGTTTCTGACAAAGAGAAGCAAAGGGCTTTTCCTTCTTTCTGTCAGAAAATGCAAGTTTTGCTTTGACCAAACTGTTATTGACAAAAAGAAGCAGTGGCTTGTTCTTCTTTCTGTCAGAAATTGTAAAGGATATTTTAACTGATTTTTTCCTTACAAAAAGAAGAAATCCGCATTGAAAATCTTGGTAATCAACTTTTACAGTATTGCCTATATTAAGCAAAACAAAACATTTTCTCTCAAAAAAAATATGACAGAATATTGAAATTAAATGTTAAAGATCATACATTTATCTGTCAAAAAAGTGTATGTGTTCATATGGATATTATTTCTCACAAAAGGAAGTAGACCACATTAGTCTGCTTTTGCAATGAATTTCAGGAAAAAAATATTTTCCAATGTTTAAGTTGTAAATTGTTCAGTTACTTATAGCAGGTGTTCTTGTGCCATATAGAAGCATTTCTGCTGGCTTTAAGGTAACACATTTTGGTAAATAACTCAAAATATTGAAAATGTGGGTTACTAATTTTTGTCAGAAAGGGGCAGATCTGTGTTGATACATTGTCAGCTTCACCACTTTTGCAAAGAATTGAGAAGGTATGCATATAAAGCAGAAACTGTGTGGTACAAACTTATTAAAATACTTTACAGAAAAAACAATGGTTCATTTTCATTTATTCATGTTATTGGCTTTTATTGCAAGTTCATACATGAATATACATCATTGCCAAAGCAACATATTTGTCTCTACAAGTGTAAAAAAAATATATAAAAAAGGTCACTGACATGAAAGGTGAAAAGTTTAGTTTTTATGTTTAAAGCAAAGCAGTCAATGGTTCTGCATTGGAGACAAATTTGTTTGAAAGCCTGGCTTGTATCCAAAAAGATTCTTAATGCAGCCTGTGCAAACTGACACCATTATTCACAACTTCATACATTGAGCTGAAGTATTTTTGATCTGTGGCGTATGCAGGATTTCGAAGTTGAGGGGGGCACAACCTGTGATTCCCTGACTGGCTGGGATTTTGATGACCCTTTTTTGCTTTTCTGCACTTCCATTCTTGGTGACCAACTCATGTTGGCATACTTGTATACCATCCGAATTTGCCAGGACCCTGTTTTCTTTCTTCTTTCTTTCTTTTTTTTTTTTGCTCTGACAACCATTTTTTTGCCACTACAGGGGCTTGTGTGTGGTTAAGGCTTGAATGCTCAGTGTGTCTCTTCAAACTTTTCCTCTCCGTCAAACCTGTAAATCCCCTGACTGAGTGATCCCCCTGACTGACTTCCGAAGTAGGGGGGGCCTATTCCCCCCACCCCCCATCCTTTAAACATGATACCGTTTTTGATTTTTGATAGTGTCCCCACTGGACAAATGCATACAGATAAGGCGTGGTCATAGGTCAAAGTAGACCTAACCAGCTGTCAATGTACCAACTATGAAAAGGGCACACAACAAGCACATTTTTGATAAATCAATTTGCTACTAATAGATTTTACTTAATACCTGTTTTATTAAATGTGTTTTTCCCCCTGGGAATGAACCCTTTGTCTTATAGTTCTTTAATTTTCTGTCAAGTTAATGGTTTTGGTAATCTAACATTACCAACACCAATTCAATGCTCCCTTAACATATCTCAAAACATGAAAGTTTACAGGGAGGGTGCTCAACAGTTGCTGAACCAAGATAGAAGATAAACAGTTTTACAGTTGTAATTCTGCTAAAGTCTTCATCAGTCCAGATATAACCCACACTGATGGCCATACTAAGTTACTACCAGCTAACATAAGTATCAGGTATGTCCATAACATGTGGGAAAATAACAAAGTTCTGGTCATGTTAGTTTGATGAGATTCAACGACACACAAACATGACCGTGTCACATAGCATTTACTAGGTAAAAATAATGATTTCAAGTACAGGCCAAATACCATGCAAATGCATTTCAAACATGGTAAAAGTCCTTCCCTTTAGTGGCCTGTGACAATATGCAGGAAATACTACATATTCTACAACCCCATGCAGGCTCACAGGGGGGCAGGGTTGTCATGAAATGCCAAGTGTCAAGTTTTGGTCAAATCCCGGCCATGTGCTAAATGAGTGCAAGGATAATATGTGCAGAGCAAGCACTGTGAAACAAACATATTCTTTATTAATCGTATTCCATGAGAGACAAAGCCATACTACTTACAGTTTCTTTACACTTAAAGTTGAGATGGCCGATTCAAAAACCCTGCCATCTCTACTTCTTTCACATACAAAGTTTTAAACAGCCTGGGCTTGTCTTGTTATCCAGGGCAAGTGAATTCTGAATGCCACCTACCCCATTGGACAATTATTTCTTAAATTTAATGTTCAGCACTGGAAGCCTTGGATGCAATTAATGTTTTCTCTGTTCTGATGAGACAAGTGAGCTGAGTTTGTTGCTGTTGCAGTTTCAAGCATTACAGAGATGTCTAATGGCTACACCTGAATAAGATTCGTGACATTTTCATTTAAAAATTCCAACTGTAGAGAACTTCCTGTAGCAGTTTGAAAACTACATAGCACTAAGGGGGCTGTGTCATTTCATCATGTGTACAATAGATGCTTTGATTACCCTGAATATTAAAGTAAGATAAATCAAGCAAAGTAGGATGATAAAAGAATAATTTGGATAGGATATCTAATTTTCTCAAGTTCCAAAAATTCTCATTTCCATTTAGGTGTTCTGAATCTTCTGTGAGGACCTCTATCAAGACACCAAGCAGAATAGGAGAAGGCATCCAATGTCAATTCATAAACAAGTTCATTATAGAAAATGGTGGAGAGCATAAACCATATGCAAGTGCTGAACAGTGGACCAACCCAGTTTCCCATCACTGGGGCAAACCAATTTTAAAATCCAGGGTCCCAAAAATGTGGTCATTTTTCGATGTAACATTTTGCCTAAGATTTTGCTCAAGTTGAGATGGCTAAACATTGCGACGGAAAAAATGAAAATTCCATACCCCTTGAGGGACTATAGGTAAAGTTGTATTTGCACTATGGCTGAGTTTTCACACATAAACCATTTCATCAGCTGGTTCTAATGATTCCCAAGAGACTGAGTCAAAGTTTCTATGACAGCACTTGGGATGTTTAAAACAATTCCTTTGCCCCTCCTCTTCCCCTCCCCAATGAGAGTTTACCACCAACTCCAGCAGCCTAGGAGAACTGACTATTCATCCTCCAACATGCACAAGGCAGTGATTGCTATTGATAAGGTTGGTGATGATGATACAGTTTGATAAGAACCTGCCACTCCTAATTTGGCCCTAGATTGGAAATTTCTGATCTTTTCAGAAGAATAAAACCTATTTCACTCCTTTTTACTAACAGAATAACATTAGTGTGAGACACCTTTTATACAAAAGATGACCATCAGTGTCTTCCTGTCTTATCAACAACCTGCTTTGCAACCTCTCCAAATCCACAACTTTCAAAACCCAACATGCACAAATTCTCCAGAACCTAAAAATAACAAACCCGACACCTCTCAAGTTTGGTAAGATCCCCATGTATGCTGGAGATACAAAATATGCAAATTACAGATTTTTTGAGTACATAATGATGCTTTGAATGTACAAGAAAGCAAGGATAGAAGATAAAATTGCAAATTTTAATGTGCTGTGGTTATTTTTTCATGCATGTGCTACTTGTTATGTAAGACACAACTTCAACTACTGTTTCTGCCTTGTCAAGGAGAGGCTTCCTTACATTTTTTTCAAAGAATTGTTTTGCAATTTCTACAAGTATCTAATAGTTCTCCAGACCATTGGCCAAGATATGTTACAGATGGCAGATGTTAGCACTGAGTATCAAATATACATCAGCTTTTCTGGCAGTCCCCTCAAAAAACTGGTTGTCAAGTCCCAGAAGTCTTTGCTGTTTCTATTTTTTCAGCCGATAGCTCAAGTCAAATCAAATTAAAAATGACAAATTCAATGTAATCACTACTTGACAAATTTTGAGTAATGACATTTTTAAGATGATTCGTTTCATTTTACTTGATTTTGTATAATCAAACTGTAATATTATCTGCCCTCTCTAAACTTCTCTCTGCTTCATCAATAGACCAGTTCAAAGTGTATATCTGCATATGCATTAGTGAGGTTTTTGTACAGGGCAACTGGAAACAAAACATCTGAGCGCTGTGCTAGCTGTGCATAGCATTCTGTTTTAGCTGTGTCAAAACCACCCATAAGCTTAAAACACACATTTAAGTGGTACCCATTGACCTTTGACCTATCGCACAATACTGCTAATTGAAGCAATTTCAGACAGGTCTATTAGTGTGTCATTAAAAGTAGTCCCCTCTTCTCCTTCCAACCAGGCTTACCCCCCTGAAGGACATCATCATGCAGTTGATATGTTAGTAGTGCTCTATAATTCTGTGATCCTTGTACCTCCAAAATCCTGGTGCCATAGCACTGCAAAATTAAGTTCAACTTTCATTTCAGCAAATGCTGAGTCATTCTTAATTCTGTGCATCTTTGCTACATTGTAAAAGAGCAGACTATTTCCTGAACAGTCCTTCATCAAAGGCCTCCATGATGCTCTCTCTATTCAAGCTGAAGTCCATGAACATATTGAAGTTGATTTTAGTGTTAGGTCTTCGTTGAATTTCGTCCATGTCAGCAGCATGAGCAATGACAGAATCTGAAACGTAATAATGATATATATATAGCTCAATGGAAAGAATAAAAAAAATTAGTGGGGGAGGATGAAAATGAAATTTCATGACATTTTTCAACCAAAGTATAAACAGGTATGAATGAAACTAAAATCTCACAGAAATTTTTTATAATGCATTCATGATTCTAAACTTAGATCCTTAAAAATATTTGTAGTGTTTTAAGTGATTTAAATATGAATAGTAGAAACACAATTTATACATCACAAGAAAATATTAAGTATATGGTATGTGTAACATCAATACAAGAAAATATTGAATTTCCAGTGCCAAAATTTTTGAACTGTTAACACCACCACCATAATATTAGAATGTTCAATTTGAAATGATTTAATTGAAATTAAAATGATTAATTTGTACCAGGGCTGATTTTACTCTACTGGTAAGGTTCTCACAGAGAACAAGTCACTGCCTTGTAGTAAATGGTTATGTTTTCACCAACACTTTTCAATTTTCAAGTGGTGAATCTATTGGTTTGCAGTGTTTATGATACAAACACAAGAGAATATCCAGTTTTTATTAGTGTGACACTTTGGTTATTACATAATAAAAGCTCCTCCTTTTTGCATTATTTCAGTGCTGTCTTGCATTTAACTTACACATGATGCATTCTTACAAAAGTTGTGTACAATTTTAATATGTCTTTCTTTTTAAATTTACCAGGAAAATTGTCATTGTTAAACAGTATATGAGAATTACTCACCACTAGAAATATTATCAGTTGGAATCTTCATACCATTGAAGGGATCCTCCTGAAATCAGAAAAAATCATCCTTAAGAGTTGATACATCTTTGATAAACATTTGCTATACAGATCAGGCCCATAAATGCAAGAGCTTGTTTTTATAAATTCACAGGGCTTTGCAACAGTGTTAATACTTTGGGCAATAGGATTGCACAATCTTTTCTCAAGAATAACAAAGGTTTCAAACTTGATTTCAGGAAATTCCTGCACTGTTTGGAAATCCTATAGAGAAAAAGTTTAATTTTAATGATTCAACTCAACCAGGTTCCCCTTATTCAACGAAAATATTTTGAAAGGGTAAAATTTTCTCCCCTTTCCCACCTAAATTTTATGTTGTAATGCAAACACTTAGAAAAGTCTACTTTTCATCAAAATTTCAAGCTTTTTCATTCGTCAGCCACTCACCTTCCCACCTCTTTTAGCACCGTTTCTCTGGTTCCGACCAAAATTTTGACTGTGATCTTGTGTTCCCCTAGCATCATCAATACCACAGAAGTATTTATCCCATTCCTCTTTGCAACCTTGTTCAAACAATAGTTGTTGTCGCGATTTGTGTTGTCCAGACGGACTTTGGTTCCCATGGATTCCTTGGTTTTCTTTGTTTTGTATCTAAAGACAAAAAATATGCGAAATACAGAGAACTTATTTGAACTTTTCCGTAGGTTGCAATTGTACCATGAGAAGTAAAGTAGATACCAATATATGACAACAAGGTCATCAATGATGCCATAGATCATCTTCAATTTCCCTGCTTCGCTGTATTAATTATTAGGGGTCAGAGCCAATGAGCTGTGGAAGGTTCACAGAGCACCTTGAATGCTGTAGATGTCAATTGTACAGCATGAGTAAAACACCTCAAAAAACATTTCACATCAGCATAATGTACAACTGATACATCATACTCTGGACAACAATGATAAGATTCTAACACAACCTCTGCTAAATGCATTTGTCTGAATGTCTGATTTTAGTGTTTGATTCTTGAACAAACTTTGACCTTTTCAAAAGACACTTTGATGACCCAACATCTGACTTGATACTCCTACCAACTTGATAAGAATTACATGAATAACAATACTGGTTATAAAAATACCAAAGACATTTGGTGTGTTACTAATACCGGCTCTTGAAAAAATGTCGTTCCTGTCTGTTTCCAAGCACATTAAAAGCAGTGTTCACAGATACATGCACCTATAGTTATTTACTGTAAAAGAATGTGGTAAATGTTCAAAGCGGAGGTTTCTGCTCAGCCATTAAAATAATCATACACCTGGTTGCACTAATGTACAGGATAACAAGGGTGTGGTGCATGGTTTAGGCTCCTTCCCACCTGACTGTCCTACACATAAATTGAGAACCAGTACTGTCTGCAATACTGGCTTTGTGTACTTCTTGGTATAGGTAACAATATTTTACAGTACCACCCAACCCCAATTCAGCCACATTTCCAAACTGCCTTTGACCTCTTTTAAAGTGCACATATAATGACCCACGTTAAGAGATAGGTAAAGATTCTACTTTTATAGGAATCACAACTACACTCAATTTTTTGTACTGTCATAAATTATGCCTCAAAGATGATATTTTGAAGGAAAATTTGTTTTACTTTAAAAGCTAGAAAGGACAAATATTGATACAACTGTGTCTTTTGATTATTTTCAAAACTCTACAAAAAGACTTTTTTAAAAGTGTCAACATTGACTCCCAAAACTGGCAGGTTGAGACAGGATTGTCCATTTTTTTAAGAGAAAAATGAGCATCCCAGCTGGTATTGGGCAAACAATTTGGGACAAGTGAAATCTGCTTTACATATTGCACCATTTTGCTTCTTGGCATGTACCAAAAATAAAACCAAAATTGGTAAAGGGGTGGGGGAGAGTCCCTCCCCTTTAATACACCCCTCCCCCATTCTGTTTTCAATACAAAAGTTCCACTTTCAGTTAACGGATATATGGTTGCCCTAGAAATCAGTTACTTGGAACCCAGTTTTGTTAACCTTCTGGTAAATTTAATAGACTTATCATTAGAATAGTATTCCACATAATGTTACTGAGGTATATAATTATGTTCCTGTGTCAAGTTATAAGATCACTGTAAAAGTCGTGATTCCATTTACAATCATGACAAATAGGGCCGCCGTGTACAAACTCCCAAAATATAAGAGTTATCCATGTGAATGACAAAACCACAGGATGACAATGACAAGTTTTGATAAGTACCTGCAAAAAAATGTAAATACCCAATCTATGGAATTCTGTAATTAAAAAACTGCAAACTTTTTGGTGACCATAAAAGGGATTTGAAGTCCATGGTACTTAAAAATCAACATGGTGATCACTGTACTTTGCATGGTTCAAATCTTATGGTGAAACATGTACCAAAATCCAAGTAATGATGGGGTGACTGCCACAGCTTCCCTTACCTGACGGAGTGGTGATCCTCCCCTTTGCGCATCATCAGAGTTGGCAGATTGCCTGGCTGGATTCTTTAAAATCGTTGGTGTAAATGCAGAATCTCTACTTTTGATGTTCTTTTGACCTTTCATACCAGCTATTTTCTTTTTCAATGGTCTAAAAGGGAATAAAATTTGATGTGGAAAGAAAATGACTATTTTATAAAACAACTGAAGAAAATGTTACAGATAAAAAACAGAATAACAGATAGATGTATTTTGAGTACATGGGTACATGCAGGTCAATCTTGTAATGACTTACATATACCTTCCCTAAACTAGATGTCTTATGATGCATTCGACTTGGCCGTGTGATTGGTCTACTGGTAGAGCGTCTGCTTCCCATGTATGAGGCTAATGTGTGTCTGGTTCAGTTCAAAGGTTAAGCCATACCGAAGACTATAGATGAATCTGGACAGTAAAGGTCGGTCTGATTTTAGTCAGCCATAGCTTTGGTCCTATCACTTTTAATCTTTCAATTTCCTTGCTTACCTGTTTAATAAATGGTTGCACACTAAAATGTATCTTAAAAGATATCTTGTTTACCTCAATTTCACTGAATATGACGGTTTGAAATTCATGTAGACAATGAAGACAATTTAAGGCTGATGGACCCTACTAATGGCTGCCTAAAGTCGCTAGGAACAAGCCCTGATCAGATTCCTCTATAAAATTGGAATTAACTGCCATGTATGTGGTGCCCCACGTAAGTAACGGTGTAGAAAAAGCAACTTAAAAATGGAAAACCAGGAGCACAGTGGACACTACTAAATGGAACCAGAAGGTTATAGACGAATCTGAACAGCACTTGTGCTTAGTGAATGTAGGCAGCCATTACTGGGGTCCATCAACTTTAAATCATTTTCACTTTTGTCTGCTTGAATTCCAAACCATCATATTCAGTTAAATTGAGGGAATCTTGACAAAATTTAGTGCACAACCATCCATGATACGGGTAGGCAAGGAAGCAAAACAAAAATTTAAAAGGTGATAGACCCCAGTTATGGCCGACTGATTGAATCAGACCATCACTTCCTGTCTAACTAACTGCACTCGATATAGTAATAGTTCCTCTTTTGGATACAGTTGTAGCAAGACCTTCATGCATGAGTTCAGAAATACACAATCCATGAACTACAGAGTAACACAAATATTTTTCACAAAAAAAAGGTTAAATATCTTTCCAAAGCTAGCCTTTACACTGTTGAATCCAAATTTTACAGATTTAGTTCGTAAAGACATTTTCTTAAAGGTGGAATTCTTTTTAACCCAGAATTCACTGTGAAAAGTACCATGATTTTAAACTTAATAAATTGTACCAGTTCATAAAATATACTAGCATTGAATAGACAGTGCATGTGGTGATATCATCCATATAAAATAAAGACCTCACTTGTCAAATTGTTCACAACAAAAAAATGCCATCTGCAGGGTCGGAAAAAAATGTTTATTTCCCAGAAAAGGTGTAAAACTTTCTCCAACTCATTCTGTATTCTGATGTACCAGAAAGCAAAACTTCTTCTATGAATGACCAAAATTTCCCTCCAAGTGCCCAGATTTCCTGGGAAGGAGGCAAACATCTTGACAACTTTTTTCATCCATGGGCATGTGGAAGGTTATAACAAGCAGATTTCACCATTAGAAGTGACAATTTTCACAGGTGAAACCCTCAGCAGGCCTCGATTTTCAGAAAATTTTATAGTAGTCCTTCGGGCAACCATGTCACTATTTTTAGTTGTCCGCAAACAAATTTGGTTGTCTGAAATATTTTTTGCACAATTACAAAACAGTTATTGTGTTTATTTGTATTGTTATTCTCAAAAAATAAAAAGAGATGATTTTTGAGAGACAAAAACACTTGGAAATCTAAAATATTGCATGACAGAAAAAGTCGAAAGTGCTGATCAGCCAGCAGTACACTTTTTCAATCAGATAAAGCAAGCTGCTGTATAATTCATTGTAAGAGAAAAATGGTTGTCCATTGGACAACCAACCTTAAACTTTTGGTTGTCCATATGGAATTTCAGTTGTCCCGGACAATCGGACAACCGCAAAAATCAAGCCCTGCCCTCAGCATGTTAACATGTCAGAGAAAAAAAGAGATCACAACAGTGAGAAAAAATTCAAAAGGAGAACAATCAAATGGTAATCAGCTCCTGCTTTCTTCAGCTTCAATGCAGCATACAGTTTGGTACATTTTGTACCAAAATTTATGTAATGTTTGGCTACTATCCTAAAATGCACAAAATTTGTGTCAAATATATTTCACATGTTTTCAAATTCTTTTCTTTGTGATACAGTTTTTTTTCTTTCTCCATTTTTGAAGACCCTTTAATAATATGCACTACATCATTGATCAAAAGAGTACCTCGTGCTAACACAAAAGAGTACGGCAACATTTTTGTCCACTAGCAGAGGTCAGTTTTCAAGAGACTACTTAACCATTAGAAAGAGCAAGCAAGTCATTTTCTATGTTTTCCTTTAAATTGTAACATAATCAACTTGGCTTTTTCTGAAAGTGACACCAGTCTCAAACCCAAAAGATATCTGTGACATACTTAAAGCATGTATAGATAATACAGAGTGATGGGCAGTTTGCAGTATCAGTTTTCACTTTCAATGGAAATTCAAGAAAAGAGACCTTTCAGTTAAAGGTTGCTGAGCCTGTTCTTGCCTTCCAAATGAACAAAACAAACAGCATGGTTTAAGTGCACCATGCAGCCCATGAATGAAATATCTGATATACAAAAAAAAATGTTTTACTCAGAATTTTCATGAGAGGCCTTTACAAAAATTCCAAACATCAAGGACTTTTTATAGGATTTGCATTGTTTTTTTCCAAACAAATATTAAATTAGGACTGCACGCCGACAAACTGCCTTCACCGACAATCATGGGTCTAATTGTGGCTTCCATTTTACTGCAACAACTGGTTCCCATGATAGTATGTAAGAAGTAACCTACCATGTTTTACATGTTTGTGTTCAAGACTGCAATAAGTATGGATCAGAGACCTATAAAGGTATTTTTAGTGAAGGTTTGTTAAAAGAGTTTAAACAGAAAGCCAAAGGTATGGTATATTGAGTTTGGGTTACATTTCTTACATATGAGACTCCTCCTATCCCAAGTACCGTGACAGGAAGTGTAATCTAGAGCAGCAATAGCTGCAGTTAATCAACCCTTCTTAATGTAATGGCCTCTTCAGTTTTGTATTTATATTGAACAGAGTCATGGTCTATACTTTACATATTGTGCACTAACCATGATGTAACACTTAGCACCTGGCAGTTGAAAAGTGTTCCACTTAAGATGTAGGTAGTGTTGCTTGGTATAGGATAACAACAGTCACCCCAAACTTATTTTGAGGTAAAAGCTAAATCTCACAATTTTATTCTTATTTCTCACCACAGTACCTGTTATAATATTTTGAAACTTACATACATAAACCAAGCAGTTACTCCTAGTAAATTTGGTTTCACAATTGAGGAAAACAATCACGAAATTGGATAGTCTACCACACAAATTCAAGTTTGGGTGACTTTACTTTCTCTTGGAAAACAAGTTACTCCAAGCAATGAATGTAAAACGAACACCAGCTGAGGCACTTTTTTGAAATATTAATACTGAACTAATCCCTCAACCTATCTTCTCCAAATCATGATATCCATGGCGATGGCATCCTCTTGTGCAAATTACATCCACATCTGAAGCAATTTGAAAAAATTGAAACCTTTTGAAGAGAGAGACAGTTATTTTACCCCACAGTACCACATAAGCTCTACACACACTTGGTGGGTTGAGCTTATACTAAAGGGAATGAAGTTTGAATTGGCATACTCAAACACAAAAACATCTTAATTGATTCATTAAATAAAAATTCAGTTATTGCTTTGTCCAAGTTGTACAGTTTACATTATGCAAACATTCTTTGACCACATGTCTCTATGACAGACCAGGTATCCCCTCCCTGCTCTTCCCTCCCTTCTTGCAATTATGTACTGATTACCCTCCTAATTCAATATGTTACAATGTTATGAACATTGTAAAGAATACCTCTACATGGTTTAAGGAAGTTTTCAACAAAACTGTAACAGATCTTTTGAATGATTGCTTGTATGTCCATTCACTTTGCAAACACATGTCATCCTTTCATAGCAACCATTCTATACAATGAAAGAAGTACATGGAGTAGATGCATCAGTCGTCCCTCTGAAAACACAGTCCTAATGAAGATTTACCTATAACATTTGTAATGAATTTTCCATCTAACATGATGGCAGACTTACTTCATAAAAGGGATGACCATGAAAAAGTTGTTTGGATTTAGTCCTAAATTCACTCTTGGTGCTTGGTCCTTCTTGTGTACGGGCAGGTCATTAATGTTAAACCATCTTACATCCTTTGTAAAAGAAAAAAGAAGTAACAAGTACATACTCATGACTAGGATATTAACAAATGTGAAGGCTGTAGAAAAAATTGTTGATGTGCAGTAAAGTCAACATTCTATATAAAATTGCCTTTATTTTATTTTTTGCTAAGCTTTGATTTCAATTAAACATATTTTGGGCTGCCATTGCGACCCTCACTAATACACCCATCACCCCATGGAGAGGTGTTGCTAACAGACAGGCCTATTTTCATATCCATTTTCCTGGTAATGTTTTCCCTTGTCACCACATTTGATGGTTATACTGTATGCAGCACTACCTTTTGAGGTACCCCTTGAGGTGTGTGCTGCTACCCATGGGTAAGTTAGGATAGGTTAGATGGAGTTTTACGACCCAGTTTCTAACCAATTGGTTTTATTGGGGTATTAGTACCTCCATTTAGGAACTAGAGATAAAATGAGTATGAAAATAAGAGATAAGAGATTGGGATTTCATTCACACATGAAATTGTACAAGTTTGATACAGCCCAATAACAACACTGATAAGGTTCCATGACAGTTGTCCTAGTATTAAACCCTGTGGTACTCGACATAAAACCTTCTTAGCAATTGAAAGAATTCCATTTCATTCACAGTTTTGTGTTCTTTCTGATATTAAGATCACATCTGCTTTAAGGAACTTTTCGATATACCATAAACAGGAATGGTGTTCAAATGTTTCAATTAAACATACAATGTAACAAACTAGTAACCTTGAGATGGAATATTGCAAAGGAAAGAGCAGAAAGTTCTAAATAATAGAGTAGGCCTACATACTGAGTTGAGGACCATTCTTCAATTGGCTGGATAGACCCTTGATCCACAATAAAAAAAAAAAACTTGTATAAGTGAAATCTCATCCTTAAAATGCAACTTATGAACCCACATTTTCAGGTTGACAGAGGCACTGAGATGAAGGAGAGGAGATAGATATAAATATTTCCTTACCTCTAATGCCTCTTGTGATGGTCCAACAATTTATTTAAGAAATACATACATAGAGTTGGCTCATGAAAATCACCAAATTTTCCCAAACTTGAAAAATTTCCATCAGATGCTGATTACAAATGGTTGAACATTGAAAATGTCCATATTCTACACAAAAGTTATTCATTCATGATTGAAAAATTAACAATTCAATTTAGTTTTCAAAAATTGGTCACCAGACATTTTTTCAAGTTGTTCACACAGCCGGTACAAGCTGGGGTACAACCAAATTCCAAATTTTAACTTTTGGCATAACCATTGGGAGAAAAACTTGACCATTATGCTAATTGCAGTATAACCATTGTCCAATTGCAGTACCTTTCAGTACCCCTCTAATCACAGCAAGTCACGAAATGTAACAGGGTTTGTTTCTCTTACCTTAATCTCTCCCCTTGTTGTGGGTTTAAATGCAGTATCCATGGGGACATTTGGAACAATATAAAGTCTTGACAGCCCTTCGTTGATCATCAATTCAATAAAGCTTTCAGAATTCAAAAGTTGACTTATATCAAAACCTGTCTCTTCTTTGACCTAAAGGGAAAAAAGTGGCCAAACCAACAAGGAATTAGTCAGTATGATGAGATTTAATGACACACCAACACAAAAGTGTTACATTGTGTAAACTAGGTAAACTACTTTAAGTTTGGTTTCAATCACAGTTCAAATACTATGCATTGCATGTACATTCCAAAAGTCACCTCTTTCTACAGGCAGGAAACACTGTGGGCATATTCCACCCCCCGGCTTACAGAAAGGCAAACTAACAGAGGAAAGTTCCGTAACAATTGATCTTCCAAATCCTTAATACCAACTTTTACAATTTCCATCCTTCTTTTTCCTCATTCTTTTAATAATCAGTATAGGGCAAAAGAAATAAAATGTGATCAAGTTCATAATTATCATACGAAACATTGTGAAAAACAGGTCAAGCATTTGTTGGGTACATGTTTTTAACAATAGTCTTTTCCATTTTCAACAATTTACTCAAAATTCAAAGGAAGATTCACTAAACTTCTAGGCCAATGGTCACAAGTTCCGCTTACCTCTCGAATAGCACATTGGTGTGGCTTCTCATCCTTATTCACCTTTCCTTTTGGGAAACCCCAACTGGTTCTTGACAAGAAGCTTTGTACCATAAGGATCTATGAATGAAAATTATCTTAGTTTTATAACAAAACAAGGACAAATTTCCATTAAATAAACACTTTTCCTTGTAATTGTTACACATGAATTATTTCACTGTCAGTTTACACCAATCACTTTAGGGCCCAAGTTGCTCGTACACAACCACTTCATCCCCTACCCAATACACGACCCCCACAACAAGAAAAACATATTTTTACTATGTAACCAGCTTTCTTTCATTTCACTGCTGAAGACACAGGTCAGGAAATAAGATATGTGAGCTTCATTTTTCCAATTTTAATTTAATGGGAAAGGGACTGTGAACAAGAACCAATTCTTGTTACCTTCATATCAGCTATCAAAGACAAACTACAGTCTTCACACATGTTCAAAAATAAGGGTTAAATATGGCTGAAAATTATTTGCAAGAAAATTTATATTTCATCAAACTCCACCAATGTTCACACCCCCTCCCAAGAAAGAGGGGGGCTAAAACACAACTTTAATCCTTACATATTGCATCTGCTCATCCAGTAAAATGGCTCCATATGTTGGTACATTCTTCTTGTATTCCTTCCAGTTAGCATGGATTTCATCAACTTCATTTGCATGTTCAGACAAAGAGGGACAATGATTAAAAAGTATACAGAAGTTAAGGCTTGATAACAATTATTTACTTCACAGGCATCAAAACTTAAAATGAAACTGTGAGACTACAAAATGGAATAAACATTAAACACCAAACTTAAAGGTTTAAGGCCAGGTCACACTACAGCGATATCAAATCAGATTTTGCTCAGATTTTTGTGAGTTTTGATTAATATCTCCTCCATCTTTGGTCGTAAGGAAGCAAAAATTTGCCAACCTGTAATAGACATATGAATGGTACTGCAAGACTACGAAATTCTAAGTTATACTAATTATTCCGTGACGTCACATCTGCAGAAAGCTTTAATCGGATACCCATAGTCCGATAAAAGCTATTTGTCAATGTGACGTCACACAAGAAGTAGTTTTATTTCATGTGGTCCTCTCATACCAATCGTATATTTGCAGAAGATGGCAAATTTTTGGTTCTTTCTGAAAATGGATGGAGGAGATTTTAACCAAAACCCACAAAAATTGGATAGTAATCTGATCCGATATCGCTGTAGTGTGAGCTGGGCTTTAAACATTCATTTGAGAGGACCAGGTGAGCAGGATGGTAGACAAAATAGGACCACTCTTGTGCAAATTCCTGTTACAACCTTGCAATTTCCATAAAAATTACCACCAAACTTGCGGAAATACATTTTGTGCTGCAGACAAACTCTGTTCAGTCTCATAATGAACATCTGTTGAACTGACCAATGAGAAGAAAGTACTTATGGATACTGACACAACAGTAGGTGTAAACAGCATATCGATTTGGCACAATGACAATACCGTGATGATAGTGCTTGGTTGTGTATATTTCAAGTACACAGTATTATACCTGTCACCATACTTTCTAACAATGGTGGTACAATGTAAAGGCCATAAGCCATAACCAAGAAAAGTATTCCCCAATACAAATCAAAGGGTAAAAGACACTGCCGTTTTCTGCAGTATAAAACAAAAGCAATTTTCAGTGTACAAGTTAGTTACTGTCATAAAGAATTTATATGCAAAATTGCAATTCTCTAGTCATGAAGGCACAGTTGTACAGTAGAGATAGCCAAGCTTCAGGGGTATGGTGCAGTATGTTTCATTAACCTGGTGACACGTCAATACTTTTTTAAATTCAAAACCAGGTTCATTACTTATTGGTTCATAATGCAGGCCATTTTTGAGAAAAAAAAACATTTACAAATTTACCAATCTTGGAAGTTTAGGTTTGCTTTAACGACTATTACTATGAGTTTGCTGTTTCAAATTCTTCCAATACAGCATATTACAATTGTGACATTTGAAGGATAAAGAAAGAGATATAAGAAGAAGCTTTTATATTCTTTCTTGTCGTAAACTTGTGGAATCACTTTTATGCAGCAGTTAGCATTCACAATTTAGAAACACTGATAACAGCAGGCAGACATCATTTGCCATTCTAAACTTCTAACAAAAAGCCTGAGTAGAATTCACTAGTTGGGACACAACGAATGTCAAGGAAACATTCAACATAACTTTGTACTTTATTTCTTTTAAGAAGTAAAGATAGTGAAGTAAGACTAAACAGACAGGAACACAAATATGAGCAGTTTTTACATGTGCTTAGAGCATTTTTAAAAAATACACGTAAACAGGCTTCGACAACACTCCAGTACATGTTTAAGAAGATATGATTATACAGTATTTCTAAATGCAATTGGAAACTACCCTTTTATTGAAATGCGATCCAAGAACAGTGTTCACTCTAAATGATAAAATTTGGTCCATGGAACACTGCAAATCTAAAGTACATGGTTTACCATACATCATGTGTACAGTAACCACACTTTGTGGCTATAGCCTTGGCCAATTATCACCATAAAAAATCAGTCGTAAATCAACCCAAATGACAATTTTACCTTCTGTATACAAAAATTCTTAATTGGCATTAAATAAAAAATGCAGATCAACTCATAATTCAGGATTTTAGTTTTAAATTTTCCAGGGATGCTACAAATCACACTCCTCAAGAGACTAAAGAGTGTGGTAGGTGTGCCATTTTGTTACACTTCTATAGATTTATATAAGCTCCCATTCTTCATCTAGGTGTGCAAAAAACAACACTCCTCACAGTGATTTGAGGTGAGTGACAGAGTGAGACCAAACTTGCACACCTCAGAATTTAAAGGTCCAGTTCTCTCACCCCAAACAGTACCAATTCTCCTAACCTTCTTACTGAAGCCCCTCTCACAATTGTCTGAAATTCATCCTCATCCAGATACAATCTCAGTTTATTGCTTCAAGGTGAGTATATAGAAAAACTCAATTTATATAATCAAAACACTCTCAGTACCGTTCATGCTGTGTAATATAATCTTTGGTACTCTGCATTGCTTGAATTAGCTGTCAATCAAAGAGCTGAGCCAATTGAGAATTTCAGTACCCCTGTACCAAAATTGTGGTTTGGGGTGAGAGGTTTGGCCAGTGATATTACACAGTGTGTACTAAGAATGTTTCGATGATACACTATGACATTGTTTGCTCACAAGGATATGCTCTGAAGCATTAAAATACAGTGGAATTGCAAAAGAATTTACAAACAATGAGATTTAGATGGCTTTGGAAGGAAAAAACTTGAAGTAGGTTGGGAGAGTTGAAACTGCTTAGGGTGATAAATACCTGCTTCAAATGCTTTAAGAATGAGGTTTTTTCTGGAAAATATATTTTTTTTTTGTGGATAAAGGGTGTGAGAAAAAACTCATGAGGGTGAATGACAAACTCCTCTTTAGAAACAGTGAGACTGGAAAGATTTTAACAACTGTCTTGAAAAAATAAACTTTTGGAACAAATATGGCTGGGAAGTATAGCCTTTAATGCAAATTGAAAAAGTTAAGAATATAGCATAATGGTTAAATCTTTTGGCTAGAGCATTCTCTGCAACAGGCTGTAGCCCTTTCTTAATATTTACGTACGAAGATTGAACCCTTGGTAAATGCTTGCAAAATACTACCTTCAGCACAAAGACAAATAACATCTTGCATCTCGCAAGTAACAAAATATCCAAACTGAAGATTTTAAATTTTTAACGTCAAGAACAGTAGAGAAATAACAAAGGATATTAATTCTAGCAAAGTCTCGAATGCCAAGAGCGGGAAGGCTTGGTTGTTCAACTCTGTAGAAGTCTATGTAGAACCAGTGGGCCAGCTCAATCTGAAAAAAGGCCCTAACCAAATCAGAGCTTTCTTCTGTTGGAATGTTCAAGATGAAACGACTGCAAAAAATAGCAAAAAAATGATTTGAAAAACAAGCAACAAAAAGGAATTATTCAAGTTCTGCTACTGCTACAGTATATGCATCAAACACATCAACCAGTGAGGAATTAGGAAAGTTACATTTGCAAGGAAATATTAAGCAATGACTCCAAGTTTAACATTACACATCATCTTCATTTTACAAGCTTCTTGTCAATACAAACTTCACACATGGTTGGGAACTGCTACTATATCATTGCTGGAACACCATCTCATTCAAAGCAACTAATAGAGAAAAGGCTTATGCAGGATAATACTTTGGTAAATACAGTTGGTCTGAACTGCCAACAGTTTAAGAGCAGGTGCAAACAAAATTGGAAATAACTGGTTAACTACAATAAATGAATTACAGTATGCAAATAAGCTGTAGAGGAAGAAGTTTAATTTTTGACAAACAGGTTAATTAAAAGTTTCCTCAGGTTTCCAGAAATAGCCAGATATAAATTCTTGTTCCAGTTTCTACTAGGGCTCAACCGATAATTGGATCGGACATCGGATCAGGCAGATATTCGCCACCATCGGTAAAATATCGGATCGGCATTATTCAGCTAAGTTCACTTGCCGATGTTTACCGATATCCCATATCCTGAAAGCTTTGTAAAAATCTCAAAGGAACTTTTCACTGCGTGGTCTTGCGCCACTGTACAGCTGTATACAAACCATTTCCTACGCCCCAGCTGCAAGAAGTTTCTTTTTTCTGAAAGTCCTTCCCCTCTCTGGCGCAGAGTCAAGGCACGTAACCTCAAGTTCGCTGCAGATACATACTCAGTACAGGATACGTAAAAGTTAGTATTTACAAGCCTGCAAAGTTGTTATTACGTATGTAATATTTTACAAATTTCAGTTGCATTTTCCCTTTACTTTTGTCCCATAGTTGTTTGATGGCAGTTTCATACATTCCTTATGCTCAAATAAAGAACAAACCTGCAATACATGAACTGTATAATTAAATTTCTTTCAAGAGTTACTCCGTTGTTGTTACAAACTTTGCTCCGCCTTTTTCATGATGGAATGGTCCAATATTGGCATGGGTAAGACCTAGTGTTTGCACGTGGTATTAAAAAAAAGTTTCAAAAAATGGTCCCGATCGCAACAGCCCTCAGGTTCGGTGAATACCCATTTTTTTTCTTAAGTCCTCCCGATTCTCTGGTGAAGAGTTTTTTGGGTAAGACAAGCAATACTCTCGAAGATGAGTAAAGTAGACGTATAGCAACGATTTGTTCATGCTCCTTTGGGTACTGTATATCATGCATATTAACAACTGTATGGGAGAGGTATCGATTACGTTCACAAGTTCAAATCAAACCGACAGATATTAGAAATATGACAGGAAAAACCCTTCTTAGAAAATCAATACTTCTTAACACCTTTGCCTTTTTCATATTTTAATTTTTGAACGTTTTTGAACTCAAAAAGCAATCCTGCTAGCTCCACCTCGAAGCTGTTTGTGTTACTTCTACCGATCCCAGCATTTGTTATCGCTATCGTGGCCTTATTAGGAAGTCGCGTACCTGGGAGTATTACGTAGGTTCATTCATAACCGCCCTGCCGTTCAGGTCTGGACACCCTTCAAACTCCTGTCGAAAGGAAACTCTCCATCACACATGTGTTTACGGCGATATTTTGGTGCTCACAAGATAATGAAATTTCCCTTACATCGTTAATTTTCCCAAACAATTTTAGTGTTGGTAGTTACATCCTAGTATTTCATACATAATACGAGGTTAATTTGCTTCGTGGTAAAGAAACAAACCAACAATCCTGGTGTCTTAAATTATCGTCAATAATTACGAAATCATTGCAGTTATATCTGGGCAGTAAACATATAGTGGAAAAGTGTTCGTTTGCATAATATTGACACAATAAACCATTATATCGGCCAATTCAAGGCTCGATTTTATTTCAAGGTTTGGTTTTCATTTCGGTATACTCGAGGTAGCGTCCCATATTGTGTATTTTAGAAAATCGCCGTTAGTATTACAGTACGCAGGGTAGGGTTTAGACAGAGTTGTTACAGATTCTTGCAGAATATACGGCACGCAGTACATCTTGTCTACAAGTTTCTACATAAAAAAGAACTGACTTGCAGTGTTGGAGCGCCCGTTGCTACGGTATGAATTAATGTAGCTTGCGTGCAGATTTTAAAGTTAGTGTACGTTTTAGCATACACTGATTTGAGAAGCAACACTACTGTACATCAGCACGATCGGCCCTTGCACCGGTGAAAATTTCAACTTAATTAACCAACCAACCACATTCAAACTCAAATATAATTTCAGGTGATCAGTTCATTCACAGTCTTGATTAAATTTATACTAATTTGCAAACTATTAGACATTTTAAAGATGACTTTAAATAGGAGTAAATGCGCGGGCATTGTACATAAAGAGGCATTGCTTAGAGTTACAACAAGGAAATCTTGACCTACTAGTAAACGGGGAAAAATTGTTGGCCTAAACGCATAGATACGGCGAGGTGACAAAAATATCGGATCGGATATCGGCCGATGTTGTGGAAAAAACATCGGACATCGGATCGGCAGTGAAAAACCACATCGGTTAGGCCCTAGTTTCTACACTCAGCCTACAGTAAATTATATTTTTTTCATAAGCGTGACCAAGCTATGTATGACCCCTGATGACTGGCAATGTTGTAGCAGAGCAGAAAACCTGTCAGGCTTTCTGCAAGTGACCTTAGCACATGAACAAAAAAATTTTTGTGTGTACTTCCTTATCCCATACCAGCATAATAGAAATGCCAAGATTAGAATCATGAAAGAGACAGATTAAATGTTGCCTTAAATGTGCAAACCTCAATTCAAAGCACTGCACCTCCAGCCAAATAACAGTTCTCTCCTAAACTAAAGGAACTTAAATGTCATGTAAGAATAATACACACTGGCTCCAAACAAGGGTGGTTAGGCCTTTGTTGACATCATACAGGTAGGCATATACCAGGTCTAAAGTTAGGACTAACGTTTGGAGTACGTAGGCCTAGGACCATTACCTTCAAGCAATCTAAGTTACAACGCAGAAACCATACCTGCACAAAGAGTCCAGGACCTCTTGAGGAATCCCATGAACTTTTGTCACCCCTTCCATGGTCATACTTTGCACAAAAGTTCATAAAACTGTGAGCTGTAACAGTTCTGATTAAGCCTCGATTAAAATCACGCAGGAAAGCCACATTCAACTGCAATCCATACGGAATTTCATGCAGACAACTACTGTAGGCGTAACGTTAGGCCAGAAGATGGCAATGATACAGACACGTTAGTACTAATACTAACGTTAGTAGTCTATTATTATACCACTTGTAGACTACTCGTCGTTACAGTTTATGTTACTTGTTAGGCCTAGGCTAGGCCTCTAAACATAGGCCCTAGGCATATAACTTATAAGCAGAGGCCGTCCGCCACAGAAACGATACTTCGGTTGAGAACCTAATCTCTTTAGTCGGTATTGGATTTAGAATGGCTTCTTTATCAAATATTGCTCCGCTGTACTATTGTTACAGGCAGGGTTCAACCCTGGTGCCACTAACTCACCCCTTCACCTAGTAGTAGTAATACTCGACTAGCTAGTTATGCGCGGCCGCGGCAACGTTGTCTGTCAAGTCCGAATGCAATCTGTAAAATAGAAGGTCCGCATCATAGAGTAGGATAATAGTTCCTATATCCTGCTCTATGGTCCGCATACAAAGGGGAATGCCCATTACGAAATTTGCCACAACATGTGAACAAACATTATTTCGCAATATCCTTCATCATGTCACCTTTTCTACGAAGATAGATAATGACGGGGATCACGATGTCGTAACTGCACAATTTACCGAGCCTTATATATCATACCAGAGAGTTGCCTGCGTTATACTCTCTGGTATTATATTGCAACACTTGCGATAGGAGGCACGATTTGGTTTGAAGGGGGAGGGGAGGGGAGGGCGAAGGAAGTATAAGTGCACGAGCGCGAAGCGCGAGCTGCAGTGGCGTAGCTAGGATTTTTTCCAGGGGGGGGGGGGGGCAAAGGTATGAAATTTCCCCCAAACTTTCCCCGGTCAATGTGTATGTATTTCATATATAATATGCAAACTTACAAGTATAACAACATTTTGTAATATTACCTGCATTTTAATCTTGAAGTAAAACATAGAGCAATCGGAAATAACAAAGTATATTATTTTGGTAAACCATATCTGGTTTATTTGTATGTATACTAACGCAGTGGCGTACGCAGGATTTCTCTGAAGGGGGGGGGGGCATGCAGTATGGTCTAAGGGGAGGGATGTCAGGAAATTTTTTGACGTTTTCAAGGAGCCTAAATGCAAAATGGTGCAAGATTTTCGACTTTGACAGGAACAGTGTTAAAAGTTGAATCGTGGTGGTTCATGAGGATAAAACTGAAACTTTTGTGTCTTGACATGCATTTCCTTATGCCATTTATGCTACCTTACGAAGAAAAACTTGTCATTAAATTTGCACACTTTTAGGAGTCAAAATAGAAGAGCATTATCGGTATTTGTGGTTTTTCTTGGCCACAAAATGTTATTTTGTTATAAAGATTATCTAAGCGGAGCGCCACCATTGGTTGGCGCGGAGCGTAGAGAAAATTTGGAAAAATCAGACCAGACAGATGGCCGGAAATAGCATTTTCCAGGCTACTACGAAGGATGTAGCCAGTCGCTTTCTTCTTTTGTCGTTTGCAATAAAATGCTCACTTCAAAATATGTTCGCAAACTGCAAAGTGATCAGAGAGTTAAGAGCTAATTTTACCCCAAAAATGTAATTTTGCCCAAAAGACCGAGCAAAGCGCCATCATTGGTTGGCGCGGAGCGGAAAGAAAATTTCGAAAAATCAGACCCCTCAGATGGTCAAAATAGCGTATTTATGCTTGTAAAGAGAATCTAAACATGTAGTCTTTTTTATCGATGCCACCAGTGGGAAACAGAGTCTACCTTTTTAGGTAAAAATTGGAATTTGACAGAATTTGCCTAGGTCTATTTGTAGGAATTAAAAAAAAGTTGGCATTACTGAAAGACCTTGCAGGGACAATCCTTCCCCTTTGAAAATTTTTGAAAAATTGGGGCCCTTATAAGCAATCTATCTTTTGAAGTAAAATCTGTGTTAATAAAGTTAGACTACGTATTTTTAAGAACAAAGAAAAAATGGCATCTGTGAGGGGGGCATGGCCCAATGGTCTCCCCTTCGCCTGCCACTAAGGAGGCCTAATAGTGGCTCGATCACACAGGATATCCTGTTAGAAAAGCAGTCTGTTAAGTGTAGAAGGCTACCAGGTACTCATTGTCCATTTATTGTTACACTCAAAGTGAGCAGAAAGCTATTTTCCCGAACTAGCTTGTAAGCCTCCAAGGATAAGGCTAAATAACAAAATCTATGTGTGCCAAGGGATCCCGTTGATTAACTTTAAGTTTATCGTTGGCCATGGATTGCTTCAGCCCCATCCATCGTTATCTACACAGAGTAAAATCGTACAGCTACTGCTAGCTTGTAGAAGAACATAACAACCTCGGGGTCTACGGTAGTGACTTGTCAGTTTTCACATCCTTTTACTGCATTCCCAAAGTATCACCTGAATAGCAGCTTCTTGTGCACTGAAATGCACTGATCATAACCCCCGTGCGTATACAAGCACAAGAGAACATTCAATCTGCTACGCGGCGAGGACATTTCTGTGGAACGCGAATTGGGCCGGTTCATGCGACACTGACGAAATGTGAGTTAATTTGTTGCATGAAAATACGAATTATGTATTAGAAATGTCTCACAATTTCTTATTATAACAAAAGTTTTGAGAAATTTTTGTAATAATAAGAAGATTCATCAAATTTCCCCATTTTCATCAAATTTCCCCAAAAATTTTTCCAGGGGGGGCAACTTGCCCCCCTGCCCCCCCCCCAGTAACTACGCCACTGGCGAGCTGTAACGGGTGGTGTCCAGGGGCCCGCCCGTTAATGATGGAAAGGATGCACAAAGGGATTTAGAGTTAATTGGTCTTAGACTTGGCAAATGACTGATAAATGCAAAGAAGTATTCTAGGTAATGTGACTTCCGAAAAAGACTTGGGTGTTGTCTTTTCAAGTGATCTGAAGCCTTCTAGGCAGTGTGCAGCAGCTGCTGCTAGGGCTATAATCACATCACATCACATTAACCTCGATGGTGCTGGCCAAAGGCCAATTCATCGATCCAAAAGAAAGGAAAACCAATCCATATAGTGACAATAAGTACTGCTATAGAAATTAATACTAGTAGGGTGCTTAGTTTGATCAAGAGGACTTTCAGTAATTTCAGTAAAGATATTGTGTAAAGTCTTTAGTAGTTAGGCCACATCTTGATTATGCTGTGCAGGCATGGAACCCTTTTTATGGAAAGGACAAGTTTCTTTTAGAGCAGGTTCAGAGGAGGACCACGCGGCTTATTCACAATGTGCGTATTCTCCCTTATCACGATAGGCTCAATTGTCTAGAATTTAATGCTCTCGAGCTAAGAAGGGTTACGGGATATGCTGCAGGTTTCAAGTTCCTTTCTGGCCATGTTTCCCTGTAACTATACTTAGAGGTTTGTGCTGATTCCCGTGTTCGTGGCCATAATAAGAAGCTGGTGAAATGTTTCTCCAGACCTGACCAGTTGACATCAGAAAGTTCAGCTTCTCTCATAGGGTTGTCAATGAGTGGAACAATCCTCCTGAATGGGCTGTTAATTCCACTTCAGTCAATTGCTTCAAGATTAACATCGACAAGTATTACTGTGACTGTGGGAGGATCTGATTGTATTGGGTTTGTTTGGTTTTTGTTTGGACTAGGTGTTGGTTTGGGTCTGTTCTATAAGGCATCTTATGGGGTTTTACCCTCCTTTGCCCTTTAACTTGTTATGTTAGGGCCCCTGGAAGCTCCGAGGTTTTAGCTCGGGAAAAAATAAGTCTCGGGATAGATATACTTTGGTTCATCATGCACAATCCAATGAAAAAAATTCCAAATGATTTTAATGTATTAGGCTATTCCTGTAAGAACACAACATGAAAATTTGGACATAGCCCTTAACAACAGATAATGAGCAGTCTGTTGACCTTTTTACCCATTTTCTTTTAAATAGAAAGTGTGCAATATGTAAATAAACGGGAAACATATGTCTGTTACACTTAATTTTATAAAAGAGGGCAATTTTGGTAAAATCAGGCAATACGTATGGTATTAAAGGAATTTTTTTCAAAACTACTGCATAAACACTTTCATTTAATGATTACATATCCTTGGGCATTGTTTCTGATTTCAATTATTTCTTTTCAAATATCAGACAAAGTACAGCAAAACATCATTGCTAATGTATATAGGATATTCATTAATGAATACTGAAACCAGAATAAAAGAAAGCTATATAGCCTCGCCAATCAGCCAAGTAAATTTTACTGGTACAATGGTTTCCAATTACATGTACGTAGGCCTATTCACTGACAACATCGGCAGGCTTCGCATACTGTCGTACCGATATGCTTTTCTAGCAGAAAATAAAGGTGAATGCTAATACAATACTGCATGAATACATATTTGTAATTTTAGGTGGGTAACTTTAGGTGGTTAGATTTATTCGAGTGTATTGTGTTCGGATATTTTATGATGAACCTATCAACTATAGCTCCTCCAAGTCAATTGCAATTAGTGCTCTTTCTCGCAATTTCTAGATCATACACTACACCTGTGTAGTTTGTCTGCTTACAGGGGCTGTTTTCTTCTTCTCCACTGGAAAAAAGTCCGTGGACGTCTCGACTTGAACCAATAGGTTGGAAACTCGGCCGTAAAACCCCTTTTAACCTAACCTTTTCTTCTCTACTCCACCAAATAAGTCGATCCATGTCGTTCTCCAAAAGCTAAAGGTTTTCTGGTCCTGTTTGTGTCGTTCCGAACCAAGCTAGACACTCTTGTTAGGCCACTACTATTCTGGAGGGGGGGGGGATGGGGAAAAAGATCTGACTAGGGGGAAATACCCCCATGATCCCCTGGGTACCTCCACTGAGTCCGCCTGGGGTCCAGAAGCCCAAGTGATAGCCCCTAGCGGGGTCCAGGAGAGGAGCCTCGGTGGGGGTCGCGGGGCGAAGCCCCGGGAGCTCTCGGAGTATGAGACAATTTGAACATGTGAATGAAATGATCAGCGATCCCTTCAATTTAACCTTTCAATGATCTGAGAGGCTCTTTGCAAGGCAGCGAGATGTGCTTTCAAGTCAGTAGACAAATGTTTACGATCAATGACAACCCAGCCGAAGTGAAGGCTAGTGTTACTCGAGTTTATTCAAAAGTTCTGTGCAGAATGATATAATTAATTTGTTTCATAAATGTAAAGCAGAATGATATGATTAATTTGCTACATACATGTAAAGCAAATTAAACATAAAAATCTACCAATTTGTTTGAAATTGTAACTATGCCGTTCAGTTACCCCCCCCCCCTCCGCTAAAGGTATCTTTATCTTAATATATATCAAATTTTGTTTTGCCAAATGTGTCAAAAAGGAAGGTACATGTTCAAACACCCCTCCTTGCTTCGAACAAGGAAAAAATCATTCCTTTTCTTCTTTTTTGCCAGTATTTGGTTAAAAAGCAATGATCTTCACCCTCTTTGCATTTTTGTTGTTCCACATCTACGTTTCCTTCGGCCTGGCTCAAGGAATTGAAACGTAAAGTAACAATAAATATTCGAGGCGACGATTCCTTCGTTTGGCGTATTGGTCTGTTACTTCCGAATAACTAATTGCGGCGTCCCTGCTCAAATGCATCAGCATCAGCCCGTTAAAGCGTTCTTCACTCATCCTATTCCTTAGCCACTGCTTCAACATTCTTAATCCAGAAAAACTTCTTTTTCCTGTTGCAACTGTTACTGGGTGAGTTGCGAAACTTTTTAGCAAGCATTGCAGTATCGGGTAAGCGTTTTCATCACAGGCAAAATAGGCATCAGTGGCAGGCGACGGTCTATCCTCCACTTTATCCCTTCCCAATATTTACACCAGATTGAAGTTCGCCTTTAAAACTTGCCATAGCGATGACATCGTTGGGGCATAATCCTGGAAGGACCAATGGTGGGAGGTTCGCCGGGATAATTCCGCCCCTTAAAGTTCGGCAAGAAAGTAGTCGACAACCATAATTACACCTGCTGTGTAAGTATCGGCCTATAACAGCAGAAGCAAAAGAAATGCATGATGAGAGATACAGTGTCGATTCTCTTTAAAGGCACAGTTCTCTCACCCCAAATAGTACCAATGCGCCTAACCTTCTTTTTTTTCTTCTAGACTTAAGCCCCTCTCACAATTGTCTGAAATTCATCCTCATCCAGATACAGTCTCAGTTCATTGCTTCAAGGTGAGTATAGAAAACACAATTTATATAATCAAAACACTCTCAGTACCGTTCCTGCTGTGTAATGTACGCTTTGGTACTCTGCATTGTTTGAATTAGCTGTCAATCAAAGAGCTGAGCCAATTGAGAATTTCAGTACCCCAGTACCAAAACTGAGGTTTGGGGTGAGAGGTTTGACCCTTTAATCAGTTTGGTTTAGTTGTGAAGGTTTTACCATTTGTAGCTCCATGGTTTTACGACGACGGGCGTTCAAGTTAATAAATGTGATTATTTGACACAGTGGCGGGCTGGTTCTGCCTCCTCCATTGATATATTTCCATTTCGGTGGTTGACGTTGTATCTATACATGTCTCCTTGGTCTGGCTTGCCATAACTTGAGGTATTCACGCTAGTTTAATGAATACTATAGAAGTCGTCAATTGAAAAATATTTAGTGGCCCAAGAAATTCCTACGAAGTTAACATAGGCCTTACCACCGTCATAAGTTACTGAATACTCCCGGCGGTTGGATTGATCGATGTTATATGTTAGAGCAACGCAAGACAGTCTGGCATATACGCTTGGACCTTACTTTAGTTACTATAACATTTACCATGGGCGTCGATTTGGAGGTGGGGGACGGGAGACATGTTCCCCCCTTTTTGAGTGGAGGGGGACAATAACGTAAAATCCCCCACGCGCTTTTTGCGACCTGAAACTTAAAAGTTAGGTACTACCAAGACAAGACGAACGTCTAGACGAGTTGCGGTGCCGACAAACCAAGTCGTCTTGTACTTTAAAGGTGATTTTATATTTTAGGGGGACAAAAATACCATTCCAAAATACTTGTATTATGTTTTGCCCAATAGCAGCTAAGTTTAATTCCACACTTGTAATCCAGGAACATTGTTCATTCACTTTAGAAATGTGGTTGAGGTGGAACGTGGAACACACCAAAGAAATACTCAATTGCCGGTATAATGAGGTTTGCTCATTTTGAACTCATAGTTGACAGTAAATCAGGAAAAGATGATGAAAAGTCTCCAAAATATTCGCCCGCTCCGCGCGCTTGCAGTCTCATTCATGTTTTTTTTTTCAGTTGGATATCAAAACATACATTTTTCATCGGTCTCTATGATTATGTCCATTGTTCATGTGCATAGGCCAGCAGGTATGGTTATGAACATGGGCGTCCGCAAGGGGGGGGGGGGCAAGGGGGGCACTTGCCCCCCCCCCCCCGGAAAATCAAAGTTGTGAAAAAAATAATTAAAAATTAGAATAAAAAAAAATAAAAATAAATCATCAAAATACCTTCACTCACAGCGTCAGTTTTTACTCGTGAAATATGCGGACATTTGACCAGGAATAGCAAAAGAGAAGTTGGTGCAGTATGCTGAATAGTGAAATCGTAATTTGGGGACCATCATTCGTGATATCTATTGGAAATTTGTAATTGTAAAAGCTATGTACTAGGCTAGCCTAGTTGTCAGGTATGTAGTGTGCATATGGCATCCGACCATTGATGAATGCGTTGGTCTTGGTTTGGTCCCGTGCTGATCTCAAGTGGTGACGCGCGGGTGTAACTTGGATATACAAGGTGAATACGGGGGTGGGGGAAGAGGGTGTATGCATGGTTCATAATTAGGTAACGGGCATAGGCCTATAGGCTGTTTGACAGTTGTAAGTTTTATCGTGCATAAGCGTGCGAGGCCGTTACCGAGAGGCAGATTTCCCTTCAACAATTTTTTGCATTGAAAATTCTAAAAATCTAAAAATTACAGACATGAAATTCCTGTTTCAGGGTACATGCAGCTTAGAACACTCGCCAAGTGTCTTTTCCGGCCATCTGGAGGGTTAATAAGGCCCAAAATTTTCTTGTACGCTCCGCGCCAACCGATGATGGCGCTCCGCTTAGATAGTGTACACAATTCAATCATCCATGAATGATCTTGCCCCCCCCCCCCTTGTAAAATTTCTGCGGACGCCCATGCCACCTGATAAATATTGTTCCACTTGACACGAGAAGTAGGCATGGTAACAACCCTCATCAGTAAGATAGGGTAGATGATGTGAGATACTGTATACTTCCCTCCCATAATTTTCTCTATTAAAAGTTCACTCGTAGTGGGCTCACTAACAGTATCCTTTACACTCAATCCCCAATGTCCAGGTATAGCTTTAATTAAGCCCCAATATAATGTAAATGGAAAATTTGAGACATTGTATTTCCTGGTAAAAGTTAAGTAATCTAAGGGTACATTGTGAACATTAAACAGGTCACTGATTTTCATCACTCCTTTTGTACATAAATTATCATAAAAAAACAGTTTTGCCATCAATTTTTATATTAGAGTTATTCCAAATGTACTCATTTCCAAAATTTAATTCAGGTGTAGCAAAAGTAACCTCACACCATGCTTCTGCAACTTGACGGAGAAACATGTTCTTTACACCTTTAACATCAATCTTAGCACAATTACAATAGAAAAGGAAACGAGATCCATAAGCTTTTAAGGAAATATCAAAAAATACTTTCCATGGGTTCGTAATATCAGAAAGGTAACGACGCACCCAAGAACATTTTAAAGATCTTATAAAGCTACTGACATGAATTACCTTTAAGCCACCATTATCAATGAGATTAACCATAGTACTCCTTTTAATTTTGTCAGGGCGTCTGTTCCAAATAAAATCAAAAAGTATTTTTTCAAGTTCTTTTACAAAATACGGTGGGGGATCGGGTAAAACCAGGAATAAATAAACAAGTTGGGAAAGGGCAAAAGTCTTCACTAAGACATTACGACCAATAGGGGTCATGTCCCTAAAAGACCACGAGCGTAGACACGATTTTAGCCGAGACAACTTCGGAGTATAATTGAGCTCAAAAAGGTCATTTCTGTTATTGGTGAAGGAAATGCCCAAATAAGTAACAGGACCTCTGCTAACAACAATATCACAAAAAGACGTGAACGGACAATCTCTTACAAAAGGACCCAAGGGAAATAGGACAGATTTGGAATAATTTATAGTCAACCCTGACGCCTCTGACAAGTCACACAGAGTTTGAATTGTTTCCGTAAGGAATTAATGGAACTATCTAAAATGTTCACTTCATAATATTGCCCCAAACGAAAAATAATTTGTAAGCATGCATTGTTCTGTTCAGTTATCTGTTCGACCAAAACTGACACTGTAAATAAAAAAAAAATCTGTAAAATAACAGAAAGTTATTTGGAAAAATTCCAATCGTTTCCTTTTACTTTTACAGACGAAATGAAAACAGTACATAACTTGGAAAAATATTTTTTCTTTTACAATTCTTTTCAGCTAATTATTTTACAATAATATTTTGTAAAATGTGTAACTCAGAAAAATTGTTGTTATCGGTAACGGTATTTTTGAAGATTATGTCAAATTTTTCATATAATGTTAAAAGTCACCAAACATAGTTGCTGCAGTCATCTGCAGCAAGCAAAGCAAAGTAAAGTCGTTTAATCGCTTTCATTTCGTTGAAATCGCTAGAATATACCTGAATACCTCACTCATTTTGGTTAGGTCGAAGTCCCTGGAAGCTACATAATTTCAACCTACAATTTAGACAAAATTAAACTATTATTTTCTAAATAAATATATAAAGGATACCACTACATGAGTTGTAAACATTCTGAGACACTGTAAATAAGTAAAAATCAATTCTTAGTGAACACCAATATTCACAGACATTATGGAAGGAATCATGGCGTCCGCAGAAATGTTTATAAGGGGGGGGGCAAGATCATTTATGGATGATTGAATTGTGTACACTATCTAAGCGGAGCGCCACCATCGGTTGGCGCGGAGCGTACAAGAAAATTTTGGGCCTTACTAACCCTCCAGATGGCCGGAAACGACACTTGGCGAGTGTTCTAAGCTGCATGTACCCAGCCTGGAAACAGGAATTTCATGTCTGTAATCTTTAGAATTTTCAATGTAAAAAATTGTTGAAGGGAAAATCGTGGATGATTGAATTGTGTACACTATCTAAGCGGAGCGCCATCATCGGTTGGCGCGGAGCGTACAAGAAAATTTTGGGCCTTACAAACCCTCCAGATGGCCGGAAACGACATTTGGCGAGTGTTATAAGCTGCATGTACCCAGCCCTGAAACAGGAATTTCATGTCTGTAATTTTTAGATTTTTAGAATTTTCAATGCAAAAAATTGTTGAAGGGAAATCTGCCTCTCGGTAACGGCCTCGCACGCCTATGCACGATAAAACTTACAACTGTCAAACAGCCTGTAGGCCTATGCCCGTTACCTAATTATGAACCATGCATACACCCTCTCCCCCCACCCCCGTATTCACCTTGTATATCCAAGTTACACCCGCGCGTCACCACTTGAGATCAGCACGGGACCAAACCAAGACCAACGCATTCATCAATGGTCGGCTGCCATATGCACACTACATACCTGACAACTAGGCTAGCCTAGTACATAGGTTTTACAATTACAAATTTCCAATAGATATCACGAATGATGGTCCCCAAATTACGATTTCACTATTCAGCATACTGCACCAACTTCTCTTTTGCTATTCCTGGTCAAATGTCCGCATATTTCACGAGTAAAAACTGACGCTGTGAGTGAAGGTATTTTGATGATTTATTTTTATTTTTTTTATTTTAATTTTTAATTATTTTTTCACAAGTTTTATTTTCCGGGGGGGGGGGGCAAGTGCCCCGCCCTTGCGGACGCCCATGTCAGGTGGATGAGGATCGGTGGGTTACTCACTTTAGAATGCCGTTTAAAAGTATCTTTGAAGCACGTTTACAATATTTTCAGTTTCAGTTCCTGCACAGGATTATTCCAACTAAAAAAATGCTCTTTTATATGAAGAAAGTGGAATCGCCATTGTGTTCATTTTGTTATATACATGAGGAATCAATTGAACATTTATTTTGGGATTGTAGCTTCGTTTCAAATTTTCTTTTAAAAATAGAAAGACGGTTCCTCAACAAGCAATTCTTTTTTCAAAAGACGATATTTTCTTTGGATTTCACCAAAAAGAGTACAGCCCGTATAATTTTTTTGATTTTACACATGAAGTATTACATTTATGTTTGCTCAAGGAAAAATGATCAGTTGGATAAGGAAATACTTTTTTACAAATTTAAGTTTGCTGTAAATGTTTTACAACATTGTAAGAATCGAAAGCTCTATAATGATGTTAAGAAGACTTTCATACTCGATTAATTTGTTTATATATTGACAGTGTGACATAACATGTTTACACCAAGTTTGAAAAATAATAAACAGGAGGGAAAAAAATGAAGTGAACATTTTATTGCGAAAGAATCTGAGCTCAAAATAATACGATAAGATAACTGTTTATTGTCCGTTTCAATCGATAAAATGGAAAATGTTTTTCCGTCGAGAGTACAAATAATACAAACACATCAAAAGAAATAAGAATATAAAAGGGTAAACATATAAAATAAAAAGAAGTAGGTAAAAGTATAAGAACAATTAAAAGTAGAATATAGAATAAAAATGAAAGTAAAAGATAATAGATTTACACTGTGGACAGATCACTTTACATGACTGCTTTGTTTGTAGTTACGAGCCCCGGGAAATGCCATTTCCTGCTCTCAGGGGGTTCTCAATTTTTCAAAATTTCTTTACTCTGCACTTGATAGTCTTTCGGGCAGAATTACATTTTTCGGACATAAAAGACACTTTTCCCTCCCAAGCGAAGCTTTTTCGGCGGGGCAATTTTCGAATATGGTTCGAGGGCCGTAATCTGCATGATGATATTCATGCAGTCACCCCAACAAAACTACAGATCACCCCCTACATGATTTTTCTTATAAGAATGTTAGATTCTTCCATGAAACCCCAAAATCTGTCAGAAAAATTAAAATTGCCCAATATAAGCTTCAGATTGTTAAAAGTGGCAAAATTTTCCAATTTTGATGGATACTCCGTATCATCAATAACCAAAGCCAACTCTATTAATCACCCAAACATTCTACCTAATTTTGTTCTTGAAAGGCATGTCACTTAATAAAAAATCCAAATTTTTCATTGTAACCGTATCGAAAAAAAAAAATTTTCTTCCATTAAATTCCAAAATTTCTCCAATAAAATAAGCTTTTAATTTTCAAATCTTCTCTAAAAAAGGAAAAAAAAAATTGGCAAACTTCAAGTCTCGTGATGAAGCCTAAAAACGTAGGCCTATAGTACGATTAAATGCGTAACCCCAAAAGATTTTAAGCTGTCGCCTATATAAAGTTTTTGGTTTTGCCCATATGAAGAACAGTTTCTTCAATAAACACACAAACTTTATAATGGTCCTTACAAAAGCCATATTTCTTTCAAAAATTTTAAATTTTGTCTTCATAATAATCTCCAGATTTTTAAGTATTTGTTCAAAAGAAAGCCAAAAAATCTGCTTGGTCACTTGCCACCAGAACGAGCTCCAACCTTTGTCGGGGGGCATTGAAATGCTGGCCCCATGTCGCGGAGCTTGTCCCCCCCCGTCGCGGAAATCCTGGCGCCACCCCTGTAAGGTAGGCTAGTTTCTTATTTTTTTTCGTTATTTGCCTCGGGAAGCCGTAACATGGACGTAAATATTTATTTTGTACTAGGCCTCTTCCCCTCCCAAAAAGTGTGAGTGGCCGCTAGTCCCTCATGGAGAGAGTGCAGTGCGTTCACTGAAGATTGTTTTTTGAAAAACCTTTTCTCCACAGTTGTGCGAGGTACGATGGGGGAGTGAAACGCTGGTGCAAATTTTACTACTAAACTTTTTATGATATATGGTATTCGCTAGGGCAATTTTTCAATATTTGGCTATAGAACTTGTCTCCTATTGGTAGTGATGTCACTACTAGTGAAAGTTTGCATACAGGTCCAGAGTTGACCACACCGCAATCCAGTCAAATCTTTCACATAAATAGTCGATATCAAAATAGGTTTCATTCACATCATTGCACCGTTTTTTTGAAAGTTACTTATTTACGAAGCTCTTTGATCACTTAAACTATTATATCTTTTGAAAGTTAAACAATCATGGTTGCGTAATTTATCCTTAGGTAATATACATAGTGGTGTACTCAATCTAGGTTTTTGGGAAAGATGAAGAAACCCACATAAATACCCGTCTATGGAAGGGTTTGGGTATCTGTCGTGAAATTATGCCAAAAAGAACTTTCAAACCCGTTTCTTATTTTCTATTTGGAATGAAAACCCTTTGGAATAAAGATCCCTATTTTCAATTTGGAATAACAACCCTTCCAAATAACGGTCCTTGCCCTTAATTCTGAACAACGACCATTCTCAATAACGGTCCTAATTTTAGATTTAGAATAACGATCCTTCGGAAGAACGGCGATTACTTTCTACTCGGAGTAATGACCCTTTGGAATAACGACCCTATGTCTTCATTTCTTTTTTTTTTCATCTTTATTTTATCAACGTGAGCAAACAGTAACAACTAAGTTCAATAAGAACAATACATATAGAAATAGTACCAGAACTCTTATAAACACAAATTTTCGATAAAATTCGATAAAACAGACATTATGGAAGGAATCATGGCGTCCGCAGAAATGTTTATAAGGGGGGGGGGCAAGATCATTTATGGATGATTGAATTGTGTACACTATCTAAGCGGAGCGCCACCATCGGTTGGCGCGGAGCGTACAAGAAAATTTTGGGCCTTGCTAACCCTCCAGATGGCCGGAAACGACACTTGGCGAGTGTTCTAAGCTGCATGTACCCAGCCTGGAAACAGGAATTTCATGTCTGTAATCTTTAGAATTTTCAATGTAAAAAATTGTTGAAGGGAAAATCGTGGATGATTGAATTGTGTACACTATCTAAGCGGAGCGCCATCATCGGTTGGCGCGGAGCGTACAAGAAAATTTTGGGCCTTACAAACCCTCCAGATGGCCGGAAACGACATTTGGCGAGTGTTATAAGCTGCATGTACCCAGCCCTGAAACAGGAATTTCATGTCTGTAATTTTTAGATTTTTAGAATTTTCAATGCAAAAAATTGTTGAAGGGAAATCTGCCTCTCGGTAACGGCCTCGCACGCCTATGCACGATAAAACTTACAACTGTCAAACAGCCTAAAGGCCTATGCCCGTTACCTAATTATGAACCATGCATACACCCTCTCCCCCCACCCCCGTATTCACCTTGTATATCCAAGTTACACCCGCGCGTCACCACTTGAGATCAGCACGGGACCAAACCAAGACCAACGCATTCATCAATGGTCGGCTGCCATATGCACACTACATACCTGACAACTAGGCTAGCCTAGTACATAGCTTTTACAATTACAAATTTCCAATAGATATCACGAATGATGGTCCCCAAATTACGATTTCACTATTCAGCATACTGCACCAACTTCTCTTTTGCTATTCCTGGTCAAATGTCCGCATATTTCACGAGTAAAAACTGACGCTGTGAGTGAAGGTATTTTGATGATTTATTTTTATTTTTTTTTATTTTAATTTTTAATTATTTTTTCACAAGTTTTATTTTCCGGGGGGGGGGGGGGCAAGTGCCCCGCTTGCCCCCCCCCCCCTTGCGGACGCCCATGTCAGGTGGATGAGGATCGGTGGGTTACTCACTTTAGAATGCCGTTTAAAAGTATCTTTGAAGCACGTTTACAATATTTTCAGTTTCAGTTCCTGCACAGGATTATTCCAACTAAAAAAATGCTCTTTTATATGAAGAAAGTGGAATCGCCATTGTGTTCATTTTGTTATATACATGAGGAATCAATTGAACATTTATTTTGGGATTGTAGCTTCGTTTCAAATTTTCTTTTAAAAATAGAAAGACGGTTCCTCAACAAGCAATTCTTTTTTCAAAAGACGATATTTTCTTTGGATTTCACCAAAAAGAGTACAGCCCGTATAATTTTTTTGATTTTACACATGAAGTATTACATTTATGTTTGCTCAAGGAAAAATGATCAGTTGGATAAGGAAATACTTTTTTACAAATTTAAGTTTGCTGTAAATGTTTTACAACATTGTAAGAATCGAAAGCTCTATAATGATGTTAAGAAGACTTTCATACTCGATTAATTTGTTTATATATTGACAGTGTGACATAACATGTTTACACCAAGTTTGAAAAATAATAAACAGGAGGGAAAAAAATGAAGTGAACATTTTATTGCGAAAGAATCTGAGCTCAAAATAATAAGATAAGATAACTGTTTATTGTCCGTTTCAATCGATAAAATGGAAAATGTTTTTCCGTCGAGAGTACAAATAATACAAACACATCAAAAGAAATAAGAATATAAAAGGGTAAACATATAAAATAAAAAGAAGTAGGTAAAAGTATAAGAACAATTAAAAGTAGAATATAGAATAAAAATGAAAGTAAAAGATAATAGATTTACACTGTGGACAGATCACTTTACATGACTGCTTTGTTTGTAGTTACGAGCCCCGGGAAATGCCATTTCCTGCTCTCAGGGGGTTCTCAATTTTTCAAAAATTTCTTTACTCTGCACTTGATAGTCTTTCGGGCAGAATTACATTTTTCGGACATAAAAGACACTTTTCCCTCCCAAGCGAAGCTTTTTCGGCGGGGCAATTTTCGAATATGGTTCGAGGGCCGTAATCTGCATGATGATATTCATGCAGTCACCCCAACAAAACTACAGATCACCCCCTACATGATTTTTCTTATAAGAATGTTAGATTCTTCCATGAAACCCCAAAATCTGTCAGAAAAATTAAAATTGCCCAATATAAGCTTCAGATTGTTAAAAGTGGCAAAATTTTCCAATTTTGATGGATACTCCGTTTCATCAATAACCAAAGCCAACTCTATTAATCACCCAAACATTCTACCTAATTTTGTTCTTGAAAGGCATGTCACTTAATAAAAAATCCAAATTTTTCATTGTAACCGTATCGAAAAAAAAAAATTTTCTTCCATTAAATTCCAAAATTTCTCCAATAAAATAAGCTTTTAATTTTCAAATCTTCTCTAAAAAAGGAAAAAAAAATTGGCAAACTTCAAGTCTCGTGATGAAGCCTAAAAACGTAGGCCTATAGTACGATTAAATGCGTAACCCCAAAAGATTTTAAGCTGTCGCCTATATAAAGTTTTTGGTTTTGCCCATATGAAGAACAGTTTCTTCAATAAACACACAAACTTTATAATGGTCCTTACAAAAGCCATATTTCTTTCAAAAATTTTAAATTTTGTCTTCATAATAATCTCCAGATTTTTAAGTATTTGTTCAAAAGAAAGCCAAAAAATCTGCTTGGTCACTTGCCACCAGAACGAGCTCCAACCTTTGTCGGGGGGCATTGAAATGCTGGCCCCATGTCGCGGAGCTTGTCCCCCCCCCCCCCCCCGTCGCGGAAATCCTGGCGCCACCCCTGTAAGGTAGGCTAGTTTCTTATTTTTTTTCGTTATTTGCCTCGGGAAGCCGTAACATGGACGTAAATATTTATTTTGTACTAGGCCTCTTCCCCTCCCAAAAAGTGTGAGTGGCCGCTAGTCCCTCATGGAGAGAGTGCAGTGCGTTCACTGAAGATTGTTTTTTGAAAAACCTTTTCTCCACAGTTGTGCGAGGTACGATGGGGGAGTGAAACGCTGGTGCAAATTTTACTACTAAACTTTTTATGATATATGGTATTCGCTAGGGCAATTTTTCAATATTTGGCTATAGAACTTGTCTCCTATTGGTAGTGATGTCACTACTAGTGAAAGTTTGCATACAGGTCCAGAGTTGACCACACCGCAATCCAGTCAAATCTTTCACATAAATAGTCGATATCAAAATAGGTTTCATTCACATCATTGCACCGTTTTTTGAAAGTTACTTATTTACGAAGCTCTTTGATCACTTAAACTATTATATCTTTTGAAAGTTAAACAATCATGGTTGCGTAATTTATCCTTAGGTAATATACATAGTGGTGTACTCAATCTAGGTTTTTGGGAAAGATGAAGAAACCCACATAAATACCCGTCTATGGAAGGGTTTGGGTATCTGTCGTGAAATTATGCCAAAAAGAACTTTCAAACCCGTTTCTTATTTTCTATTTGGAATGAAAACCCTTTGGAATAAAGATCCCTATTTTCAATTTGGAATAACAACCCTTCCAAATAACGGTCCTTGCCCTTAATTCTGAACAACGACCATTCTCAATAACGGTCCTAATTTTAGATTTAGAATAACGATCCTTCGGAAGAACGGCGATTACTTTCTACTCGGAGTAATGACCCTTTGGAATAACGACCCTATGTCTTCATTTCTTTTTTTTTCATCTTTATTTTATCAACGTGAGCAAACAGTAACAACTAAGTTCAATAAGAACAATACATATAGAAATAGTACCAGAACTCTTATAAACACAAATTTTCGATAAAAAATAAACCAACATAAAATCATTGCCGTACGCTTTTCTCAAAGATCAAGGTACAATTGAATATGAGTCCAATAGTTGAAGCTCAAACTTGGATTCAATAACATCCTATTCTCTCAAAAAAGCACTTGTAGTAAAAGCGGACTGTAACTTTGCATAAGGAATAAAACTTTCTGTTGTTGATCTTCCCTGTATTAACTTTTCTACTTGCAATTTAAATTTAAAGTTGTGAAGAAATTTGGTTAAATTTGGAGCTTCATTACATAACTTAACTTTGCCTGAAAAATAGAATTCTTTAAGTGGTAGATTAAAAATTATAAGGGTGGGTCTGGAGCAGTCTATAACCAAAGAAAATATCTTCTTTTGAGAAAAAATTGCTTCCCGAGCAGTGTGAGTTCCACATCCAGTATAAAACTAGAAATTACATTGCAGTACCAAATTAATGTTCAATTGTTTCATTCTCTGTGCCACAAAAGTTACAGAATGCATTGTCTATTTTTCTCATTTTAAATAATAAGTTGTTAGTTCCAAGAATTCGATGTAAAAAAAGGAACTGGAAAAACTGCAGCTTGCTCTCTCTGAGTGAACTAAAAGGGGAAGAATAGATGGATCTCCATTCATCGTCAGTATAATTAAAGACGGAGTTCTACTTAGTTTGAGCTAAAGGACGGGTCGCAACTTAGTCTAGTCTAACCTAGTCGTCATTTCAGAACAACGACCCTTAGAAATAGCAACCCTTCGGAATAGCGATCCATATGTTTCATTCGGAATAATGACCTTTCGGAATGAAATTGTAAGACCACTCTCAGTCAACTACATGTGCCCAGTCAACTTGAAAGCTGCCTTGAACACCATTTCAAGTTGTGGCACAAACTGGGTGATATTCAGCATATTAGCAATTTTGGAAATGAAAATAATTTCTTTTAGAATATAGGTGACTTTTGATACATCGCAGCATGCATTTCTTGTCCATTAGTTCCAAACATTTCTTGCGATCAGGCTTGTTGCACATTCAGTTTTGGTAAAATACATGCAGGAAACGAAACTGAAAAGTATTCTGAGTTGGTAACTACCAGGGTTCGCAGAGGCGGGGTTGGGGGCTTGAACCCCCTGATTTTTCTGCCGTAGGTATTTGGGGCCGCTTTATAATGCTATCATATTGCTAAACGCATTGGGCCACGTTGGTGGTTAGTTTTCCCCCACCCCTACGTCAAAATTTGCTCGGCAGCCCCTGGCCAACCACATTCCTATTCGTTTATATCTCGAGACCTGCTCACTCTTGGTATAAGACGGTCATCTCTACAGATTGTTGAATTGTCAAAATTCTGCAAAACATATGATATCAACCTAACGTTTTCTATATGGACCATATCGAAAACTCGCTAACCATAAACCAACCTGGGTAGCCTGCTGCTTTAAAAGCCAGTGTACCAAGGTTGCCTAGTACTAAAGAAGCACCGGGAGCAGTGGCGTAGACACAGGGGAAGCCTAGATCCAGGCCCTCCAAAAATTCCAAGGTTATGAGTTAAAGAGCATGTATCAGTTGCACCGATGGGCACACGAGGCGGGGACATGGGGATACTGTCCCCTAGATTTTCTTAAGGTCTTAAATTCGGGCAAGAATTTGGAAAAATTCGGACAGCCACCTGATTTTTAAAAATTGGCTGGTTTTAATTACTCAGAAACCCCTAAGAGTGTCCAAAACCTTAAAAAAAAAAACAATTATTATTTATTATTTATTTTATTATCACTGTCTTTCACAGAACAATGTTCGAAATGTCCGAATATCCAAATATTTGCCCGAAAAACTATAAATCACAACATGTTTGGGAAGCCTATCACTTAAAAGAAACAGTCATTCCTCAGCGTGGTTTAAAATCTTGATAGACACAAAGCCCGCAATGGCCGTTCATCAGAATTCTTTCAAAACTTTGCCCGAAAAAACAAAAACCGCTAGTTTCATAGTAAAATTTACGTAGGAATTAAAATGATATAGATTTGCAGCACATTCGGGCAGTCTCTGGAAAAAAGTTTTTCTCGGCCCCGCTTCATACTGTAGTCTTGCAAAAATTGTAAAATATTCGGGCGAATATTGAAAGAAGTTCTGGAATATTTTCAATGGCCAAATAAATTACACATGCTGACCGGAGGGTGTTCAGTTGCAGTCTTACAGTGCCCAGTACTTTGCCATGTAACCTACCCTTACAGCCGAAATTCGGGCGACAGTAATGGAAATCGGATTGGTTGCTTTATCAATTGAACAATGTCATTGATAGAGTGTGAGCCTGTCTTCTCATAAGTGTGCCTGACAATTCATTTAAACTCACCTCGTACACTCTAAAAAATGATTACCCTTGCAACCTGGGCATAAAATTACCTAACCGTTGGTTCCGTATGCCACCTAACCGGAATCGGGTAAAAAAGTGCCCAAATTAGTTGGTTAAGCGTTTTACCTATTAATTGGGAAAAAGAAATTGTTCAACCATTTCACCCAACTAATTTTGCCCAACAAACGGTTAAAATTTTTCCCAAAACGTTTGCCCATCAGCTGCACTGTTGGGTGCTTTGGATTTCCATATAAATCACAAATATAACTTTATTCGGACAAGAAGGAAAAAAGATTTAACAATGCACCCATAAACTTACACAGTTTACCCTTCATGGGTGGTTGTGGGCACTAGAAACTCTTTCTAAAGTCCTCCCCGGGTCCTCTGCCAAAGGGCCGTCCGGCGACACCAAACCTTTCACTGCTTCCCGAAGAAGCTATTACGTTCACCAAAGAACAACACTTGACCAACCTAACGACCTTCAAACCATTTTCATCAAAAACTAGTGACTGTACATTTTCTAAAGTCCTCCCGACCTTTTGGCAAAAGGGCCGTTCGGCGAAACCAAACTTGAAACTGTTTCCCGAAGAAGCTATTACGTCCTCTGAAGGACAACACTTACCTGCTGAGAAACCTTATGATCTTCGTGATAACTGTGCTCAGACCGAGAAAGTAGTAAAAGTACCTTTCACAAAGTCCTCCCGACCCTCTGGCAAAGGGCCCGTTCGGCGAAACCAAACTTGAAACTGCTTCCCGAAGAAGCTATACGTCCACTTATGGACAACACTTGACCAACTTCAAGGCCCTCAGACCATTTACATTTATTGGTCTGTCATGTAAGGCTCCATTCAACACTGGCTAGTGAAAATACACTACTTTTTCCAAAGTCCTCCCGACCCTGTGGTAAAGGGCCGTTCGGCGAAACCAACCTTGAAACTGCTTCCCGAAGAAGCTATACGTCCACTTCAGGACAATACTTGACCAACCCAAGGCCTTCATACCATTTACATTATTAGTCTGTCATATATGACTCCATTCTAGACTGGATGAAAAGAAACAAACTTGAAACCCATGCTTGAAACGAGAGAAAATGCACTTACTCATCAAAGAGAGAAATCGGCACTTTCCATCGTTTTGTCCAGACGTGCACTTTGTATTTCTAGTCCCATCGATTACATAGTAGTGAATTTTTTTTCTACACGACCATCGCTCTTTAAGTAATTTCGTTCATATTTTAACTGCTATTCTACCAATAGCTCTTTATTTACTATATCCAACCTTATTCAACCATGAGATCTTTATTATCCACTTTCTATTAAAATTTATTTGTAAAACTAAACTGATTTTTACTAATCATCTGATTGGTCAACTACATTTTATCCAACTGTTGGGTACTTTAAAACTTGCCCAACACCTTTTACCAACACTTGGATTTTACCCAACCTATCTTTACCCAACAAATATGGGTATATTTTTAACCTATTTGTTTTGGAATAATTCGTCCATGTTTAGCATTTTGGATTTTGCCCAACGTTTTTTAGTTGCGGTGCCTGCCTTGCAGGCAGCACCGCAACTAATGCAGTTACTATCACGATCTCAATTTCTGACTTTTTCGGCACTTTATTTCTATCTCCTTCTAGACGCTTTGTGGTATCGAAATACGGTTTAGTGCAATTTGTAGGGTTGGTACTTCTCTTTCGTGTTTTTAAGTTTTGGTGGAAATACGACTTTTGTGAGAGTGTAAAATTGGGGTTTTTTTCACGTAAAATTTGCAAACGTGTTCTATTTTTAGTAACAATCTTGCGGAAAAACCAGGTCCAGGTCTCTGGGGAAAAGGTTGTTTGTTAATGGAACACAGCGCCATCATTTTGGTTGTTTTTTGAAATTCATTACAGATTGGTGTTTAGTGAATTTTGAGTATTTATACGAAGATTTCTTTGTAGGGATTTATTCTTTTCAAGTTTCATGGTCGGGGTTGCGGTGAAGTTAAACGTTTGATAGTGATTTTAAAGGGCTGTGTGATTTACTCACACTTACGACAATATTCACAAAGTAAGTTTCTGTTGGAGGGAAACATTGTTATTGGTAGGTAAATATTATTTGTATGAGTTGACGAGTATTAATATTTGTGTTATGTCAAGGTGTCTGGTTATGGTAAATTTGTTATTTTAAAGTATAAAATTATGTGGAGAATATTGCAATGCCTAAGAAGGGCCGTTCAAAGAATTTTAATTCAGAAAGGAAAGGTTGGCAACAAAGAAAAAGAAAGTATGGGGGTAATTTTCAAGAAAAAAGTTATGAAGTGGAGGAAAATGATGATGTCAGAGTTGGGAAAAAACAAAAAAAAAAGTTCTGGTGAATGTGAAACAAGTCAGAGGTGTAATGATGGGGAAAGTAGGGAACATGACGATCGTGATGTATTATTTATACGTTCCGAAAGATCTACATGTACATTTTATTTTTTCGTTGTTGATAGTTGTTGGAGAGAAAAAATGTTGAGGAAGCTTGTGCTGATAGATTCAAACATGGTTTTTGTGAAAACTGGGGAGTTTGATTTGCCGTCTATTGAAATAGGAAGATGTGTTTCAGTTGAGAGTAGGCCGATTCGTGTGAGAAAAGTATGTGGGGATGGGAATTGTTTTTTTCGGTGTTTGTCATTACTGGTTACAGGGGTAGAAGATAATCATTTTTATTTAAGACAAGTGATTGTAAATTCATTATGTAGGAGTGAGTTGCCGGTACCACTAATGACTAAGGAAGAATATGTTACTTCCACTGGAATGGATAGGGATGGTGTATGGTCTACAGAGGTTGAAATATTTGCAGCTGCAAGACTTTTGGGAACTGATATATATACTTTTATAGAATATAATGGTACATGGAAATGGGCATGTTATCCTCAAAGTGGTATTTTAGGTAGCGTAGTTAATCGGGAAGAACGTGCAATTTATTTAGTCAATACAGGTGGAGTACATTATGACGTAGTGTTGGAAATAGAAGATAATGAATCTGTATATGAGAGCAGCGTTATAAAGAATTGGTTGAAGAGGGGTTGTGTTAATGAACATAGTGAAGAATTTTCCGGTGTTAAATGTAACATATTGAAAAGAGGAGACATTTTATTTGAAGAGGAGCGTAATCAAATGTCAGTGCCAAGTAATGTGAAGAGAGCAGATGTTTGTTTAAATGAGGGGAGCAATCATATATTAGTGCAAGGGTCTATGGGAGTGACTGAAGAAAGGTATAAATGTTGGGAAAATAAAGATTTTGTGATGAAACGTAGTGTGGGTATTGCAAGTGATAGTGTTAAAATGATGCTTAGAGAACAAATACTAAACCCCATCAGCGGCCTTAAGAAAGCCCCTAAACCCCATCCTCTAAGCCCCGCATTTCGTACTAAGTGTCGCCTACGGCGCATTGTATGAAGTTTAACAGTGCCTCTCTCTGTAAAACTGTTATGCCACCCAATTCTTCGTCCCCCAAAATGAAAAGTCTAATGACGTCACTGGATAAACTCCAATGTTGTAGACTAATAACAGAAGAGAACGGGAGTAGGGGACAGACTGTCCACACGGACAGTTGCCAAGCATAACCAATGTTAGTGAATAACAAACTATAAATTGACGCCTATTTCTTACTTTATGAGGAGATGGAAAATGTAAGGTCAAAAATCAGAGAAATTGCGTGTGATTTCGATGAAAAAATAAGGCACTGAAATACTAGAAATTGTTCAAACAGTTAAAATTCTTGTAAGTTTTTAAAAATCTTACGTAAATATGCACAAGATCATGTTACTTAAATATATTTTTTTCTTAAAGAAAAAAGCTCATGATATTAACAAATTAAATCCCAAAGTTAACATTGTATTACAGCATCAAAACTAATGAGCCGTAGACACCGAAAATTTTACTTGAAAGACCAGTTTGTGTGGCTTTCTTTCAAGGCTCCAGGGACCGACCTGCATGTGAATTCCAAATTCCTCACGGACAACACCAACATGGTACATTAATTAGCAAGGTATTCTGGCATTTACACGTTTTTCAGATCGACTTCAAGTATTTAGGTCTAATCCATATCTAATGTTTTGCCTCACCCCAAAGGGAGCGCGCCCATGCGCCACGACACGCAAAATTGTGACAATTAACCTCTCTCATGACCGATATCTAGTTCCACTTCTGCAGTCCGGAACAGCTTCACACGCCCAATACAATTTCAATGTCTTTAAAAGACAAAACACAATCGCCCAAACTTATTTTAAATTTGGGGACTGCTCTTAACTTCTCTTTAATGTGAAAACTGAAAGCTCATACTGAACGCAATTTTTCCGTTTCTAGATCCCAGGATGATGATTTTTTTTTTATCTAAATCAACAGCAAAAACCCTTCAAATGTTTACTTTACTCAAAAGGACTTATGGATGTCATTAGATTTTCCAACCCCTAAATCACCTTGTCTGACACCACTGTACACATCTTTTCACTAACATGGTCTTATCTGACCCCCCCCCCCCCAAAAAAAACATTTTGTCAAAATCTTTTCACTGCACATGTCACATGATTCGTTATAACCAGTACCTCAAATAACTATGCCAAATGCACCACCCTTCATCTGCCTGTTAAAACCTTTCAATTTTGTAAATTTCTCAAACTCTTTTTTTTTTGACAAAAAAAAAACTTATCAAAGATCATCAAATTACCCACTTCATCACCCAATTCATCACGATATCGAAAACGATGATGCGTTTCCAAAAATAAACGATTAGCTAAGGTTACGATTCATACAAAACTTTAAGCGGAATGGCGCCTTCCTTGCCCCCTCAAGCGACACAAAATAGGTCAACTTCCTAAACTTTTCGAATAAATTTCATTTTCAAAAGTGACGTTATTATCTCTCCACTTGTTTAGAAAAACACAAAGTTAAACACCAGTAAGTACCGTGATGACAGACATCTTCCATACAAAACCAAAAAATGAGCTTCCCTGATGGAAAAATTCGTAATAAATTGACAATATTTCAACAGATTACGACATTTTCTTCGATTTAATGACCTACATGGGTGCACAACTCGAAATAATCCATTCATCTTTCTGATATTTTCTTTTTCTTTCACTGGACAAAACATAAATCTCTCTTGGAAATGGTCTTTCCAATGTCGACACTCTAATTTGGAAAACTAGTTCATAATTGTCGGGATTACTTTCATACACATAATTGCTTATAGAAAAATTATCACTTTTGGAACCACGTAACTATGATTAACAGTTCACGAATTCTAAAAGCCTATACATATACAACCACTTGCAAAACATTCCAAAACCATAAACCCAAAACAAGCTGTTTTCGGATTGTTGCACAGTGTAAACAGTGTATACTGCATGTTTTAAAAATATTTTGGAAATGTTGCAAAAGAAATGTCCTGTCAATTCTTTTCAAAACATTCTCAAAACATTTTCAACATGTTTTCAAATAATTTTTACTCTGTCTACACTGTGTAACAAACGGAAACAAGCATGTTTTAGGTTTGTTGCAGATGAAGTGTTTTGAGAATGTTTTACAAATGTTGCTCGTGTATACAGACCTTTATGATCCTGTGAACTTTGACATGTCAACAATCACGCCAGTCAACGTACACTGTAAAAAACAAAACACAGTCATAGCATTTTCGTGTGACCAATCACATTTTACTTTCACCTGTCAAAAATCAAATTCATCACCTAACCAATGAACCTACCGGGCTTCACGAAACCTTGAACGTTATGATTAATCAACTCGCTGGCTTAACAAATCAACAGACCATACATATAATAGTCAAGTCCAGATTTGTCACACCATTGAAGGCAGGAAGATGATGTAGAAGTGAAAAATTCAAAGAACGCAAAACTAAATTATAGTGTGGAATCACTGCTTCATAGAATACGAGTTGAAAATGTGAGGCATGGCAATTACAAGGCCAAAATTTTACGACCCATGTTTGCCTCTTAATTTTTACTTCAAATCCAGTAGTTGTGATTTACTTTAAGTATTTAAATGACGACAAATACTATATGCACAACATCATATTTTACCAGACATGATCATCTTTTACTGTAACGGAACTACGCGATCAGGAGAGGAAAAGGAGGTGAAAAATGACCCCGTCAGATTTTAATCTTGTCAACCCCCCCCCCCCCTCACAACTTACACCAGATCAGCGTTGAGTTACTGAAAATTAAAAAACAACTTGGTAGGTATTAAAACTTCTTTTAATTACTAAATATGTACAAATACAGCTCCTAAAAACAAAAAACCGACCGTACGAGAGACCAAACCCAAACCTAACCATCTGCTCTTAAAAGCTCAGTTCTCTCACTCACACGGTACCAATTCATCTTACCTTCTTTTAGGGAATAAGGAAAACATTGATACAAGACTGAAAATGTCCAATTATTCCAACGCAAGTGTTCACCAGATCGCTCAGTTTTGATATAAAATTGCAAAATCTCCTTGGGGCAAGGATTCATTCCAAAAGGGGAAGGTGACACCCAAGGAGACAGGCCCGTAGTTAGGGGGTTCAGAAGGTTCGCACTTAGTCCCGCCCATACCTATTTTTTCACATTTTTATTCTTTTTTTATTTAAATGGAGTTTTGGCGTTTTTCAAGGCAAAATGTCAATTCCACTGGTTTAACCAAATAAATGTAAACCTTATGAGTAGCTGTTATGTTCCAGTGCGAGACAATTCCCTAGGGCCCCATTGACTCGTACCGAATAACCCTCTTACAGTCACACACTAACCCTGCTAACTCTCGAGGGAATAAGGACAACATTGATACAAGACTGAAAACGTCCAATAATTCCAACGCAGGTGTTCACCAGATCGCTCAGTTTTGATGCAAAATTGCAAAATCCCCTTGGGGCAAGGATTGCATTGGGGAGAACCACACCCTCTCCCCGTTCAGTCGCTCGGCTCCTCACTTGGGCGTTTCGCTCCCCAAAGAAAATGCCACACCCCAGTGGCGGCGATGAAAATGAAAAAGTATGGGCTAAAGGTATATTCAGCCCCTCAATATTCGCTCCAATTAAGAAGCGGGGAGAATTTCGAAGTTGGGCTGAACACATTCTTGCTTAAAACACTCGGAAAGTGCCATTTCCGGCCATCTGAGGGGTTTGTAAAACCAAAAATTTCATGGTACGCTCCGCGCCAATCGATGGTAGAGCTCCGCTTAGAAACATGTATTTACATTTTTCATAGATTGATTTTTTGGCATTAATTGAGAAATATCAAAAATGAGATCCATATTTCTAGGCTGGGAACATGCAGCATAAAACACTCGGATAGTGCCGTTTCCTGCCATCTGAGGGGTTTCTAAAACCAAAAATTTTCTTGTACGCTCCGCGCCAACTGATGGTGGCGCTCCGCTTAGATGGTACTGTCGGTCAAGATTGGAGACGATGAGTCGACTTTGCCCCCACCCGAGAATCCTGGCCACGCCTCTGCTTTAATACATACGGAATCGATTTTAAATCACTTTTTAACTCTGCTCAACCTCATTCTATGTACCTTATCCTATCTCTTCCCCGTCGAGGAAAGACGGGAATATTTCTGGCATGCCTAAAACATTAAAAACAAAAAAAACTGAAGTTACTGGACGGATGACCATGATTTTTTTTCTTTTTGAACTATTTTTTCTTTTGTAACGCTATTCAAATGCATATCTGAATCGGTTTTAATCACTTCTTGCTAGTTCTTTTATCCCTCATTCCATCTTCAATCAGCGCGCAAGGTCATACATCCGTCGGGGACGGGCGCTACCCAACCCCGTTGTTGAGAAAATCCACTTTCGTGGGGAGTCTTCATCTACAGATTCACGATAAAAGATGTGGGTTTGTAGTCACTGGGACGACCTTCTTGATTTCGCATTTTAGAAGACCATATCCTTCAAGGAAACTCACAATTCCGAATTTTTCTTGCGCCAAAACGGACGGGAAGTTGTTCATGTGTGTACAGTACCCAATTGTCTGCCATCCGGCCTGCGAGGACGGAAAGCCGAATTCTTACAAAGGGAGTTAATATCAACCATGTCGTTTTCAGCTACACATAATGATAAACGGTGGTGTGCGAAATATCCCCATTAATCTGACTGAGAATTTATTTCAAGTCAGCATGTAACGTGCCATATTTTCAAATACGCTGGGAGTTAAACCATTTATAGTCTAGAGTTCGGGCAGTCACGTTGAAAATTCATCTATTTAATCGACCTTGTAATTGAATTCAATGAAAATTCTTAATGCAGTCAAAAACATAAAAGTATGTTTTAATTCCGTTGCATATAGCCCCCCCCCCGGCTCGAAATAAAGCCTGCTTCCTTTTTAGCTACAAATCATTCCGGCAATCTTATGGGTTAGAATTTTTAACAATTTTCTGTACGATCTGCATGGAAAGTGTTTTAGTCGAACAGATAACTGATCAGAATAATGCGTGTTTTTAAATCACTCTTCGTTTGTGGGCAGTATTATAAAGTGAAAATAGTTTTATTGCGAAAGAAATCTGAAAGTAAGGGCTTCTTTAATTCTAGTTACGAGTCCAGGAAATGCGAATTTCTTCTTTATCGGGAGAACGTTCCAATATGCCCCGAAAACCTTAATCTGCATGATGATATTCAGTAACCTTAACAAAATTACAGATCACCCCACTTTATTTTCCTCATAAGAACGTCAGATTACTCCATAAAACTTCAAAATTGTCAAAAAATTACAATTTTTACTCCAATATTAACTTCAGATTGTTTAAAGTGGCAAAATTTTCCAATTTCAATAAATACTAGTAAACTAAATAGCCAAATGCAACTCTGTTAATCACCCGGCGTGGCCTGATTTTGCTCCTGAAAGTCATATCACCTAATAGAGGAAACCACATTTTTCATTATAACCTTACCAAAAGAAAAAATTCTTCCATTAAATTCCAAAATTTTTCCATTATAATAAACTCTTAATTTTCAAAGATTCGTTCAAAAAAGGGAAAAACCTTCACGGCAAACTTTCGTCTCGAAGCCTTAGTTCGTAGGTCTTGTACGATTCAATGAGTAACCCCCAAAGAATTGCAGCTGTCGCCCATATAACATTTTTTAATTTTCCCTTATGAAGAACAGATTCTTCAATAAACACCAAAAATTTTTTTCTAATACCAATAATACCAAAAAATTTTTCAAAAAATTTAATCTTTACTTCAAATAAACTCTAGATTTTTAAGTATTTGTTAAAAAAGGTCCAAAATTTCGGCGAGCTCCGTGCGCCTCAAATTTTGCCCAGTCACGTTCCACCGGGATATGACATCGCCTTTGTCGGGGCACTGGCCCCCTGTCGGGGAGCTTGGCCCCCTGTCGGGCAAATCCTGGCGCCACCCATGCCATTGACCTCCAACTTTGGTCAAAATTTAATAATTTATGGTCAAATCTAACCAATCACTTTTTGACGATACGTTTGAATCGGTGCATACTTGACCATAATACTTTTAACATGCATCCTGTGATATTTAGTGGTATTCATCCTCTCTGAGAGAAAATGATTATTCCAGAGATATTAGAAAAATAAATACCAAACTCCTATCCCTACACTATTAGACGCGCTGACTCCTCACGAAAACTCAAACGAAGGGGGGAAGTGTTCATTTGACATGCGCACAGTTCTGTTCGGTGATGCGCGCCCACAACGATGCATGCATAACAGAAAATTCCATTGTGACGAGATGTCAGCGTGCGTACATTTTCAAAGCGAGTTCTGTGTGCGTACAATGCATTTCTCCATGTGAAAAAGTCAGGAATAATTGACGCATACCTCCGCATGCTTGGAAAAAGAACGGAGTAGTTAATTTTGTGTTTTAAGCGCGTAAGAATGTAAACGCCTGCATAGATGTGCGCTTGTGTAGACACCATAAACACTGACCAATTAGTTAGCCAATGAACTTCAAACCAGTCGTTGTACGTTAATGTTCAAACTTTCATAGTGAGAAACCCGGCGAGGAAACCTAAAACTGTTTCATGTAAGTGAAATTTATTGAAGAACGGTGTTTGCAAGAACTGCATTGTTTTGAAATCACACGCATTTGTAATACCGGAAGATATCAATTAACTGTTGGCTTTCAAAACGACTGAACATTGATCAGCACTTCCGCCCCTCCGAATCAGCCTTCATGAGGAGTCACCGCGCCATTTTAAGTTTGGTATCTATGTTTATAATATCTTTGGATTATTCTAAGCAAAGCGCCACCATAGGTTGGTGCGAATTGTACAGAAAATGAAGTCGGCCTAGTCCATAAAGAGAAAACACGTTGAACACAACAAATATGTTTAAAAAGGCAAATATACTTCTTTGTTACAGTAGTAGAGTCCATGCCCAAAGTCCAAAAGCTATTAGTAGCTAACAATCGTCAAATCACCTTAATAGTACGAGACGACTTGGCTTGTCTGCGCCGCAACTCGTCCAGACGTTCGTCTTGTTACTATACAGGCCAATACAACTGTTTTTAGAGTTCGCAAACCGTCTAAGGGGAAGTCCCGTCTTTACAATGTCTTTCTACAGTAGCTTTTAATAATCGTTACTTTATTTTCAAATTACATTTCATATTTTTCGAAGGCCAGAAAAAAAATCGGCAATATTTCGTGTTCGTGTACGCTCCGAAAGTAAATGAGCTTAAAGCTTCAGAGGATGATGAAAATCGATATCATATTTTTATATTTTCTTTTCAAAATTAAACTGCACATACGATAACGGCCTTTCTAAATTTCCGTACTTTTTAAATAATTTTTATTTCCATGTTACTTGCTTGCACACAATAACGCTCTATCTTACATGTGTGCAGATAACGCACGCAGATGAATTCCAGAATTAAAACTTGCAACGAACGTTAGCTGCAATGGCTATTTCACAGCATTTTGCCGTCAGATATTCTCTTCAAGGGATGTTTTCTTTGGCTTACCAAAGTTTGGCTAATGTTCGTTCTCCTTCTGTTCTCAGTCGTACCACCAACTTGCTTAGCTTTCGCCCTCTCTACAATGATAATGTACGTACCCATTTCGCGAAATATTCATGCAACTATGCTAGTAGTAGTAATCGCGTGAGGGGTGCAAACAATCATGGACTAGCATTGCAAACATTGCATTATATATCAGAGACAAACTTAAGAAAAAGTCGTGAAGTTTCTTTTTTGTGTAGAAACTTTTCTGCAATGCAGAGGAACTTTACAAGGAATAAAGATGAAATTCCTGGCAGTGAAGCAATTTTCAGAGAGGAGTTAAAAAACATGAAAAACAAGGAATATGTGAGGGATGATATTGATGAGGAAACTGCATTCAAGAATTGGTCACAGTAAGTAGTTTAGGGTAAATATTCGTGTTTAATTGGGTAATGTTCCACCTAATGTATTCATTGTACTATGGGTCAAAGGTGTATTTGAAAGAACCACAAAATAGCCTAGTTGTTGGGTAGGCCTAGGCTAGATGGAGTTTTACATCCAGTTTGTAACCAATTGGTTTTACATTACAGTCTGGCAGTAGAAGCCACACCAGCCACTTCCCTTTCCAGTTGTAACACACTGGCTTCTTTTCCCTATTACCCCAAGCACCCAGAACAATGGAAGTAGGCCTAACAGTTAGGTTCAGTTTTCAATGATAAAGGGAAACCTAGCATTCATAATGGCGTATGTGTGTATATGACACTTTTGCTTGTTGTAAACATGGTGTGTGGGTTGGCCATATTGAGTAGATGATCCCTATTGTTTATTGTGGAGGTCACAGGCATTTGGGATCACAGGAGGTCAAAACCTTGTAAACAAGATATCATTATCTCATGAACGGTACATGTGACTATGCGCATATTTTGGTGTGTGGGTCAGTTGTATTAGGCAGATGATCCCTATTGACTTATGTGGAGGTCAAAGTTCATTTGGGGTTATGAGAGATCAAAACCTTGTAAACACTATCTCAAGAAAGGTGCATGTGACGAAGCTCATCTTTGGGTCTTTGGCTGGTTGTTTTGAGTACTGTAGATGATCCCTACTGATTTTTTTGACGGTCAAAGGTCATTCGGGGTCAGCAGTGTCAAAGTCTGACAAGCTTGTTTGCACAGTATTACAAGAAAGGTAACTTGTAGGTTCCTCATAGTTGGTATGAAGATGGTGAATAGTGAAAAAAGGTCCCTGTAGTTTGTGGTGGTGGGCAATGTCATTTGGGTAACTGGTCAAAGTCTCAATATCATATTTACACAGTTTGCCGTGGTTGGAATGTTGGATACTGCAAAATTTCTCACATAGTATGTGAATGTGATAATGTGAGCATAACCCTAGTTCTAGGTGGCCAAAGGTCATCTGGGATCTCAATGCAGGAAGCTTGTGATGCCTTGCATATAGACTTTGTGGGTACATTACAGCCAGAGCACTGTCAATTTGGAAAAAAAAAGATAGGTTTTATTTTCAGCAGCAAGGAATAACTAAGCCTTTTGGCTTTCTGGTTTAGACCTTGGAGGAAGATTTTCTTCCCCATTACCCACCTGTAACTATTTTCAAGGGTACCATCACTTAGGACGTGAAACTGGGCAGTAATAAAGCCCCCTTTTTGAGTTTCTGACAGAACCCCTGGCTTGGTGTTAATTTTTCAAATGAGTGGATTTTACAGCATTATGACACAGTGCATGAGTAACATGCATCGGTATGTGGGCATGAAAATGGGAAGAAATGCATGAAAGTTGACCACCCTGCATTGAAATTTGAGAACAAAGAGCCCTGCGAGCATTAAAATGCCACTATAAAATATACCCTATTTTTTTTCTTGTCTTATTTCAGAGATTATACTGACAAAGAAAAAGCAATGAGGTATGCTAAACGTGCAAAATATCTTGGCCAGAAGAGACAAGAACGAACTCTAACCTGGGATAACATTGACCAGATTAGATTTCTTAGACAAGAATATTCAGATGAGTGGTCAGTCAGTCAACTGGCCAAGAGCTTTGATGTATCTGAACAAACTATCAAGAAGGTTCTAAAGAGCAAGTTTACCCCAGACTCAAAAGTTCGACAATATCAAGATAAAGTTGCCTTGAAGAATGTTGGGAAAAACTCAGCAATGCCGCCCTCACCTGATGCAAATATGAATCATGTGTTGCTTGATGAAGGTGATCAAAGTTTTTCCAAAGCAAAGACAAAACGTGATTTGAAAGGCAAAAACAGACATGTAGATAACGAAAGTAACTATTCAACAATGGACAAGGCAAATGTGAATTTCTCTGAAATGAACTTGAAAGAAACAGAAGAATTTGAGTCAGTTGGCAGTGAACATTGGGAAGAAGATGAAGATATTGACTTGGAGGAGCAGCTAGAAGAAGCAGAGGCCTTTAGCTCCTTGAAAGCAGAAGACTTTGTGCAAATGTATGATGAGGGCATCAAAGCACCAAAAGTTATTCAGAGAGGTAGAGAATTTTATGACTCTAACGGTGAATTCTTGTTTAAAATCTGACAAAGCTCTGATTTTTTGAGTGATGGTCGACAGAAAAAGTGAAAGTTTCAACTACCAAAATCTGTTTTATTCTGCAATTCTTTTACATTTCTTGTGTAGATTAGATTGGAGTGCAATCTGCATAAGGAAATCCTTGAAATTGTACATCAAGTCCTTCATAGTTTTGCTCTCTCCCTCTCTGTAATTAAGAGGTGTAGATGTTCCCCACAACTAAATGAAATTTGGGTGTACTGATCTGGTCATTCTTTAGCTTTGCACAAATGTTGGATCTTCCAATCCTTTTCCCAAAAGCTAAGGTTGCATGTCCAGCTATATGGCATACCTGGTGTGATTAAGGACAAAGATACAGTATTAGTGAGGTTTGAGGTTTAGAGAGCAATTTCCCTGAAGCCTAGCAACTCTGTAGAATAAATAAATTAATTTGAGAAGAATTTGCCAGGAACTTGCAAGGAATGAGCCTCAATGAAAAAGTTTGATTAACTGGCATTTTTAGCTTATAACAGCCAAGCAAGTGTGAGCTATCATGATCACAGGGCATCTACCTTTCAGTCTGTTAACGATTGTTCAAAATGCCTCTCCTCCCCACATGCTTTCATAACTTTTTTTAAAACCTGGACACAATGTTGTATGGGTAATTGTCCTACAGGGTGGTCCAAAGTTCCATATGAGTGTTTGGAACTGCTCTCTGAAAAAAAATGAAAAGGCCTCAAGGGGAGAAAATTGCTGGAAAACCTTGAAATACAGCAAAGGAAAGAATATGACATCAAGCAATACTTCCTAGGTAAATAGTGAGTTGATGTGATGACTGGACAGCTAAAGCTCGAAATTTTGGTCAGAGCCGATATGAGTTTCCTACATTTCTGTGTTTTAAATGTATTGTGTTGTCCAGTCTATAATAATACAAAGTGCAGTGGTGTAACCAGCAGGGGGCTAGGAGACGGGGGGGGGGGGGTTGAAAAAAAGTCAGGCAAATTTGTATGAAACAAAAACTCCACAAAAATTGCTTGACTATCACAGTTGTTTAGTATTTGCACTGAAAAATGGTTACTATACAATACAGAAGTTCCGGTTTTGTAAATTAGAAGTACTTCTCCAGAAGTCCAGGGCACCGTCACGGTGACTTGAAAGTTGTATTTGGATGCAGGTAGCAGACAAGTTTATTTAGCTCCCTGTTCGGATGTAGTGCTTACATGCACCCACAGCACATTAGCGGTTGTCGGTGGACGGTACCTCATATATGTTTCACAGAACACTTAGGAGAGTTGTCCATGGGCTCTACGTGCACAGTAGAACGGTCTCAGCACCACAGAGCCAGATATAAGAACTAGATCGAAGGTGGACTCCCAAAAACAGCTGTGATCGCATGGGGACCTCAGCTGCCATATTTATGAGTGGCAAAAGCATCTGTATGAATGAAGAGTTTGCATTGAAACACGTACAAATTACACCAATTTTTGGTATATGTGGGCTGAGTGGGGTAGGGTGGGAGTAAAAGTTTTATAAATGAGTGAAGATATTGTTCAGTAGTTACTGAAATCTTCATTTTTTTTGTTCCTACTCATATATATTTTCTTAAAACAAAGAAATAGCTCCAACTTAATTTAGTTCTTCATTGAAGAAAAAGTTAAGACCAAAATAATTGAGTAAAAGCAAACAATTCGTACTAATAGCAAAAATATTGTTAAGGTCTCCATACAATAGCATTTTTGATAGAAAAGATGGCAAATCGTGATTCTGATTAGGCATAAATCAAACTTAATACAAATAAAATACATGAGTCAAATTGAGAAATTTTGCATGTGCTTTTCTTGACATGTGTATGATTAATTAAACATAATTCATATGAAGGTTTCAGATTTTCACAGTTTATATTAAGGCATGGTATGACTATTTTTACAGGTACAAAGCAGTAAAATGGTCAACTTATGCAATAAATAGAGGAACAAGCCACGCTTTTCACACAGTGGAGCACCTTTTCAACCAATCTATTAAGACTCATGCAGGTCCCACTTTGGTATGTAGCAAACATTCATAGTGGACGTATAAATTTCCAAATCTGTATTCCAAAAAATAAGGGACATTTTGCTGAAATTCACAGGGCCAAAGACACTGGGAAATGCCATTTCCAAAAATCTGAGAGGCATTTTTAGCCAAAATTTTTCTCTGTACACTACGCGCCAACCGATGGTGGCGCTCCGCTTAGATAGTGTTATTCCTGCTTGCTCCCCCCATGTCAACCTTTGCCCCCTCTCAGCCCCCCCCCCCCCAATCAAAAAGTCTGGTTACACCACTGACCAAGTGCTTTTGGGCTAAATGAATTAAGCATACAAATATCATACATCAGAGCATTACTTTTACCTTTCTTGAGCCAACATAAGGTTGGGAATGAGAAATTCAACAGGTTTGAACTTCTGCACCAATGCTGACCTGTATGAAATACTGCAAAATGTTTTTCTTTTTAAAGTTTATACTGAATTATTTTGTATAATGATTCTCTATCCTATTCATAGCAGTTCCTGCAGGACATTCAGGTGTGTTTTGGGTCTAAGATTCTTCCAGTTAAAGGGTAAAAATGGTGGTATGGGTAGAAAAAACCAACAAGCTGAGAAGCTCCTTGCATGGAAATCATGGTATTTGGGTGGAAATTTAGGCATTGGGAGTGAACTTAGGCTTGCTATTCAGAGAGCATCATGGAAAAGTTGTGGGAAATTTGGCATTCTTCCTGGAAAATATACATTTTCTCCAGCCTTGGCAGTTACTGCAAACATATTTTGAATCAAAGGCTATTGTCAAAATTTTACACCCAAAGGTACCACAGCACTTTTGTGACAAACCCCAGGGTCATACAGTAGCTGCAATGGGGAATGTTAGACAGAGGTTATCAGCCGTTAATATGTTTATCTATCATGTTAGCACCAATCAAGAATCTTACAGTACTATAGTTCAATCTGAACAATTAGCATTTTCATGAACATACCTTGTTTCTCCCATGCTGTGATTACCATGTTTATTTTCAGGCAAGGAGGGCATGGATGACTGTGTTGGGGAAGGGGTCTAACAGGAGGGAATTGGTGGGTGTCCCCTTCCCCTTTGAAGCATGACCTACTGCACCTTTGGTGCTCTAGTTACTATGGTCATCTTCTGTGAATATGTTAATTTGCAGCTACCTGTAGTCCTGTACCCACAGACCTCTATATTTTTAACAATTTTGTATATTGTTTCAAATCACATATACCTATCACCATGGAAACAGTGACACAAATACAGCAATATCGACACACTAGTCCAATGTCCAAAATCTTTATTTTTTCTGCATGTGTTTCCACATATTACAGATTTGAAATTTGCTTCAATATGATTAATAAAGCCTAGACCATTAAAGTCTTCCAATAACAAAGGGAAAACATGGAAAAGTATCCTAATAACAGGAACTAAAATTGATTTCTACTACCACAATCATGATAATGGCTATTGTTTACCAGAGAGAAAAGTCCATCTCATTTCATAGGCTGTTATGAACACTGTGCACACCCAATTTACCCAATGCAATCACTTTAGTTTCCAGACCAATAATAGGCTCTGTTTTGACTGTCACATGATTTCACAATGCATCTTTGCTTTGGTTCAAAAATAGTAGAAAAATAAACCCTGTGCTACAAAATTACATCCAACTAACTAGCTCAAAAGAAAAAAGTCTCAGTCAGGTCATCAACAGCTTCATGCTTATTTAACACAACCAAGCAGAATCAATCCCCCTTCCTCAAAATTTTCAAAAAGTTTAATAGAGTAATCTATTCCATATGGTCACAGTAAGGATTCACTGTCATATCCCATCCAAGTCTGTTTAAAATCTGGCACACATTGCGCTAACCCAATTGGTATGAAAATGGTTTGTTCACTGTTCTAGTCACAACACAGCTGGGTATGTGCAATGTCTGCTGGCCTCACAACAGAGCCAAATTAGGATACAGTTACAACGCAATCCAATCATCAATATATAGATTCACAGAGGCCGCAGAGCCAATTTTGAAGTGCTGGGGCTAATCATCGAAGCGGCCCAATATGTCCAATAAAATAAATGCCGTTTAAGGGGGCCAAAAATGCCCACAGCAAAAAAATGCAGGGGCTAAAGCCCCCCTAGCCCCCGTCTCCGTGGTCCCTGATTCATACACTATAACTGAGAAGTGGCTAACCATCTCACCAAAATACCAACTTGAAGGCAGACACTCATCACCCCTGATAGGTCCAATTCTCCCAACATACTCCCTTCTAGCCCCTCCCAAAGCCTGCCTAAACTATTCCTTGTGCAAACACAAGCAATGTTTATTGTTTCAAGGCATACATGTCCTGGTGAGCATACAAAGCCACATGTGTGATCAACGTGACTTGCATATTCAATGCCTGGATGGCAGGCACCACAACTAAAAATGCCAATGAACCATTGAGCCTGACAGAGGTTACATTACACAGTTCTTCAGATTTGATAGTGACCCTTCTTAACCACCAGCATAGTTGAACCTTAGCTAGGTTACCTTTAGCTTCCATGGAAAAGTTTAACTGTATGGACACAAAGAAGTACTCAATGAACAATTGTAATACAATGAATGCTCACAGTCAGAATGTCTACCATACAACTGATGTTTAAAATTGTAACACCAGTGCCAAGCCTCCATTAAGATTTTTCAGGTCATGGGCTTGTAATACAAAATTCCTCATAATTACAATATCACCAACTGGTAACAGATATAATCAAAGGTTTAATGCCTACATACATGTGACTACATAACTCCCATCCTTTTTAGTCTTTACTGTGCTATATGGGCCATTGAATGCACTTCAAACATTTTATAACATTTAAGTGGGCAAGCATTTTAGTGCTTGCCTAGCTTTGCTGCAGCCAATATACAGCATCTTGTTTTTATGTAGAGTCCATCTAATCACCCTCCCTTCAGTTTTACACTTGTGAACTTTAAAGGCATATTTTCATCATCCCAAACAGTTCCAATTCTCCCAACCTACTTACTTCTAGACCCTCCCACATTTATCTAAAAATCATCTTTATCCAGACACAATCCTAGTTTTTTGCTTCATGGCTTGTCCCAGTGGCCAGACAAGTCCATAATGAGTAATCAAGACACTCTCAGTGCCCATGCTGTGTAATTTAGCAATGATGCATTGTTTGAATGTGATGCCAATCAAAGAGCTGTACCAATTGAGAGTTTTGATATATGCATACTGAAACTGTAGTTTGGGGTGATGAATGACTGCCTTTAAGATTGCTCAACACTGACCTCATTCTGCAATTTTTTTTTTCAAAGAATTGACATGACATTTCTTTGAAAAAAAATTTCAAAAATGTTTTAAGATTGTTGCACACTCTGCCTTTACTGTGAAACAAACTGATAATAATGGTGTTTTGTGTTGCTGCTAGTTAATGTTTTGGAAATGTTGCTCAAGATTTGAGACTATCCAGGGGTAGGGATAGAGGTAGGGTTAGGGTAAGATCCTGGTAACATTGAACCCTGGGATCTATGAACCCTGGGAACATTGAACCTGATATCTATGAACCCTGGGAACATTGAACCTTGAAATACGTGGCACTGAAGTGTGGGAATGTTTAACTCAACTCTGGGAACATTGAAATAGCTCCCTTTAAAACACCATTTTAAGTAGTTCTATAAGACTCCACCTTCAAGATACTATTGAAGACTCACTTTCTGGAGCCTTCAATTTCCATATTTGGGACTCTTTTTTTCCCAAAACAAAGACCTTCTGTTCTAAACATTATACAAACTGTGCATTATTTTAGTGACTGCTATTAATTTCACTGTGATTTAGACATTATAAAAATTGTGTACTATTTCCATTACTGCCATTAATATATGCTCTTTAAAATGTAAGAAAATAACAGCACAGTATAATAAATATTAAGCCTCCATAGTCTCCCCCTCCCCCCCTCCCCCACATTGCAAGAAAAGTAAGGAAGGATAAAAGCAAATGTCAAACTGAAGTAAATAGATACCTTCCTGTAGGTCTGAGACGGGTAGCAAAAATTTTGAACCATGAACTGGTTCCCTTCATGTAATGGGGACCTGAAACATGAAACCACAACTCTGAAAATTGCAGGTGAAGAAATGTCTGTGTGATCAACCATTGCATTTTGATGTCCAGGAGATGTGGAGGGATTGACGTAGGCCAGGTGCTTCCATATACATCTTCTCTGAATTTCTAAACAGGATGGGAATCTGTTTTGTTCATTATAGATTTAAGTACCCATACATATTCCATGCAGTACCCAGGTACCCAACTCAGGCCTACTTATTAATCCAATTTTAATCAGGTCTTTCAGTCTAATTTCACCCACATATGCCTCAATTTTGATGAAGGCTCACCAGATGTAACCCCCTCCTGATTGGAAGCTATGTAACCCCCTCCTGATTGGAAGCTATGTAACCCCCTCCTGATTGGAAGCTATGTAACCCCCTCCTGATTGGGAGCTATGTAACCCCCTCCTGATTGGAAGCTGCTAAAAACATTGTAGCAAAAGACAAACATAACACTAAGCATTGCCTTTATAACTTTTGCACGGGTTTTTTTTTTTTTCAGACAAAAGCATCTCAAAAATCCTCAATGACATTTTACAAGTAGTTTATTCAACAAAAAATATCAAAAGTTTTTAAAAAGGATCCCTGCAATTTATTTTGGCTAAGGTATGGGAAAGTTAACTTAAAAACTAAATTCACCTGGGAGAAAAAATGCCCTGTTAGCACACTTGAAATGGGGTGAAGAATTTGACTGAACTTAAAACTGCACAGATCAACCCCATCGATTCCTGGCGACATACCAGTCAACATTTTACTGCATAGTTCCACTGATTGCAAATCAGATTAACAGCAACATTAAACAACCTTTATGTGCATGTGTCATTGATCTTTAAACTTTCAGGTGAATGCAAATTTTCACAAGTATTTTTATACTGCAGTATTCACATTGTGTACCATACTGAAAATCTTGACTAGCCCTTCTTTCATTATTTTAAGTACAGATGCAAAGCACTGCTGTTTAAACAGTTTGATCATTTCCTGAATATAAAAAAATATAAAACATGAAATAATATTCATAATACCCTTTTTCAGCTGTAAGCAAGGTACCAGTATTTCTGGTAAAAATACACAGCTAACCAAGCCATAAATTAAGCAGATGCAAGGCATTGCCCCTGGTATAAAGTTTCTGGTTTGCTTCAAAAAAGTTGTAACCAAGCAACTTCTAACATTAAAACAAAGTACACAGCCATTGTCCATACTATTAAACTTAAAATTTGTAGCAAGTTTAATAGTGTTATTTATTGAAGGGGCTCATTGAGTTGTTACAGTATTTTAATGAGAGTGTTTAAGGGTCAACACCACATAACAAAGCTTATAACTAGCATTAATAACTCAAGTTTCATATCCAATTGTTACAGGAAAAGTTAAGATTTTGAATTTTGTGGTGCCCTGACTTGAAACGGTTTTGTCCATAATTTGAAAAAGTGTCTGGTCACAAATTTTTCAAAACCTAATTGAACTGTTAAGCATTCTCTCATAAAACAGTTACTTGCATGTACAGTAGGTTATAGGGGTTGTCTAAGTTTGGCCATTTTTCATTGGTATGTGAAGAAAACTCAACAGGTTTGGAAAAATTTGCTGAATTCCATGAGCCAACTCGATGAGCCGCTTTAAAGGCCTTTTCCTCTCACCCCAAACTATAATTTTTGTACTTGTCCTCAGAAATTGTCAATTGGCTTAGCTCTTTGATTTAATGGAAAGTTCAGAAAATACAGAGTACCAAAGCTCATATTACACAGCATGTTTTGTACTGAGAATGTTTTGAGACATTGGGGTCTTGTATACTCACCCTGAAGCAAAAAACTGAGATTGTGTCTAGACAAGAATGGATTTTAGACAGTTGTGGGAGGGGCTTAAGTAATTAAGTTAGGACAATTGGAACTGTTTGGGGGGAGAGGATTAGGCCTTTAGAGTAACAAACTTGTAAATAACATGAGTTTACTTCACAGTTTTGTATGGACAAATCCGAGCAGCTCTTTCAGTCAGCCATTAGTGAGGTCATTCAGCCTTAAATCATCTTAAATTTTTTGTCTACATGCAAACCTTATATTCAGTGAAATTGAGGGAATCAAGATGTATTTAGTGTACAACCATCCACGATACAGAAAAGCAAAGAAACAGACCACAGTTATAGCCGACTAAATCAGACCATCACTCAACTGTCCGGATTTATCTATACTTTGTAACTTAAAATACTAATTTTCTCAAAGTGTTCAAGGTGCTTTGCTATGGTTTGGTGCCAAACATATAAATCTCAATTTTAATGATAAAGAATATGCTCTGGACATGAGGTTCTTTCTACCTTATTCAACACAACCTGAAGAACACATGGAATGAACTGATGCCTGCTTGAACCAATAACATAAAGCTTGGAGCTTACATTCCATCGGATCATAAGGAAAAGTATCTTACGTAAGCGGTACCTCCTGTATCACTCTGCAATTTCAGCCCATGGAAGAGAAACTAAATCCAAAACACAACAAAAATTCTCTGCACTACATATGTTTGCTACTTAAAATAAATGCCTTTGAAGTTTGCTACAGTAAGTGATTTAGGCGAACATACTAATCAAAAGGTAGATACATGAAGTTTAACCACACATCAGCCCATGCCTGTTATATAGTCAATGGAATGGTGAGCAGCAGGTGAGAACTTTGTCTGGATTTTTATGTAAAAATATGGTAAGTTTTACTTGCATGAATCAAGCATATATCATTATTTTTTCATTTCCCTGCAAAAATAAACAATTTCCTGTTTTATTAACCTTCTATCGCAATCTTTTCATGTGACCTTGAAGCTGAGGAGGATGTACAAATTTATGTTAAACAGACCTTGTGCATATGATGTCACAGAGTGGAAAGTCCACCTTCCATTGACAGCAAAACAAACCCACACAAGCAAAAGGAGACAGTGGTATATCAACCAGTCGAATACATGCATGATCTGCTACAGTTGCAGGGCAAATTCTTATGCGTGTGGCCACATGTTCCATTGTTCTGCTTAAAGGATGATGTCGGTATGTCAACAATGCCCAAGGTCTATATGAAAGAGATCCCATGCCTCTCAGGAGGCTCTCATGCTTTAACAATTAAGCGTGAGATTAAACAAGAGTGAGATTATGAAGGAAAAAATGAGTAGCAAATCCACGGGACTGGCATACCACTCCTAACTAATACAAGGATTTGATTTCATCAATGTTTGCTCTAAGCTAACCTCGACCTTAATGGTCACAACTTCACCTGCTATTATATCCCAAGAAGCACAAATGAAACTTGATGCAAATTTGAATGGAATGTTTTCATTTTGTTTCTCTGTAATAAATCAAAACTTGAGTCTAGTTCCTTTCTCTTAAAAATGGTACACACTAAGTAAGAGTTTCCTATTCCTTTCAGGAAAAGATACACTTTCACACACATTTGCCATAAAGTTTAGGTTTGGGATTCAGTAACATTTGCATAATAATTTTCCTACATCAAATAACTTACGAACTTTGTAAGAACTTTCTTCAGTGGTATTCATAAAACAGTTGCAAACAAATTTGTAAAAGATATGCAACATAGCTACAATTTATGCACAAAAGTCAATCATGTGGGCGCTTGCATCTTGTTTAGCTGCATTTTAAAAAAATCACATTTTCTCTTATCATTAAGTTGTGCTTTTCTCTGTGGTAACATGTTGTACAGGATGCCTTGGTATGCATCGCTAAATTTTTCTGTACTTAGGACAACTCGGAAGCATGTGTAGGATTACGAAAAATATTTCTGACGCCTTTGGCAACGTGAATAATACCAAGAAAGATCCAATGCGCAAGTCAGACTTTTGAAAGGTTTCATTTGTTAAGTAGTCTTTGTGAATCCGGCCCCACATCTTCTAAGACACAAAAGGCATCATTATCTTCTTTGCAGGATGTATCAAGTTTTACCATGTTTCCATTGAGTCTGTATTTTGTCTAAGTGTTTTGCTACTCTTTGGCTTACATTCAATGCTGGATGTATCGGAAGTATCCCTTCCTCTCCCATCAGTGAGAGACCGCAAAGTCCTAGATAAGCATGGAGGGCATCTGAAAATCAATTGTCAAATTATTAAGATCAACCAGTTGTTATTTTACATAATATTATGAAATTCATCATAAAGCATGCACTACAATTCATACAATTTTCCCTCCTGTTCAAAACCTTCAAATTCTTAGGGTGGATTGCAACCATCTGTGATAAATCAAAAGGTGTGGCAGATCCTGGGGGGGGGAGGCTGTGGGTGCATGTGAACCTCCCAAAATTTCCAAGACTTTAAACTGACGCAAAACTGTCACCATATTCTGACAATTCAACTAGCAATTACTAAATACACCTTTGTGTACCATGGACTTAGCTAGAAGTGTTATCTACTACATTTTAATCCCTGCTAAGTTACTTAGTTAGTTAGAGTTTTACGGGCCAGTTTCCAACCGTTTCAAGTCCAGCTAGCCATAGCTTTTTTTCAGCTGTGGCTAACTGGCTTGTTTACCCTACTCCATTGCTTTATGCTGAGCACCAAGCACAGCAGTAGAAGGTTACATTTTAAAGTCTTTCTTAAAACCCAGCCAGGACTTGAACTCCCTACCTACAGACTGCAATTCCGATGCTCTAACCACTTTACTATGCTTAGTTACCCTGCCTAATTACTGAACAATGTGCACCTACCCAAACAAAACACTGAATTCACCCTAATTCAAAAGTGCCAAATGGAATATAGAACTTAAAATTTCCTTAGCTTCTCTGTTCAATTTGAAAATTTGTCAAAGACATTTTCAAAGTATCTTGGATGTTAATTTCTCCCAGTTATGGAACTCGGTCAAAGATGATAACAGCTCAGCTACCAAAATTAACATAAAATAATAATTATTGCCACTTTAAGATAAATTTTACCAAGCCTACTTCCTGTGTGATTTAATTATACCTCAAACATTCTCAATAGCTAGATATTAACTTTCTATGAATTTCTCTCGATTTACTTAAAAATCGTCTTTTTTCAGTAAAAACTTGAGTATTTTTCCCCTATCTGATCTCCTACTTGTCAATAAATGATTTATGCAAAGGTAGATTGATAAAGCATCAAAGCTTTAAATTATACATAATTAATGTCATTATTCTTAAGAAGCAACTAACAATCTTCAATTTCTGTCATACCAGATTAGATTTACAAGTTAACGTAATACCAGCTGCAGTTTGTACAACACTGCATACAACAATAAATTTGTTAAAGCAACACATAGAGTTGGTTCTTGTAATTCACCAAACTTTTTCAAAGCTTCCTTCATATCTTACAAACGAAAGGTTCAACTAAGACAAACACAGTGGCATAGCCATGGGGAGGGTTTTGGTCATTGGGGGTTAGAACCCCAAATGACCCAACCTTGTAAATTCAAAATACTCCTAAAAAACAGAATTTTTTTTCACTCTATCCTTAGACCTTTCCCTCATATCTTGCCCCAACCCTCCCCCCCCCCGCCAAGACACCAAAACCCTCCCTATGACACAATCCTGGCTACGCACATGAACAAACACCATTTCCTACACACAAATAATCGTTTCATGAGTGAGTAAAGAATGCTTGAATTTGGTTTCTAAGACTTTGCGATAGATGCCTTTTCAAATTATGAACAAAACCTGGCTTAAAAACCAGGATAAAAGATTCCAAAATTTAACATTTAAAACATTAAAATTTAACTATTAGAATTAAAATTTGACAAATTTAGTGGCTTCCCATAAATCTGTTACCCGCCATTTGTCATTGTTATTTGACCCATGTCAAATCCCTTTCCATATGTACAACATAACCAATACAATTTTTCCCTCTGTTGTGACGTGGAACATAGAGGCCAGTATTACAACAGATATTTGACATACACTTAAAATATGGAATTGGGTAGTGGTTAAATCAAAGATGTATGACAAAAGAAGAATATAACCAACAATGAAAATATGAAAAGGATATTATTATTTGCTTATAAAGGCACATTTTCCAGATAACACATAACGGATCAAAAGCGGATACATGGTAAGGCAGCTTTATGACAATAACAAGCTTCCGTCATAAAGCAGTACTTTCCCACACCCTTGTGAAGTTATTAATATCTATTCAATGACAATATGCCCCGTTAATGAATGAATTCATTTGATACCTTCTTGTTTCTGATCCTTTAATGGCATGTCAATCCACACTGCTTTTACATTACATCAGCCCACAAATTACTGTGCAGCTGATAGATATGCTTGCCATCATTACAAAATTATTCCAATACATTCTAACTACATATTTTTAAAACAGAAGTGTTTAACATTTCTTGAGGGAAGATCTATTTTAACATCTGCAAGTCTGCCAAGATCTACCTGAGCCCCCAAGTGATGAGATGCCAGAAGGATGACAACCACAAAAATTTCCATAAGGATATAAAAATGTACTGGAAATTTGATGTACCTTTCTAATGACAATTTGAACAATTTGGGACTTTGCATAGATAAAAATTCAAAATTGTGAGTTTCAATTGAAGAATCTGCCTTCAATGAAAGTTGAATCAAGTACTGTACACCATCAAGAAACTGATGCTGATAACCATAGCCGTAATCTGGGCAAATTTGAAGGCAGACAGTTCAAACACAGCCTATGCAGAGTACAACCATCACCTAGCACAGGGTATATGCATGATTTGGAAATCTTAAAAGAAGGGTTTAAGGTCACAACAAGATATGTTATGTTAGAGGGGTACTTATTCTAAGCATTTTGGTGAAATTTGCATTTAAATCTGATGTGTGGTTCCCAAGATATGAGCACATAAACTTTTCACATTTTCAAAAAAAGTGAACTTGAGGCAAGCACATATGACATCACATCCCCAAATTAATGGGCAGTATTTTGTTTTCTTTAAACTTTATACTGGATTTTCTCCTCAACTATCCCATATTATTAAAATGTGATTGCATAAGTGGCATGAGAATTTTACAAACTTTGCATCCCCCACAGGGAGGTCATACTCCTATTACCTTCAAGGTCAACACAACAGTCTACTGAAAAAAGGGAAACAAAACATTCCTTGTCACTCTGTGGAAGAAATCTAAGCTCTGCTGCCCTCAAATTCACTTTTGAACACAAATCTACTGACTTCATTTACTGATATCTCAAGAAATACATGTCTGATTTGAACGAAACTTTCACCCTACTCTGTAGATTTTGTTCCTCTTTCACATATGAAAATTAAATTTTTGCTTAAACTTCCCCTTAAAACTCCCCATTACTCCTTCCCCTCCACCATATTGCAGTTAAGTAGCAGACAGATAACTTGTAAGGTAGCGGACCACAAACTCAAATACTCGTACCTGGGAAAATGTTTAGGAACAGATGTAGTGCCTTAAAAAATTTATGGCATGTTGTTTCTGACTGTGTTACCCATTAAGTATGAACAATTTCTCATTTGGATTTTGTAGACAATGGGTTGAAATAGAGACAGTGCAAAATTCAAGGCAATTTGACCAATTTTAGTGCCATTTATTGGTGGGAAACACATACCTATCATTCAAAGCTCTCCAGCTCAAAATTTCAATGGTCATGGGTATGGAAATTTGAAAGTGTCATGAAAGCCCTCATCATGAGATTCCATCAGAGGGGTGGCATGTCCCAGTTGAAAAACTCTACTGGGAGTTAGGGGGCATGGATGTAACCTAATTAAAAGTGTTAGTCAATGGACTTAAAACTAGTGGTTCACTATTCTGTAAAGGCACCCCTAACCCCCAAAGGCTACAGCCATGGTGACAGCATACCAACATACTTTATCATATTGCAACCCACAAAATTAGAAATGAAAAAATATTCCTGGCATTCCCTCCAACTATGGGGGTCATGGCACCACCTGGACACTCTACAGGATGTGATGTGAAAACTTTTAGGTAAAGGTTTAACACAAATCAATTTCCCTCTCTTGCACAATCAGTGTTCCCCTGGGGGGGGGGGGGGATTAACAAATGTGCTTTAATTAAATGAAAAAATTAAATCTTAAAAGGCACGAGCAGTCACCCCAACTTGAAGTAGTGAAGCAGACTGTCCTGTTTTATGATTGACTGTTGAGAGTCATGTGACAACAATTTTTCTCTTCAAATATGAAACTTACTATGAGAAACTGCTTATTTTACCTTAAATATACAATACAGTATTGAAGTTATAAATATGATGAAAGATAATTTGAAGAGAAATAGAAGGAAAATTGTGATATTTAGCTGCTGCTTCAACACAAGTTTGTGGTAACTGCTCTTGACCTTTAAAAACTCTTTCCAAATTTTTCACAAAAATGAACTTCATTGTATAGAACATACCTGGATGATATTCTGGCCACTTTGCAAATCCACCTATTTTACAATCTTGAGTTGATAAGATAAAATTTCTGTTGTACTGAAAGTCTATAAGCTCGTAAACACCCAACAACTGAAAGAAATCATAAAATTGTGAAGAGACCAGATTAAGTTTTCAATTCAAGAAATCAAGAGATAGAATATTGCAAACTTAGCACCACAAGTTTGCGATATTGTTACTCGAAGTACAAATGATATTTTACCCAACAAAGCACGAGGGAAAATTTCTACGACCCAGATTCATTATTTACAAATGAAAGAAGCACAAGAAATAAAACTTAAGTTAACAGCTTATTACCTTGATGAAGTCAGAGGGAGTTTTAAAGCCTTATTTAAAACTATTTGGGTTTAATTCAAGCCACAGTCTTTTTTCCAGTTGTGGCTCGCTGGCTTGTTTCCCCTTTTCCCTACTTCATTACTTATGCCGAACACCAAGCACAATGGCAGAAGATGCCATTTTTAAAGACTTCTGTAGGACCAGACAAGACAGATGCTCAAACCATTTGACCATGCAGTCGGAGAGCCAGTGAGCCACAACTGGATTAAAGGATGTGACTGACCCAAATTAAACCAATTAGCTAGAAACTGAACCATAAAACCTTGTCTAACTAATTTCTCAAGCTTTTTACTTGAATGAATAGGAAAAAATATGAACCCTTCATTCCCACCTCAACCCCTCCCCCACCCAGAAAAAAAATATCTGCAACTAGCTTTCAATGCTGAGTAACCACAAATAGCGAATCAGATGAACCTCTCTTCAACAGTATTCACAAGGTATTCATCCAATTCCACATTTTTTCTCCCCATGCATATAAGTGTATATCTAGCCTGCTGGGTACTAGCATTATTTGGGAAGGGAGTTTGGGCAATTGGAGGGAAATTTCCCGCTTTCTTTCCAAGTATATGGCTCACAGCTTGCAAAAGAAAAATGAAATAAAGCCTACAGTGTGTTGAAGGATAACAAATAGCAGTGCTTTTTATATACTTTGAACTTTTAGACTGCAAACAAATTTTGCATATAATATTACACTAATGGTTTCCACATAAGAAAACTTAATTATGGTACACATTAAAGTTGTAATTCATTTTAAAAAGGGAGAAAGTTTAGTCTAACCATGAAAGGCTCTCCCCTTTCCATACTAGCTACCTCCAATTCTATGCTGTCTGCTTGTGTTTAATACCATATGACTGCTATTAAAGTTGGAAATCTGCACCAAAGCTCATTCCCATGCACTCTGTACTTCAACTACTCTAAACTTCCTCACTGCTAGAATTGAAAATTAAATTCTATGGACTTTGAACTTCTATTCAGTCCTATGTATTCACTCTTTAAGTCCATGTCAAGTTAAGTATAATAAATTCACACATGAAAAACTACTCCCAAATTTATGAATTTTGAAAATTCCAGTCATAACTGATATAAACCATGAAGACACATACCAATGCAAAAAACAACTTCATAAATAATTTTCAAGTATAAATGCTACAGTATCATGCAGTAGGTAGGTTAGAAAGTTAGTTTCATGGAGTTTTACGGCCCAGTTTCCAACCTATTGGTTCAAGTTGAGCCTGCCACAGCCTTTTTTCAAGTTTTGGCTCACTGGCTTGTTTTTTCCCTTCTCCATTGCTTATATGCATCTTGCACAATGGCATTAGGTTCCATTTTTAGAGTCTTTGGTATGATGCAGTAGGTAGGTAGGTAGATAGATAAGGTTTCTCTGCCCAGTTGTTTTAAGTCAGAACAACCACAACCTTTTTCTGTTGTGGGTCACTGGCTTGTTTTCTGTACTCCATTGCTTATGCAGAGCATCATACAAAATGGCAGTAGGTTCCATTTTTAGAGTCTTTGGTATGATGCAGTAGGTAGGTAGGTAGATAGATAAGGTTTCTCTGCCCAGTTGTTTTAAGTCAGACCAACCACAACCTTTTCTCTGTTGTGGGTCACTGGCTTGTTTTCGGTACTCCATTGCTTAAAGACCAATTCTCTCACCCGAAAGAGTACCAATTCTCCTAACCTTCTTACTTAATCCTCATCCAGAACAATGTCAGCCTATATATCCTCAGGATGAGTAAAGAAAAACTCAACGTGTATAATCAAAACATTCTCAGTACAGTTCATGTTGTGTAATTTAAGCTTTAGTACACTACATTGTTTGAATAAGCAGTCAATCAAAAAGCTGAGCCAAACGAGAGTTTCTGTTACCCCATACAAGAAGTGTAGTTTGGGGTGAGAGGATTTGCCCTTTAATATGCAGAGCTATCATGCAGTAATAATAGGTTGAGGAGTCACAATGCCATTTTCATGCTGATCTGTTACAATAGACCTTTTTTCGAATCACACTTACAAAGGATTGAGGGATGGACTTTGGTACACATCATTTTCAGCTATGTCATTTTGCCATGGCCAAAAACGAAGCACGCCAATATTGCATCCCATAGGTCTTTGTAATTGCTATTTGGAAAAGGTGCTATATTACTGGGATCTGCCCACAGACTTCCTATTTACATGTACTGAGCATGTAACATGTATGTCATATCCATAGATTGTCACCACCGTCTGGGGCAAAAAAGGGGTACCAAGATGGCCGACGCGAAGCTATAATTTGTAGGATTTAACGGTGATTCTGTAGTATTTTAAAAAAAAGTTTAATTTGAATAGGAAACAATATTATATTCCTGCAATACCTGTAGTAATTTTGACCTTTACTTGCATAATTTTGAAAATATTTCAAGTCCTTGCAAAATCTGTTGATTTGAACTACTTGAGCAAGTCCAAACCTTCACACACAAAACCCATAGCAGACAGCCATCTTGCTACGCTTATACTACACGTACGGTAGCGACAATCTAACGTGCAGTATGCTCTGTCCATGTATAGGAAGTCTGTGGATCTGCCACATGCCATAAACAAGCCAGAACAATGAACACACTATGGAGTAAAAAAAGTTTTAATTGTTCAGGTTTTATTACCTTTAAGGTTGCTCCTAACCAAAATGAGTAGCAAGTATCAACAGGTTTATTTGGTCTACCATTAAAGCCTGATTGCTGTCGATACAAACACCACCTGATAATTCCGTCTCTCTCTTTTTCTGTAAAAGTTGTCTCTAATTGGCCCATTAGGGATAGAGCTGCTATTGCACAAAATGTGGTACCACCTGGAACAATGAAAAAAAAAGAACATTTAAAAACATATATCAAACTTGTGAAAAGAAATGTCAACCACCTACTATGGCTTCCCAAGTCCACTTCATTTATGATATGATCATTTCTTTTTAAAATAGCAATGACTTTACATTTTCAGGCTTGCGCAGTAAACATCAGTCATTTTGCATTAATACACAAAGTACGAAATTGCAGAAAAGGCAATAGGATAACTTGAAAAGTAATAATTTGCTTGCTAATGAACCTCTTGAAATATGTTGGTACATGACCTTGCCTACTTACTGGGTTTATGTTAAATTTTCCAAGGGTTTAATGTTCCCAAAACTTGGGGACATTGATCATGAGTGGAAAAAGTTGGGAAGCTGGGAGGCTCCTTCCCACAAAATTTGGGAATCTGGTGGGAAATTTTGGCAATTGGAAGGAGATTTCCCCTTTTCTGTACAAGAAAATACTGTTAAAATTGATGGAAATTTTGCTCCCTTCCTGGAAAATAATTTTACAATATTCCTGGGAAAAAAACATTTTTCCCAGCCCTAGACATCACCATTTCTGGGAATTATCTTGGAATTATCACAAAACATTGATGAAATAATACAACAAGAAACATTGAATCTAGGTAACATTGAGCAGACCCCCTTGCTAATGAGAATTTAAGCTATTAAAACACATTTTACTTACAAACAAACTGGTATCAAAAATTAATAGCACTTATTGTTATAAAGTATGATATTTGGAATAGAAGTTATTCACCAAACTTCAGTATTGGCCAAGGTACATAATATCATACCCAATATTCTTGTTTATCATGCAAGCTATGAGGCACTGATTGCAAACACATACAGATGTACAACCCCCATACATCAACCCCAGTTGTACAATGGTAATGTTTTCATTAGCATTCTTTTTAACACAATGTTTAGGAACATAAATTCTTTGGCAATTCAAGCCTCGACAAGTGAACATTCCCTTAAAATATTCCTCCAACTTTGTTTGACCCTATTTGTACACACACTCCCCTCCCCATACTGCTATACTGAAGAACTTATGTACATATAGTTAAAGCCAATGCATACTTGCTAACTTGAAAAAGACAAATCATGAGTATCTTGCAACAAATCCAAGGAAAAACACATCTTAAACCTGGAGACTTCAAACAAGTCTAACACATTCTTTTGAAAAGTGTTTTTCAAACTGAATTTGCAGACTTAAGAGTATTTCATTCACCATCTTGATAAAATTAAGATGTCATCTACAAAGCTGGCTGCCTGACAATTGAGGACAGTTCAGTTTGACATAATAAAAGGGCTGTCAAACTTTCACTCTGTTGGTGAATAAGATGTCAGTGGCAAGGAACGGGACATGTAGAAATAGCTATCAAATATAACATGAATGCCTCACAACAAATAATCTTTAAAGTAATTTTGACCATGAGATTCTTCTTCTTTTTTCTGAATGAGGACTAGCCCTTAAAAGGCTATCCCCTCACGCTATTCCCGAATTTGGTACATTCACTGTTTGGACGGTTCCTGGAACCAATGGATTCATAGTGAAACCATGAAAATTGACAAGCCTAAAAAATAGGTGACATTTGTTCTAAATGACTACAATGTTTATGCATCAATTTTAAAGTTACAAGTTTTTATGGTAACAAAATATTACATCTTACCATGACCTTCTCCTCCTGGTATTTCTGCAATCCCAAAATCATGTGCCTGGGGAAAAAAATATACAACTTTTCCTACATAATCTTGTCCTTATTGTAGTTTGCAATGCTATTATCTACCTCATGTTAGTTTAACAACACAACATGACCTATATATGGTCTTGCAAGGCTTAGTTAATTGTTGCTAAGCAACCAAGTGTTAGAAGCTAAAAAATTTCATGGACATGCGTACAGTACAACATATGATATTGCCTATAAAGCTAGTTAAACTCAGAGGAGTATCCGAGTCTTAACACTGTTTCAATTCATGATTAAGTATTGACGAACTTGATCAGCGCTTGTGCATAGTGACTGAAGGCAGCCATTAGTGGGGTCCATCAGCCTTAAATCATCTTCATTTATTGTCTACATAAATTTCAAATCCTCATATTCAGTAAAATTGAGGGAAATAAGATACAATTCAGTGCAAAACCATTTACGATACAGGTAAGCAAAGAAAATGAAAGACTAAATGTAATGGACCCCACTTATGTAAGACTAAAATCAGACCATCTTTTGACTGTCTGGATTCATCTATACACTGTCAAGTGTATGCTCACATGCATCTATTGTATCATGGCAACCAATCTAGCCCAACAAAGAATCACGGGCCTAAAATTCATTGAGGGTGTGATAATTTGACACTTGATAGTAAACCACCTGCCAAAATCACTGCAACCAGTAGAATATACCCTTGAGGGCACAAACTAATTAATTCACCCAGGCACTGTCAAATTGCATTCAACTGTTTTAGAAGGGCTTATTGAGTAAATATTGATACCTTAATGAGAGTGCTGAAGGGTCACTACCACATGACAATGCCTATATAGTTAGCATAATAAGTCAAGTTTTGTATCCAATAGTTACGAGAAAAAAAAGGTAAAATTTAGAATTTTGTGGTATCCTGACTTGTAAAAGTTTTGTGCAAAATTTGACAAAGTGTCTGGATGCAAATTTTTGAAAACCCAAAGGAACCATTAAGTACTTACTCATAAAAGAGTTATTTGTATGTAAGGTATGGGGATTGTCAACGTTTGACCATATGTCATTGGTATGTGAAAAAACTTAACAGGTTTGGAAAAATTTTGTTGAATTTCATGAATCAACTCAATGGCTGATTTAATACAAACCAATTGTACTAGCTATCTATCATCGCACCTGTTGTTGCAGCCCTTAATCTATTTATACTCTTGCAATGTGGGGACTGTCCGTCTCTGACCTTTGACCTGCGACTTAAGCCCTATGTACCTTCTTTATACTTTTCCTGAGGGTTGTTTTCATAAAGCGAAATAAAAACTAACAAAGACACCAATACCCTGCAAATCTGACTTTAATATTGATAAAGTGGTTCTAGGTTTTGTTTCTCCTCATAGTTGCTTATACAATGCCACTGTAGACGTTGCATGTACTACCCACTAAATAAATGGTCCTTACTATGTATACAAATTAAATGACTCTTCAAAAACCAATCTTCAACAAACCATGACAAAAATCTAGGTATTACCACAAAAAGAGTCACATTGTCTATATATCATTAAACTGCTGGTAATTTTTTAACAGAAGGATCATTCATTTCATGATTATTTAACCAAGAAGGGCTGGGACATATTTACATTGTGATATATTGAGAATGAACTGGAAATTTAAACCAAAAAATGAAACAATAACAGAATTTGTCAGACTCACATAGCAGTCATATAATTGTACAAAGAGTTCAAGAGATTGTTTGAATATGCCAGTTCAATATTCTTTCATTTAATAACTAGGTGTACTCCTAAAATCATATTTTAAATTAATAGCAACATTACTTCCACGTTTATACAATGAATTACACACTGACCCTACGGATATTTCAAAATCAGGATGTACAGTTTATATGAAGGTAGTGGATGTTAAGAGTGATGTGGAAATTAAAGCAGAGAGTTAATTCCTGACATTTTGGGGAAGTGAAGAAAAACTCTGAGGAACTAATAAGCATTTCCACTTTTAGAGGAAAATTATCTCCTCCTTCTCTCCCCCCCCCACAAAAAAAAAAAAGAAAAATAACATAAAGTCACTTTGATCAGGTAACATCTTTAAAGGTACTAAACAAACTGACAGATTGTAAATTGCAAACCCTTCAATGTTAAAAGGGAAATGCAGTTAAAATAATTTGGATTAAAGTAGGAATTCATAATTGGCTCTTGAGAGTCATGTGACACTTCTTTTCTCACTTAATTAATTATGAAATTTAGAAAAGTATGTCATTGGTTCAAGTCCTGAAATGCAATGAAACACTTGGAAGTGAAATACAAAATCTGTGGCTCCAGCATTTCTTCCAAAAAAGATTAGGGTGCTCTTGCCCTTTAAGTCATTACAACTTTTTTAAACAGCTACTGTACATGTAATTTCAGAAAACTGTGACTCGGTTATTGAAATATTTATGTTGCAGCTTCTAAATTCATTTGTGAAAAGTGGGAACACTGCTGTACAAAGGAAATGCTACAAAATACCTTTTTCTTCAAGTATCCTACAGGTTTGTATTCTTAATATCTTGTTCAGAAATTTCATCTACCGACAATACAAAAAGAACATATTAAAGAAATTTGCAGCTGTGTCCACAATGAATTTCACCGACCAATCAATAGAGGTCATAAATTTACAGCAAGGAAATTTTTAATTAAATGCAGTCTTTTATTTAAGAACTCCTTGTAAAAGTTACTTGAGGGTTGATGAGTTACTCTGCTTCAGACAGGAAATGACCTTTTCTCTGCGGAATAAGTTAGAATACAACAAAGGGAAGAGACATACCACACTACGATGAACAAATTTAACAGCTCTGTCTAAATCAATCCCACTCCAGTCTTCAATAATGTGACTAATGCAGCAGGCACAGTACAGAAACCTCATGTCATTCTCACTACCATCTGATGTAGCTTGGAAGCTGAGAGAAAATCATCATGAACAAAAAAAAAAAATACTTTTTCAGGTTGATCTATTGCTTAACAGGAATAAGAAATTACCTAAAGATTTATTTTGACATATCAGTTGGGTTCTTCTGATTCAATTGAAGGTGGGCATAGGGGACAGATTAATGAATAAATAATATACATATGAAGCGCTGCTTTGAAAAGCATTAGAGATCTAAAAGGGAATGTAACAGGTAGGTCTTCAACCTCTTCTTGAAAATATGTAGAGACCACTGTTTCCTCTAAAAAGTTATACTGGGTCAATATTCTCAGTTTGAGGAAATTTGACTCATTGGGAATTTCAGTTTTGTTGAATGGTGCACATATCAAATGTGGGGAAAAAATTAAACCCCCTTTTTTTCATTTTTTCCACACAGACATCAGTGGGTCAAATTGACAAGCCATTGTGTCAAAATTGCTTCAAACTAGCTTAGCATAAACAATGGTAATGATTCAAAATTTCTAATTTGGCATTGTGAACAGATGTAGACAAACAAACCAACTCAACCTAGAAATTGACAACTATTAAGCTATAGTGCATATTAAAAGTACTTAGTAAGCTATTGACAACTTAACCCTTTACCGTTGTTTGGGTCCTTTTGGACCCATACGGAGAGCTCCGCTGTCACCCATCTTTAATGTTTCACGAGGAGCTCGAAAGGAGCTACCCGAAAATTGGGCCACAACAACGAGAGAGACAATAGTTTAAGGTCACCGGGTCAGTGGCCTACGGAAGCTGATGCGGAGCGTGCTACGCCCGCTTTTCCGCCCACTCCCGAGGCGCGCAAATATGCCCCGATCGGAGCACAACGGTAAAGGGTTAATCTAAACTATCTGCACCACTCGGCTGTGCACACACGCAGAGACAGCGGCATCAGCTTTGCAGCGAACACACTCCACAGGCTTATTTTAACCCTTTACCGTTGTTTGGGTCCTTTTGGACACATACGGAGAGCTCAGCTGTCACCCATCTTTACTGTTTCACGCGGAGCTCGAAACTGCGAGTAGCTACCCGAAAATTCAGCCACAACAACGAGAGAGACAATAGTTTAAGGTAACAGGGTCAGTGGCTTACGGAAGCTGATGCAGGGCGTGCTACGTCCGCTTTTCCGCCCACTCCCGAGGCGCGCAAATATGCCCCGATCGGAGCACAACGGTAAAGGGTTAAAGGCATGTTCTGGTGGATTTTTGCTGTTGCCTTGTAAGAAAAACAAAAATATTCCACACCATGTCCTTCAAACCCTATCACAATACCATTCTCCTAACTCACGATACTGTACCTCACTTTAAAGATTAGTTATTTTTGTTTAACCCGAATGCAAAAATGCATTGAGGTTTCGATGATACACAGATGTTCCGTTTCAATGAGTGCCATCATTCACCATTATCTTCTCATTCAAATGTTATACTAGCATGTTCAAAAAATAATTTTGTCATTTCAGATGACCTTTTGACCTCCATAAAAGCCATACATAGCTAGAATGACAAACAACAGACAGACAAATGGACAAACAGAGCTCTTGAGAGATCACATTTAAAAAGGTCTCCAGGCTTTGACCCCTGGAGACCCCAGATGACCTTTCATCTCTGCCAAAAACTATGGGGACCATCTTCTGACCACAATGCATCCACATACCCAAATATGAAATCTATCCAAGTTTACTATCATGAGATATTGCATAAGCAGGATTTTCAGACTTGGACCAACAGTGACCCCAGATGACCTTTGACCTCCATCAAAAACATTACATACCATTTCCTGACCATAACCCATCCACATAACAAATATGAAATATATCAAAGCTACTTAACCTGAGATATCACATAAACAAGGTTTTCAGACTTTGACCCCCAGTGACCCCAGATGACCTTTGACCTCCACCAAAAGCAATAGGGATCATTTACTGACTACGATGCATCTACATACCAAATATGAAATCTATCCAAGTTCCCTACCTTGAGATATTGCGTTAACAAGGTTTTCATACTTTGACCCCTGGTGACCCCAGATGACCTTTGACCTCCACCAAAAATAATAGGGACCACCTCCTGACCATAACACATCCACATACTAAATATGAAATCTATTCAAGCTTTCTACCTTGAGATATCGTGTAAACGAGATTTTCAGACTTTGCCCCCTGGTGACCCCAGGTGACCTTTGACCTCCACCAAAAACGATAGGGTTCTTCCTCTCAATATTGCGCATCTATGTACCAAGTTTAAAAACTGTCACACATTCCTTTCTTGAGATATTGTGTTAACAAGCAAAGTGTCACAAACACACACACATACACAAACACACACATACATACATACATACACACGCACGCCATCATGATTGCATTGGTTTCTCTTATCATCGAAACCAAAAATACCTCCCCTTTTCAACAAAGCCACAAAATTTTATGTAATGTGGGCACATTGCACTTCAAATTCCTTTTGTTTTTCTTTACAATTGAACATCCTGTTTGTCCTTGAAATTTGATACTGTTCGAATGTTTGAATATCTTTTCCTGTAGATCTAGCATCACCCTTGACAATACATGGAGTACAACCAACAGTATTGCTTAATATTGTCTACAGCGGCATCTTAATTATAAATAAATTGAATGCAATGTAAAATTAATGTGCCACGATGACATCACAGATTTCCCATGATGCATCAAATCCCAAGAAAAATTTGCGATACTTTTAAGAATTTGTATCTTCCAAATGCTGAAAGCTATGGAGATGCCATTTTTACCTTCTGAAAGAGAAAACTTCTCTGCTTATTTTGAAGTTAACGAATTTTGTCTCCAGAATATGCCTTTAAGGATGGATTGCACTAGATTTATTTGCATCTTAAAATCTGTGAGGACTTCATTGTCTATTGTGTGATGGTTGCTAATTCAGTAATTTCTTTTTGGGGAGGAGGGAGGGGTAAGGAAGCTTCTTGTTATATTGTAGTAAGCATTTAGTATGTACTTCCTTCATCAGGTTATCAAGTTCTTATACTCTACATTACTTTAGGAGAAAACGATTTATAAGTATTGCACTTCTGTTTTTTCTCCTTTTCCATGCATACAACCAACAGTAAATTATTTTATGTATAATTCATTTCTATGGAAATAAATTGTTAAACTATAAACTGTAAACTGTACAAAAATATTTCCCAGTCCCCTCACCACACAAAAATGTATTTTCAAGGCAGTAAAAAGAATTGTCAGAGGTAAGACATTTAATAGAAATGAAAGCAGTTTTCATAAAAAAAAATTCAATGGACAATGAATAACATTTAGCCAAGATTAAATAAATACAGCTGCTATAGACAAGTTACCATAGCAACACATCTGACTGCTGATAAATTTTCATATTGTAACCCCTGATGTGAGACTGACACAAAAAGATCTTGAAAACAAGAGGACTTACATCCAATATTTTAGCAGCTCTGAGATTACTCTTATATTATTGCTTAAAACTTACAGCATGTGTCCCTTTCTCAGTTTAGTTTCTGCCAGCCACCCAAAATGAAATATTGATTTACAATATACACTTGCTATTCATTTACAATTTATAATTACCTAGCTTCTAAAGCCTTACAATCTTTTCATCCCGAATAGCCACATCACGAAAACATGCAAAGTTAACTCCCATCAAATATTCATATCCACTAAAACTACTGATATCTAAATAATAGGGAAGGAGTCTACTGTACTCCAACAAAATGTTCTTGAAAAGAACAGTTTGCCAAGATGTTGCACAGACTATTAGTCACACCAATCTCCATTTTTAATTCTACAAGCACTCTAAGCTTTACAAAATAAAACATCAGCAATATTGCAGCTAATCTTTTCCACAAATATCTTGCTGACAATGTAATTGAGCATGTGGAGTGATTTTTAAGAAGTCTGCCTTAATAAGAGAGAAAACCTAACAATAATTAAAATGGTTCTGTGCACTGACAGCAATAAACCAGCTCACATTACCATACGTTTTGCTTTGCTGCATTTTATTATTTTTTTTCGTTAAAGTTTAACGTCAAGAAACTATTCATTAACAAGACATTTTCATTAGTATACCTTCCACTGGGTAATTGTAAAGCTTTCAATCCTTCAACAATTGCTTCTTTGTTCACCCTGGATAAATCATCGCCCAATATGAGTAACGAACATAGACCAGTGTACGTCATGGCTATGTGGCCTCTATCATATGTACTGTCTTCTGTTGGGGTGTGAGTTGGTGACTGAAATGACAATTAGTGAGAAATTTGACGATTTATAACTAAACACAGTAATAAACAGACTGTAACATTGTAAAAGCTGAAAATATTGCACAGGATATGCAAATTTCAAAGCTAAGTAAAGTTTAATTTGTTAAAAATGGGAATGAATGCCAAACATTCTATTAAGATCACCAAGCCTCTCTCTGTGATGAAAACCAGAAAGCACCAATGCATTGTTGTTTCCATAAAAATTTATTTTGTGTTATTTTTCCAGCCACTTTAGTTATTAACCCACTATACATTATTCATATTGCTGATCACTGTTTGGTTAATGTGATATGTGACCAACGATGACCTCAAATGAGTGTCCTACAGTAGATGTACCAAGTCACATTTGGCCCTGATGGACTTTACAATACTGTAACGGTAACCCCTAAAACCCAGAGATGTCAACTCTCCCTGATTCTTAGGAAGGCTCCCTGAAAATTCAAGGATTTTTGTCCATTCCAACTATCAAATATGACAATCTCCCTGATTCAAGCAAGTTTTTTCCCCATTGAGTTGCATGTAATTCTAAAAAATCTCCCTGATTCCTGTGTGAAACCTACCTGATTTCTGGATGTAAATGTTGGCATCTCTGCTAAAAACATGTCAACAGTGTTTTTCTGGCATACACAATTGTTTACAACACACTTTACTTGCACTGCCATATGACCTGCATACAGCATCATGCCTGCTGGTCAGGTCAACCCTCTGCACAGGGACCTTGCAGTCTTTTCCTATTCCACTTACTGTACCATTCTTTGAATGAAAAAAATGAAGAATGCAAAGCATGTCCCACTTTCATAAAATGGGTTGGCTACTGATACAGTAACTAGGGGATTATCTGATTGAGTACCTAGTATGTAGCACTTGTGTACAATGCAGATTGTGGTTGGCAACTTGGCATTAACCAAAACTTAATTCAGACTTTTTCAACATCTCGTTATTAGATATTCAAAATCAACTGACTGGTGCAGTCTGTAGCAGAACCTACAATCTGACGCAACCCAATTTCTATATGTCAAGCTGGCAACAACTGTTTTCAAGCAGGCCAAGACTTGTTGGGGTAAATTACATTTAAGGACACAATAGGGGCTGGTGAAACATGCCCCTGACTTACCATTATTAACTCCATCAGTCACTTTCAACTGAGTTATATACTGTTACTGTAAATATATTGAGATGTATGTGTATTCCACAACAAATACTGAAGACTTTAAAAATTAAACATAGCACTGCCATTGAACTTATGTTGCTCAGAATGAGCAACGAAGTAGGAAAAACATGCCACTGAACCATACAGCTAAGGCCATGGCCAGTCCAACTTAAACCAATTGGTTGAAAACTGAGCCAATAAAAATCGATCTAAATAACAAAAATCTTCACAGCAAATACTGAAACTGCAAGTTATTAATAAAGCAGGGTCATATTCATTTCAAACAATAACTGTTACAAAGGGAAATTGTAAAAAACTGATTCTAGCATAACAGGGATAGCCTTAGTGAACAATATAAGAAGGCAACAATTTTAATTATGACTAGGGGTACATCATCAAATATTAGCTAAATATCTACAAAACAGATGAAAAGTGTGAAATATGCTCATATCCACCGAGTCTGACAAGGGTGAGAAGGATTTTAACAATTTTCAAAATGGATAAAAGATAGTGGCAAAGCTCAATTCTTTTTACCACAAATGACAAGACAACCATAATGTGCTACAAGAAGAAATGCTCTTTACTATAGTGAATACTGCAGAAATACTATGATGTACACCCTTAACATCCCCTCACATCCCCCACCCCACCTCCCCACTCACCACAAAAATAATGACAAAAAATATACAAATTGTTCCTAACTATAATAAATTATATTTACTGTACAATGAGAGGAAAGAATATCAAACTTGGACCAAAGGAAAGACAGAGTAGGAAACACTCATACCCAGCAGGAAAGTTCCCCTAGATTTCTCCTTCTGATCTGATCCTCTCACCCCAAACAGTTCCAATTCTTGTAACCTACTTCTTTAACCCCTCCCACAACTGTCTGAAAGTCATCCTCATCCAGACGCAATTTCAGTTTGGTGAGTATGCAAGACCCCAATGTGTAATCAAAACACTCTCAGTACCCTCAATACACAATACATGCTGTGTAATATGAGCTTTGGTACTCTGCATTTTTTGAACTTGCTGTCAGTCACAGAGCTGAACCAACTGAAAATTTCTGTAGACTACCGAAAACAATTGTAACTTGAGGTGAGAGAATTAACCCTCAAGTGGTAGCCACTAACCAATGAAAACAGTTCTTCCCTAAGGGTACTTTTGCTCCTTGGGGTTACAATAGTACTGAATAAAATGTAAATGCCACAAGTTAGAGGCATGCACAGCAGGAGGCTGTAATCATTTAGTTACTGGGACCCATTCCTTGAGGCTCTGAAAAAAATGACCAACATCTAAGGTCATAATGGTCTCAAGGCTGTTCTGTTATTTTTGTTATTTTTAATTGTTGCTGTCCTTTAGTCTTCAACATTTTTGCCTTGATTCCCTTCTTATACTGTAGGTCTCTCTGATGTGTTGTGACAAATTTCTGCCAGCCCTGAGGCAATTTGGCCTTCAACTAAATGATGTTATGCCTGCAATTTGTCTATACTTTGTCATAATTTTGCTTCTCATTAAAAACCAAAAGTAAAATATATTGAAATGATCTATTACCTTTGATGGATTAAATGGGATTCCTAGAGAGGATGACCCTCGAAAGCCACATCTTGATAACGATTCAGCTGATAAAATGGAAAAAGAGTATCCAAGTTTGAATATTTAGTTTATAATACATTACTAATTTCTTAGCTCTAATTGGAAAATTGGTAGTCACATACTATAGCACATCTGCCTCTTACTAGAAAGGTCCAGGTTTGATTCCCAGGTAGATTCATACCAAAGACTCTAAAAATGGAACCTACTACCGCTGTGCAAGATGCTCCACATATTCAATGGTGTACGTAAAACAAGCCAGTGAGCCACAGCTGGAAAAAAAGCTGTGGCTGGCTCGACTTGAACCAATAGGTAAAAACTTGGCTGTGAAACTCCATTTAACTATCTAACTAACCCACAGTAACCCTGCTTGACTTAAACTTCCAATAGGTTGGAAACTGGGCTGTAAAACTCAAACTTCATAACCCACACTAGCCCAGAGAACATAGATTACTGTGGGTAATGTCAGCCATCATGACTGAAGAAGCAATCAAACTATGATCATGGTCTATGAAAGAAAGTAATTAGATATATGTAAAAATAACCAGAAAGCCAAAAGGCTTAGTGATTCCTTGCCATCAAATACCTTACCTGCTTTCAAATTGAAAGTGTTTGATAGATTTTTCTTTACATTTTAGGCACAGAATTTTTGCAATTTTACAGCTGGTGACCTCAAATGACCTTTGACCTCTACCAAAAACAAAAGGCTTCTTTCTCTCAACATGACAAGTCTATATACCAAATATGAAGAGTATATGTCACTCCTACCTGAAGACATCATGTTTACAAGCCATTTTCGGTGCTTTCGTATTTTTACCGCTAGTGACCTCAAATGACCTTTGACCTCAACCAAAAACAATCGGGTTCTTCCTCTCAACATGACAAACCTATATACCAAGTATGAGAAGTGTCAGTCACTCCTATCTGAAGATACCGTGTTGGCAAGCCATTTTCGAAGTTTTCGCGATTTTACTGCTAGTGACCTCAAATGACCTTTGACCTCTACCAAAAACAAAAGGCTTCTTCCTCTCAACATGAAAAATCTATAAACCAAATATGAAGAGTGTTGGTCATTCCTATCAGAAGATATAATGTTTACAAGCCACTTTCAGCATTTTCGTATTTTTACCGCTAGTGACCTCAAATGACCTTTGACCTCAACCAAAAACAATAGGGTCCTTCCTCTCAACATGACAAACCTATATACCAAGTATGAGAAGTGTCAGTCACTCCTATCTGAAGATACCGTGTTTACAAGCCATTTTCGAAGTTTTAGCGATTTTACGGCTGGTGACCTCAAATGACCTTTGACCTCTACCAAAAACAAAAGGCTTCTTTCTCTCAACATGAAAAATCTATAAACCAAATATGAAGAGTGTTGGTCATTCCTATCAGAAGATATAATGTTTACAAGCCATTTTCAGCATTTTCGTATTTTTACCGCTAGTGACCTCAAATGACCTTTTTCATCTACCAAAAACAATAGGGTTCTTCCTCTCAACATGACAAATCTATATACCAAGTATGAAAATTGTCAAGCAATCCTATCTGAAGGTATCGTGTTTACAAGCCATTTTCAGCGTTTTCGCAATTTTACGGCTGGTGACCTCAAATGACCTTTGACATCTACCAAAAACAATAGGGTTCTTCCTCTCAACATGACAAATCTATATACCAAGTATGAAAAGTGACGGTCACTCCTATCTTAAGATATCGTGTTTACAAGCTATTTTCGAAGTTGTCGCAATTTTACTGCTGGTGACCTCAAATGACCTTTGACCTCTACCAAAAACAATAGGGTTCTTCCTCTCAACATGATAAATCTATATACCAAATATGAAGAGTATATATCACTCCTACCTGAATATATGTTTACAAGCCATTTTCGGTGTTTTTGTATTTTTACCGCTAGTGACCTCAAATGACCTTTGACCTCAACCAAAAACAAACAGGCTTCTTCCTCTCAACATGACAAACCGATATACCAAGTATGAGAAGTGTCGGTCACTCCTATCGGAAGAAATCAGGTTTAAAAGCCATTTTCGAAGTTTTCACAATTTTACCGCTGGTGACCTCAAATGACCTTCGACTTCTACCAAAAGCAATAGACTTCTTTCTCTCAACATGACAAATCTATATACTAAATATGAAGAGTATCGGTCACTCCCTTCTGGAGATCTCATGTTTACAAGCCATTTTCAGCATTTTTCGCAATTTTAAGGCTGGTGACCTCAAATGATCTTTGACCTCTACCAAAAACAATAGGGTACGTGCTGCCAACATGAAAAACCTACATACCAAGTATGAGATGTGTCGGCCACTCCTATCTGAAGATACCGTGTTTACAAGCCATTTTTGAAGTTTTCGCAAATTTACTGCTAGTGACCTCAAATGACCTTTGACCTCTACCAAAAACAATAGGCTTCTTTCTCTCAACATGAAAAATCTATATACCAAATATGAAGAGTGTTGGTCATTCCTATCAGAAGATATCATGTTTACAAGCCATTTTCAGCATTTTCGCAATTTTACGGCTGGTGACCTCAAATGACCTTTGTCATCTACCAAAAACAATAGGGTTCTTCCACTAAACATGACAAATCTATATACCAAGTATGAAAACTGTTGGTCACTCCAATCTGAAGATATCGTGTTCACAAGCCATTTTTGGCGTTTTCGCAATTTTACCTCTAGTGACCTCAAATGACCTTTGACCTCTACCAAACACAAAAGGCATCTTTCTCTCAACATGATAAATCTATATACCAAATATGAAGAGTATATATCACTCCTACCTGAATATATGTTTACAAGCCATTTTCGGTGTTTTTGTATTTTTACCGCTAGTGACCTCAAATGACCTTTGACCTCAACCAAAAACAACAGGCTTCTTCCTCTCAACATGACAAACCGATATACCAAGTATGAGAAGTGTCGGTCACTCCTATCGGAAGAAATCAGGTTTAAAAGCCATTTTCGAAGTTTTCACAATTTTACCGCTGGTGACCTCAAATGACCTTCGACTTCTACCAAAAGCAATAGACTTCTTTCTCTCAACATGACAAATCTATATACTAAATATGAAGAGTATCGGTCACTCCTTTCTGGAGATCTCATGTTTACAAGCCATTTTCGGCATTTTTCGCAATTTTAAGGCTGGTGACCTCAAATGATCTTTGACCTCTACCAAAAACAATAGGGTACTTCCTCTCAACATGAAAAACCTACAAACCAAGTATGAGATGTGCCGGCCACTCCTATCTGAAGATACCGTGTTTACAAGCCATTTTCGAAGTTTTCGTGATTTTACTGCTAGTGACCTCAAATGACCTTTGACCTCTACCAAAAACAATAGGCTTCTTTCTCTCAACATGAAAAATCTATATACCAAATATGAAGAGTGTTGGTCATTCCTATCAGAAGATATCATGTTTACAAGCCATTTTCGGCGTTTTCGCAATTTTACGACTGGTGACCTCAAATGACCTTTGTCATCTACCAAAAACACTAGAGTTCTTCCTCTCAACATGACAAATCTATATACCAAGTATGAAAATTGTCAAGCAATCCTATCTGAAGATATCGTGTTTACAAGCCATTTTCAGCGTTTTCGCAATTTTACGGCTGGTGACCTCAAATGACCTTTGACATCTACCAAAAACAATAGGGTTCTTCCTCTCAACATGACAAATCTATATACCAAGTATGAAAAGTGTCGGTCACTCCTATCTGAAGATATCGTGTTTAAAAGCCATTTTCAGCGTTTTCGCAATTTTACGGCTGGTGACCTCAAATGACCTTTGACATCTACCAAAAACAATAGGGTTCTTCCTCTCAACATGACAAATCTATATACCAAGTATGAAAAGTGTCGGTCACCCCTATCTAAAGATATCGTGTTTACAAGCTATTTTTCGAAGTTGTCGCAATTTTACTGCTGGTGACCTCAAATGACCTTTGACCTCTACCAAAAACAATAGGGTTCTTCCTCTCAACATGATAAATCTATATACCAAATATGAAGAGTATATATCACTCCTACCTGAATATATGTTTACAAGCCATTTTCGGTGTTTTTGTATTTTTACCGCTAGTGACCTCAAATGACGTTTGACCTCAACCAAAAACAACAGGCTTCTTCCTCTCAACATGACAAACCGATATACCAAGTATGAGAAGTGTCGGTCACTCCTATCGGAAGAAATCAGGTTTAAAAGCCATTTTCGAAGTTTTCACAATTTTACCGCTGGTGACCTCAAATGACCTTCGACTTCTACCAAAAGCAATAGACTTCTTTCTCTCAACATGACAAATCTATATACTAAATATGAAGAGAATCGGTCACTCCTTTCTGGAGATCTCATGTTTACAAGCCATTTTCGGCATTTTTCGCAATTTTAAGGCTGGTGACCTCAAATGATCTTTGACCTCTACCAAAAACAATAGGGTACGTGCTGCCAACATGAAAAACCTACATACCAAGTATGAGATGTGTCGGCCACTCCTATCTGAAGATACCGTGTTTACAAGCCATTTTCGAAGTTTTCGCAAATTTACTGCTAGTGACCTCAAATGACCTTTGACCTCTACCAAAAACAATAGGCTTCTTTCTCTCAACATGAAAAATCTATATACCAAATATGAAGAGTGTTGGTCATTCCTATCAGAAGATATCATGTTTACAAGCCATTTTCGGCGTTTTCGCAATTTTACGGCTGGTGACCTCAAATGACCTTTGTCATCTACCAAAAACAAAAGGGTTCTTCCACTAAACATGACAAATCTATATACCAAGTATGAAAATTGTCAGGCAATCCTATCTGAAGATATCGTGTTTACAAGCCATTTTCAGCGTTTTCGCAATTTTACGGCTGGTGACCTCAAATGACCTTTGACATCTACCAAAAACAATAGGGTTCTTCCTCTCAACATGACAAATCTATATACCAAGTATGAAAAGTGTCGGTCACTCCTATCTGAAGATATCGTGTTTACAAGCTATTTTCGAAGTTGTCGCAATTTTACTGCTGGTGACCTCAAATGACCTTTGACCTCTACCAGAAACAATAGGGTTCTTCCTCTCAACATGATAAATCTATATACCAAATATGAAAAGTGTCAGACATTCCTAACTTAAGATATCGTGTTTACAAGCAAGTGTCACAAACACACACACACACATACACACACACACACCCACACATACACACACACACACACACACGACATCACCATCGCATAGATTCCTTGCCTGCCTACGGCAAGGAATCAAAAACTGCATGTTTTTCATTGGTGTGTATTTGTGCAAAATTTTATTCACTCTACAACTGAACATTATTTTCAACTTTTCTTTACAGTACCTCATTGAATTCAACATATCATCTTTTAATTCATGAAATTATTCATACTAAACTCTAGACCTGTACACACTGCTGTATGAGTTTTGTCAGTCAGGGGTGTCTTTTTCAAAGACCCTCAATGCAAAATGCAGCAATATTTTTCAATTCGAAAAAAATACTTTTGTAAGGTTGAATTTTGGTAGTTTACTTTAGCTAATTATTTATCTCTCAGTGCAAACATTTTGGGGAAATTGTATTTTTCCGACAGGGATGCGAGTTCCCAGGCGCGCATGCCTTCATGTCCTCCTGTGGCTACTTGCCTATTGCACTCCTATGCGTTGACAATTAAAATTTACAATTTTGGTTTGAAAACTAAGTAACTTCAAGAGAACAAATTATAAACTATGCTTTTTGAAGTCATTGTCCCAGACATTTCAAATTCTCTTGAATGACTTAATCCTAGTCCCTTGCAGAGCTGTCTACAACTTATTCTTATCCAGACACAATCCTATTATACGTTATTGCTTCAGAGCATGTCCTAAAAAGGATTCAAGGTCCTAATGTGTCATCAGAACAATCACAGTGCATGCTGTATAACATGAGCTACTCTATAATCTGTGCATTTTTAGAATTTAATGTCAATCAAAAGAGCAGAACCAATTAAGAATTTTGGTAGACTGGGTAAAATTGTAGTTTGGGGTAACCAATGACAGCCTATAAAAAATGGAAAAGGGGTTGATACTAATTAACATTAACCAACAACTGCAATGATTAAGTTTTACGTATGATTTGAATTAATGACACAAACGGGACTGAACACTGCTTTTACAGAACACACTGTACATTCCACTTTTGACAAGCTTGACATCTCTGATCTATTCATCTAGATGTAGGTCAATGATTCACAGTCTTTTTCTTTAACAGATGTCTTGCCATCTGGTGCTACCCATATACATCACTGGCAACACCACCTGTATCATTCCCCAATACAACATTCCCAAATACAACAATGGCAATGTTCACACATACAGCTATCATTTCCAAATATATACAACAATGGCAACAACCATTCAGCTATCATTTTGTACTATTCATAAACTGCTGTACTGTTCTCCCCTCATCCAGTGAGGTTGTAACATGCCACTTGGAGACAGGAGGGCTGCAGTTTGACTCCTGGTCAGGTTGTGCCCATCACTTTAAAAAAAAAGAGCCTTGCGCTTGGTACTCAGCATACAATAAGCATGGCTGGAAAAAACCAGCAATTTGGGAATGTCATTGCAGGGAAATTTTGGTATTTGAAGGGAAATTCGACTACTTTTGTATGTAAACATGTGAGGTCTTTGGGAAATTATGATTTGCTTGCTGGGAAATTTGATTTGCTTGCAGGGAAATTTACATTTTTTCCAGCCCTGACAATAAGTAACGAAGAAGGGAAAACAAGCATGTGAGCCACAACTAGAAAATAGGCCAAGGCCAGCGCGACTTTTTCTGTCTGTGTCATGTGAATGTAACAATATTTTCCTCTGAGTCAAAATGTACCAGAGACACAATGAGAGAAAACTTAAGGGATCTGCCCACATTACTTTAATACTGTAGCTTACTTGTTTACCTCCACTTATTTCATTTTAAAATGTAAAAACTCCTTTAAATGCCTGTGCAAATATGAAACTGTATACAAACATTTAACCCCTACGCTACGCATGGGTTTGCTGCGAAACCATTACATACCATGACTATAAATGCATGGTTTCACCGCGAAACCATAGAACTCAGTTGCGTTCTTGCATAGCTAATTATTAATCTATGGTATGCAATAGTGTTTTGGATATGGAATAGGCTTGAAGAGGAGACATTTAACACAAGGGGGAAGAAAGCGTAAATATGGCAGCATCCATACAAAAAACGTTATATTTTGAGGAACTGGTACATATGTACTACAGTATGTATACGTTATATAATACATAGTTCAGTATAGCAGGATGGAACCTCTTCCACATCGAAAGGGTTAAATGTCTCATGAAAAAAAAAAACCCTGGCTTAACTCTTTAAATTGTACAGTTCTTTGGTCACAGACCAAAAGGGACACCACAGCAAGGCTCTTAGATTTCACTAATAAGTTTGTAAATAATCTTAATATACTATCTGCATAGCAAGATTCTGTCATTTTGCTGGCAAGCATTAAAGGGAAAGTTGAAGCAACCAGAAAGCCAAAGGACTTTGTGATTCCTTGCAGCTGAAAAGAAAGCCTTTTTTTCAAATGGACAGTGCTCTGACAAAATATAAGACATATTTTGAGATACACTGTTTACAAGAAATTTCTAAGAAATTTACTATGTGACCTCTTTTGACCCCATATGACCTTTGACCTCCATGAAAATCATTAGGAATTATCTACTCAAAACAGCCAACTAGTACACCTAATACGAGCACAGTTACATGCACATTTCTTAAGATATCTTGTTTACAAGGTTTTGACCTTTTGACCTCTTGTGACCCCAAATGACCTTTGACATCCACCAAAAAAACATTAGGGATCATTTACTCAATATGGTCGACCCACACACCAAATATGAGACATGTCACACTTTCCTTTTTTGAGATACCCTGTTTACAAGCAATTCCTAAGGAATTTACCATTTAACCACTTGTGACCCCAAATGACCATTGACATCCACCAAAAACAATAGGGATCATCTACTAAATATGGCCAACCCACACACCAATCATGAGATTAGTCACACTTACCTTTCTTGAGATACCGTGTTTACAAGCCAATTTCAAATAATTTACCATTTGACCTCCTGCGACCCCAAATGACCTTCGACCATCACAAAAATTATTAGGGATCATCTACTTAATATGACCAACCAACACATCATATATGAGCACAGTCACATCTGCTGTTCTTAAAGTGGGCATGACATGGTCAAAGTAAGTTTCTGGGTAACTGTTCTTTGGGTACACCTTGACTTAAAGTGAATGTTTTCCCTTCTAAGCTATGTCCATAAATACCAAAATACGACGTTGTGAATTCCCAGTTTAATACAGGGAAGGCTCAGCTCATTTGAAAACCGAAAGCGAAAAACGTATGTGAGAGCGTCTCGAGATGGTGACGTCATTGGAGGCACTGTTGGCAACACTGTACCAGGGAGCTCATAATCCTCGGATCATGTGCATGGTTATGCGTGTTAGCAAGTACATCACTGCAAACACAAGTCTTACAATAGCAGTGAGTGTGGCCACATTGCACGGTGACTGCTTAGTATTCATAATAGCACCTTCACCAAACAGCTCATACAGAAAAGATGCCCTCGTAGTGGGGACGTGCTTAGTGTGGACTGTCCATTCATGTTCATAGCTGTTCTGTATAGCGCCAGAACCGCGTCTTCCTTGCACAAAACAGAACTATTTTTCCCGCCTGCATATTCACACAAACATATTGGCAAATGATTTGCTCCGAATCCCCACCCCACCATGGTCCGCGCCTTTCACTCTGTATGTTTGACAAGTATTGTAATGCAATCGTTTTCATGAATTTGCTAAGATAAGATAACTTTAACGAGTGTTATGTTAGTTCCACATTTAGATGCGCATTCTTATGTTGGGCAGGTTTGCATCGCCATGGGTCATAAAAGTCAGGTGGCATTTTTCGAAATTGGATTTTGAATGTTTTCATTCAAATACCATTTATGCCAAATTGTGCAGGTTTTTAATGGGGTGTGAGATGATATTTGTAAAATAATGTATTGACTCTTGCAATACATAAAAGTTTTTGGGGCCGTGTCATGCCCAGTTTAAGGTATCGTGTTTACAAAGTTTTTACATTTTGACCTCTTGTGACCCCAAATGACCTTTTAACCTCCACCAAAAACAATAGAAATCATCTCCTCAATTTGGCCAACCCACACACCCAAATATGAGATTAGTCACACTCACCCTTCTTGAGATATCATGTTTACAAGCAAAAGCTTTAAATACACACTCATGCACACAAACACAACACCACCATCCTATAGAATCCTTGTCTGCCTTTGGTAAGGAATCACAACTTAATTGTCGTATTGAAAAGGAACCAAACCTTTGCCAAGGGGTAAAATTGCTATTCAAATAAAGCAGATATTACTCAAGATACCAGCAAATGAAGTCATTAAATTTTGTGTTCCAAAGGGATCTCGAAGGCAGCAGAGGTGATATCACTTCCTCACATTGACAAGGAATGCTTTGTTTCCCTTTGTTTTTCAGACTGTTGTGATGACCTTAAAGTTAATAGGGATAGGACCTCCCTGTGGGGAATGCAAATTTTGTAAAATTCTCATGCCACTTATGCAATCACATTTTTCATAATATGGACTTGTTGAGAAAATAGATTGTAAATTTCAAAAAACAAAAGACTGTCCATTAATATGAGGATATGATCTCGTATGTATTTGCTTCAAGTTCACTTTATGTTGAGTGTGACAACTTTACTTGCTAATATATTGAGAACCACACAATGGATTTCAATGCAAATATCACCAAAATGCTTAGAATAAGTACCACTCTAATGTATCAAAACTTGATGTGACCTTTTGACCTTAAATCCTTCTTTTATTAAAGTACTTAACAGACAGACACTCAACATCACAAAGTGCATTTTTCCTTCAGGAAAGTAAAATTCTCAATTGGACACTGTCTTTTGATTAACCTTATATTTAAAGGGTAGGAGCAGTCATCCGAAATTGAAGAAGTGTAGTAGACTGTCCAGTTTCATGATTGGCTGTTGGGAGTCATGTGACAATGTTTTTTCTCTTCAAATGTGAAATTTACCTGAAATAACTGCTTGGTTTACCTTGAATATGCAATAGTTTAATCATAAAATGTAATTAAAGATACTTTGAAGAGAAATAAGATGAAAATTGAGTTATTTAGCTTTTTCTTCAAAATAAGGTTGGGGACTGCTCTTTACCTTTAAAAACATGCAGAGTAGCTTACACTACACAACATGCACTTTAGGACCTTGTATGGTCATCAGGATTTGTCTTCAAGCATGATTTAGGTTTCTGTCTGCACATGGGAAATACAAAGACAGTTGTGGGGGGGGGGGGATAGAAGTGACTTAGTTTTGGAGAATTTGAAGGGTCTGGTATGTGAACATTTTGTTATTAAAATGAAATATTTACATAGGGACTGTTCATACCTGAATTCTGTGCATCAGGGAGAACCTGTAAAGAATAAATCCAGTCAATAATTTTTTCCTTTTCATCTGCAATCACATCCAGAGAATCTAAGACATCTAAACCAGACAAGGCAAAGAAAGCGATTGTAAGTCTGAAACAGAAAAACAAAATCATGTATTAATTAATACCTGGCAAAACTCACAATAGCGTAACACCTTCCAGCATAAAAGCACTGGGGAAAGTGGCCTCCTCTGGCTGCAGCCAAAGCCATCCCAGATAGCAAGGGCATGTTACCCTATCTGCCATCCTCTTCCCCCCGAGATCCAGAGGGAATAATTTGTTGTTTAAATTTTGCAGAGCAATTTTGCTGTTTCAGGGTTCCTCTGTCACAAAATCACTAATAGCCCATATGTTGTCCTGATTACTGTAACCCAAGCATCCTATTTGCCCTTGCAGCAGTACACTGCCTAGATGGCTTTAAATCACTGGTAATAACTACACCTAGGTCTTTCTCAGAAGTCACTTTATTCAAATTTTCACCATTCATACTCATAGCAGGAATTCTTAGAACCAAAGTGGAGGACTAAAAGACATTTGCCAAGTCTGAGACAATGAAAATAACCTATCCAGATCATTCTGAAGAAATAAGGAATCATCCTTATCCCTACCCTTCATATAGAGCTTAGAATAATCAGCAAACTTACTTATACTGGAAGTAATAGAGCTATCAATATCATTTATGAAAATTAAGAAAAGAAGTGGGCCAAGAACAGAACCTTGTGGTACACCACTTGGGACTTCTTTCCAAGAAGAAAAATTGCCATTGACAACAACTCTTTGAGACCTACCATTGTGCCATGAACTAATCCACTGAACACGGTTGCCTTTAATGCCTAATCTATGCAATTTCACCATGAGTCTGCTTAGAGATACTTTGTCAAAAGGCTTTTTGGAAGTCAAGGTACATGATATCAACACTGGAACCTGAATCGAGGGATGAAGATACATCCTCAAGAAAGCATAGTAAATATGTAACACAAGACCTACTTTGGGTGCCGTGCTGAGTCAGATTGAATAACCCATTATCCAAAAGATGCCTGAGCAAACAGTCATTGATTCAGGATTCCATAATTTTGCACACCACACTATTTAAACTGACTGGCCTGTAATTACAAGGTGAGTTCCGATCCCCCTTTTTAAAAATTGGAGTGACATTAGCAACCTGCCAGTCAGCAGGAACAAAATTTGAGTCAAGACATTTCTGAAAAATAATTGATAGCAGAACTGATAAAACCTCAGAGCATTTATGAAGGATGACAGGATGGATTCCATCTGACCCAGGAGGCTTACTTTTCTTTTTTCAGAACCAGTTCCTCAGAGAAAACAATGTCACTTATTGAAGAAGAGTTATCAGAACCCCTACAAATCCCCATGACAGCATACTAATACTGGGTAGGGATAGGGATAGGGATACATGCATGCACATGTGAGCATACTAATACTGGGTTAGGGATAGGGACAGGGATATGTATGCACATGTGAGCATACTAATACTGGGTTAGGGACAGGGATGGGGATACATACATGCATATGTGAGCATACTAATACTGGGTTAGGGATAGGGATAGGGATACATGCACATGTGAGCATACTAATACTGGGTTAGGGATAGGGATAGGGATACATACATGCACATGTGAGCATACTAATACTGGGTTAGGGATAGGGATAGGGATACATACATGCACATGTGAGCATACTAATACTGGGTTATGGATACGGATGGGGATACATACATGCACATGTGAGCATACTAATACTGGGTTAGGGATAGGGATAGGGATACATGCACATGTGAGCATACTAATACTGGGTTAGGGATAGGGACAGGGATACATGCACATGTGAGCATACTAATACTGGGTTAGGGAGAGGGATACATACATGCACATGTGCATACCTATGAATAGGTAGGCCTACGCCACTTCCAGGTACAGAAACCCAATCAGGCCTAGGCCTAACATTAGAACCCCTAGCTAAAAGCAGGCAAAAATACATCCTTTAGTAGGAGAACTTCAAAGTTCAAATCAAATTCAAGTAATATGTAATACCTTAGGATGCCTTAGTGGGTGCCGGTCTAAAGACTACGTCTAGGCCTTAAAGGCTCAATTCTCTCATCCCAAAGAGTACCAATTCTCCTAACCTTTCTACTTAAGCCCCTCCCACAATTATCTGAAATTAATCCTCATCCAGACCAGGCTTGAGGGGATTACATCTCAAGGTAATCGATTACGATTGCAATTACTTCATATTTTATGATAGTGATTATGATTACGATTACAGCTAAATTTGAAAGTAACTGATTGCGATTGCGATACATTGCAATGTAATCATGATCACAATCGTGATTACATTTTCTTTCCACATAAACAATGCAGTAAGCAAAACAATCCAGTGCCCACAACTGGCAAAAAGGCCATGGACAGTGCTCTAGATACTGTAAGCCCAGGCAGAACCAAGTCCTACCAAAGTAGAGATTATGGAACCCATGCACCTCTCACTCATTTTCAGCTGGAACATCCAAGAAAAAGGGACAATTAAATTTTGTCATTCCAGCAGAAGAACCAAGCATTGAAAAAATTGTTTAGTAACTTTACTTCTTTGTTCAATTCAACTTCAATGTAATCAGAAATGAAACCACGATTGCGATTACTTTGCCATTGTAATCGATTATCATTGCAATTACTTTGCAATTTTCACAAAAGTAATTGATTGCGATTACAACTATTTCAAAATGTGTAATCGATTGCAATCAATTACAATTACTGATGACGATTACCCCAAACCTGATCCAGACACAATCTCAGTTTATTGCTTCATCATCAGTATAAAAAATCTCAATGTGTATAATCAAAATCTTGTCTCTTCATCTCTTGATTCTGGGTATGGCGTTGATGTCATTTACCTTGACTTTTCAAAGGCTTTTGATAAAGTTCCATTAGGTAGGCTAATGGTTAAACTGCATAGGTTAGGGGTTCAGGGCAATTGTGCTGATTGGATAAATTCGTGGCTTCATGGTAGATCTCAGAGAGTTGCTGTCAATGGTAACTTCTCCTCTTGGAAAGAAGTCACAAGTGGAGTACCGCAGGGGTCTGTCCTTGGCCCACTTCTTTTCTTAATTTTCATCAATGATATTGATAGTTCTCTTACATTTCGTATAAGTAAGTTTGCAGATGATACTAAGCTTTATAGGAAGATTAGCATTTTGGATGATGCCTTACTGCTGCAGAAAGATCTGGATAGGTTATTTTCTTGGTCTCAGACCTGGCAAATGTCTTTTAATGCAGATAAGTGTAAGGTCCTTCATTTTGGTCCCAAAAGTTTTAGCTATGATTATAACATGAATGGTTGTGTTTTAAGTAATGTCACCTTTGAGAAAGATCTGGGTGTTGTAATTACTGGGGATTTAAAGTCATCAAGGCAGTGTGCAGCCACTGCTGTAAAGGCTAATAGAGTGCTTGGATTGATCAAGAGGAATTTCATCAATTTTAGTAAGGATATTGTACTTAATTTGTATAAGCAGTTGGTAAGACCCCATCTTGACTATGCAGCTCAGGCTTGGAGTCCCTTCTATGAAAAGGACAAGTTTCATTTAAAGCAGGTTCAGAGGAGAGCCACTCGCCTTATTCCTGAGGTGAGAAATTTGCCTTATCATGCTAGGCTTAAACATCTTGGGCTTACCACTTTGGAGCTGAGAAGGATTAGGGGAGACGCATGCTCCAGGTTTACAAGTTCCTTTGTGAAAGGAATCCCCTTCTGACTTGTAGTTATTTAAGGGTTCAAAGAAATTCTCGGGTGCGTGGGCATTGTAAAAAGCTTGAAAAGCCTTTAGTTTCTCCCACAGAGTTGTCAACGAGTGGAATTGTCTACCAGATTGGGTAGTTAACTCCCCCTCAGTTCACTGCTTTAAGGTTAACATCGACAGGTTTTTCCATGGCTGTGGTAGAATCTGATTGTTTGGGGCTGTTGTCAAGCTTTGGTGGTTTGACTTTTGATTAGGGCTTGGACTTCAGGGCATCTTATGGGGCCTTGGCCCTCCTTTGCCCTTCAACCTGTTATGTTATGTTAAAACACTTTACAGTTCATGCTGTGTATAATACAAGCTTTGGAATTTTGTATTGTTTGAATTAGCTGTCCATCAAAGAGCTGAGCCAATTGAGAATTTTGGTACCTCTACCAAAATTGTAGTTTAACATAACATAACATAACATAACATAACAGGTTAAAGGGCAAAGGAGGGCTGTAAAGGCCCTATAAGATGCCCTGTAATCCAAAAACCCCCCAAAACAAAGCAAACCACCAACACCTAAAGAGCCCAGAAAGATTAGATTCTACCACAGTCATGGAAAAACTTGTCAATATTAACCTTAAAACGGTGCACTGATGTGGAGTTACAGTACCGGTCCGTCGAGGTTGAAATACGTTGACGGACGCTACGTACATCGACGCACTTCGACTTACAAGGACTTTCAGCAATCTAACCTAAATTTTATGGATCGTCAAAAACCGTAAAACCCTTCCTTCCCTATCTAACTTGGTGAGCGGCTATTCATTAAAGGCTTAAATCGATCGTGGTTTTCCAAACAATAGATAAGATCGTCCTTAATCTTGTCGATCTTCGACTGTGGTTTTCTCGCAAATTGCCTCCGTGCACACAATGCAGACACCATCGTTAATCCTCTTCACTGACCGAATTTGTTTAGAGTACACGGTCACACTGCAGAGGGACTGATTTGTCATTAAAATTAAAAGAGATTGCACGACAGTGTGGCCAGTCCAAAATATTTTAACAGCTACGTTTTTTCTACTGCAAAAAGACGGGATAATTCATGTATAGCGTGAAACCTCTTCAAACTAACTTGATAACGTTTAACTCTCGGGCAATTGTTTAAGCGGTTGGAATTGTGCGACATACCATAGTTGTCTACAAAACAACGATACGCGCTTTCGGAGAAGGTACAAATATTACACCTCCAAAATATGTAATGGGAAATTGCACTGTTGTTGCACTTTTTGTTGAGTACTTCAACACGCTTTTCGTAAAATCGGGAAACAACTTAGAAATGTTCAACAACGCACCAGCACACAATGCAGGACCGCTAGCTTGTCCTGTACCATTTCACGGGTTAATCAAACTAACGAATAAATGATCAAGTTAACTGAAAAAACTCATTTATTGTGTGTTGCTAGTTTGTTTTTGCCCCTTTCTAATTTTATCAATACATATTATAGGCGTAAGAGATGAAATAATTTTTTTCAATATGTAGACAGATCATGGGGGGATGTTGCAATACCTATCGCTTCATTTGGCAAAAGAAATTTCAACAAAACTACTAAGGCGATCTTTAACTTCTTACGAACTGTTGTCATGGTGGAGATTATACTTCTTGGGTGTACCGACATTAAAAGGGCAAGTTTGTAAAGGGCGGAAACCCAACTAAAGTGAACAGCTACAATACGAAAATGCCCCCCCCCCCCCCTAAACACGGCGCTAAACAATAGCGATCCAAAACAATCCAAACAACGAACGCTTCACAAATCAAAACCACAAACACCTGGCCGTCTTGGGTCCGTGGGTAAAAACCAGTGTTGCATATAGTACATTTGCTAGTTTGGATGCAGTTGATCTTGCAAAATGTCTTCCAATTTCGGCCCGGGGAATCAGGTGCATGTTACTGCACTGTTTTTTCTTTTAAGTGCGTGCAGATTGTATCCCACAACTTTGCGTTACTTTTGTAATATTCCTGTTAAATTTTACATCGCGATTTCATGTGACTTTGCTGTAATATCTGTTCTGCAGCAGGCCTTAAACCTTCAGCCTTATGTTTTCTCTATTTCCTCCTGCTGTTTACCCCCCCTCCCCAATGTTTCGTTTTATTCATGCACTTTTTTCTTTCATACGTAGGAATGATGTTTTTTTCGAGCGAACATTTGGATCATTCATTCATCATACATTCGGAAGTTCACAAAAAACGTGCATACACTTGATACATTTTTTTGTTCTTATTCTAAGTTGGCATGTAGTTTTTTCTTTCTTTCTTTCTTCTTCATCTTCTACTTTTTCTGTCTTTTGCGTATGTACTTGACCAGGTTTTGTCGGCGTGGAAAAAATTGGAATCCGATAATTGTTGTGCAAGTAAGTTCTACAGTATCGCAACAGAATACATTGAAATGAACTGGGCACCCCTTAAAGTAAAAAAAAAAAACCCTTCCTGATAATCGCACCATTTTCATATGAATTGGTTAAAGGCTAAGATATCTATTGATTACCGTACCTTTTTTGTTGCTAGGCACAATTGCTTACAACTATTCTCAGTTCCTGAACAGAAACGGAAATTGCACATTCCAAGCAGGGAGGTGCACTTGAATTTTTTTCCCGCAGTTTCCTGGAGGGGTGGACGCAATATCCTGCAGGCAGAGTAACCTCCCATCCCACCGGCGCAAGTACAGTGGGCTGTCATGTTTTATCGGGCGAAGGACAAATCTGGCAGATTGTTGCAAGAAACTGGAAAAAGCATTAAAAAGAAAAGCAATATATCTGTACCCACTGTGCATATCAATGTTTAGAATTCGCGCTGAAAAAGGTTTAATCCCATCTAGAGCTCTCATGTGTTTACCACCCCCCCCCTCTCTGACTGAACGAAAATGATTAACCATTGTCCTGCTGTAGCTAATTATTGTTACTAGACTTGATCTATTCCGAAGTACCGTTGACTCTCGGGCTCGCCATTAAACCGACATGAGTCACGAATCTCATGATCTTGTCTCCATGTTAGCTGTACTGCTAGTAACGAAGTTACTCTATAGCAATGTCATTTATCTTTATGCCCTACCTTATACAGCAGCAAAATCCTATTCTGCGCCTCTGCTTTCAGTTTTTTAATCCAAAGTAATAATCCCGCATTATTGGGGTACACATTTTACTACATGAAACTTGCATTAACGGTTCGCAAACTACAACTAATATTTTCCTAACAAGCACAACCAAGAAGCTAACTATCACGTACCGTACAGTATGCAAAATAACGTTGCAAGGGCCTATCTATATTTGGTAACAACACGTGGACCCAACCTATGTCAGCAAAGGTGCATGAAAAGTAGGGGAATTTTCTGCACGGAGGTGACCAACACTTCGGTCTCCGTCGAAGATACAGAATTTTACGAAACAGGTCCTTGCAAGTATCACCCTGAAACCAAGGGAAATGAATTAATGTTGTTTGTTGGTACCGCACGTCCACATAACTAAAAAAAACCCCATTCACTTATACATTCACATATTGGACTCGCCCTGTTCCAACCTACCAATCACGCAAGGCCTCACGCTCATCTTAATTATGTACCCGGCCAGATACAGTACATGAACTGGTGATCCGAGCAATTCATTTGCATATTAACGTTGCAAGGTACCGTGCAGTACATTTCACAGAGAACTAGGTCACCTGCGAGGTTCATGATGAACAGGTGCCTGGGAATATGACTCTTGCTTTTCGCGCGGTCAACATTTTGACATTACAATTTGGCGGTTTTCCAAAATGTGCCGTACATAGCCGATTTTCTAGGTACTGATCATTATCATGGCTGTGCGGGCTAGGGAGGAGCCCTACGAAATTGGCGAGACATTTTTCTCAACTGGTCGGCGAACTAGAAAGTTAAACAGAGTTGGTCAAAGCCTACCGCTCTTCCACAAACTCCCCGTACAGTAAGGTGAACTGCACAAAGATCTGGTATAGGGTGAAACGCTATTGTTAACAATTTCTCCAGATACCCACTTCGGAATATTTTGAAAGGAGGAAACGATGTTTGCAACCTGAGAAAATCATTTAAATAGCTAAACTGATAACATATAAGCAAAATAAGTCTTCAGTGGGCGGACGAAAAAATTCACTTGGTCGGCATGCCGTAGTTTTATATAACAAACTTACAAGATTATGGCATTCTAAAATATGATACAGCGACCCAACAGGAAGCTATGTCAATTTTTGTTGGGTTCGCTGTTCCCGAGGTTCAATGTTTCCGAATCTTGAGAACATCGACACTTCTTGGAAAATCAAACCCATGGAATAACAAACCTTGCAATCATTTTTAAACCAGCGAGATGAAAAGAATACGGGCTGGAACACTGAACCTTGAACCCCATGAACACCGGGTACCCCAACACCCCAACTCCCCCCCCCCCCCAGTGCCAACAGTGAGATTTGAAAGTTTAAAGGGTAACTGATTTATGTCCAAACTTCCAAACTAGGGCGCTAAACATTGATAATCATCGAAGGGATGTAGGCCTATTTCGCACCCAGACCGCCAGGTTACCACGCCGTTTCGGGGTAAATTTGACCAATGCCCAAGGCGACTTTGGTTAATACAAGACAAAAGGGAGAATCGCCACGCTGGACATCTTTTCCCCGTTGCGAAGAGACGCATGCAGTACCGTTGTTGCTAGGATCAATGAACAATGAAAGTTGTGGTATTATACTGTAGCCTACTTAGTTATTTATTTCTGAAAGGATTACTTCAACATCGTGGTGGCAATTACTCTTTTGTTTGGAATAAACTTGATTCTCTTTGGTGTTTCAATTATGAGCCCCACTCTGGTCAAAGTTTTGGAAAAGATTGCAATTCGTCCGCCTATTGATTAGATTCTGTTCAAGTTTGTCTAATACATTTTGGGTCGTTTCATGTTTTACAAATGCTCGGTCATTTTTGGAGAGTACACTTAAACGGGAAAGCACCACGCTTATAGGTGCGGCACTGAAACGATATAGTGGATGAACTTAGGGGTGGGAGCTGTGGGGATGATACCGTATCAGTTTGGGAACGAGGGGACTTGGTTTCCGTAATGTAATAATCATGAAGGGAGACTATACAGTATCTGCACGGTTATATGTGTTATATAGTGTCTTACTGCTCAAATACTGTTTAAGTCCTCCGTAAAAGGCAGTGCACATTGGGACCAAAGGTAACGAGACTGAAGATCCGGAAATCGAAATTTTGAAAAGATCAGCAAGTTTTTAACTTTTTGATCTCGCGGACTCTGTAGTTTCGGTCTCTCTAGCTGCAATGCAAGAAAATACAGGGCACGGCCGAGACAGGTCACACCTACGGCGCCTTGATGACTGAAGACTGACACTCAAAAAGTTTCTAGACAGCCATCGCGCCTTTCAGTCTACGCCGCGGTTAACATCAAAGTGCTGCCCGTGAGAAAATCGAGGTCATTCACCCAGCTGCACGGAACGATCGCGTTGAACCAATGGGTGAGTGTTTTGTCCGTAGCTGCGATTGGATATATCCGTGACAAGAAACGGGACTTCCCAAGCATTTTCAGAACTTGTTACCGGTCGCCGCAACATGTAGAACGTACGAATCGATGTGGAATCGGTTCGGGCCACACGTTAATATTAATAGCACTGTACATTGCATTGTTAAACCTGCAAGCTGGCTGGCACCTGATCGTATACATAGCGTCTCACAGTACTGGGTGTCATGGAAGGTGCAGGGACCGGGTTTAATGTCGGACAATGTCGACACAGCCCACCGCGAAGTAAATATGACGGCGATCCCTGTACAAAATCCACAAAAGTGGACCGTATGTGTTATATTCAACTAAGTTGAGTTGTTGAAGGCCCTGAGATCTATCTAATCGCAAATTTCATCGCTCGGCTTGTCATCTTACAGTTCCTTGCTCTGCCTAGAATGTAAATGGAATAATTCTCATCACTCGGCTTGCCATCTTATAATTTCTTTCTCTGCATGGAATATTAATGGAATAATTCTCCTTTGGACGATCAGGTGTGAGAGATTTCATACTAACCAGGTAAGATTCAAATTGAGGCAATTGCTTGGGGGAGTTACATTAATTAATAGTGGCGGTGCCAAGGTTATGGCAAAATGGGGCGGGAGCAAACTATAAGGGCAACATCTGGCCTAACTGGCGGAGGGCAGAAAGGAATGGCGAAATCTGAGCGGAATAAAACCCTCATGCGCCTCAGCGTCGCCACTGTTGAACAAATATAAAGCAATGGTGTTGGCTCAACTCTAAGATGGGTGGTTAACTGTGTGATCAAGGCCTGCTCTTTGTCTCAGCATTTATGACGGAGTACAATCCATCGCGGAACTTCCGTTGACGGTGAATAATTATTATTTTTATTCAATAAATTTTAATTTTTCATGTTATCGCGTCTCGTCTAAAAGGCATGGGCTTTTATTTAATACTGGTCGGTAACCTATTCTTTGGCTGGAAAAATCTGTAATATCTATTCTTTGGCTGGAAAAATCTTTAATATCTATTCTTTGGCTGGAAAAGTCTTTAACATGAGAGCGGGACACATTGTCGAACAAATTTAGCCTTGTGAAGTGCAGAATTTAAGTGCTTATATTGTAGAGAACAGCTGAAGTTTTCGTGCGATTTTACATTTCAGCAAACCCTATAAAACCCCGTGCTGCAAATCAGGTTAGGCCCTTCGAAAAGAAAAAAAAAAAAAAAACAGGGAAAAGTCAAAAAGAAAATCAAGTAGTAGTAAAAGGAAGACACAGACACGGGGGTTTATTTCGTACAAAAAGACTTATTTGCTGGCACATAAACATGTAGGGAAGAAAAGGACGTGACATGATTGACACCTAGAGTTTTCCAAACAAATCGGTACGATCTGTTAGTTGCGTTACTGTTGTGTTTGCTACTCCAACGGCTGGTCATATTTGTCAATTTATGTTCAGTAAAACAGTTGCTGTACAATTAATTATGTAGGGAACTGCGACATTCGTGCTCAAATCAAATTCCAGCATGTATTAAACTAAGCAGGCAATTCCGGAATTTGACACGAGTAACGTTAGTAGCGCTTTACGTGCCGATTGCAATATCTGCACGGAGTATTATTTTCTTAACTGTACACGCATGACAAGCTTAGAGAAACGTAAATCTTGTATGACAGTGTTACCGTACCGGAAGGTACTGTAAGTTGGGCTTACGAGCAAGGTTGATATCCCGCGACCCGTGTGACAATTACGTGGCTTATGATTTAAATGATTTTGATAACGTTTCAATTAGGTCTAACGTTATTGTCTTTTCGATGGATATATCACGCTATAAGTGAGTGTTAAGGTTTATTAACTAGAATTAAACTCTACAAAACTTATTACATTCTCACAAAAACTAAGCATGCAGGCGTTCTAGTGTAGGTTTGCTAATCGCTGTCATAACCCAGGGCTAGTCAAGCTCAATCATGCGATGACAATCTCACTATTGAAAAGTTCCATTGTTCACCTTTCTCCTTTTCAATAATGACACATAAACACGACCGAGCTCGCAAACCGCAAAGAGCTCATTTGGAAACCACAGCCTTTTGTGTATAATCTTTACTATGTTCGACTGTCTTGCTCAGATTGTCAAAATGGACGATCTTGTTTTCTAACCTTTGGCAGGTTTTGTGAATTTACTTCGATCGACGTAGGTCGGCTTAAAACGACTGTCGGTTCTCGACGTTCGTTTCAACCTCGACGGACCGGTACTGTAACAACCCACTCAGGCAGGCTATTCCACTCACTAACAACCCTATGAGAGAAATTGAACTTCCTAATGTCAAGTCTAGCAAAAGACTTTTCAAGCTTTTTGCAATGGCCTCTAACCCGAGGATTACTCTGGACCTTTAAATAACTGCAAGCTAACAAAGGATTCCCTTCAGATAGAAATTTGTATACCTGGAGCATGTCCCCCCTAATCCTTCTCAGCTCCAAAGTGGTAAGCCCAAGCAGCTTAAGCCTTTGGGAATAAGGTAGATTTTTAACCTCAGGTATGAGTCGGGTATGTAGCTCTCTTCTGAACTTGCTCTAAAAGCAATTTGTCCTTTTCAAAGAAGGGACTCCAGGCCTGTGCAGCATAGTCTGGGGTGAGAGGATTGGTCCTTTAAGCCTATGGCTATGTCTGCATCTTCTTCACCATCTGTACCTTAGCCTGGGCCAGTAAACCATCTGCAACTGCAACTGATGCAACAATAGCAAGCATAATGGGAAGATGGGTGACAGTCAAGTTCGCACCTGAATTCACGTTACCTTTAAAAAATATTGGAACAGTAGAGTTCTTCAGTGCGCATTCAACAGAAAACTGAGTATAGGCATACCTAACTTTTGTCCATGATTAAATTTAAGGCCTAGCCTAGCCTAGGCCCCTAGGCTACTTCTTTTGGAGGCTAGTAACTAGTAGTATAGCCTACTAAAGACCCTGAAACTGGAGGGACCCCAAATTTGGCTCCGTGTCACAAATCTCCAGCTATCACCATAAAAACCTTACTTTAACAAGCCCAACTGTTTTGAACCCATCCAGCATTTTGTTTTTCACGATAATGAATCCATTTCAGGTACGTACATACAATGATATGATCAGTCTTCAAGATTTTTCTTCGTGAAACCCGTACGTACATGAAATTTCAATACGCCTTCGCCTAGCCTACGTTACGTGCCTATGTTTAACCTTACATCAATAACAGTGACACTGTCAGTGTAGCCTCGGCTATGCTAATTTTGTGTTTAACTTCCTCCAAGCATTTATTTAATTTATATTCATTACCTTGAAGTATCGAGGGAGGCATAAGCATTTGGAAGGATGTCAAGACACCTCTTGTAAAATTTAACGTGCTTTGCTTTCACCAAAAATGACTCTTCTGGACCATCGGTGTCCGCCATCATGATCAAGCTCGGCTAAGTAAGTGATTGTTTCAATGTCACGTCTCGGCGTATAGCGTAAACACTGCATGCCCCATTCTGTAGTGTAAGCAGCACTCACTTTTCCCATTACTTACAAATGAAACGACAGGTATGCAGTACATCGTCAAACCTACCGATGGCGCTAAATGTAAATGCCATGATGGTATCCAGCCTTTTATCATAGCCGAATAGGATTCAATAAATACCAAATTAGATTATCAAACTACGTTATTGTATCTCAGAATAATTAACAGTCAATAATGATGAAAAATTGTCAACGATAACACCGATTTATTTAACGATTAATCAAAATTTGCCAATGATAAAACAGATTTATCGACTGATAATTATTTGCTGTAATCCCCAACACTTATTCAGGCAATGGACTTATATTTACATCCGATTATACATAAGTTCGATTTGTCAAACCTGGTGTACTATGAAAATATAACAAGCAAAAAATAAATAAAATAAAATAATAAAAATAATAAAAACAATACAAGGTGGGTTGGGATGTAAAATGTTACTCATTTTGCAAAGAGTTTCTTAATACGTACGCCACTCCATCCTTTCACCCTGGCCGAGTCCATCCATGCATAAGATAACACAACAGTGACGCTCGATAAAGGGCAATGGGGCCATAGAATGCCCCATAAGATGGCCTGTTGTCCGAAACCCCTCAAAGCAAAAAACCAACCACCAACATCTAACGAGCCCAGTGAAAATTCGATTCTACCACAGTCATGGAAAAACTTGTAAACTTGTTAATACTTACCTTAAAGGGTCAACCTTCTTACCCCAAACTACACTTCATGTAGGGGGGTACAGAAACTCTCCATTGGCCCGCTTTTAGACTGTTAGTTTAAACGATGCAGATTACCAAAGCTTATATTATACAACATGAACTGTACTGAGAGTGTTTTGGTTATACACGCAGAGCTTTTCTATACTCACCCTGAAGCAATAAACTGAGATTATGACTGGATAAGCCTGCCGGATGAATTTCAGACAATTGTGGGAGGGGCTAGCTTAAATAAGAAGGTTATGAGAATTGGTACTGTTTGTGGCGAGAGAACTGGGCCTTTGAAACAAGGCACTAAGGTGGAGTTAACAACCCACTCAGACAGGCAATTCCACTCATATTGACAACCACGGGCGTAGCTAAAAGGATGGGAAGGGGGAGATTGTCTCCCTAGCTCTGAAAAATGAAAAATTCGAAAATTTGGCATTTAAGACATCAGGTAACTACAGTGTGGTTTTCCCAACTCTTCTGCCATAAAATTCCAATTTTTCCCAAATCTCCATTTTTCCATCGTTTCTTTCAAAAATTAAAAACGATTTTCCGCGCGCTTTGCGCGCAGCAATTGGTTACTAATGCAATCGTGTTCTCTCATAAATTAGTTTTGTAAACTTTTCCGAACTTTGGAAATGAGAGAATCACCAGAACATCAAGTGATATCGTAACAACAACAACTTTGGTAGCCTTCCAAACTCAGACTTGTCAATGAGAAGTACAGATTCTTCAGCAATTCCCTATTTTTTACATTTCCTTATAAAGGAAACCCAGAATCAAAAAAAATTTTCGATACAAGCTTTTCGCATCTCAAATTACGTCCCCGGAGAAATGGTGTTGAACTAAAAAATGGGAAAATTTGGACGCTTCTCTCCCCCCCCCCCCCCTCTCCCCTGGAGAAATGCCTAGCTATGACTGTTAAGAACCCTTTGAGAGAAACCAGGGAGTTACTCTACCAACTCCCTGGAGAAACTAAACTTCCTAATGTCAAGTCTAGCGAAAGTTTCTTCAAGTTTTTACAACGGCCTCAAACCCGAGGATTACCGTACTTTGGACCTTTGAAAAACTACAAGGTAACAAAGAATCCTCTTCAGAAAGAAATTTGTAAACATGGAACATGTCTCCCTTAATTCTTCCCAGCTCCAAGGTGGTTAAGGTGCTTAAGTCGGGAGATAAGGTAGATTTCTGACCTCAGGTACTCTAAAAGTAAGTTGTTCCTTTCATAGGGACTCTAGACCTGTGCAGCATAGTCGAGATTGGGTTTAACGAGCTGCTTATACACATTTAGTACTATTTCTCTACTAAAACTATTAAAATTCTTCCTGATCAGCCCACTGCATCATATAGGCTCTTGCAACATACAGTAGCTGCACACTGCCTAAATGACTTTAAATCTCCTGTAGTTCATTTCATTTTAAATGGATTTAAAGCCATCCATCCATCCATCCATCCATCCATCCATCCATCCATCCATCCATCCATCCATCCATCCATCCATCCATCCATCCATCCATCCATCCATCCATCCATCCATCCATCCATCCATCCATCTCTCTTCAAATGATAACTAATGTCACCTATGATGAACTATGATGGATCAAAGAATAAATGTGTACCCCGGCCCAGAATTAATGTAACCGCAACTATCCCAACATTTTGGGCTCCGCGTACTTCTTATTTGTAACAACCTCTCATGGGTATACCCTCGTCCACAATGAGAGAACATAGATCGTTGGTACTGTGAAAACCCGTTGTACGACTCAATATCATAGAAAGTAAATAGGCCTACCCTTAAATATGCACTTTACAAAAAGGTTGTGAATAATACAGGTCTTTCGCATCCAACAAGTTTTAGCATGTAAACACCTTTCTCCTTTGATTACCCCAAAAATGTTTCCCCGACGCCCGTCATTGACACAATGATAAACCGCCTAGTTTAGTGCCTATATCTGTAGCACTATTATTAAAATTGTCTAAGAAGTTCCCAAGGCACCCCTGTGGTGTTCGCAGGTGCTCCTTATGGGCACCTCTGGTTGGGAACCTACGATCTAGAGCAGGGTTGTCCAACCTTTCGCAGCGGTGGGCCACATGTAATGGTTATGATGGACGAGGGGCCGCATTCTATACGCGTTTTTTTTTTTTCAATTTTTCCCGACGCCCAAGGCAACAACATGCAATCATTGCGCGTAGGGAACACTGATTCATTTGCGTTTTTGATTGAACAAATAAATAAATTTTAGCAAAAATTGATGGTGTTGTGCAGAATATTCGGACAAAGTTTTTTTTTTATATTCCTCCTGGATCATTCTCAATTCGCCCATGTGGACAACACTCCAATGTAGCTACATGTATCAGACATTTGAAATGAATTATTTCATTCAAAAGTAAGCATGCCATAGCGGACGGCGAAGCCTAAAGTTGTCATCAGTTAATCTGCTTATTGAATAATTTTGCAATATAGATTATTTCTGACGGGCCGGACGGAACCTTTTCGCGGGCCGGACCGTGGCCCGCGGGCCGTAGGTTGGACAACCCTGATCTAGAGGCTTATAAGTGAGTTTCAAGTCAGAGCTTAACCCGGTGTTTATTACCATCAGAATTGTATTGCAGTACTGCAGGAGTGAGTCTAATATCCCTCGATAGGCTCAGGCTTACGTCTTCCTGTTATGCTACATATTAATGTGTCAGATCTTGGAAGTACTAACTTAAATTGTTGCGGAATGAAGTTACTAAAAACAATTATAAACGAGCCTGAATGACATTTGACGGTATGTTTTTAAGGTCACTGACCATGATATTAAACCATTTCAATTGAGGGGGGGGGGGTAGGGGTCAAAAGATTTTCTTCCGAATCTCCAGGGGAAATTCCTACAAAATTGAATGGCATTAGTTCAAGCTTTTTCAGAAATTCTCAAAACTGTGTGAAAAATTTTACAATTGAAGCCAACCTTTTACAGTGCCTTCCACGTCTACTTTTTTTCTGCATGATCACCGCTTGCGCGTTAAACTGAAATGACTGGGCGGCAAGTCAGGTGGTATTTATATTTAACTTTCCTTTGAAATAAAGTGGAAAGGGTCACCCTCCTGTGTCCAGAACTCATAAAGAAGATACGGCGTTCCGTTACGTTGGATTTCAGTTACAGTTTCCAGTATAAATGACTTGATGATGTGGAACTTGCTACAAAATGCAGCATTTATCAGTTAACGTTATCAAAGGATATCTAAGAGGGGCCAGCCCAAGCTACGATTAATCACTGCCCTCTTGTACGAGGTTTAAAACTTTCTTTTGCTTTTAGAATAGTGAAGGGGGTTAAGATGTAAATCATGCTATATTTGGCAAATATTGAAATATGTTCAAATATACTTGATTGGGGTGGGGGGTGGTGGGGGGGGGGGTAGGCCAAAAACTGTTGAAATCCCACCTTAATCACCGTTATGGGTACAGTTAGTTAGATGAGATTTAACGACACAAAAATACGAATGCGCTATACAGTGTCAACCAACTCGATAAAAAGTTCAAATTTTAAATTTATTCTCACAGTATGGTTCAAGTTCTATTTTGGTTTCCCTTTAGCCGCCTCTTACAATAGGCGGGAAATACCGTGGGCATATTCTACAACCCTCAGCTCCGATGGAGGGCCAAGCATGGAAGGAGCTTACTTGGTTTTGTGGCTCCGACAACCCTCCAGTCGTAATTACGGTCTTTTGTGTGGGTTTTATAGGCGCTGAGAGTCGGGAAAAACTACACACTAGTCTAGCGTAAGTTGTAGCACTCATGAGTGGAATCCCATTAGATGAGGCTTTTAATTACCGTGTTATTTCCAGTTTAGAGTAATACACTGAATGGAGAAACAAAGAATTTTTTCCTGGATTCTCAGTTGTTATTGGCGGTTACAGTAATCCCTGGTTTGAGTATTTTATCACTGAGTATGTATCAATTTGCTTCAAAACCTAGAAGACCATGTACTTATTGCTTAGTTCTTTGACTCGCTATATATTATCGTCAGTAAGTAGCCTAACAACTTTTAGTTCAAGTGTAATGTTATCATGGAAGTACCATCTCGTAGAAGGTAGGTCTTTCATCGTGTTATGGACATGTAAAGTTCCATGCTAGAACCTTGTCTACCCGGTGCAGGGGCGTAGCCAGGATTTTCTTGTGGGGGGGGGGGGACGAAGCTGACTCATCGTCCCCAATCTTGACCGACAGGACTATCTAAGCGGAGCGCCACCATCGGTTGGCGCGGAGCGTATAAGAAAATTTTTGGTTTTTAGAAACCCCTCAGATGGCAGGAAACGGCACTTCCCGAGTGTTTTATCCCAGCCTGGAAATATGGATCTCATTTCTGGAGTTTCTCAATTAATGCAAAAAAAAAATAATAATCTATGAAAAATGTTAATACATGTTTCTAAGTGGAGCCCTGCCATCGGTTGGCCCGGAGCGTACCACGAAATTTTTGGCTTTACAAACCCCTCAGATGGCCGGAAACGGCACTTCCCGAGTGTTCTAAGCAAGAATATGTTCAGCCCAACTTCGAAATTCTTTCCGCTTCTGATTGGAGCACTTGACAAATAAGTTGAGGGGCTGAACATACCTTTAGTCCCCACTTTTTCATTTTTCATCGCCGTCACTGGGGTGCGGGCATTTTCTTGAGGGAGCGAAGCGCCCAAGTGAGGAGCCGAGCGACCAAACTGGGAGAGAGTGTGGTTCTCCCCCTCCTACTCCAAGGAGATTTTGCAATTTTACATCAAAATTGAGCTATCTGGTGAACACCTAAGCCAGGATGCCGTCGATGAGTTGGTGAGGGAGATTTGAAGAAAACCTGTGCACTATACCTGCCATTGCGAGTCATATACGACATAAAATTTGTATATGCTAGAGGAAGATATTTCCGCACTGATTTAACCGTGGAAAAGCGGGCGAAATTTTTTGGGGTTAGCCTACACTAAAAAGAATCTGTACTTATTTAAAGCTTATATAGGTCAATTGTCCCGGCATTTGGGCCCTATCGGGCACAACTTATATTGTACTTCCTTCTTCGAGTCCGTACCGCAGGACTGACACAAGAGATTATTAACTGAGTTTAGCGAAATGAGATGAAATTCCTGACATGTACGTTAATCCATTTTATTCTACTTATTAATTTACTTGAAAAGATGGGAAGGGTTTGTACTTTATTAGCTCTAGGTAACGGAACTGAGGAAGAGTGTGCAAACCGTACCGAACATTTTGGGTTTTATCGCAGAAATAACTCTTTTGAAAGCCAAAATAACTAAACCGACCATGGGAAGGCGACAGATTATTCCCGACAGGGGCTGGCCATGCCAGCGACCACAAGTTCCGACAGCCCCTATGTCGAGGGGGTGGTGAGAAGGGGATATGAAGGAGCCTAACTATCCCATGTCATTGCAGCATGGGGCACATTTTGCACAATATCACTTAATATTTTAAAAGCCGAGTTGCGCACTGATAGTGTTCTTTTGAGTCTGAATCGTGAAATTGCAAAGCGTGCGAAGCGCGCGAAAGTTTTTGGTAGGCTTGCAAAAATAACATAGCCTATGTAATCATTAAGAACAAAAAGAAAAAAAAAATAGAAACTGTAGAGGTTGTAGACCGTATCGAGGATAACATATATTGTGTCGAAACCACCTGGAATACCCGATAAAATAGCCAAACTATGCTCAGTGAGTCGCTCACCAACTGACCTATCGCAGATACTGTTGCAAAAATTCTAAAAGGTCTTTGCTCTCTCAGTGAAATGAGGAGTTGGCTGATTCAAAGGATGGGTAAGTCAAAACAACCGTTAAATGTTGTGAGAATCTGGAAGTAGAGATCCTGTGTTTCCCAAAGTTTTATAACAAAAAGGGTGAATCACTTCCAAATTAATTCTGTTGTTGACTTAGATCAAAGGGTAGGAAGTGGGGGTATTTGTAAACCAAGGTGATGGGACAGGATGAGAAGCAAAACTTGCCCTAATTGGGGGAGAAGTTCTGAGGAACTGTTTAATAACATTGTGCAGATGCAGATGGGGCTTGCTCTAATTGGGGAGAATTTCTAAGAAACTGTTTAATAATATTCTGCAGGTGCAGTTGAAGTTGAGTTCAGTAACCTAGTTCACAAAATGAGTGCTGCCTGGGTAGGTCCCAGCCAATCAGAAAAGTTTTAAATCATGCTAACCAATGAATGAGTAGCATGTTTCTCTGTGTCTAAGAGTATGGTGGAGGAAAGAAGTTGTAAAGTTGAGAAGTTAGAAATTTAGGAGGGTTCATTTCAAGATCTAGACTTGAGAGCGAGAAGAAGTAAATAGACTAAGTGCGTAATTACTGTCAAGAATTTCTGGCGATTTGGGCTACTTTCAGGAGGGAAAGACTGGTGAATTTGAGAGAGAATAATTCTTTGGTGAGCATATTTCCATTTTAGTACTCCAGGAGAATATGGGACAGGAACTAACATGTCTCCCTCTGGCCTGGTAAGATTTAATTTTGGAGCTGTTTGTTAGGGACAAATTGGTGAGCTCAGCATAGCAGAGCAATGCTCAGTTTTGTTACTTTTAAAGGGGGAGTTACAGCTTTGGAACTTAGGCTAAACTGGAAACCAAAACCAGCCACTTACTTCTGCGATGGGGAGGTTTTTAATATATGGCAGTCAAAATAGTTATGAGTTTATCTGAAGCTCTAAGGATGTAATTGGGGATGTAATTTCAGGCAACAGAGTGAATGGAACTAGATTTACTGGGTTTTCTGCAACCAAGAAGAGGTTTTGTGAGATCACTTGTACGTTTTTCATGTATCGAGAAGAAGAAGAAGCTGGTGAAGATTTTGATTCTTGAACGCCAGCTTGAATAAAAGAAGTGGTACCTTATAATACTTGTTCTTGATTTATTGAGTCATAATGTGTCAGGTTTAGTTATAGTTTTGGCAGCTGCAAGGGGTTACCAGGATACCTCCACACCCCCACCATAACTCTACTACCCCTAGCCCAGGGCTTACCCAGAAGCACCTGCAACCCCCCCCCCCTACATTCATCGACGATTGAAGGAAGACTTGGAGGCCGGCGACGCAACAATACACACAAGAGAACAGCAACTAGGCTTTGTGATATGGGATGAAATTTGCAACCTCTACATAACCTGTGTACTCTGCCTACCTGTTGCTTGGTAAGGTTGACAGGACTTACACTCTCTAGATTGGTGGAATGGAAGTATTGAAAAACTGGAGTGAATCTACAGCGCGCGTAGCGCGACGAAAATTTGGGGTTCTTCTTAGGAAAATTGTCCCTTGAGAGCAAAAAACGGGTAAACCATCGGGGAGACTAGTCGCCGTCGGGGACTGCATACTTTATCGTAGCGACTAAAAGCCCAGCCCCCCCCCCCATCCCGAAAAACTGTAAAAAAAAAAATGCCCCTCATTCCCTCCCTCCTCTTGCCGTTTATCTTTTTTTTCTTTTTCTTTTTTGTTCTCCTTCATTTTTTCAACAACGCCCATCGCGTCCCCAAAATTTCTGTGGGGGGGGGGGCACTCTGCCCCCTGCCCCCCCCCCCCCCGCTGGCTACGCTAGTGACCCGGTGCCGCAGCTACGGGGGAGGGGGTCAATCGCCCCTGGCTCTGAAAAATGAAAAATTAGGATATTTTTCATTTGTGATACCCAGTTAACAACAGTGTGGTTTCCGAAACTCTGTTTCATAAATGACGAATCCTCTCAAATAAAAGCTCAATATTTGTAACTATGTGTTTCCAAAAAGCAAAATTTTCCTCGCTCTTCGCGCTCCGCAGATTGTAAGTCATGATGTACTAATGCTCGTTCATATCAGTTTGGTAAACTTTCCCAAGCTCTAGATATGACAGAAATGGACATGTGCCATACGTAACACCAGGCAATACAGTGCGATTTTCATAAAATGTACTTCATAAAATTCCAAATTTTCTCCAATATAAGCACTTGACTTTTAAAATGTCGTCTGAGAGCCCCGATTCCTAGACCTCATTTGGCAATAGCGATCTCTGGTCGTCGAGCAACCTCAGGTTCGCAAATAGGAAATGCAGATTTGCAAATAATCCCCAAGCTTTCAAATTCCCTCTGCAGGAATCCTATTTTCCAAAACTTTCTGCAATAAAAGCTTCATATTTCCAAATATTTGTCTAAAAAGGGGGAAATTTTGGTTCGCTTCATGGATTGCATGGTGTTCAAGCTTTAAAAATCGGAAGCTTGTCCCTTTGAAAATGTACAGCTATGCCACTGCACTGAACCCACAACCAATTCTTTGGGTTAATGTTACTGCATATTAACCATGGCATTAACTATGGAATTAGGGACACGGGAGTCGGAATAGGCTTGAAATAGGGTTAGATGGACTAATTTTCAGCCCTGCCTAGTAGGTGTCAGGGGAGGGGACAAAAGACGAATCCAGTGACTGGGAATATCCCCTTGAGAAGATAACTATGACCAATGCCTGCATAAATCCATTTTTGTAAGCAATTTACCTGGAAACCTCGCCGCGAGCTAGTTCGTCTTCAGTACATTTTCTGGTTACGTCACTCGATGCATGTGTAATAGTCCCGTGATGCCCTGGCAACCAGGGGACAGATGTAGGCATGAGGAAACTGGCCCCAATCTAAACGAATGTAAGGAATGGTCAGTGTTGTAAGATATGGTTTTACGGCAGGCTAACCAATTGGGATATTCATATGTAAGATGTGGGGTGTGGTGCAAATAAACAGAGAAATTCGATTCAAACAGACCGTGCTATTTCCATTGATTGTGACTGGGCGTAGGCGTTATTTCTTACCTATAAGGCGTCATGAGAAAGATTAGGATTTCCATTGTTTTAAATTTGGTTCAAGATAATGTTTAAAGTTAAATATGTGGTTAGGGTTACATGAAGAGGGATATTTTACCTGTTTTTCGCAACCCGCTCTCCAAATTGCAAAAAAGAAGGGGTCGAAATCTGTTATATAACAAGTAGGATTGTGGGCAATTGATAAGCATATAAAGTGTACAAGAATCTTCCTCAAGCCACCTACGAAAAATCGTTTGTCGTGCCCACGAACTGGAGACATGAAAGCTTAACGTGTATTTGGTGTGACGGGAAGAGCATCCGCCTCTCACAAGCAAGGCCCGGGCACTGGTTCCAGGTCTAGTCATACCGACTGGGGCGTTGTGCGTGGTCCGCAAAAGCAATGGAGTAGAAAAAACAAGCCAGTGAGCCACAACTGGAAAAAGGCCGTGGCCGGCTCGACTTGAACCAATAGGTTGGAAACTGGGACGTAAAACACTGTCTAACTAACTAACGAAACGGCAGCTTACAGCGACTTGGTCGTATTTATTTGGAATAGGAAATCATGGGCAAAGCAGTAAAAGTGGGGGCGTTCTTTTCTTTTTCTTGCGTCGTGCTCTTGAGTTTTCCGACTCTACCTCGCCTATTCTATTCATTACGGTTCCATGTAATCCCTCCATTCATGCCATACATGGAATGTCTCGGCAGGATCTCAATCAAACTTCACTCTTGGGTTTTTAGATTGTATGGTAATTTTCGCTTCATTGAAAAAAAATAACAAAAGATTGAAGCCAAGCGTTCAAGGTCTCTGGCCGGCTATGTATCCTGTCAACTACAACAGAGAACCAACTCAGGCGCCTCTCTAGTACCCTTCTGCATACAGTGACGCTCCGCGTGCTTTGTATACGACAGCAACCTTCCCTCGGGACTCCCCTCGAGGACCGGCGATACATTGGGGAGGAGCACTACTCGCCTCCCAGTGCAATCAGAGTAGGACCATGTGTGAACACTACCGTCCGGTTTGGCGTCAACGTGCCGTTCATGTAATGATATAGGATGTAATATATAGCTGGAACATCTGCAGCTATAGCACATTACAGTGGGATTTTTGAAGTAGAAATTTCAGTCAGATGTAGAAAGAGGAAAGGGGATTTTTGTTAATCAAACATTTCTAGATATCATTTGGAATAAGTTTTTCATGTTTCTTAGCAATAATTTCCTCTACAACTGATGTTTCTCCATAACATTTATCATTTTCGCTCAAATGGAGGCTCATGTCACAGAAACGTCACTGAAACGTCACAATGGTTTTGGTTCTTAGCGTCTTGGAAACTTCGTTGTACGGTAGGTACAAATTTTCATTCAGAACAGGTTACTGTAATCTTTCTCATGGTTTGTTTTTTCATCTGTCAAGGTTTATTTTATTTTGTCATGGAAGCATTTTCTGACGCATGTAACTAGTTACTGTAGGCTAAGTACAGGTAGACAAAAGTAACTACGTATTATTGATTGTTTCCCTTCGTCTTTACAGTGGGCATTACAACTCTTTGTAATTAGAGGGCGATATTGAAAGGGACACACCAGAGCCCCTAATAAATGGCTCTGGGACACACTTTATTTAAAGACGACTTTGTCATTCGAGGATGACTGTAAGGGAGTGTTTGTAACCGTCTCGGGCGGATTTGTCAGGCACGGCTGCATTCTAGGGAGGGGGGTTATATTGACTGTAGCAACTCATAATTGATTGTGTCATGGGGAGGGTTTTGGTATCGTGGGGGTGGGGTTTGCGGGCACGATATGAGGAAAAAGTCTAAGGATAGAGAGAAAAACCGCTATTTCCGGTGTTTTTGCATTGCAATGTTGGTTCATGGGGGAGGGGGGGGGTCTAACCCCCAAAACCCTCCCCGTGGCTACGCCGCTGTTTCACACTGATATTTGGTAATCTTGTATGGCATATACAAGAACTGGAAAATTTAATATTTGCTTATTCGGCACATCACCTTTATAGAAGTGTGTAAACAATTTAAAAATCCTGCGGCATTGTGTAACATTTTTTCAGCTTTTAAAAAGGTATTGCATACTAACCCTGAAGCCATAAACTGAGATTGTTTGTGAATGAGGCTGAGATTAAGGCAGTTATGGAGGAGCGCAGATTGAAACTGTCTGGGGTGAGGAGAGTTATCAGTTACCTTAAGGCAAAATCTTTATCAACATCAGATCCGTGGCTCATCAACATAAAATTTCAAAGTCATGCAGCATTACCTTACAGGGCATTTCAAAAGATCTCTTTAAGGTGCCCGTCCAAAGGTGTGATTAATCATCACCTCCCCCTTGTGGGACATTCAAAGGGGTCTTTTGCTTTTTGGAAAGAAAAGAGGGTTGTGATCATGCTATATTTGACACATGCTGAAATACATATTCAAATATGCTTGACAGAGGAGAGTAGGGGATCTGTTGGACTTAAACCTACATTACCGTCACCCCGGCTCTGGTTGCAAAGATTGCATAAACCTATCAGTATTAGCATCCTATGAAGGAATGGGCGATAACAAGTGGTTCCAGCATTTAGGTATGCCATCCCATTCAATGAGGCTGTGTGTACTTTTTATTTGGCAACGTGCTGGCAAAACAGGTATTTTGGTCAGGGATTTTAGTGAGGATTACAGTAATCCTTGGTTTAAGAATTTTATCACTGAGCCGATCTAACTTTGCTTCAAAAATTTAGTAGGTCATGTACTTTAATAGACTTTCAGAATTTTTTGTACTTAGCTTGCATGTCTTGCTATCATTGTCAGTATATACAGAAGTAATCAAAGTGACCCCAGTTTTGTGTTATCTCCTCATAGGAGATAACACATGCCATGCCAATTACTACATACAATATACTAACTAAACATTTTGTCCAAGCAAGGGAGTATTACGTAACAGTTTCATGGTAAGTGCTAGTCCGCGGAGCGGACGAAGTCTTTTCGTTCAGCTCATCGCAACGAAAAACCAAAGGTGAGGGGTGGCAGGCTAAAGGGGACTGCAGCCACAGAGGCGCTACGCAGGCTGGGTAAGTGCATGCAAGGGGTTGTAGCTAACTACCTAACTGGTGTATATTCACAGCTCGGTACGCAAAAAGCATAAAGACTAGACTATACAGGGTGTGGTATAACTGGTTTTTATATCAAATCACAGCCATATACGGTAGCCAGTGGCGTAGGAAGCAAAATGAAAGTGGGGGACGGGGGGGGGGGGGGATTTTTGACCATGCACCTCACCCTACCCCATTGATCAAAACGTACACTTTTGGTTCTAAATATTTTCGCTTATTTCTACGAGCAAGAACAATTTTAAAAAAAAAAAAAAATCTGATTTTTTTCTTATTAGGAAGGTAATTTGCGGCGCGCAAAGCGCCCCGAAAATTTTGGTCTTTTTACAAATTCGTAAATATGGAGCTTGGGTTGCAAAAAATAGTTTCGATTCAGGGTTTCCTGTTAGGAAATTTGAATATTTGGGGAACTGTCGAGGAATCTGCGTTTCCTGTTACCATATAGGCTATCTGAGCATGTCGACTGAAGATCGACGCTGTTACCTTATGTTATATAAGGATTGCGGATTGAGGCTTCTCGGCAACATTCAAAGAGCTCCCGAAACATTGTTGCCTTTTTCAGACATGATTATTTAAAAACTTAAAGCCTATATGGAAGAAAATTTTTAGGGAAACTGCACTTAAGCGGCTCGGAAAAGTTTTCCACTGACTGCTTTATGAGAGACCACTAACTGGTAGTAACTGCGTTAAGGGTTGCAATTTAGAGCTCGCGAATCGCGCGGAAAATTTTGCCTTTTTTAAAAAATAATAATTACAAATTTGGAGCTTTTATTAGAAAGAATTCGGAATTTTATGGAGGAAAAGTTGGGAAAAGCGAACTGTATTTGAAAGGTGTTTCAAATGGCACATTTCCATACTTTTCACTTTCTCGAGCCACGCCGGGCAATCTCCTTCAAGTGTGAACACCACCTGACCACTGTGTCGGGGACGTATAGCGGCGCGCCAAGCGCGCCGATTCTTTTGCCCCTTTTGAACAAATACATGTAGATATGAAGGTTTTACCCACAGAAAGCTTTGGATTTGGGGCTTCCTGTAAAGAAATTGGGGGATTACTGAAGAATCTGCACTTTCTTCATATATTGGTGGCAAATTTGAGGATAATTGCACGACGGCGGATTCGTTGTTGCTCCATAATGTTATCTAAGGCCTGCGAACTGTCCCTCTCCGATGACTTTTTAAAAGCTTCCCAAACTCTGATGTCCTTTTTAGACAAAATATTTCAAAATAAAGAGCTTTCATTGAAGAAAATTTGAAATTCTATGGAAGACAGTTTACAAAAATATCAACATAGCTGCTAGTGTCTCTCGATCATGTGGTATCACATATGGTACATATCCGATTTTGTCATGTCCAGAGCTCGTTTACCAAACTGATATATGAGCGAGAACTAATGCACTATGCATTGCATTTTGCAGCGCGCCAAGCGCGCCGGAAATTTGGCCTCTTTTTGAGATTTTCAAAGATCAAAAAAGGAGTTTTCAGACCCGGGAAGCGGGGGGGGGGGAAGCATAATTTTTTCACGGGGGGGGGGGGCTGTAGCCCCAGTCCCCGTGGCCATGGTCTGTCCAAAGACAAAGCCATCGAGTTGCAAGGGTAGAATCCCGCCCAGAAGTTCAGATGTTTCCCTGGATGAAAAATTTAGTCTGTGGAAAGTATAATGTTGTTCAGTCTGGGGGTCTAGGGCAAGCCTTTTAGTCGGGTGCTCAGAGGACAAGGCCTGTGGGGGCAGGAACGAAGCTCATACCGATATAACGCTTGAGCATAACTCTGGGAAAAGTATGAAGTCTCATGTTTGATAGATATATTTCGGTTCTAGAGATGAACTGAGTGGGTGGGTGGGGGTTTAATTACGAAGGGCCAAGATGTTCATCAGGGTAGGCCTCATGCCCCCTTGGTTCTGCATAAGCAATGGAGTAGGGAAAACAAGCCAGTGATCCACAACTGGAAAAAAGGCCATACCGGCTCCACTTGAAGCAATAGGTTCGTAGCTGGGCCGAAAAACTCCATCTAACTATATCACTAACTAACCCTTGGTTCTGCCACTGTAGTGCCGTTTGTCGTTGGTCAGGTGGTTAAAAAATTGTCTCACAAAATATTTGTATATGGTAACAAAGGAATTGATTGCCGTAAAATCACGCACCGTTTTGTCTGCAATGATGAATTTTGCCCGACTTTTTGTTTCGTTTATTTGTTTTTTCTCTTTTTCCATATGAAATACAAGATAGTGCAGAAAATATTTTTCAGTGACCTAGGTTATGAACAAAAGAAAGAGGAAGATCTTTTGGAAACCTTTAAATGCTTAAAAAGTAAATTCACTTCCTGAAAAAAGGAAAAACAAGTAGGCCTAATGGAGAAAAACATTAGGATATTTCACATATTACTGGATCATTACGACTTTGACAAGTCTGATCAAAAGTTTCAACGAGGGATGGTGGCAGGATTTCCCCGACACAGGGCCAAGCTCCCCGACGAGGTGGCCAGCAGGTCAAAGCCCGACAAAGGCGATGAGTTATTCCCGATGGGACATCCCTTAAAAAGCTTGAGGGGGCGTTAGCGCGGCGAAATTTTGGGCTTTTATTTTAACAGATATTTAAAAATTTGGAGCCTTTTTTGGAGAGGAAATTTGAATTTTACTAAAGAAATTTGGGTTTTTGCGAGGACAAGCCCTTTATATAAGCAAAATCAAAACAATTGCTGAAATTCGTTTGGGGTTGAGCATTTTATTGTAGGCTTACTAAGGCTCTCAGACAAAACTGGAAATTAGCTCAAAACTTTTCAATTTTCTTTGAATAAAGATTTGAAAATTAAGAGCTTATATTGGAGAAATTTTTTAATGGAAAAATTGTTCTTCTTTCCAAGTTGGTAAGGTGTTATTGAAAAATTTGGGATTTTTATTACTTGATATGTCTTTGAAAAATTTGGGATTTTTATTACGTGATCTGCCTTTCAAGAGCAAAAATTAAGTAGAATGTCGGGGTTAACAGAAGTTGACTTGGGTTTTTTTTTTTTTTTTTCATTTTATGAGCTGACTAGGTATCCGTGCACCGATATTGGAAAATTTTCCGCTTTTGCCATTTTTACACATATCTGAAAACTGAAGCTTATATTGGAGATAAAATTGTAACTTTATGACAGATTTGCCGATTTTACGAAGAATCTGCCCTATTTAAGTGAAAAATCAAGTAGATCGCAGGGCGATTTTTAGTTTGTTGGAGTTGCTGAAAAATGTAATTCTGCCCGAAGGACTAAGCGGAACTCCACCATCGATTGACCTGGAGCATATAGAACATTAAAAAAAAATAGAATCCTCAGTCATCCGGAGATGGAATTTCCTTGGCTCGTAATCAGAAACAAAGCAGTCTTTATTTTTGACTTTCGTTTGCAACAAAGTTTTTATCAATTGAAAACTCAACAAGTGCAGAGTGATAGAAAATATTCAGATAAAATGCAATACTCTCATTAGATTTTTAAGCTACAAATGAATAACAATTCCTTAAATTGCCCAAATGAAGAACGATTTGAAAGCATGCATTTTCTGTTAAGTACTCTGTTTGACAAAAACACCCTCTAAGGGAAGCGCCAACATTTATTGGCGCGGAGCGTGCAGAAAATTTGTATAAAGTCGAATCCCTCAAACTGCCGGAAATGGCATCTCCCAGACTTGTAACTAGAAACGAAGCAGTCGTTATTATGAGTTTTCCTTTGCAATAAGTTTCACTTCAAAAGAAAAAACAAAACAACTTGTTAAGGGATCAGAAATTTCCAGACCATAAAATGAAATGTCTCTCTTTTCAGGTAAAGCAACACAACGAAATCGAAAATATGCTAACGTTTTTTACTCTGTTGCGACTCTTTGTTGTATTGAATTGCAAGGTTCACTGAACTGAAGAATTTTTTTATGTCACTGCCCAGACTTCCGACTAGGAATGATTTTACTTCCAATGTTTTTGAAAATAGGTCGGCTGTTGGGCAGGGCAGATGTACCGTACCTGAGCATCCTAGGCTTCTTCGTCGGCGAAATCCCAGAACCCTTGTTCAACCTTCGACCGAATATTTCTCTACTTCGGGCCAAATTTTGCAAGACTTCAATATGAAGTGGGGCTGAGGAAAAAAAATCCATAAACCGTCGGAATGTATTGCAAACCTTTGTAATCTTTTCATGTTTTGAATTATTTCATATATTCATATATTTAAAAATATAAAATTACATGTAGCATTTTTTCATGCAAAGTTTGTCGAAATTTGGGGGAAATCTGTTCCCTGATTTGTAGGCCTCCTCCGAAGTATATTGAAGGAATTTTATTGCAGAAAATTTGAACAAAATGGTTTTATTTACAGAGGAGGAGGGAAAAATTGGAGTATTAAGCATCAAAGATCAATCTGCCGAAGAGCAAGACTCAAGTTGGTTTCATGTTTTGTTGTATGGTGAAAATGAAAAAAATTGACTTTCAAAATTTTTAAAAATCTGGAGCTTATTTCCCCGACTTGGGCCATGGTCCACCGCTGGCGCCAACCTTGCGAACGTGACAAAAGTACGGAAACCTAGATAAAACACTGTTCATAAAAACAATGCAATGGAGGGGAGTAACCTCACTGGCTTGCTTTCCCTATTCCATTGCTTACATTGAGCACCAACCACAATGACAGTAACAGGCGCGGATCCAGTCATTTCGAAAAGGGTGGGCTGAAATTAGAGGAAGAGGTAATGGGACGTTCCTTAGCTGTGACTCTCTCCTTGGAAATATCAAATTCGGCCCTAAAGACTAAGAGGAGCGCCACCATCTGTTGGCGCGTAACGTAGAGAAAATTTTGAAAAATCCCCACCCCTCAGACAATCGCCGGAAATGACATTTCCAAGACTTGTAAGTAGAATCTAAGCAATCATTGCTTTGAACTTTCGTTTGCAATATAATTTATACTTCAGTTACGTCATTAAATGAACGAGTAAATTGCAAAATGAGTAGCAAATTAGCAGATAAAATAGTGGTACATACCATTGGATGAAATGGTAATGTAAAGGAATTAATCTTTGGAACAGTAGCGTGGCCACTATTGTGTCATGGGGAGGGTTTTGGACCACAACATGAAGGAAGGTCTAAAGAGAGGGAGGAAAACGGACTTTTAGGTCACCAGATGCAAAATGTGCAATGTTTGTGCCTCAAATGTTACAATTTTGTTTTCAAGGTTGGGTCATGAGGGGGTTCAACCCCTCCCCCTAAACCCTCCCCATAGCTACACCACTGCTTTGGAAATTGAGTCTGTGTGCGCTTTTTACAGACCATTTTACTATGACATTGTGACATGAGATTATTGTAATGAGTATACCTTTATCAGAATTCGAGCAACTTCATTGACCGGAGAAAATTCTTTCTTAACTTCAAGGAAGGATGGCAATGCATCGCGATGCTTAGCATTTGCAGGTTTCATCGAACTTAACAGGGGTCCCATGAGTTTGAGCAGCCTGATTAGCTCATACTCAGAGGCTTACATGCCCGAAGTTTACCTGAGTGGGAAATTGCATGAGACTAATTGACCCTTACAAAACCGGCTAAATTTTCGCGCGTTTACCGCGCAAGGTAGTAGAAGCCTATAATTAATTATGTGCATCCCAAACAAACAAGAGGGGAAATTATTTACCAGCCAACAAACAACCCAAGTCCATATGAACGGTTTCTGCACACTTGATCCCCACAAACTGTTGGCCTCCGCATCAAATAAAAACATACCGGCGCTTCAATTTTTACGTTTCGAATCACTTTGAGCACTGAGAACATCCTTGAAAATTGTGAGATGCGTTTTGTCTTGCCCCAAGGTGATTGGTTGCGATCGCTGTCCCTCTATAACAGGGGTGTACAAACTGTGGCCCCAGGCCTCCTTCTCAGCTGCTGGCAAAAAAAAAAAAAAAAAAGAAGAAGAAGAAAAACAAAACCTCTTTCGTCTTGTGTATGATATTTTAACATTAACCATTTCATTTCTTGAACTTAAACTAAATAATTTACGTGGTAAACGTAACCTGAATCTGATTTAACATTTTAGTCGACAGAATAGAAATGTAACCACACGTGGGCAATTTTCGTCAATAATCAGTTGGCCTTATTACACGTGTGGGTTTACCTAGTCGGGCATATTGGTTAAGTTAACGAGAGGAATGGGGTCAAGGGGTGACGGTGAGACGCCATCCAATAATATACACCTATCTTCTCCACTGAGGCCACCCAGATGGTCATAGCAACATGATTTGGCCCAAAAGTTTGCACACACCTTCTCTATACCATAATGAACCAGTTGGAAACTGAGACAAGACTAACGTGCCGACCGTTCACAACCTATACATTGCACATGTGGGATGACTTGCGAATGTTTGAACAAAGAGTCGGCAACGCTCATGGCCTGATTACATATTGGCCTGCAGCTATTCACATTGTTAAAAATTTTGTTATTGTGGTCAGGGAGTTTCAGCTCCCTGTTGTGGGGAAGGCAATGCTGCATGAAAGTAAGTAGATAGCCTATTCACCCGGACTGAATATCATACGAGGCTCTAGATCGTGTATTTGGATTTGTGTTGTGAGGAAAAGGGTGATCCTGAAATAGCCCCCTGATTCTCGTAGATAAGCATAAGGCATATGCTTATTTTAGTGTATTTGTTATTCTTGATGTGAAGAAGGGGGGGGGGGCTGAGGCCGTTAAAGCCCCCCCCCCCCTGGATCCGCGCCTGAGTAATATAAATACAACACGCACGACCTATATGAAGTGGGAGTAAATCATATATATCGGGGTATAACCTATATCGGTCTATTGAGATGTATAATCCACACATTGTGTAGCATATAATTTTGTCATATACGGCGCCTCATATTGCAACTTTAACCAACCTTCTCTATTCCTTGGATGTTATAAATTATTTATGGACATTGTTCATATTGTTTTCATTTCGTAGATACTACGCTGCTATCAACATATAAAGTGAGATGACAGTATTGTGCCGAAAGTAAAGGTTGCTTCAAACTCCAAAGCCATTCATGGAAATTGAACGAAACAAGGAGTATCAAACAAGGCAAACAAAATGAGTGGCGCTCTTTCTCTATGTGCGACCTCAAAGTTTCTTGTACACAGATTTTCCTCCAAGAAAGGACGGAAACTACTGTTCACGGGAGGAATTGAGTTACTTACTAGTGGCCCTTGACGGAATATTTCGTAGAAACCGCTGCTTGATAAATTGATTTATGATGGTCCATCGGTTTAGTATGATATCAATCTTCCAGGGACCGCAAAGATGAGGGGGGGGGGGGCATTTTCTGCCATATGGTATTTTGGGCCTCCCCACATGGCCATTATGTTATTAGACAGTAGATATTAGTACTGGACCACTTTGATGATTAGCCCCCCCCCCCACTTAAAACTTTGCTCAACATCCCCTGTCTTCCTTATTCAATTTTTATTGAAAGTGTAATCCGAAGCTTTTCAAGTAAAGATGAAAGAATTCATGGAGAATATTTGTTGGAAGGGGAAAGAAAATAAGGCATTAAAATATATGTTGCAGGGATTTATACAGTGTTTGTGGCTTTTTTGTCTCGAAGCATATGTCCCGTTTACCGAGGGTATCGCTCGAGTGGTTTTGCATAACTGCAAATGGAACTCAGATTCACTGAACAAATTACGGGTGGGTGATCGTCAGTTATACCGTAGTGTTACCTCATATACGCCATTTCTCGTGTACCACCACTTGCTCACCTTGGAAATATATCCTTCTACTTTACCCAGGCTATTCACCTGTGTTAAAAACTGTGGAAGGGCAAGAGCGTCACCCAGTGGCGTAACCACGGAGGGGGTGGGGGTGGGGTGGGGGCTTACCCAACCTTGCAATGCAAAAGGCACCTAAAATAGCCCCTTTTTCTCTCTATCCTTAGAATTTTCCCTCACGTCGTGCCCCAACCCCACCCCTGCCCCCTGGCACAACCCTGGCTACGTGCCTGGTGCCGCACCAAACTTATTTTGAAGCAACAGCTTAATCACACAATTTTTTTCCCCCTTCTCTTCAAAGTACTCTTTATAATGTTTCAGAAATTCACTATTGCATATTTTAAGGTAAACCAAGCAGTGACTCAAAATATACTGTCACATGACCCTAAAGAGCCAATCATGACACAGGACAGTGTACAGGTTTGTTAGGTAAGTTGGGAATACTGCTCATGCCCTTTTAACCTTACCCGTGTTTTTACGAATACCTCCTGTTAAACACTGGGGTAAAAATGACCCAAGTCGGTTACAAAACGGCCCTCTTCACTTTTTTAATTTGACTACTATAACTAGCGATCGAGGTTATCATTTTTCTTTCTTTCACTAGCTTAGAGTTATTTTTTACCCAAATTTGAATTAAGAACGAAAAACCTTTTGAGAGAGTAGACTCGAATTCCATCACGTAAACTCAAAAGCACAGCCAAAGTTCCGAGCTTAGGCTCTAGCATTATAGATATTTGTGGCTAACTGCTGTTGGGGCATCGATGTGTGCAGGGGGTAGTCGGATATTGCCACCCCAAATCTGGAGGCAGACATGTCTTTTTGCGGCTCGACCTGATTTAAGAAGATTAAAAAACAATAGGCAGAGAAAAAACATTATGGTGAAAAGACGACTTTGAGTGTATATATACGTTTCAGTGCGAGTCGATATGAATGCTTGTCTGCCGGTGTGCGAGTATATACGTGTGCACCCGTGTTCGTATGAATGAATTGCTCGTTGTAGACGATTTCGGTTCCGACCACGATGCAGGGTTCTACCGTTGGGAAATCTTCCCCATCCACAAACCAAACCGACACCACTGCTGTAAATCACCATATTTTGTTGGCCAATCGATGGCATCATGGGGTTTCCCTCTTTTAACAAAGAAGCATTGCGGCTATTAATAGTGTGTTAGTGTTTGCTTTTGAAAACACACGTGTTATTCCTGTTATCAAGCAGCGTGGATTATGTTCAGTGCATGTAATGATAAGACACGTATGAGGAGATCGTAAAAATATTTTACAATCATGAGTCAACTGCAAACAGAACATTGATTCATACAAGCGATTCGACAACAGATGGTTGGAAAGGGGAGTATGACTAATTCTATGTTTAAAGCAAAGGCAATTTCCCTAAACATATTTTGGGACAACATATATACACCCTTAAGGGTGTTTAGGAACTAAACGTGTTCTAAACACATTTTGGCCCCATTTTGTAAACGCGTTTAGATGTTAAACACTTCGTGTTTAATAGCTAAACATGTTTGTAATTGCAACGTGTTTACAAAGTATACGGGTAAAATAAGTGCAAAACACGTTTTATAGTTTGAAATAAAAAATTTCTTCTCAATGGCTGTTGAGGCTGCATTATTCTTAAAAAGTCATTCATAAAACAGGATAGTCCAATGCAATTCAAGTCGGGGTGACCGCTTTTTCCCGTTAAATCCCCACCCCCCCCCCCCCCCCAAAAAAAAAAAAAAACAAGGTACCGTCTGTCTGTGGATCAAAGGTGAAAACCTTTACTTTTTGTCTTTTTAAATCCATGGTTTGTCATGGATCCTTCATATGGACAAATACTAGACGGTAACCGTGGTGAAGGTTCTGCACTGCAGAACTTTAGGAACACTGCATAATCCAATTTCTAATCCCTAAACGTATAACAAAACCATAGAAACAGTCTTTAAAGCTCAAGTAACACTACAGCAATACAGGATCGGATTATTGTCCGATTTTTGTGACTTTAAGATAAAAATCACCTCCACCCATTGTTGGAGAGAACCAAAAATTTGCCATCCTGTGTAAATATACGATCGGTATGAGAGGACCACGAAAAAGAAATTAAAAATTATTTCGTGACGTCACATCGACAAATAGCTTTTATCAGGCTACGCGTATCCGATAAAAGCTCTCTGCGGATGTGACGTAACGAAAGAATTGGTACAACTAAGAAATTTGAAGTCCTGCGATACAGTTCATATACCTACACAGGTTGGCAAATTTTTGTTTGCTTTTTGTCCAAAGATGGAGGAGATATTTATTAAAACTCACAAAACCGGAGTAAAATCTGATCCGATGTCGCTGTAGTGTGACCTGGCCTTAACCCTACTCTACTGAACATTCTGTGGCACCTTCGTAGCGGTATTCTCAAGGAAGACGATGACCAGAGTGTCTCAGTAAATGTAAATAATATTAACTTCAACACTGAACAGGTCCAATGGGAGTTTTATACCAAGTTCCAACCCAGAATTCCGTACTTCAGATACACTTCTGTTACAAGCCGAAGTGTACCTAAAGTCTCAAATTTCAAAAAAATATATTTTAGAGCTGGAAGTGAAATGAATCTGATTATTCATCCAACTCCCAGTACTGTTCGAACTGCTGAGATAGTGAATAAATAATTTATATAACGTATTTTGTTCCCCTTGAAATTGAAGCATGTTCAAATGACCTTGGACGTTACCTTTTTTATTGCTTGACTTGTTGTTCAGAGCATGTGCGTACGGGGATAACTTTTGAGGGGAGGACAAGAGCAAATTTTGCCCAAATATTGGCACCCTTTGTCAGTGGTGTAGGAAGCAATATGAAAGTGGGGGGGGGGGGGGGGGGGCAATTTTGTACCATGCACCTCACCCTACTCCATTGACCAAAAGGTACATTTTTCCCCATGCTAAATTTTTTCGCTTTTTCTACGAGCAAGAACTTAGAAAAAAAAAATCTGATTCTTTTCTTAAGTGTTAACACTACTGTAGGCCTATTAGGAGCGTAATGCCCGCGAAGCACGCCGAGAATTCGGGTCCTTTCAAACATTTGTAAATATGAAGCTTGTATTGCAAAAGAATAGTTTAGATTCAGGGTTTCCTATAAGGAAATTTGAATATTTGGGGACTATCGAAGAATCTGCTTTTCCTTATAGCATATATATATGCGTGAGATAGCTAAAGAAATTCGTTGTTGTTACATTATTTATCTAAGGAGTGCGACTGGCGCTTCTCGGTGACATTCAAAGAGCTCTCGAAACTTTGTTGCTATTTTAGACGATTAAAAGCCTATATTGATTTTTTTAGGGAAACGGCACTGTCTGACTGCAGAGGCTCGGAAAAGTTAACCAGTAACTGCTTTATGAGCGACCACCAACTGCATTAACGGCTGCGATAATGCAGTTTAACGGTTACGTTTAACAAAATATGTGTGGATAAGGAGCTTGTATTGCAGAAAGCTTTGGATCATGGGTTTGTTGTTAGGAAATTTAAAGAGTTGGTAGATTACTGATGAATCTGCACTTCCTTCATATATTGGTGGCAAATCTGAGAATGATTGCAGGACGACTGGTTCGTTGTTGCTGCATATTGTTATCTAAAGCCTACGACCTGACAAAAGCTTCCCAAATTTTTTTGTCCTTAAAAAAAAAAAAAAAAAAAAAAATCAAAATCACTGCTTTCATTGAAGAAAATTTGGAGTTCTATGAAAGACAGTTTACAGAAATAGCAATATATCTGCCTTTGTTTCTTGATGTTGTGGTATCACACACGATAAATATCCGATTTTGTCAATTCCAGAGCTTGGAAAAGTTTACCAAACTGATTTACGAGCGAGAACTAATAAACTCTATATTGCATTTTGCAGCGCGCCGGAAATTTTGCTTCTTTTGAGATGTGGAAAAATAAAAAAGGGGTTTTCTGACCCGGGAAGATGGGGCGGAAGCATGCTTCCGTCCCCTTCATTTTTTACTGGGAGTGCTGTCGTCCTCCAGCCGCCCACTCTCTACGCCTAATATGCTCTTTGTCATATTTTGTCTGAATGCACCAACTTTTTGCCCGCATTGGGAGGGCGAGTCCCCCCCCTGCACCCCGCCTCGTACGCCTATGGTTCAGAGGGAGCTTTTATAGTCAAGTCATCCAACAGTAGTTACATATTGGGACCCCATTTAGTTACTGGCTGCATTAGCTTTTCAAAAAACAAAACAAAACAAGACAAACAAACAAACAAAATTAAAAAGGAAAAAGAAATACAAAGACTCTAATTTGAGTAGTACAAGAATGACATATTGCACAATCTACCCCCTTCTAATTTTTGAGATGAACTTGTATTTCTGTTTGAAGTAATTTTTCTGTCATATATATCTTTTGAAATTTTGGATCGGAGCGGACTAGACTGCTAGAGGTACACTTAACCCTTTACCGTTGTGCTCCGATCGGGGCATATTTGCGCGCCGCGGGAGTGGGCGGAAAAGCGGACGTAGCCCGCCCCGCATCGGCTTCCGTAGGCCATTGACCCCGTGACCTTAAGCTGTTGTCCCTCCCGTTGTTGTGGCCGGATTTTCGGGTAGCTACTCGCAGTTTCGAGCTCCGCGTGAAACAGTAAAGATGGGTGACAGCCGAGCTCTCCGCATGGGTCCAAAAGGACCCAAACAACGGTAAAGGGTTAAACTGTGCATTTCGTAGTCCTGTACAGAATGCAGTACATATATTAGAAACGTTTTCTTCTGCACTAAGACGGCTCATGTTGAGCAGGCGTGGTTCTATGGGGAGAAGGTCCGAAAGTGTCTTCAATTCAAGCCCCTCGCCTTAAAAAATTGTCCCAGGTTAAGTATACCTTTTTTACCATGTATTCCACTTTGCGAAATAAAAAAACTGCCAAAACTTTATTTATCACATACACGCTACTTTGCCTCAACAACCTCTAGCCTTCATTTTTCGCAAGTCACAGGTAGTTGAGTGTAGTGTTTGCCACTACCACCGCTAGGCCTTCTCTTCAGTTAAGTCGAGAGCTCAATGTGGCTTGCAAGATAATAAATATGATCTCGCCCCCCCCCCCCCTGCATGGCACTGAAAATAGAAAAAAAAAAAATCGGAAATATGTCCTATTTGACAATATTATCAAGTGACACCGGACAACCACGGTGATGTTTTCTCATATGGTCAACATAAAATTCCGAATTACTCTAACCTAAGCTCGTGATTTTCAAAAATTTAACTAAAAAGTCAGATCGTTTCACGAAGATCCACCATTTTTTTAATGAGTTTTAGAATGGATAAGAATAGCGCCGTCACTTAATACCGGGACTTGTGTCAGTAAGCAAAATATGACCGAAGGTTAAATTCAGTTGAAATAGGGTTTTTTGTTTTTGTTTAATGAAGTAAACAAAAGTTCAACCTTTTTCGAAGGGGCCCTTCCCATGCCTTCCTAAATCCATACCTGATTATACAAAAACCTAAGGATCGCTTTATTGTCAAATGATCGACGGGATTTGGGAGTGCCACCCACGATCGACTACATAGGCCGTTAGTCTAGAGTTGAATTGACTCGAATGGTGTCTACTAAGTCAGATTTTTTTATCATTGCCATACACCCGTGATCCTTAGTAGCCCATAGCGTGAGAAACCCATCGTGAAGAACGCTATCCCATCCTGTTACATAATGTGGGGCTATGGGAGTCGGATGATGCAAACTGTACCTTATGCAATTCTGAACAAGAGCTGCATTGACCCTTAAAGGCCCAGTTCTCTCACCCTAAACAGTACCAATTATCCTAACCTTCTTACTTAAGCCCCTCCCACATTTGTCTGAAATTCATGCTCATCCAGATACAATCTCATTTATAAGTTGCTTCAAGGTGAGTAAAGAAAAGCTCAATTTATATAATCAAAACACTCTCAGTACCATTCATGCTGTGTAATATAAGCTTTGGTACTCTGCATTGTTTGTATTAGTTGTCAATCAAAGAGCTGAGCCAATTGAGAATTTTGGTACCCCCGTACCAAAATTGTAGTTTGGTGTGAGAGGTTTGGCCCTTTAAATGAATCTGCAAACGGGGACAGTGTACCTGCTCAGGTAGCGAATTCTAACTGGGTATAGTACGTGGGTAAATGGAGTTTTGGCAACATAATTTATTAGATGAAAGGTAGTCCCACAAGTATATTTACCACTAGTGCGACGAGTAATCGGGCAGGCAGAACTTGGAGAGTCAATCAGAAATTTAGCCACATTATTTGGTAGTAAACTGTGTGTTTCATTATAATTAGGAGGCGAGCCCTTACTTGTCGAGTTTTCAAGACTATCCCATTTAAGGGAGCCAACACCATTAATTTCTCCATTGACTTACACACTATTTTGCCTTCATTAAATAGCCCCCCCCCCCACAGCCTTGTCAAAGTCCACACCCCACCAAAGTTACCCCTCGCTTGAAAGCCAAGAAGTTGACCAATCCTCCATGGCATCACAAATTCACCGTAGCATGCACGTTAAGATTTTGAGCTACATGGGGAAGAAGTTTATTGACTCTGCACCACCCTTATATTAATCCGCAAAGTGACGGAAATTACCTCTTTTCACACCCAGTACTAAAATGACATTAATTACCTTCAATCCATTCCAATTTCACATCACTTACTCATTAACTTCTCTCCTTTCATATCCAAACCCCCCCCCCCCCCAAAAAAAAAAAAACAAGCAGCAACTGATTGTTCTAATGTGGGCAGTTTACACTCGAAGAGGACCTAAAATTGAAAGGTGCACTGCGTACTTTGGAACTACTTTCCCCGGGAAGGCCGTTCTGCTAAAGGTGGTGTGCTCCCTTAAATATAGGAAAAGCTGGACTAACGACTGTAGTTGTTGAAGGTAAATCTGGCTGAGCTCCTCTGGACCTTTTCGACAATACCCCTATCAGATTGAGTAAAAGGGTCCCAGACAGCACGCCAATAATCTAGAATTGGCCGGACAAGAGCAAAATAGGTGGTTTCTTTTGTTGACTTGTTGGTATAAGTAAGATTTCTTCTAAAAAGGTACAACGTCCGAATTGCTTTAAAGTTAGTTGCTATTTTATTAACATAACATAACAGGTTGAAGGGCAAATGAGGGCCAAGGTCCCATAAGGTGCCCTGAAGTCCAAGCCCTAATCAAAAGTCAAACCACCAAAGCTCGACAACAGCCCCACACAATCAGATTCTACCACAGTCATGGAAAAACTTGTCAGTGTTAACCTTAAAGCAGTGAACTGACGGGGAGTTAACTACCCAATCTAGCAGACAATTCCACTCGTTGACAACTCTATGGGAGAAACTAAACTTCCTAATGTCAAGCCTTGCAAAAGGTTTTTCCAGCTTTTTACAATGCCCACGCACCCGAGAATTACTTTGAACCCTTAAATAACTACAAGTCAAAAGGGAATTCCTTTCAGAAAGAAACTTATAAACTTGGAGCATGTCCTCTTGATCAATCCAAGCACTCTTTTAGCCCTTGCAGCAGTAGCTGCACACTGCCTTGATGACTTTAAATCCCCAGTAATTACAATACCCAGACCTTTCTCGAAGGTGACTTTACTTAAAACACTACCATTCATGTTATAATCATAGCTAAAACTTTTAGGACCAAAATGAAGGACCTTACACTTATCCGCATTAAAAGACATTTGCCAGGTCCGAGACCAAGAAAATAACCTATCCAGATCTTTCTACAGCAGTAAGGCATCATCCAAAATGCTTATCTTCCTATTAAGCTTAGTATCTTCTGCAAACTTACTTATACGAGATTTAAGAGAACTATCAATATCATTGATGAAAATTAAGAAAAGAAGTGGGCCAAGGACAGAACCCTGCGGTACTCCACTTGTGACTTCTTTCCAATTAATGTGACTTCCCCACTCGTAGTTCTATACCTAAATAAGAATAATGATGTACTTGTTCCAAAGTTTTGGACATCGAAAACCCAGACCAGCCGAAGCAACTGCCCTAGACAGGAATGTTTGTATGCCGTGAGTGACCTACTTCAGCCTGGGGCTTGAAGGCCCAACCACAGGAAAGGCGTCCAACTTAATTTTTTTTTTGAATAGGCCTATAGGCCTTCTCAAGAAAGAACCCTGGGAAGCAATATAGGTGTGGGGATCAATTATAACTTTTTTTTTTTTAATTCGCTTGGGGTTACGGTTTCCTTCCTTCCAGGGTACGTAACCCCCCTTCGCGGCTACGTCCTTTACTGGTTTTCACACGTTACTCAAGAAGTCTTTGCTGTCTCTCGGGGACAAATTCTCTCAAATGTCTCTTTCGGAGAACAAAACTTCGGAGGTTACTTTTGGTTTCACACTAAAGGCTTCCAACCATGGAAGCTCGGACCTCCATGCTTCAAAAGAGAAAACAACTTGATGTTTATCGGCAATGCTCATGTTTCGGCTCCCTTTACACGTATGGTCTTTGATTGAAGTTTACTGCATTCTAGATTCTCACGTCAAAACAGTAGCATGCATGTACGTACGTGCCACCTTATCACGTACATTATAGTAGAATTGTACCGTAGTAAAGTTTGCCGTTAGCACACCATATTATTAAATTAGTACTACAACAAATCGCAACGAAGCTAGGCTATCTGGCTGGTATACAGTACATGAAATCACACACGACGATGCCGCACAGGAATGAAGACATGGCGGACCATCTAACGAAAGAAGAAGAAACAGTAAGTTATGTGTTATTGTTGTCAGCTGTGCCAATCATGTGATATTGAAATCTATTTTTTACGCCAAAGTATCGGTTTTGGCTTCATAAAAATGTCATTACTTCAGTCATGTTCCCGTGACTATTAACATCCAAACATTCTATTCATTGTGTGTATGCCCTAACGTTAGCCTAACTTAAAGAGTATAAAAACTATTATTAACTGCTAGCCTATTACAGTACTACTAGGTCCTTAGTCTGTGACAGACCCCCGTTCAATGTTGCAATTCTTGAAATTTTGGGAATATTTTGTCCAGGACGACATTGAATTAGGGGGGGGGGGGGGATTTTGGAAAACCAGCGAATCTGTGCACATAGGCCTAGCCTAACAGTTAGGCCTAGGCCTATGTGTTGCTACATTTGGGCCAAAAATGTCCCATCATTTTTGTCCAAGATTGTAGCCTATTACTTACTATTATTAGTCTAGCCTACTTATAAAATAGTAACATTGGCTCACAGGTCGTCCTAGCGTTATACAGTATATAGGCTATATTATATTTATATAAAAAGGAAAAGGTTGGTCACATCGCCTAGGCCTAACACCAATGCAGTGCTTCGCACAAAACTATTCATGATTCCTCACCTTCCACTAAATTTGGCCCCTTCAAATCTCTCGAAAACATTCCTACATCTTTCTCTGATAAAACAAAACAAACGTTGAGAAAAAACTGACATCTAATGCAAGAAATCTTCTCATCTGATTCTTCGTTAACCACAACCTAGATCACTCTTCTCCAATTCCTGACGTCACATTTTGTAATGGGAATTGCCCTGTACGAATCCGGTTCTCCCTGTTAACCCAGTGCATGTAAATGCTGAGAACGCCTGTTGTATGCATGCTGTATGTAAAGACCGCACGTAGGCCGCACGCAAGTTTTTTTTCGTAGCACAGCTTGGGCAATTGTATGCGCATGTTTTCCATTTCTTGTTCACTTTCCCTGAGCAGAAAAAAAATTACAGTCTGGTCGTTGACAGATTTGAAAGCAGTTCGAACTATCCAATGGTTTTGCATGCTTACACACCCAAACACCTTAGAAATTTGGCCTTTATGTTCGTTTAGTAATGATTCCTTCGGGTTGTATACAGATTTTCGATCATTCAAAGTTTTAAGAGGGCAATAACTGAAATCTGTAGATTTCAATGAGCACAGGTCACACTGCATTCAACTGGTCTCTCTGCCAGTGAAAGCAATGCTTGGATTATACAGTATGTCTCTTTAATACTGCTGTGCTCTGTGGGGTAACCTAATCCTTCTATTATCACATCCCATTAATCACTTGCTTTCTGCTTAACCGCTGAATAAACCCTGTTTTCTGTGTAGAGATAGCAAACAGGACAAATGGTAGATTGTTTTAAAGTAATAGCAAGTTTTATTTGAGAGCAGGTAAAAATAACTTATGAGAGAAGTACAAGGTGTGTTTTTCTCTCTCTGATCACATTGAGTTAATTGGTGATAATATCAAGTTTGATAACAAGCATAAATTCATACAGAAATGTGGAAATGTTTTTGAAGGATCACCAAGCTTTGTACAAGTTGAATGCAAGTAAGGCCACAAAAATTTAATCATTGATTTCATGTAATATTAGTACCAAAATGCCCCTTGTGAAGATGTTACAAACATTTGAGTATGAGCTTTTGCTTAGCTCTATTTCACAGACTGGCTGTACAGTTCTTATAATATCCAGCAAGGAACCACAGTGCCCCTTGGGCTCTTGTTTCTGAAAACTTATGCCTTAAAATTGTGGAATGAATGTAGCTCATATTTTGAATCCCAGGGCTGACCCTTGTTGGAAAGTTTTTCATTTATTTGAATTATGTGATTCCAGGTCAATAATCAGTTATCCAGCACAGAAAAAAACTGTAAAATACAATAAAACTTTTCTTAAAAGAGTAGTTTTAGTTGTTGACATTTCTAATCTTCTTCTGGAGGTTATTTTTAAATTTTATGTTATGGAAACCATTACCTCTATTATGCTTCACCTGTCACCGGAATGCAAAACATTTGAAAATATAGTAGCTGTAGCAATAATATCTGTTGAAAACACTTTAAGTACTGCTGTCAGTGTCTTCTTCATCAGTTACTATTACTGCATCTTTCAGGTGGCTTTGAACCTTGAATATTTTAACTCTAAGAAAACCATAGAATTCTATGCTGTATAGCTTATACAAATGTGGGTGGAATATATATATTAAGACAAGAATTTTAAACTGTATAGCAAGGGTTCTCAAGAATGTTACCTCATTGTGTAATGTATAAAATTACATTAAAATTGAATAATCATAATCATTCTGGAATGTGAAATACTGTGAAATGCAACAATGAAAAAGAAGCTGAAAATAAATTCCCTTCAAAATTTTTAGTAGTTGCACTTAATAAAGTAATTCAATGGTCTGTGAACAAACAAGGTACTTTTGTATTCCTACAGTTCATATAACTGGATGGTAGCTGCTGTACCATAGCGGTGGTGAACAGTTGTTGAAAAAGCCCTTATTTGACATGAAGATATGAGGAAAATTGCTGACATTGAATGAAATATGTATACAAAAAAATTTAGATCTTAAAGGGAGAGCTTTATTCATACCAGTAGTGGCAAAATCTTGGAGGTGGAAGCTGTACATGGACTCACTGCTGTTAAAGCCATAGGCATTAAGTACTGTGTAATAATTATATTAACTACCGTATATTCCTAATAAGGGCCCCCCTCCAAGAAATGCCCCCCTATAGGTCCAAACCAGAGATTAAGCCTAACATTTAGGTTACAGCAATAGTCTAATGTCAAAAACAGTTTACCTTTTCACATACACGAAACGTCAAGGTTTTAGAAACACAAAATTAACAATCATCACAATTCACAATAAAAGTTCCAAAATGGTTACAGCTTGTAGTTTGATCCACATAGAAGTTCCCAACATGAAAAGATACTCATACTGCAGATCGTTTGAAGATGCTAGTGGAGGTTCTAGCTGTAATTTAGTTTTTTATTCAAATATACCAGCAAATAAATGCCCCCTTTTTCAAAAATGTAAAGCCCCTGGGGCATTTACTAGGGAATATATACACACATAGGCATGCACACATAATACACATGCTTTAACCTTGTATGTTGTTGGGAATGTAAACTTGGTCACTACTTGTAAAATGTAAGTTGTAAACTTTACATAAGGATCTTGGTGCAATTCATTTTCCCTTAAAACTTCCCAGAAATTATGCAGCGATTGTTCAAAGAGACATTTTGTTTCAAATTGATGGTTTCACATTTGAGGAAATCTTAATTGCTTTTAAATTAGCTCGTCATATCATGCAAAGAAAGTTAGGTGAGATTCAACGACATGCCAACACAACATGAATGTGTTATATATCATAATGTCAACAAGATAAAAGGGTTAAAGTCTAAATATCTTTTCAAATACAGTTCAAGTTCTATATCAGTCTCAAATAACGTCTAAAACAGATGCAAGTTCTTCCCTCTAATCACCTCTTAGGACGGGGCAAATTACCACGTGCCAGGGTCGTTATCAAGCCATCCAGTCTCAAAGTAACCTTCAGCATTAGTGACAGTACTTCTCAATATATCATGTATTAGTACTTCTCAAAATATCATGCATTAGAAGAGTACAGCAGGCCCTAAGTTATAGATTTTCTTGGTATGCTACCAATTACACTCCCCAGGAAATTAAGGGGTGCAGTAGGTGTGCTGTTTTATTAAACTCCCATTCTTCACGTAGGTGTGCAAAAAAGTCACTTGCCTCACAGTGATTTGAAGTGAGGGGTGGTGTGCGATTGCACTTGCATGCCTCAAAATTCAAGACCTGATACAGTCTAAGTTGCATTATTTGAATTTTTGAAAATTTGGTGGAACAAGTTACTGTTGAGCAAAAAATAATTGCTTTCTGACATTTGATAAGATTTTACTTTAGAAAGAGAAGAAATACTCTCTGATTGAAAGTGATGGTACAATAACTTACTTTTTCATTTCATTTATTTGTTTCATCACATTACATATTACAATATGATGTGAAAGGAAGTCATCCAGAAAACCAAAATTGGCTTAACAAAGTGGATGACTCCCTATAACTAAGAAAAAGATAACAGATATTTACAATGTCTACAAAACAAACAGCAAACAAAAACTCACATACATAACTATGACATATTATGCACTCACATTTGGAAAAATTATGAGCATACTTGAAAGATATTAAGAATAATTTCAATTTCACCAAGGGAACTTAATAATTATCAATGATGCCTTCCTTAAAGAGCCCATGAAATGACTCAATGACAACGATTTGGAGTCATTCTCTAACACTACCTATCACCAAAAAAGCATTTATTTTAAAAAAATGTGCCCCACAAAAGAGAAATGCTCAAGTGAAATGGTACCCCCTTCAGCACAACAGCTGAAAAATTTAAAGATGTAAAAGTGCATTTAACCAAAAATGACATCATCACAGGAACTCAACTTCACAGTGTGTGTATTATAATACTATGTTTAAGTAACATTTTGCTCACAGATTGCATAGCATGAGACCGGTACTGGTCAAATAATTTCTGAATTATATCTGAAGAATGTCCCAGTATAAAGCCAAAAATATATCAATCAAAATTTGAAATTCTCACTCCCAATTCCTCAAAAGAGGAATTTTATCATTATTCACTAAAGCTGTCCCATTCATCATGTTAGGCCTATCAGTTTGAATTTTTGTTTCCAGCAGTCTAGTCAATCTATTACTAGACAGCAATTCTTCCAACCAGAAAAAGAAAATATTTCAACTCACATTCATTCAGATTGTTGAATAAGAAGACTGTCTCACCCAGATTCCTTAGAAAGACATACCTTCCAAGTAAAATTTGTCACAAACATTTATGTAGGAATCAACCAATGGATCTTGTACTAGCATAGACTTCAAAATGCATGAAGTTGAAATAGTAACTTCATGCCAACTTTTGATAAAAATATGGAATACTTCCTTAAATAACCAAAATATCAGCTAGTCTCCTTTCCCACTCTATTTACTGAACATTCCTTTTCTTTGAGCCAAGTCAAATTGCAGCATTAGCACATGCATCCAAAACAACACAGAACCTGTTGGTAGTATTAAGCCACTGTGCAGAATGGTATACAGTATTGCATATGGGCCTGTGTAATGAGAGAATCACTGCTTCCTCCCCAATAAAAATAATAGTTACATAACACTGGAAGATAAATGGATGCAGTTACATCCCCCAGGAGCCTGAGGTATTTTTCTGTTTAACCTCTCACCACGGAACTTCCAAACACTTGTACCATGTATTATATGCCAAACAATATTCCCTGCTAGTTGGCTCAAGGAATATTGAGAAGTCACAAAACTCCATCTGTTGAACAGGGGTATTCCTAGGTGTAAACCCCCCCCCCCTTTTTCACTGGTTTTGAGAAGCAAACATAGGTTTAGGTTTTGCAGTGATAATTTGTTGATTATATCAATCATTTTAGGCCATCTATACATGCAAGATTGTGTAACATCAACAGAGCAGGGTATACTGCAAGTGCACTATAGTACACACACTGTGAAGATGGGTTCCTGTGATGATGTCATTCTTGGTTCAATGCACTTTTACATTTTTCAGCTGTTGTGCTGGAAGGGATACCATTTCACTTGAGCATTTCTCTTTTGTGGGGTGGGATTTTTTAAAATAAATGCTATTTTTGTTGATAGATAGTGTCAGAGATGACCCCAAATCATTGTTACTCAGTCATTTCATGGGCTCTTTAATCGCTTTCTTAAAGATAAACAGAGAGGCAGATTTTTTTACTGAGTCTGTGAGGGTATTCCAGATTTTAGTGCTTCGATTACGCAAGCTAAACGATCCAGTGTTCGTACCATAGTAATGATGATGGGCAGATTTAGCGTGTCTGGTACTATGCCTATGAACAGTAGTATTGCTAATTATAAAATTATGAAATGTATCTGGTAGTAGTCTATTCCAAGCCTTGTAAGAAAATACAGCAATCTTGTAATCAATGATGTCGATAAATTTGAGTAATTGCAACTTTTTAAATAGTGGGCTGGTGTGGTCCCTGGGACCTGCATGAGCTAAATGGCGAACCGCTCGTTTCTGCAATGTAGTTAGTTGGCTAAGGTAAGAACTGTTAGCCCCGCTCCAGACAATGGAGCAATAATTTAATTTAACAATAATTTAATTCTAATTTTTAGAATTTGGTTTTTAAATGTTTTAACCTGTTATAAGTTGCAACACATGCAAGTTGAATTTGAAAGTGCTCATAACATGCTTGATCTATTCAGAAGTTGTACAAAAGAAAAAATTGTAGACAGTGTATGTTTTCACACCTTGTTACAATTTTTCATTTTTTCAATGAACCAGGTGTTGTTAACATAATGGCTCATTTGTTCAGTTGTTACACTTAAAACATGGTAGCGTATACCTCCTTGTGGTTTATGACTACCATAGCTCTTTGTTACAGGTGCATTGGTTAGGATTGCAAATTACTTAAGAGTCAATTAATGATGCAGTATAATGAAATACAGTAGTGGTTTTGTTTTGGTTTTTTTGTAGTTTTTTTTTTTGCAAAAAGGAGGGTTGCCATTTTTTCAAAGCTTATGTCAACAAGCATACTTAAAAGAAAAAGTTGGATATCACAGTCTTGAAAATCAGGTTGAAGTTGAGTAAACAAGTTTGGATGGAAATTTCCTTTTTTTCAACTGTATTATGGGGACTGGTATTACTTTCCTGTGAAATCAGCATCTTGCCCTAGTCTCTGTGTCAATAATTAAGAGATGAAGTAAATCTTTAGGAACATTCATTTAGCAACCTCTTTCCACCTTGCTCTTCACAAATAAAGACCAACTGTGTAGCATCCAATATTCTTGCATTTTGTATCTACAGTAAATGGTGATTTCTTTACATTATGGACCCAGTCTGGTGGTAGAGCATTGGCGTTTCCCTCTCTCTCCCCCCCATCCCTCGGATATCTGTGACATTCTCAGTTATATCATAGGGGATCATGGGGGAAAATTGGGAAAATGGACCAGGTGCCTTCCCAGTTAATTTGGGTACTTGGAGGGAAATTGTGGCAACTGGAAGGAAATTTGCATTTTCTTTACAAAAGAGATGGAAGAAAGTTTATCTCACTTTCCAGGAAATAATTTTTTTGCTACCCTGGTCATATTCAAGATAGATCTTAAAGGGCAAGAGCAGTTACTCCATTATGAAGTAGTGCATTAAACTGTCATGTTTCATTATTGGCTGTTGAGAGTCATATGACAACATATTTCATTTCAAATGTGACTGCTTGGTTTTCTTGGATGCAAAATTTTTTGAAGTAATAAATTATGATTGAAGATACTCTGAAGAGAACTAAGAGGAAAATTGTGATGTTCATTAGCTGTTGCTTCAGAATAAGTTTGGGGGACTGCTCTTGGCCTATAAAAATGGAAGCTACTATACTGCTTTGGTGCTTGATGATCAACACAAGCAGTGGAGTAGGGAAAATGATCCAGTGACCCTCAGCTGGAGAAAAAAGGGTTGTGGGTGAAACTTCAGTAAAAGTACATTAAACCATAAACTGTGGAGTTAAAATTCCATCAAAGTTGAGCTCCATACATTGTATTTAATTATCAAAGTGCATATCTTTTGTCAGAGTTCCTAATTTGGTTTGCTGGTAGGTACATGTCATGTAGCTTTTGCACCCAAAGTATAGATCGATGGAATGGATTGCACTTTTATAATCTGACCAGCAGCAACATCATACCACTGTGTTATTTGAAGTAGGAGAACTTAACACAGTTTATTTGTGTGCAGGCACATGCTGTAGATTGCTGTTGACAGTGAAAGATTAAAATGACTTAAATGGATGGATCTAAAGATGAAAAGTTATCTACTACTGACATGCTGTAAATTATTACTTGCTACTGTACATTCTCAGAAAGATCTTATCCATGGCCTACAAGCTTAAACTGTTATTGATGGTTCTGTGTGCTTTCATTGTGTAGAGTGTGGTTGATGAATGGTAAAAACTGAATGGAAGTTTTCCATCATTTATAACAATCACAGGAAATTTTACGCCAAGAAAGTTTACAAAGTCACCGTGTTCATTTGTGTAGGTTTGAAATTCTACTTATTTGTTTTGGGCAGTTTTAAGTTGAATACTATAATGTACATTTTCCAAAGCATTGAAGGAGAGAGTCCATTGCCATACATGTATTTTAGAGATAAAACTAGGAGGAAAATTTTGTTGTACCAGACAAAAGTTTATTTGTCTTGGACAAGTTGACAACTACAGTATAATGAGTGTGAAATGTGTGGTTAATGTGGAATAGGACTCCCTTAGGGGAGTGCAAAGTTTGTTTATGCAATATTATGCTTGTAAATAATATGGGATTGTTGAGGAGAAAATAAGCTGTAAAATTTGAAGAAAACATAAGACTGTCCATTAATGTGGGGATGGGATGTCACATTTTCTTGTTTCAAGTTCACTTGTAGTTGAAAATGTGACAACTTTACTTGCTCATATCTTTAAAACCACACATTGCATTTCAATGCAAATTTCACCAAAAAGCTTAGACTAAGTACCCCTGTAACATATCAATACTCTGTATGATCTTAAACCCTTCTTTCAATAATGATTTGGGGTCATTCCCTGGAAGGGGTATCATTTCTCTTGGGCATTTCTCATTGGCGGGGCAGAATTTTTTTAAAATAAATTCTATTTTTGTTGGTAGGTACTAGATAGTGTCAGAGATTGACTCCAAATTGTCGTCATTACTGTTAGTCATTTCACAGGCTCTTTGAGCATGATTAAGGACAGTGCTATATATACCCAAGGAAGTTTGTTTCATTTTAACCCTTTAGCGTTGTTTGGGTCCTTTTGGACCCATGCGGAGAGCTTGGCTGTCACACATCTTTACTGTTTCACGCGGAGCTCGAAACTGCGAGTAGCTACCCGAAAATTCGGCCACAACAGCGAGAGAGACAATAGTTTAAGGTCACGGGGTCAATGACCTACGGAAGCCGATGTGGGGCGGGCTATGTCCGCTTTTCCGCCCACTCCCGAGGCGCGCAAATATGCCCCGATCGGAGCACAACGGTAAAGGGTTAAGTAAGCTAAAATATCTGCACCACTCGGCTGAAGGTTTACGTGCACACACGCAGAGACAGTGGCATCAGCTTTGCAGTAAACACACTCCACAGGCTTATTTTAACCCTTTACCGTTGTTTGGGTCCTTTTGGACCCATGCAGAGAGCTCGGCTGTCACACATCTTTACTGTCTCACACGGAGCTGGAAACTGCGAGTAGCTACCCGAAAATTCGTCCACAACAGCGAGAGAGACAATAGTTTAAGGTCACGGGGTCAATGACCTATGGAAGCCGATGCGGGGCGGGCTACGTCCGCTTTTCCGCCCACTCCTGAGGCGCGCAAATATGTCCCGATCGGAGCCCAACGGTAAAGGGTTAATAACCATTCTTAGAACTGTGTACTGTAGTTATGTAACCAGAGGGTGAATATCAGTTGCTTGACCCCTCTCTCCTACACCCTTGCCAATCATTCCTGTGTTAATTCTTCATGGGCATAAATTAACATCAAATATTGTAGAATATACATATTGCTTATTTAGCATCTAGGCACCTGTGCTCATCTCAGTGAAATCTTCTGGACCCTTAACCCTTTACCGTTGTTTGGGTCCTTTTGGACCCATACGGAGAGCGTGGCTGTCACCCATCTTTACTGTTTCACACAGAGCTTGAAACTGCAAGTAGCTACCCAAAAATTCAGCCAAAACAATGAGAGGGACAATAGTTTGAGGCCACAGGGTCAATAACCTACAGAAGCTGATGCGGGATGTTCTATGTCCGCTTTTCCACCCACTCCCGAGGCGCGCAAATATGTTCCAATTGGAGCACAACGGTAAAGGGTTAAGACATTTTACTCCATCCCCCAGGACAATATTTGACCCACATTAAGTTAAAAAAAAGTTTGCAAATGACATAAATTCTACCTCAAGTTGGAGCATTCATGTGGAAATGGTGCCCCTGCTCTACAAGTTTGTTAGTTTCAACTTACAGGCTCAAGTGCTTTACCATGAATTGATTCTGATGTTCTACCTCCATTTCACATAATACTGCATTCACTGTCCTTGACCATTGGAACCTTGAGTATCCCAGTTTCACATTACATGTTTGCTCTTATTCCCCCATCTGCATGATGTAGTGAACAATGAATTCTCCTGTTCCCTGTTTGTAATATACTTATTTCCAATTTTAATCTTCTTCATCAATAACATGTTTTGGAGGCAGTTTTGGTAATGCTAGGAATTTCTGGTATTTAAAATGTTTAATAATTTTCTCTCAGGTCTATGTCAACTCTTTGTCAAGGGGGAGCACCAGTCTGTGTGTATAATTTAGGCATTGTATGTACAGTACATAGTAATTTGAAGATCATAAATGGTATGACAAGCATTCAGGACACAAAAGTGTACCATATTCTATTTTACTATGAAATTTCATTATTTGGTGTGCTGTGCTGTATTTAAGTATGTACTGGCATTAAAGCATTGGTAGATTTATTGATAATGTGTGTAAATAATTTATATCTTGGTTAACATTCTTTCTTGCAATTATCATACCGGAATGAGAGATGTTAACAGAAAGACCCCCCTCCATTTCTGCACACAAGTGAGGCAAAAAACTGTTAGGGATGTATGCACAGTACAGACAGGACTGAAGACAAGGCTTTGTCTTTTGTAGAGATCTACTACATAGTTGGGAAGCTGACCTCGGGGTCAATAAAAGATACAGGTAAGCTTTGATGATGTCATACTATTTTGAATTTTAGCTGCTTATGGAAACCTACACTTGGAAACAGGAATGGCGTATTTATTCTGTTATTCCAATTTCGATCAAGAAAACTACGATACTTACCAGACTAACTTAGCAAGTTATCATACAACCAATTATAGGCAAAATTATCGGCCAAGAGGCACAAGAATCACTGGGAGATTTTAGGTCACCCAGGCTAATCGTTGGGCAAAAGGTCACAAATTTGTCCTAAAATCATGTGGTGATGTTTAAAGAAAAATTTCCTAACTGGCTAACGATAACCCTAATCCCTAACCTGAACAAAGAATACAATTGATGCAATACAATGACAACAGCCAATCAAGAAACACCTTGTTAAACGGTGTGCATCTACCTAAAATCATCCATGAAGTTCATAACAAACACCAATTGATGACAGTTTTTTAGGAAATACACTTTCCCACAAAGGATTGTTGATGAATTATTCCAATTTTTCTGAGGACGGTCAATCCCGCTTTGTTTATGCTATGAATCTAGTGCAGTACGCATGTTTGAAGTCAGCCATCTTGAAACCCAATGCATGATGGTAACTAGTATATTGCAGCACTGAGATACAAGATCCAACACAATGTCATGCATCTGGGGGTGCACATACGTAAGTGATCGAAAAGTATGAACATACAATGAATAGATGAAGCAGAACAAAGACACAAGAGTTCTTTCCATAGCATTATTAGTGAAGATAAAAGGATAACAAGAAAGGTACCACTATATTTTGGAAAAATTATTTGTTCTCTCTTTTTCAAATGATATTTCAACATGTTCACACCTTGAAGATGGAAAATGTGCAGTTTTAAAATTTGCAAGTGAGCTCTCACTCCTTCGGTTTTTGTGGTTAGCTCATGACGAAGACTCTAGCCAAAGTTCACTCCCTGACAATCTCTATCTGCTAAAATGAGTTTCTTTTGAATATTTAACTTTCCAATTTTCTTCAATTGCCAACAATAACTCAGTTTTGCAAGATTTTGATCGAGAATCATTGACATTTTTATTGGGTGTCCGTTTCCTCTATGTGTAGGCTAGTTGGAGTACAGTCTTCCAGAATGCATTTCACTGCCAGTGCTGATGGTGTAAAGATTGAACATTACTGTCACAAACGTGAGGTCTGCTTCCCAACTGACACAGTGACTTGCTGTAGATCCAACCGTAAAGAGTTGACACGGCTGCTGCCAAAAAGTTGGCCAGTAAAAATTCTTTGGGACAAAATACAAATGCTTCCAGCAGACCCCCTACAGACTACAGTTTGCATGATTTAAAATGTTTTTGATCTATGGAGAAAATTGTATTTTTCGCTATTGGTAAAAAATGTCTGTTTATTTCAGTTCAACCCTGCCAAAAAATTCTCCTTCACATGCCCAAATTTCCTTTGAAGGAGGCTTCCAGCTGCCCAAATATTTCACCCATACCAGGCCCCTTTTTTGCCACTACCTCCCTGTCCTTTTGACATTTTGCAAGTATCCATCCATCTTTAGTCATTTCATGCATTCCTGTTTCTTGCAAGTGCCTAAATAAATTGATCATTGGTTTACACTTTCTATGAATGAGCAATTCCTATTGAGTACAGAATAACTTCTGGAAAATGTCCTCAAATCAAATGTGGATCTCCGATCTCTTAAGCAGCAAGTTTCTAGTCTTAAGTTTGTAAGTTCAACAAGTCTTTAGTTTTAGATTCTCCAGTTGTGCTACAAAAAATACTCTTCAGGAAATTAAGCGGTATGGTACGCCAGTGTGTTGTCTTATTTCTCTGAGTTTCTGTTCTTTTCCTGGGTATACAAATAATGGCAGTCTCACCTTGAAATTAGGTGGCTGCAGAGCAAATTTTTAAGAAGGATTGGGGGAAGGGGGGAGTGCTAATCCCAAAAGTTGCCTAATATGTCCTACAAAATAATAGCAATTAAATGTTCCTCAGAATGCCTTTAGAAGAAAAAATTGGGGCTAAGTCCCCCAGTCCCCTCCTCCATCTACAGGGTCCCTTGGTGAGTGTTGGTGTGCAATTGGTCATGTAGGCCTATACCTCAAAATTCAAAGCCTAGTTTAAAGTTAAAACACTTCATGGTGTTACATTGTTCTGTGCGTAATGTAAACAGTGTTTTGCAACTGATGTATTGATATACAGCACCATAGGTGGTTTGTTTTGAATTCGCTGGTTTGCATATGTTTTAGACAACATCAGTCCTTGTTGTTGTTGTTATTGACTGCATGTTTATTTCAAACAAGTTACAACAGGCTGTTTGTAGTTTTTTTTTGCATTAAATATGTGAATAATATAGTAATAAAACTGTCCTTAAGAGGCTGTTTTATGTTTCCCCTTTTGCTGGTAGAAAAAATGTACTTTTGAGCCGTTACTCACTAATTAATCACTTGGTTGAAAAAGATGTTAGGTTAATACTTAAAATTTTCATCATAAAACATTGAACAGTTGTAGAATTTTCTGAAGACCAGATGGAAAACTTCAAAATTTCTTAGCTTCATTTAATTTCTGCCTCAGTGCAACCTGCAGTAGAAGGACAGTTGTGGAGGTTTCGTATTACTCTCTCTGAATCATCTTTCTTAGGCTTTCTTTTTTCTTTCATCCTGACAGCATTCCCTAAAGATCAGTCATTGGAAATACTCTGAAACAGCTGTTTTCACCCAATTTTATGATGACTTGTAGTAAAATACAAAAAAAAAAAAAAAAAAAATTGTCATATTTTGCCCCTTTCCTATGGCATATGACAGAATTAAAATTGAGAGTGGGAGGGTTCAAGATTGGTTGAAATATTTCTACATTTTGTTTGATGCCTGATATGTCTTCAGAGAAGTTGCTGCAGATTTCATTACATTGCTTTTGGAGTGGAAAGGAAGTGATAGCTTTGGCTTTTAAAGAACTGATGCCCTCAGCTATCGATCTGATCAAACGTAATTTGAGTGGAAGGCAAGATTGGATTAAATTAGTGCAGAACAGAAAAGTTTGAGGTTATTAGTCCATTGATGTATTGTGTAATATAGATGTGTACAGTGTAGGTCTTTGCATGCTGTAGATTTGTAAATGGGTTTGTGCGACTGGAAGCATAGGTTGGAAAACATGAATCATTCCAAACACCTTTCGTAACTTGGGTCAGTTTTATTGCAGGGAGTAAATGGACCTGTAACAGTTAACAATGTAAAGATAGTTATAAATTTTCACATGGATAGCATCAAATGTATTTAAAATATTACAGAGTCGTCGTCAAGTCAGACGATTTATGGGTAGGCAGCCATCTTGGTGCACCTTTTTTATCCCAGCCCATAGCGACCATCTACGGATAGGGCTTATATGTTACATGCTCTGTCCATGTAGGCCTATATAAGTCCCTGAGTACAACAGAAAAAACGCTTTACTGGTGGTAATGTACACAGCTGCAATAGTTGCAGCAATTTTGGTAATTCAGGACATGCAGACCTTGAATTTTGAAGTGTGTGAGTGTAATCACTCATCACTCGCCTCAAATGGCTATGAGGAGTGTTGAGTTATGCACACTTAGATGAAGAATGGGCTCATATTATTCTATTAAGGTTAATAATTTGACTCATGGGATAACTCACTGGAATTCACAGACAGTCATTTTCTGAGGAGTATAATTTTGTAGCACAAAATTTTTAAAGAACCTGTAACTCAGTGACTCTTCATATGCAGATTGTAAAATTGTGTCTCGGAGTTAGAGATAGAATAAAGTGAGGCAGCAGAAAGGCAGTCAAATTCCAAAATTCCATGCGTACTTTCATTAATCAATAGATAAATTTGTTCCAAAAGGTTCATATTTTACTATCAGTGGTGCTACAGGAGCATTGGGTGTTTGCCTCCCTCAGGATTTTTCCTTTCCCCCACTGGTTCCCCTTCCCCTAAGTTAGGTGAATTATGAACTAGGTCAACTGAAGGAAGTAATACTATACCTCACAGTTCTTGAGTCTCTGGGGATTCCCCCCCTGTACCCCCACTGGGGGCTTTTCCCCTGGACCCCACCCTTAGGAGTGTGTACATTGTATTCAGTTTCACACTACAAACAAAATTTTTTGTCCCCCTCAATATTTTCCATTGCTCCTAGTTTGCCCCACTACATGTATTGTCATGCGTTTTAGCACTGCCACAGTTTGAGATGTTACATACAGCTGTGAAATCCCCTTTCATTTACTGGAATCTTTTGCCTTTAAACTGCTTTGTTGTCCCAAATACTGAGTCATTGTTCCCTATACTCAGTCATTGTCCCACATACTACTTCATTGTCCCACATACTACTTCATTGTCCCATAAACTACTTCATTGTTCAATACACTGTTTAATATAAATCCATATATATTTATAGGAAGTTGCATCAGACACCATTATAACACTGTGTAGTTTCCATGAAGCATGCAAACAATACAGTACCTATCATGGAGGTGTGAACTTGCTATTGGACGAGAATGACTTGTGAACTGGTTTACATCCTCACAAGCCTTCAATGACACATGTGTTGAACTTGGAGAGGATGAAGCCACGTCCATTCCCACTTACACTGGGAAAGAACTTTAACAAAGAAAATAACCTTAGGGGTTGAAGCTTTTAAGACAGTTGACAGAGAATAATGGAAATTCCAGCTTGCATTCCTCAGGCTAAGACATCATGCTTTGTCAAGTAGAGATTCAAAAGACTATTCTTTCTTATGACCAGTGTAAGGGGTTACATGGTATTTGTTTAGGAAGTTCAGGAGGCTACTGTATAAAGGGGGACATTGGAGTGAAATGAATGAAGGAAAGGCATCATTCTGTAGGCCTATCAGTGGCCTGATGCTTCAGACTAATATTTATCAAAAGCTGAAAGAGCTAGATCTTTAAAAAAGGATTTTCGTTATCAGTTATCCCATTGTCTGAACATTCTTTCAAGTCAACCCTGATTCATATAAACTTACTGTTCAGTATTTAACATTATTTTTGTACCATTGAGGACTGAGCAAGTCCAATGTACTGCACATTACTACACACTGTTACACTATTATCACATTATTTGTAATTTACTCTAGATTCAGGGGATTCCTTAGTACTTGCACTTTCAGGCAAGGATAATAAACACAGGTCTACCTATAATTTATTTTCATTTGAAAGAAGAAAATTACGGTATAAGAAATGTTCACATTTGCCCTACTGAAAAACAATTGGTATGTGTGTTGTACTGTACATAGATGTATATTAATTAGTACTAACAGTAAAGGGAAAGGTGAATGTGAATATAAAAAGGGAAAAGAGCATTGTCTTAAAGTTTATTTTTTTTTAAATCTGCTAAATCCAACCTATCTGCTATAAGTAATCAAAAAAATCTTTCATTACGTTGTGTGTCTACTGTATATGAGGAATATGAAGTAAGCAAGGATTTTCTGACATGAGTTGGGAAAAGAAATAAAAACAGTAACAAAATAATGGGGCATGTTTGACATTGCAACTACTGAATTAGCGTGACAGGATAAACTAATTTACGATAATTTTGGGGGCTTGCAAACCTTTGAAACATCATCCTTTGTTAATAGAAAGCCTAGAGTATAGTGCTAAATCATGTAATTTTAGGGTTTAGTTGTGAGAAAGATTGAAATTTCAGGAACTGGTGGAATTAGAAATGTATCAATGCTAGGTCTGGAGAGTTGTAGAGATTGTTCTAAGTGTGGCACATTAGTGAAACTTTGCAGACATTTATTTAAAACAAAAAAATTAAAAAAAGAAAAGTTAGGCAACCTTCAACTGCGCCTCCACATTTCCAATTAGCTGAGCAACTATAGAAAGTATCTTTTTTTTCCGTAACCAAAGATATTTCTTGTCGGAAAGAAACTCCTTGAGATACAGTAAAGCTGACAGTGAAGACAAAGTTGTAGCACATGACTTGTAGATTGGACTGTTGTTAAGCCATTTGATTTTATTAAATCGCATTAGGAGCAGAGCTTTTACAAGTTTGTGTCTTCTTTTAAGACATGAAATACATTTTACAACTAATTGCAAAATGCAGTGTAATAGTACACAGAAATAACCCCAGCATTTTATGAGGCAGAACATTTAAACCTGTAATGACACAGTATATATAATGCATCATTGTCATTCTGCTTTGGTGAGCTTGATACTACCTCCCTCCTTTTTTATGTCCCCTTTTTTTAAGGCATCATGTGGAGGGAGTAGAATACTCACCAAGCCTGTGACAGTTTTTTCTCTTTTCAAATCATTAAGGACTACTTTCATTATGCCTTGTCTCACATACCTGCGACACTCGGTGTTACTGTGGGCTTAAAATTAGGGCTGTGAATGTGCAGTAAAATAATGTTGAATCACATAATTTTGCCATCGTTTTGTAGCTAATCAAGATAAAGGTATGACTGTTTTTCATGCAGTAATGTTGAGAGCTGCTGTAGGGTAACATAGGCTTATTGTATGAACAGTAAATGCGAATTACAGTGTCCTACTCACATTTTACATTACAGGAATTTTGTGACTGGCAGTGGCAGCTGAGTGCTGGCACTCTGAAAGGACACACAGTGATCAGAACATGATCAAGTGAAAAAGAAAAGGGTTTTGATAGACGGCAAATGGACAAAGAGGCATAGACCATTGCTGATATTCAGACGTTTATGAAAAAAAAAAACAGGATTTGCACATCGCAAGTGGCTTTTTATTATACATTTAATCCACTTGCGATCGTTTAGCCATTAATCACTAAATGGTCACAGCCCTATTAAAATAAAGCAAAACTGCAAGTTAAACTGGTGTTTTTTCAGTCTGTGTTCTCACATACCCTAAATTATGTTGATTGGGTAGTGTTTCCAGAGTAATGAGGTCAAGTATTTCATATACCAATTGCTCTAAAATGTTAGAAAATATGGGTTATCAGTGCCATAAACACCTGTGACCTTGTTTCATTAAGACAAACATAGTGTTTTAAACCCCACAACCCTGTGATTTCATGCGGGTCTAAATTTAAACATCACCCTAAAGCCTTTAATTTTGAAGCATGTGAGTGCAATCGCACACCATCACTCACCTCAGGCTCAAATCACTGTGTGTTTTTTGCACACCTAGATGAAGATTGGAGCTCACAGATATCTATTCAAGTTAAATAAAACAGCACACCTACCACACTCCTTAATTTCCTGAGGAGTGCTATTTTGTTAGCACACCTGTATAGTCTTAGGAGGGGATATGCAGGTTGTAGAACGACTTGGCTAATTTGAAGAGACGACCGCAAAATAGGTACGTCCTCCTCAAATCCAAACAAGCACTTATCTTGGCTATCCAATCATGCAATCTCATGGAATTCCACAATGAATGGAATAGGCGAGGTAGAATCTAGAACTTAAGGCCTGAGTCACCTTGAGTTAACCCATGTTACTTGAGCATGAGGTAACATGGTACCTTGAGTGCAGGGTAAGTGATACTACAGTCTTTGACATAATTTGTAAATGTCTCTACCCATGAAAGGTGATGTGAAAAACGAATGAAATGAAGTCATGTTAAAACTGTTAGCTGCAGCAGCATCTACTATGCTTTATTAATTCACACATTCCAACATAGCTGTTATGATTTAGTTTAACATAGCACAGCTGTACTGTGGCTTCCCTTCAGCTTTGCTGAGGGAAGCTTTGCTCTTTGGAAATGGGGTTAAGTTTCCATCTGTGCTCTGCAATTTGATGCAAAGAATATTTTTTCAGTGTTAAGATGACTGATGGCATTAAAATAGTTACTCTAAAAATTTTATAAAAGGAATAAACGGCCCCCTCAAGTTAATTTAAAAACCCTACAACATGCTCTAATTGCTCTGATTTCTTTTCAAATTATGCCTTTGTGAATTTGAATAAAAATATATTAAAATTTTAGAGATGAACCAAAGATGTGATTTTTTTTAAATTTTTTTTATTTCTCATGCTCATAAACATAAAACACATCATTTATAAACAGAAACATATGTACTGTCTTTTCATAATCACAAAAATTAAAAATTTACATCATCATGAAAAGAGGGCATTCTGTTTGTGGCTCTTGGGATTTCACAGAAAACTTTTTAAAACATAATATAGATGTGAATTTCATAAATGAGTAACAAAGAATCATTGAAGCTATTCAGGAATTAATTAAGATACCAAGGTATAGAAATTCAAGTTTGATGACTGTACTTATCCTGGGAAAAGAAAGTGGAAATATACAGTCTACATGGTTTGATTGACACTCTAAATGTAGAGTTTGTACCCAGTATTTGTATAATGTAATGTGTACATAGTGACTGTATGGTGTGAGTTCTGTAAAGACCTCATTTCTCTAAAATGCAAATCAGTGGTTCTTAGGAGTGACTTGTTACAGATACAGCCCGTATTGGGTGTGTTGAAGCTTGACATTCTATCGTTAAACACTGCATTTGTTAGCCAAAGTTGTTTTTGGTCACAATTTTGAAAATTAGGAAGTTCTGTTACAAAAGATCTTATTGCCAATTGTGCCATGAAACAAATTGAAGAGAAGTCTGAATTGCATATTACAAGGTAATAACAAAATAGGGCATTTTATTGGGATATTTTCTCTGCAGTGACTCATCCCATAAGTTTATGTTGAGTTCATAAGTGCCATTGACAGGCACGTTCTACCATTTTATGGTGATGTGCACCATTTAGCAGGTACTGTATGCCTGTTTGTAAGTCGCAGTTTTGCAATACTATCTGTGGATAGGCCAATAGGCAATTACTGTACTTTATTAAACTTGGTGTGGCTTCATGAAATTGACAGAAGCAAGAAAATTGCATACATGGCAAGGTCAGGGTGTGTTATGGAGTTGTGTCAGGGAGTGGGGAGGGGGGGGGGGGAGCAAGAGAAGGATGTGTGGAAATCTGAAAAGTTGAGAGGAGGGGCAATTCAACTAAAGTTTAGTCTTCTCAAATATGTTATTGATGAAAAAATATATTTGACTGTTAAATATTAGGTTCAAATGGTTTCTGCATTGGCCCATTGTACAGTTTGTAGCATTTTTTTTTTAATTCAATTCCAAGTCACAACATTACTGGTCCTAGTAAATGAGTGATACTCCTATGATTTTTACGCATTAAAGCGGACATAAGCTATTGTTCATAGGAAGCTGAAAAGCATCCTTAATATGAAAATGGTGAATTCCTGAAAGCATTGTCTAGTGAACTTTCCAAAAACCAAATGCGGAAACTAGGTGTCAACGACTTCCTGAGAAATGCTGCCCCTATCCTCTACAGAATTTATTAGACTTGACTGTACTGCATGAACATGTGCATTATAGCCTACTCCCATATGTAGCCTCTCGAGTTCATTTGAGGTACTTCATAGTGTTATCCGTAGTGCACTGCACGAGTGGACATGCGACTTGATACTGCAGTATGCTGGCTTACATGAATAAAGAAAGTGAAACTCCCCTGAGCTTTAGCACAAATACAATTACAAGTTAAAAAAAGGTGAAGGTTTGCTGTAGTATAAAATATAAACATTAATGCAAAACAGGTTAGGAAGCATTCAGGAAATAATTAAGTGTTCAAAGTATACATTTACACAGCTTGTGGTTTGAGATTTTGTGTATTTTTTAACGAAAAGCAGGGACAACAGGGTTCATGCGCCTTTTTCATTCATGTTGCTATTGTAGGTATTCGGAATCTGAATACATCATTTGGAGAGTTGGAGAGGTCTATGCCTAGGCTAAGGGGAGGTGTCCCCTCCCCCCTTTGGAAAATTTTCTGATATTCACTGTTGTTGGCTCCACACTACTATGGATGTCACTGATGATTTGGGATAATTGTAGGAATTTTTAGGTACATGTAACAGAAAACAGTGCTGTTTTTTTTTTGTCATTTTGGAATAAGTTCTGGGTGAAATGTGTACCTGTAGGTGCTGGGTGTCAACACCCAGTGGTGCCCAGCTTGGGCACATACCTGAACAAGCAATCTATGCCCTGCCAGTATGCATGTTCCCCCCCTTCTGGACTAAATTTGCCACCCTCATCACAATTTTTTCTTTCAGAAAAAGTATGTTTTCTCTCATCTTTCACAATCCTTTTGTGCAAAAAAGTAGATCTGAATGTGCGTCTGTCTAACGGCTACAAGGGTCTGTCAGAAGTCCTGTCAATAAAGGAAAAGATTTTTAAATAAACGGTGCTTCGCTTTTTCAAGGCTTGGCCAATTCTGTGAGAGTGATAAGTACTTAAAAAAACAAAAAACCTGGTTCACCAACATCTTTTCTTCCAAAATATTTCAGTAGTTATATTTAGAAACTCAGGTCTTATGGTAAAATAACTTACTATATGGTACCCTTTTCTCCTTTATCCTCATTTCCCTGTACTAACCCATATTTATCCCCTCCTCTATAGCTATGCCGTGTGTACATTATCACTGAAGTAGTTAATGTTCCATTTTGTAACTCATTTACCAGCTGCACTGTACATCTAAATGAACATTGTTATGTGATCTAATTTGTTTCAGTTTGCCAGAACCCCCAATTTGCAATTAAACAACAGGACATTCCTATTGCACTGTGTACAGTTTGTGCTGTATTGTGTCTGGTACATGAAGGTTTAAGGGTATGTGCCTCGTCAAGATAGACTCAAGTCTCTAGTGCAGGAAGTATTGATAAAGCTGTATATGAGGAGCATTTAAGGTAAATTAATGTCCCCTTGGAAAGGTTACATACAAAAGATAAACAGTTACAGAATACATACTCTACTCTCTAGAATGCAATGTGTGAACTGTGATAAAGAAATAGCTGTCATGATTTTGGGACCCCTATATCCTCTCTCTGCATCACTCCCCACCTTGCTTAAAGGTAAAGAGCAGTTCCCCCATACTTATTTTGAAGAAAAAGCTAAATACCGTATTTACTCTATTAAACGCCCCCTCTCTAATAAACGCCCCCCTTCCCATCTTTTTCGTCACTTTGCATAAAGTGAAATTGTTAATTCTAAAGACAATATGTTAAAAGGAAAATGAAATAGTCCTGCCTTGAAGCCACGAAATCTCCTTAAGTCCCATATCTTGAAGTAAAAGGCATGTTTCTGCCACTAATTTCTGTGGATATCCATCACGCTATCACATACCACGAACCTGTACTGCTTCGTTTGCGGTTCGAAAGTGGTACTGTACATACCGTAGGTATACAAATATTCGCGAGCCTATCCGAACAGCCTAACATGAAAATCCAAATTCAACACAGGAAAACTGTTTAACAGTGAAATGCTGTGAACGCGTATGTACTGCTAATACGTACGTGCATGGTGCTACTCATGGTAACTATTATGCAATTACCGTATGTACGTGCGTATAGCCGGCCGGTCAGTATAGTACCGTGAGGCCTGGCTGTATACTGTGCACAGCATGCATCCATGCATGCCGGGGGCACGTAAAAAGTCACTTCTGTGCGTAACGTTACATATTTAGATGTCGGCGAAAGTTGATCACACTTGCAAAGTTCAGAGTGCTGTTCGTCGCTACCATATTTATAGGGAAGTTTGGTTACCGATCATTGGGGAGGAGCTCACAGCTGATTGTGAAGCTGACAACCAAATGGACAAATATGCCATAGCAGTTTATCAGAAGGGCTCAGATAAGAAACAAGTTGTGGGGCACTTGCCTAGGGAAAAGTCATGTAAATTTGACTCTAATAAACGCCCCCTTAACGAAAATTTCACGCCCCCGGGGCGTTTAATAGAGTAAATACGGTAACACAATTTTCATCCTATTTCTCTTCAGTTACATTATATGACTTTACTATTGCATATTCAAGGTAAACCAAGCAGTTTTTTCTGGTAAATTTCACATAAGAAGAGAAAAAACAGTGTCACATGACTCCCAACAGCCAATCATGAAACTGGACAGTCTACTACACTTCTTCAAGTTGGGATGACTGCTCCTGCCCTTTAAATTGTCATTGAAGACCTGCAAGTACTATCCTTAAAATCAGATACTAATATTGGAGTATGGAAAACTACCTGTATCTCATCCCATTTACAATGGAATGAATGCATCATGTCATTGACTGACAGGTGTAATTATTTTTAGGTCTTCAAATTGGTGGTTGACCAAAAGACTGTACAGGTTACTAGTGGACTCTTTACACTTTTATCAGTTTCAGTATATTTCTCGTCATCTTTGATGGGGTACAAGAGACTTATGAAAATACTGTATAAAATTCAGTGACAAAATGCATGGTTACATACAACAACAAAATAACAAGGGAAAAAGGGTAAAAAGACACTGTAATTTAGACTTCAGTATTGATACAGATTTTGTCTTTCAAATGTCCCATTTTCATTCTGCAATGCAAATAATACAAGAAAACAGCACAATGTGGTTTTATACTGTCTAGTACTTGGAAAACAAGGATTTTTAGTCGTGCCAAAATCTTTTGTAGAATCTAAGTTCTGTGTGGATGCTAGAGGACATAAAGTGGTGAACCTGTCATCCAAAGAACAACCATAAAATACTCTTAAAGTGGATTCCTGATTTCAGTCTTTTGTAATGCATGATAGAACTGGCATCAGTGATGGGTTGCTTAGGTACTGTACATGTAGGCTAAGAGTGAGACTTAAAAATTGAAAGGATTAAAAACTGAAGATGGGTAACCTTTTGAAAATATGAAGATATGTTATTCTGAAAATTGTACCCATGTGCAGAATATATTCTGCATATTCTCTATGTAAGGTTGTTGTACATGATGTTGCACCTACTAAACTTAACTTTTCATTGGTGTGATGGAGTGCGTGATGGGGTGCTTCCACATTTTTCCAAATGTTTGGTTCATTTGGAGGCACGTTTTAGCTGACAAAACAAACTGTTAGGTAACATAAATCATGGCAGCCCATGATCTGGGAGTTTCCTCACTTTTCATCATGGTAACCCACAGGAACTCACTTTTGTGTCCTGGTAGAAATCCATGAGTTTGTAACTGATTCCTGGTAAATATTTTTGGGGTTCTGTGATTTCACCGTCATGGGACCACCACATGGAACAATTGCGGCTGGGAAACCCAGGGCTTGAAATAACTGACGGCACTGGCTATGGCTATTAGGCCATTTCTGATGACTGTGATGCCCATCAGTAAATGTCCACAAAAGTATCATCTACCGCTGTCCAATTTGCTCATTTTGGATGTGCCCCTTTTCAAGCTTATTTCAAGCCCTGGAAATCCAATGGCTTTGTGAATACAGTTTTATAAGACAGTTCTTTGGGAGTTTGAAAACTTGTATTTTGACTTAAGAAACTTGTTTTGGAAATGTTAACATACTTGCCAACTGTCCCATTTTAAGAGGAGCAACTCTGTTTTGTGAGCTTTTAAACCCATAAAAATCAGGAAATTTTGTTTTTCTGACTTTTAATATTAAAAATATACTAGTTACAAATCAGTAGAAATAGTGCAAAGCAAAGGCTTGGCAAAATGAAGTTAGTCTTTGCATACACCTAAATTTTTCCTCCTGAATCCCACTCTCTGACATTGTTGCCTTTGCTCAAGTTGCGCACATTGGATCATTTGTTACATAGCCTATAGATGTTCCATTTTCCGAGATGACAATGTTGGCAAGTATGATGTTAGTGTTTACAAGTTGGTACTGTTCATGTACAAGGTAATGCATGTTGCTTAAAGCAGTTAAATTTCAGCACACCAACCATACAAGTTAAGGGAAGTTTTGGGCTTCCTAATGACTCTACATTGTTAGCACAAACAAGGTAATTGGCAATATCACTGTATTAAACACTCATGTCCAAAGTCTTACAATTGATAGGCTTCGTATTCAGAATCCAGGAAGGAACTGAAGTTTGGGAAGTTTCCCATGAAATCCCTTACAATGATAGTATTAAACAATGCATGTATGTGGTGCCTGGCTTTGCTAGAACAGCGTAGCATCCGAGTTGCAATTCATGGAAAGTAGGTATTCAAACATAAAGGACTGCAGACATGAAGCCCTTACAGCTGTTTTACTTATCAATGGTAGTGAGGGCGCACTTCAATTTTACTTTAATAGACCCCCAGTAGTAACAGTTGTGTTCCCCCCCCCCAAAAAAAAAAAAAAAGTTCTAGTCAACCACCATTGTAATCTACAGTTCAAGCTTAGAAAGCAAATCAATTAGAATTTTACCCAGTTCCCAACCTATTGATGTGTTAGAACTTTTTAAAATAATTTTGGAGGGGGGCATGGTGACTTGCAGTATGATAAGGCTTTAGCTTGGACAACTTTCGAGACAAATTTTAGAGTTGCAGCTCTTGGCCAGAAGTCAGAGCTTAGCTGGGATTTCTTTTTGAGGAGTCTCAGTTGCAGTACAATTGCAAATCCTTACAGGCATAGCATGGGGTCAGAGAATTGGCCCCATGACCAGTAGAACCAGTAGACATGCTCTTAAAAGCAAAACAAACTATGCAAAAGCTTGCCTCCAAGCTAATACACATTATTCTTTATGTACACTTGCATGTTGGTGTGCCTATGTTATTTATAGTTCTTTTCAGTCTTTTTTTTTTTTTTAATGTTTGTTTTTAATTGCCATATCTGTAGCCATGTTATGTAATTTTGACTAGATCTACTTTTTGTTTTGGTAGTCTGAAAGGCAACAAGGTGCATTGCTGCCTAAAGGCCTGGTATGAAAGGAAAAGCAAAACCAAGTAATTGTTTTAATTCTGTAAAAAAAAGTGCATAAAATAATGTTAGATAAGAACACTCTCAGTGCATTTGGTTTAATGTGAGCTGCTCTGCAATTTTTGAACTTGATGTTTATCAAAGAGGTGTAACAATTGAAAATTTTAGTATACCCAGAGTAAAATTTTAATTTGAGGTAACAAATGACTGCCTTTAAAACTTGTTAGAAGATTGCCTGCTTCGATAGTATTTCTGTGGCAGTTACACTGTCTTTGTAAAAGTTTCCACCCCATTCAAAGTTGTGATTTGTCAATGCTTACTTGGTATCAAAAGGCTAAATCTATTTAAAGTTATGGATTCAGTCAAGTAATGTTTGATGAAAACTGTTGGAATTATACAAATATCTTACAGTTTTCAAGATACATGCCTTCCGATATTCCTCATTTACCATGCAGAATTGTGATTTAAAGTGTTGTACAGGGCTGTCAATTGGCTGCATAGTCTGATACCTTTGCCATGCAACCTTTCCTGAAGGTTGATTTCCTTTTGAAATAGAGCAGGGAATTGTCAATGCACTGGTTGGACATTGGAAAGGCTTTTATTGTCTGTAACTTTGTTGAAAAGATTCTCAGAGGGCCAGTTTAAGGGCATGCTAAAGTAAGGTGCGGTATTTCTATGGGTGAAGGATTTTTTCACAATTCTGAGTACCTTGCTTCCATTTTGGAGCCTGTAGGGAGTTTTGATGCACTCATAGGAACAAATTGAGTAATGAATGATGGACAATTGAAAAGGTCCGAAGAAGGGGGCTTGTCTTGTAGCCATGCTATGGCAGTACTATTATGTACAGTATATGGGGAAGGACTAAGCCAATAACATACAGTATGATGATAGATTTGTTTGTTAGATGGGGGTTTACAGATACCAGTTAACATGAATGTCTTTTATAGTTTCAACTAGATAGGTAGGTACATGGCCATACTGGACTTTTGTTCTCTTGGGGGCTGTGGGTTTTTGTTCCCCTCCAGTCCCAAATGGGTGCATAGTCTTTGCTGGACTAAGGCATCAAAGTCAGCCAGATTCAGCAAGATTTTGGCCAATTAAGGGGGGAGGAGGCTGCAGCCCAGCTGTATGGCCATGGGTAGGTAGGCAGTCAATGTATCTCCGAAGTTTACATGCTTTGAGTCATCTTTTTTAAGGTCACCTCTTACAAGGGAATTCTAGCCCCAGAGTGAGTCAGTGTATAAGCTAATCGATTCCATACAAGCAAGGAGTAATGTTTCTTGGTTTACTGGTATTTTGGTACAGACCAAGTTTGGTAAGTTTTGGGGATGATGTATACCAATACAAATATAGTGCTATATCACCAACCAAAAAGTACTGAAGCATCATAGAAAATGGTACCCAGAACTACCATAAAAACTTCCCTTTTAAGTACTTTGCACTGTAGTTTTAAATGAAATGATAAATAAATAAATAAAAAGATCCTGACCATTTTGTAACTGCCTTGTGTTTTTAAAAACATTTAAAACCTAAACAGAAAATGTGCATTTGATAACCATATTCACTTTTTTGCACCATTCCAGTCATAAATTTTTCCAAGGAATTCTGTAAATTGCTATTTCATGTTAATTTCGCATAACTAGCATTTCCCTTTAAGCAATGTACTAACTTTCAAAATTTGGCCCAATCTTGGAAACATTGTTACTTATCAGCATACACTTTCGTATTTTGTGTGTAGTAGTTACCATGCATTGATTGATCTACTTCAAAGGCCTATCTGAAAATGGTAGCACTTTACTGTACATCATATGACTGAGGATTGGTTGAATCTTGATGAGAATCTTCAGCTCAGAAATGAGCAACTGTTTCTGACATGGTGTGATGAAGGGACTTCTCCATTGCATTAACTGTGTATGCAAGAGAAGCTTCCAAATGCCTGTTTTTATTTCAAAAATATACACAGTCTGTCAGTGATACGGTGCACAGTGCATGAAAATATGGGTTACTCTTGTTTATTGTTTGCTGATTTGCAGCGAATTTTCCTTTTTGTTTACCCATACTCTATGTTGTATGTTGGGTATGGGGCTTCTACGCTTACTTACTATACATAACTTACTTTGCTTACTTTACTATAATTTGTGGGTTTGTCATGATAACATGGAATTAATTTGGGGAGCTTTGAGAAGATCTGCAATTATTGTACTTAATTATTATTTCATTAAAGGCCCTGTTCTCTCACCCCAAACAGTACCAATTCTCCTAACCTTCTTACTGAAGCCCCTCTCACAATTGTCTGAAATTCATCCTCATCCAGACACAATCTCAGTTTATTGCTTCAGGATGAGTATAGAAAAACTCACTTTATATAATCAAAACACTCTCAGTACCGTTCATTCTGTGTATTATAAGCTTTGGCACTCTGCATTGTTTGAATTAGCTGTCAATCAAAGAGCTGAGCCAATTGAGAATTTTGGTACCCAGGTACCAAAATTGTAGTTTGGGGTGAGAGGTTTGGCCCTTTAAGGCTCATACAATTAAATTTCTGCACTTCATGCATTAGTGACCAGTGCCTGTTGTAAAATGCATGGAACCCAGCTGCCGTTGTTCGTGATACTCCGCATTCATAAGTGGGGTACGAAAAACAAGCTAATGAGCCACAACTGGAAAAAAGGCCGTGACTGGCTCAACTTGAACAAATAGGTTGAAAACTGGGCCATAAAACTCTAACTAACTGACACTAGCCCATGTTCTGAATGTAATTCAACCTTGCTGCTCAGACTTTTATTGTGGTAATTGTGGTCAAGTTTCAGGATGTTACTATATGGGGGGCAGGGAATAGTATTCAAAATTTTAATTAGAATTCAAGAATTGAGGTTTTAGTGGGATTTTATATGCTCAAAATGTATTTTAATGTTTTCTGTAGCCAATGATATTGAGCAAACGGAAAACAAACAGTATACCCAATATTTTGCCAAGTGGGCACCAAGAACTAGATCATTTCAAGATTTTATGTCCAATGTTAATGCAGATGAGCTCTGGACAGAACTGCACAGTTGACAGTTACCCCAACGTACTGGACATAACAAATCAAGTTTTGTATGCTGTACTGAGGGGCTAACTTGCTATTGATGTTGGCCTAAATTTTTCTTTCTCTCTTTGATTTTATCATTCAATCTTTCTCCTTGATTATATCATAGACTTATTTCTTGTTGTCAGCTAGTATTTTGAATTTGAAGAGCATCTGGGATATTTGTTATACGTTTGGGTATTGGCTGCCATACAGGATTTACCTCTTGTTCTGTATTCTGAGCTGCATAAAGCAGATTGCATGAACAGAATGTTTTAAGACAACCAATTCTCACCCCAAACTACAATTTTGATAATAAACCACAGAAATTCTCAATTGGCATAGCTCTGTGATTGAGAGTAAGTCTGTTTGGGGTGTGAGGGTTAGACCAAAAAGGTGGAACCTACGGTGAGTAAATTAACTTCCCAGATATACTGTATTACTCTTTGGTACATCTAATTTGTATTATTCTTGGGCACTGTGCACTGCTAGGACAAGTTTTGACACAGTGCCCCCTATTCCCCTTCCCCTATCTTGGAATACATGCTCCTCCTCATTCTCTTCCTTGTCAAAGCTGTGTGTTTTGGAAGTTACTGAGTTGGTCTTCTTTCCATGACATTTTCTTCCTGAAAGGTGGGAAGCTACAATGATTGTGCCTCTTTATTTTGTTGTTTGCCTGTTTTTACCATATTGAAACCCTCATAGTGTAGGGTGCCCAAATATCATCTCAAGCATTCACAATGTGTGCAAACCTGTGCAAATGTATTTGTGATGAAAGATCCAGTGTAGATTGATACTGTACTTTTATTTGGTTTTGTGTGACTGTTGTTATTTAAGCTTTGTTTATCATGGGTGACGTGGCCATGGTAATTTTATTAATGGCCAAGAAGCGTGAAAGATAAATTTCATACGCTTCAAGTTATCACAAGTTAATGAGATGTTTTATAAATTCCATGAGAACCTTTGTATTGTATTTATTGTGTTCATATTTTGCCATGGTGTATATGGTTTGGTTTCTCTTTTCTTACACACCTCAAAATGGCAAATATCAATGGCCATTTCTACCTTTTTCACCGCATAAAAGTGGTTCTCATGCTATTTGACTATTGAGGTACTTTAGTGTTCAGTGTTTTGTACAGTGACAAATAACTTTCTAATCTTATTACTTCCTTCCAAGAACCTATCGTGTCCATCACACTGTAAAGTACCATGCGTAGTCTGAAGTGTAACTCCCACACACAGTGCTGTAGACTATAATTCTTACGCCTATATTAGTGACTCATATTATCTACCGTGACTTTTGCAAATTTTTACGGACGGAGGAGCGTCATACCTGGTTGAACAAGTACTCAAAGGAAAATATCATTAGTGCCTATGAGAAATAGAGACATGGTCAAGTTTCATATTCTTATCCCATTGAACAGAGTACATATGGAAGTTGACAGTCTTTTGGTAATTCAATTTCCAGAAGGTAAAAAGCTTGAAGAAATAAGTGTTGTAGGAATGAATTCTTAAACTAGTACTGTCAATGTGGAGAGAGATCATTTTAGAAGTGACAGAAATTTGAGAAGTGTAGTTTAATTATTCTGGTGTATAAAATCTTGTAAAATTAACAGAATTGTTAATATAGCAGCAATGAATGCATAGTTCAAGGTTATACTGTATGCCCTATGAATCATGGAATTGCACTGCACAAAGCTGCCTGGGGACTATTTTTTATTTTGGCCCATGAAACAAAAAGAAATTCTTGAGACTTCAAATTTTATTGAACCATCAAGTCAGTATTGGGGCAAGAGGGGGACATGACTTTATTATCAAATAATTACTGTGCAAAAATAAAATTTTAATGGGCTACTTCTTAAATAATGGAGGGGACATGTTGACCCAACCTCCTTCCCCCCACCCCTGAATGCCACTCATCATCAGTGGTGCAGTCTGTCATGGCAAAAATGTTTAGACAACTTCCATTAATATAAATTTCAGGTGTGATGTTCTACATGATGAATGTATGAATTGTAACTCGGCCCTCCTTCAAGATTTCATCCAAATTGAAAAGGAAATTTGTTACATACTGTAAGATAGCAAGGATGTGCCACTGATTGTTATCCAAGAAAACGTATGTTATTTTGAAGTTTAATTGTCATTTGTGAACTAGTACCAAACCCTAGAAAGCTTTAGTGCATAATTACACACAAAGTATGGAGGTACCATTAGCTGTGTGCAACACAAAGTAAAGGTGAATGCTATCAGTCAACAGTTTTATTGTTGAAGCAAAGCCAAAGTACTCTACTACAGTGGTTGAAGAGAGATGGTGGTTTTTTTGTGCAGAACTCATTGCACATAATTTGTACTGATACATACGCTGTACATGTGCCACAGGAATTTATCAGGATCTTGGGCAAAGTGACAGTTGGGGCAGTGGTATTGAACTTTGACACTGTCCATTGTGTCATAATGATTATCCCATACCCAGTGCCTCATTTCCTGTACGGAGGTTGATCAAACACATGGTAGTATAATTCCATGAATAAGCCACTAAAGAGGGCATGGATTATTAGCCTTCATGGAATTACTGTATGGTTAATTGTCATGGGACAGTACTGTACTTGAAATCATACATACAGTACTGTGCAGCATATAAGATTCTGAAAAGGGTGACTTTGCCCAGACCACCTCTTCCAGAGATTTCTTGGAATAATTGCAGGTTATGCTAAAAATTGCTTGGAAATACCACTTAGGAATTTGGTGGTTTTCTTTGATAAAAGATGATGCATACAGCATGGTTGGTCTCAACTTTTGAAATGTGGTTGGAATGGTTTGGTCAGGCTTTTGAGAGCCTCAGACAACCTTTTGTGAAAGTGATGTATGTGGCTGAAGGTGTCTTCTCAAACATGCTATTTTACATATTGTGTCTGCGGTTTATTAGTTTCTGATGGTGGTATGATAAACCTTGTCAAAGGTACACAGGCTATATAAATTGATGCATTCCGTGTTAGTATATGGTTTGCTAGGAGTTCGTAACTTGAGAAAGGCAAAATGTAAGAAAAAGGGATTGTTTTGAGGATGTTCTAGAAGCACATAACTCTTTTCACTGCAATATCTTCTTGACAGAGCAAGGTACTTATTCACACATCTTGCATCCTCTGCCTTTGTACACTTCATGGTGACCTATAAGTATTATATTACAGCCTTCAGAAGGCAGAGCTGCCAGGTGTTCCTATTTATAGGAGGAACAGTTCCGCTGTTTTGCACAAAAATTTACTCTGTTCCGATTTTCCAATGTCATGTTCTGATTTTCAATATCACTTGAATCATGATGATGTGCAATATTAATGTTAAGGTAGGTTTTTAAATCTGACAGCCAGAATATAGGCTTTGTCATGGAATTAACCAATATGTTATTGAGGGATTAAAAAGCCTTCTAAAAAAACCCTTAACTACTCAAAATCCAGTGCTTTTCCCACTTGAACCCTCCAAGGGTCCTAAGACAGGTCCCAAACCCTGCCTCTGGAGTTTTATCCTAGCATACACATGCTTGGTGTTCCTCCTTTGCAATCTGGCATGTTGGCTGCTCTGCAGAATGGCACAGCTAGAGAATGTGAGAGATTTGGTTGGCAACCCCAGGCCTCCCATCCTCCATCCCACAAATCCTCAAGCTCTCCTAGGGGTGTCCGAATAGAAAATTCACAAATGAAAATGTCATATTTGAGGATCCATTCCATAAATGACTGGAGTCTTACTTCCTTTCAGCCCCTTCCCCCATTAAATATTTAGGTGGGTTTCATCACCTTGCTTGTGCAAACCAGTTATATGTGATGTTTAGGTTGAATATGTAATATGTAGCCTTTACTCAATCTGCAGACAATACCAATTTGATATAGATTTCATCAGTGCAGGTCAGTGTAGGTTTCAAGACTGAATGGCCGGCCCTCCTGGCAAATCAACTCCTGTCTGGAAATTTGAACAGCCAAGACTGGCTTCATAGTTAAACTGGTAAGGGATTTGCATGTACTGTAGAGCAGGAGTTGGGTTGAAGTCCCAGTGGGGGTGGTCAATATTTCTTTGATGCAGATTTTAAGTTTGATCTATTCTTCATTTATATGTGATGTATGTGTACCTGGTCACCCCGCAATAGATGTAGTACAGTATGTTCAAAATCCCCAGTGGTCTCAGTGGTTGATGGATCACATACTGAAGTTTCTCAAGCTAGGTACAGTAGCTGGTTTATTCTTAGTCCTTGAGGACACATTGATCAAGTAGTATTTACCTACCAACATACTATCTCTTTGTTCTAGGCAGGATGCATTGCAGTGATCACAGTATGAGGTGCCCCATTGCAGAAAAAAAACATGACAAAGCTAGATTGTCTACATACTCTTCTAGCATGCCATGTAATATTAATGTTCAGTTCAATGATAAAAATGTTGCATGATTCCCAGAAGCCATTAATGAAATAATTATGATAGATATGACCACACTTAATCTAAATAGGGTAACTGCATTTTTCTCTAAACAGTAAAGGGACTGTGTGTTTGGTCTAATGGTAGAGCATCTGCCTCTCACACGGAAGGCCCTGGTTCGATTCCCAGGTCGAGTCATACCAAAGACTCTAGAAAGGGAAGCCTACTGCCGTTGTACGTGATGCTCTGCATAAGCAATGGAGTAGGGAAAACAGTCCAGTGAGCCACAACTGGAAAAAAGGCTGTGGCTGGCTCGACTTGAACCAATAGGTTGGAAACTGGGCCGTAAAACTCTAACTAACCTAAACAGTATAGCTGGTGGCGCCCTCTTGTAGTATGTAAAATGTTCTTCTCTAAAGGTGTCCATCTTTCTTGGTTTATAAAGAGTTGATTAAGTAAAGGAATGTACCATTCTTTCACAATGTGTAATGTATTTGGAAGCTTCTTCTTTTAGGTAAAATGAGAAAGAAATTTCTTTTATGATCAGATGGGACTTCATTTAATATTCGTAGTTTTGACAGATAAACTGTGAGATAGAAATGCAGTCTCGCTCATTCATGATTTAAAATTAATCATTATCACTGCGCACACATTTAAGTCATCGCTTCACTCTTCGAACCCAAGTTTTATATCATGTGATCATAGCTTAGGAATGGAACTCTTCCCTCTCATGATTTCTGCTCAATTAAACTGAAGGTATGGTGACTGGCTTCTGAGTTTTGTCATACAGAAGATGAAAATGTATGATAAGAATGGTATGAATTAAGCTGCCTGGAATTCCCTGATGGGAAGCTAGGCCTCTGGTGAATACATACATTATAGTATAGAAGTCAAGAAGTGTAATATGTGTGGATTGAAAACTTTCCTGGGAGCCTTGCTTTATGGAATGAGCTTGAAGAATTGACATATTTCATTAAAGCCTATCCCAGGCATCCAATAAAAAGATGAAGAAAAAAATTAGTAGAAAGAAAAAAGAAAAAGTTGCCTAAATGTTATCTAAAGTAAAAGAATAGGAGTGAAAATTTATTTTTTGAGAAAATTTTGACTTTTGGCCATATTTTCCATTTTAAGGGCATGTTCGTACTATGCATGCATGAGGTTTGATTTTCATCATGATATTACCAAATCTGCAATATTAGTTGGTGCATGTTTTAAATAAGATTAAATCGATTGTATGAAATTCATTAAAGAGGCTCATTGAGTTGATATCTATAACTTAAGGAGCGTGTCAAAGGGTCCCTACCACATAACAATGCTTATAGTTAGCACAACAAGCCAAGTTTCAAGTCCAAAAGTCACAGAAAACGTTAAAATTTTGAATTTTCCGGTGTCCTGACTTGTAACAGTTTTGTACATAATTTGAAAAGTGTCTGGTCACGAATTTTGAAAACCGACTTCAACCGTTAAGTACTCACTCAAAAACAGTCATTTGTATACATAGGTATGAGGATTGTCTAAGATTGACCATTTGTCATTGGTATGTGAAGAAAACTTAACAGCATTGGAAAAATTTGTTGAATTTCATGAACCAACTCAATGAGCCACTTTAAGTAGATGTTATCATTGTAAAAGTAACTGTCAACATAAGCAAGCAATGACTCCTCATTAATTTCACAATTGTGGGGGAAAAATATAGTCATGTGATTGTCAACAGCTGATTATGAAATAGGATTGTGCACTATGGTTTACAGATTAGGGTAGGGTCATTGCCAGGGCGTGGCATTTGGGGGCACAACAGGTTAGTGATCACTGTCTGGGGGGAGGGTTCTAGGGGTAGGGGGTTCTTCCTCCCTTAAAGTTGGAAAATATTTGCCTATCTGAGAGGGCTAACATGCAAAATGGTGGACTTTCTGACATGAATTCACTGTTACAGATGACACAGTGGCATGATAATCTACTTCGCTCCTACTTACCTCACCTGTTTCACAAATGGGCCTATTGATATTAATAGGCCCATTTGTGAAACAGGTGAGGTAAGTAGGGCCCGTAGATTCACAAACCACAGGTAAGTTTTGCTGAATGTGTGTGTGGTACCGGTAGGTTGCTCAAGTTGTTTGTGTGTGTGTTCCATTTTTCCATTTCCATTTTTTTTGGGTGGGGGAGGGCACATGTCCCCCTTCCGCCCCCTATTATATTCCAAATTATGTCAATGTCCCTCAAACTCACTAGTTTGGAAGTCTATGAGTCTGGGAAACAAATAACACCATGGTGACCCTACCTGCGGAGGGTGTCCTAATGTCCTTCATCTTTTATTTTCCTTCTCCATTTTTGTCTTGCTCATGTTTGAACATGTTTTTGGCAGTCTGACAACAATTTGGATAATTACAAATTATTATTCGGGCCCTAAAATTCATTGGGTGATAGGAGGTAAATATTGTCCCTCACACATTCCCAAACCATGGGAATTTGGGGTATTTCATGGAGTTTTAGCAAAATATAAAGAAAAGCCTCACATTTATACATGTGTCTTTCCTAGCTACCATTCCTATGTAAACTATTACCCAGTACACTCTTCAGTAAACAGTAAGTAGCATGCTACATGGAATCAACCATATTTGAATAGCAAAGGTTCATTTTTGTGTGAACTCAACACTAATACCATGTAAGAATTGGTACCTGGAATGATCCTCACTGGGATATCTGTCCTCACAGTGACCTTAGTTGCTCTAAATAACCTGATACTGTTAGAGCTACTTACCCTTTGAATTCAAGGAATTATTTTAGGAAGCACAGGAAATATCTCCTTATCCATCCTGTTGATATATCAGTAAATGCTGAAATATTATCAAAATAAAACACCACATCGAAACCTTTGGGACTAGATCTGTCAAAGTTGAAATTCTTCGAAAACTTTACATCCAACTGTACAAAAGGCTCCTTAAAGAAATCAAAAGTCCCTCAGAGGGGAGGGGGCATCAATTTGGATTACTCTTGTACTGTAGGCTGGTAACACAAATAAACTGCTGTGCCCTCCAATAAAAAAAATTGCTCTGGGTACAAGTGTAGCTACCTGATATTTTGTACAAATGCTGTTACTACAGTTGGGTCCATATTGAGAGTGGCTAATTTTCAGCCTCATTGGACTGTGGAAAAGCTTTGCCAGAATATGAATATCAATTATACAGTTTGGGCTCCCTAATTTAAGTCATAACTACAGAGTTATTCAAAGTGTTTGAAACCATGGGAACTTTGATCTGTCGACCTTTTGCAACCCATTGCAACTGGTCAAACCCTTGCAAGTTGGAACCCATTTCCTCCAAGAGGCAACGTTCCCTGGGAGGTTTTATGAGGTGGGAGGAATCACAAGAGCTTGCAAAAGCTGGTCACTAATTTGGCAACAGTACTGACTTCACTCTCCCTCCTCTCTCCCTTTCATTGTTCTACATTCAGTTTCAGTACCTTATTCTTTATCTTTGATTCTTTTTTTAAGTAGGTGTTGCTTCAAAGGCCAATTCTCTTATCCCAAACAGTACCAATTCTCCTAACCTTCTTACTTAAAGTGACTCATTGAGTTGTTTCATGAAGTTCAACAAATTTCCCCAAAGTTGTTAAGTTTTCTTCACATATCAATGACAAATGGTCAAACTGAGACAATGCCTATGTCCTACATACAAAGAAATGTTTTTTGAGTGAGTATACTTAAAGGCTCAGTTTGGTTTTCAAAATTTGTGACCAGACACTTTTTCAAATTATGCACAAGACCGTTACAAGTCAGGACACCACAAAATTCGAAACTTTGACTTTCTTTATAACTATTGGATTTAAAACTTGACTAATCATGTTAATTATACACATTTTCAAATGGTAGTACCCTTAAACACTTTCATCAAGTTATTGATATTAACTCAATGAGCCCCATGAAGCCCCTCCAACAATTCTCTGAAATTCAGCCTCATCCAGACACAAGCTCAGTTTATTGCTTTAGGGTAGTGTAAAAAAATTCAATGTGTGTAATCAAAACACTCTCAGTACAGTTCATGCTGTGTAATTAATATAAACTTTGGTATTCTACATTGTTTGAATTAGATGTCAATATAGGAGCTAAGCCAATTGAGAATTTTTGTAAAACCCTGTAAGAATTGTTGTTTAGGGTGAGAGGATTGGTCCTTTAAAGCCTTACATTGTTTTGAGTGACCGCTTCTGGAAATTGGTTCTTTACCTGTGTACTCCCAGTTTTTCCGTGGTTGAAAAATAAAAGCAAATGTTTGCACATATGTAGCAATTTGTGGTATGTAATAACTGATGTATCAAAATAATCATTTCCTGAAAACAGAAAGCTGAGAAATCATTTATGCATGGTTTTAGTTAAAGCAACCCCAAACCCCAATGGGTACCCCATTTTTTTTTACTCTAGATATGACAGCATTTCTGACATACAAGAAGGAGGCCACCTTATGACCTTTGAAGAAAATTTTAGAGATTAATTAAAAGCTAATAGCATGTGATTCACTACCATTCTATTTCCCTTTACTGTCCTCTCTAAAAGTTTAACTTCATACTTTATCTGGCTTCCATCTTGCCAACAAGGAAGCTGCCTGCTGACTCTACTGACCTTATTTAAAGGGCAACAGCAGATACCCCAAACTTATTACTGAAGCAACAGCTAAGTCACACAATGTTTCTTTTTTATCTTTAAAGTATCATTCATAATATTTTAGGACTTCAGTGCTGCATATTTAAGGTAAACAAAGCAGTTGCTCTTTGTAAATCATAACCTTTCAGAGGAGTTCAAAAAAATTGTCATGTGACCCTCAAGAGCAAATCATAAATCAGGACAGTCTAAGTAATTCCAGTTGCAGTGACTGCACATCACCTCTTAGTCTTTAATGGTTGTTAGCCTAATCTCCAGAGAATCATGAAAGAAACTTACTTTAGTTTACAAATGAACATACTTTAAATGGTTTGTATCATCTCGTAACAATGGATAGATCAACATGGAAACATTGTCTTGTACATTCTTCTACAGTACCATGAAATATCAAAAATTGTCACAATTATCACAGACTATTAATCATGTGCCCCAGACAGCCTACTTATCTGTCAAGCATTAATAGCATTGTGTTATGACCAAGAGGCACACTCCTTCCCCAATGAATATGCCAGCCTCAACAATGTCATCAGTCGTCTTCTGCGTATGGTATGATTTGTCCTTTCAACTTCCATTCCAGGAGTCTGTGAATATTTTTTTGAATACTTTTTATGGCGATACTGTATATATTTTAAGTCTCCACTAACCAAGTGTTTCTGACGCATCTGTCAGTTGAAGTGTGTACAGCCTGAGTAGTCTTACCTTTCGTCAGTGGGCCTCCTCTGTTGGTGCTTACTTGGCTTTTAATTAAAAGCAATAACTGTGTTGTGTCAGGTATGTTAGCTTCACAAAAATGTTGAGAGAAGCTTGTAGAGTTCTTTTTGATGGAATTGTTTGTTTAGGTAATCTAAGAATAAAGCCTGCAAAGCGGGCTGAACTTCCAGTCCTATTTCACTAGGATCACATATGGAAAGGTACAATCTAAGTATGCAAGAAGTACTCCTAAAGTTGGTTTGATGTATTCCAAGTCATAGAAGAAATACATCAAAAACAATACAAAAAAATTATTGGAATTATTGTAAATGCTTTGACACAATTGATCCTTAAAAAAGAACAGGACCTGTAACAGGGTCCAAGGATCTATTGTAGGATCCATAGCCCTGGGCCTTTTTTTTTTTGTTGACTATTTTGTGTGAGGGGAAAGAGGACATTTCCATTGTTTGACACTCTTTGTCTGTTGTCTCTTCAGCCATTGGGTGGGGATGGGGACAGGAAGGGGATAATTTCCAGTGCTTTTGTTTATTTGTACCCATCCATACTATCCTCTCAAGAGACTTTGAAAAATTAATATACCAAAAAATGAAATCATGCAGGAAGTATTGTACCTGTAGTACATTGTCCACTCAAATGCTGGCTGAAATGCTGATTTGCCATCTCTGACATATAAGCAATTTTGGAACAATCCAGAGTTTTGTGTGATTTTCACTGCTGCTTAAGTCACTTTTAAAACAGAGAGTACAATTGTATTCATACATCCCTACATTTTCCTGACAAAGTAAAATAAAGTCAGATTTCCCTTTTCTCTCTCTACAACCCCCCCCCCCCCCCCCGCCCACCTTGTCTGATTCCTCTTGCAAATCAGCTGGTTTCTCCATTCCTTTATGCAGTTTATGTACACCACTGTGAATACAAGCCATCATTTTTCTTGACCACCTCCCAACTGAGATGTTAATTTTAATTCCATGGATGGAAAAGGTTGGGAAGCTGGGAGGCCCCTTTGTGGAAAATTAGGGCATCTGGAAGGAAATTTTGGCAATTAAGGGGAAATTTCCATTTTCTGTACATGAAAATATAGGGAGAAATATGGGAAGTTCTACTCCCTTCCGGGGAAATAATTTTTGGCTATTCCTTGGAAATGAACATTTTTTTCAGCTCTGATATTATTCTATCTTTGTCTTTATTTCTTGTTAGGCTACACAACTGTTTCTCAGTCATCTCAATAACATTCGGGAGCAGTATGGAGTTACTCCAGTATCATGGAAGATGGCAGTGCGGTTTTTAATGGCAAGGAAGTTTGATGTTCAAAGGGCCCTGGAACTTTTTAGAAATCATACTGTAAGTATAATCTACTTCACTCCTACTTACCTCACCTGTTCCACAAATGGACTATTCCATTTACCGCGGAATACTAAGTGGCAATGTCTTCTGTAGGTGGCTCTATAGCCCAATAGGAACCAACCCTGAACACACCCTTGTTTCATTGCCAGCGGAATGCTAAAGTCACGTTTAATTAGCTCTCTCGTTCTGGAACTTTTTAGAAATCATACTGTAAGTATAATTCCAGTTATGACAATGCAGTTAGTATGATTCCAAAACAGGTGTGGAATTTATCTTAAGCAAAACTTCCTGCAAGAAATTGCCAAATTGCTAGCCCCCTCCTCTTTGTATTTATTCATCTGCACATTTTTGTAATATCCCTGTCTTCTGGTTCCTTTTACTTTTTGATGAGTAGAGACTTGAGAGATGGGTGACCAAGGAAGCAACAACTGGCAGTGTCTGTGTTATTTCAATCATATTTCTTTTGCTGTTGTTGTGATTGATTTTCACCTCCTATTCAAACAGAACATACTACTTGATATAACTGCAACATGAAGCTAAATTAGTGCAAAATTGTGTGATATCCAATGATAGTGCTGCACTTATGGGTAATACACATTGGTTTTCCCTGAAAATTTGTTCTGCACCCACCCTTCTTTGATGCCATTTCTTCATCCCCCCTCTCCCCCAGTGCCTTATCTGGCTATCTGGTGGTATAGGGTTGGTAAAAAAAATGCAGTATATTGGTACAGTATTCCACTTAATGATAGGATAATGAGGTATTTCTTTGGCAAATTCAGCACAGTTTGATTATGTTTGATAGTATTGATACAGTTCCAAAGCTCCTGTCTTTTTATAGTGGAAAGTTACTGTGAAGTGGTGACTGTGCCTAACATTATGAAATTTTAAACTACAGTCTTATCTATGGTCTCTTCTGTGAAACAAATACATTTTGCAGAAACCTTCTCTTTCGATATCATGCACTCCAGTTTGCCTTCAAATATTTGAGCAGGCATCTTTTTGCAAAATTGTGTGCACTATATGCATTTTTCCCTGCTGGGAAAAACATTTTAGGTGCCTCTGTGACAAAATTTCTATGAGGCTATCTGTATCATTTTAAGGTGTCAAGCCTATTCAAAGGCGATATTGAATTACTTTATATCCAATCAGTCCGACAGTCAGTCTGCATGAAAATTGAGGCTGTAAAAGTAAAGCAATGAAAGGAGGAAATACAGCAGTCTCTCTTATGCTGTCTGTGTGCATCCTTATTTGAGATGGATTTTACAGTGTCACTGTAAGTTTACCTGTTTTATTCTGCAATCCATTTGGGGAATTTTTTCCCCTCTCAAATTACATCTCTGTAGTCTGTACTTCTTGTAAAGTACTCCTCCTTCCCTTTTCCTGAACTTTCTGTCATGCAAAGAACTATGCCAATTAAGAATTTCTATGGAAACGTACAATTATCCCCATTTGGGGTGAGAGTTATCTGCCTTAAAAGTATAGTGACAACTTTACCCTCAGGTCCAGGGGTGTAACCAGTCCTGGCCATCCAGGGGCAAGACTCAAGAGGTTTCCTGATTTTGTACTTGTTTCTGATTCTTTCCCTTTTTCCTGCCCATCTTCCTCCCTTCTCATTTCCCCTCTTCCCCCTTTTGAGGCATGGGGGGGGGGTTAGGGGGAAGTTGCTCCCTGGCCACTCCACAGGTTGAGCTCCTGCTTAGGTCATAATCATTTTCCCCCACCCCCTTACCTTTTTTCAGCTTGGTTGTAACTTGTTTCTTCCGTTTTCATGTACAGTAAAATGTTGAACGATACATAGTGAATAAGTGTTGGATCGTCCAAAGGTATTACAATATTGGGTTGATTATTTTTGAAAGTAGCATGCTTCAATTCAAGGCTTGTAGGACATGCTTTAATCAGTGAATAGGACAGGATTAGCTTCATACTTGAACCTAGGGATGCCCTTCTGTGTCTACAGTCCTACCTGTTTGAATCAATGCCATATTGTTTTACACAACATCCTTTTAGTGGTGTCTGGCATGCAAGTTTTTTCAAAAGCAGCTGTCTATTTTTACAAGTGAAATTGAAAGAAGCAGTAAAATGATCAAAGGCTGAAATTTTTCATGGAGGGGTGCTGAATAGGACGTGGGATGTCCAGGGTTGTCCAAATGGCACTTATGATTGAGAGCCTTTATGAACAGGAAACTGATCTTGAAATTGTCATCCCTATTGAAAGTGTAATCATACTGTAGTGAATAGATTTTCTGTAACTAAAAAAATCCTGTTGATATATTTGGCAAGTGACACTTGGTGTACAGTTACATACATTCACTTGTCAGTTATTTAAATTTGATGGTAACAAACCAGGTAAGGTTAGGGAAGCTTGTTGATATTTGCTGCAAAGCTATTTTTTTTCTTTGGGGGGGGGGAGAGAATGGGGTGAGGACGGGAGGACCTTTTCCAATAAAAAAGGAAAAGAATATGAATGATTGATGAGAAAAAGTCCTGGCAACATTCACTTAATACAGTATATGTTCCTACCCTTTGCTATGAGCTAAAATGCATTCTTTCCTGAGTGAAGAAGGGAGTCACTCAGGGATCATTGTAGCACTACTCTCCCATTTTAACTCGAAGTCTGTTTGCTGACTGGCTGATTTTTTTTGGGGGGGGGGGTCAAAATTTTTAAACGTTCCAAATTAAATGGTCTTAACTTTAGTGGCACATGAGATTGTTTCAATATTGTTGAACCCCACCACCACCTCAGTCCCTGCTAGACTTGGCACCCCCAAATATACCTCTTGAACAATACCTACATTGACAATATTAAACTGCTCACTCTAAAATTCTTGCAGTTGGGAACTGTGTAGATGAAAGTTGTCTTTTAAGCTGGAAATTGACCAGGAGATTGAGGGTGAAGGAGAAAGGGGAAGGGTGATATGGTCTAGGAACCTTGTTTCTCACCTATAGTAATCATTTAGAACTGTGGTAAATGTTCATCCCAGATGTTTATGAGTTACGTGAAGGAAAAACACTGTTGTTTGTTTATAACTGGAAGATCCAGCTGTGTGACAAACCTAAGGCTTAGTCTCTGGAATCTCACAACACTCAGCATTACATGTTACCTCATATTTACTATTTGGCTAAATCGCAGATTAGCCTTTTGTTTTCCAGTCTGTTTTGTCACATACTCCAAGTTAGGTTCATTGGGTAGTGCTACCACAGATATGGGGTTAAATATTTCACATCTGCAATTACTGCAAAATGTTAAAAATAGAAGTCATCAGCTCCATATACACCTGTTACTTGGATTAATTATGGCAAACAACAGAACCATGCAATCTGAGGTGGATTTAAATTTGCTAAGCACTGCACTCCTATGTGTAGTAACTTTTTACTCTTTACTCCTGTGCTTCTTTGCTGCCTGCACTGTTGAGCTGGAAAAGTCTTCCATCCTTCCTATACGTGGATTTCACACTAGTCACAGAGTCTAGGCCTATAAAGTATTATTGTTGTATCTACTATTGCATGAGCCAGCCAGGCGCCCCCATTACAAACACATTCCATTCTCCATGTGAGGTTCAGAATGGGCTTTTTTTGGTGGTGAAAATAAATTGTCTTTGTTGTAGTCCATAGCTTAGGCTTACTAGCCTAATGCTGTCATACTAGCAATGTGCATTGGTACTACTGTATATGTACTCTTCCCAATGTACATATCATGTCAATCGTCTATTCTTTTTTGTCATCTTATCATGTTCGCTAGCATTGAATATTACTGTAGGGTGCTTTTATCACTGCAGTATTAAGTCTTGTTTGACAAAGAACATCAAAACCAAGTGTGATAAAAATAAAAAACAAAAAAAAAAGAAAAACCAAAAAAAAAAAAAAAAAAAAAAAAGGGAACCAAACAAGTGTATCAAGTATATGCTTCCCTGTACAGCTTAAGTATTCCATGTACACTATTACAGAGTTTCTAGTTTGGTATCATGTTTCAAAGTGAACACTTTAGCTGGTACTGATGTTGTTATGTTTTGTTTAGATGGTCAGTTTATCAGATCTTTGCTAGTGTGAAGGTTCCTTCAGGTATGGTACTTTGTGTTCAAGTATGTTGACCTGCTTAAAGAGCAAGAGCAGTTACTCCAACTTGAAGTAGAGTAGGGCTGTGGATGTGTAGCGTTTAATCGCTAAACGATCGCATGTTAGATAAACGTTGAGTACAAGCTATAAGCAATTAATCGCAAAACCTGTTTTTTACAGTTTTTTATCCTTTTGTATACTCTAATGATCTATGGTTTTTGTTAAATGGAACATTCTGGACCTATTTGAACCTTGTCGGCTTCAAAGTTTCAGAATAATATGATTTTACCTTGCAAGATAACAACTATTATTTTTTCAGCATTACATTCAGTATCAATCACTACATACTGAAATTATTTTTTTGGTGATCAGGTAATTGCGATTAATCCCCAAATGATCGCAAATTTTTGAGGTTAAAGGTTTAGTTACTTTGCTAAACGTTCACAGCCCTAGTAGACTGTACTGTTTTATGATTGGCTGTTGAGAGTCATGTGACAAAAAATTTTCTCTTCAGATGTGAAAATTACTTGCAGTAACTGCTTGTTTTACATTGAATATGCTAAATCAAAGTTAAATGTGATAAAGGATACTTTAAAGAGTAATAAGAGGAAAACCGTGAGATTAAGGTGTTGCTTCAAAGTAAGTTTGAAGGGACTGCTTTTGACCTTTAAACCTGTTTAAGTCAGGCTTTGAATTTTGAGGTGGGTGAGTGCAGTGGCACATCATCACTTAACTCACATCATAATGAGGAGTGCATTTTACAGGCTACATTTGAAATATTTTGAAGCATTTAAACATTTAAGCAGGCCAAAAGGGGGCATGGGTACTCTTTCAGGACTCCTTCTGAGCATTTTTCTAGACAAGCTGATTTTCCCTGACTATACTTACAGAGGTGGGGCTCAAAGGCACATGCTGCTGTGGTTATGTAAAGGTTTTTCAATTTCAAACATTTACAACACAACCTCGCTGAGGTCTTTTTTAAAGTGTACCTCAAGCAGTTCAAAAATATATGTGAAACAGCATGAACAGTGAATTCCAAGAGTCTAACTCCCATCTTCATAAAATATTCCTGAGCTGGGATATAAACAAATCCAATTATCGCTTGTTTTAGTGACTGTAGGCAGCCATCAGTGGGGTCCATCAGGCTTTAATCGTCTTCATTTATTGTCTGTACGTGAATTTCAAATCCTCATATTCAGTGAAATTGAGAAAACCAAGATAGACCTACACTTTAGTATACAACCATCCATGGCACAGGACGGGTGAGGAAAGAAATTCAAAAATTAAAGGTGATGGACCCCAGTAATGGCCAACGAAAATCAGACCATCACAATCTGTCCGGATTCGCCTATAAAATGTTGCAGTAAGTTTTCTTAAATAAAAATGGTCCATTGCACAATAATTTGTGATGTCATTGTTGTACTACTCAAATCAGAGTCTTTGTATTTCTTTGCTTTTAACTGAAAGTTGCTGCAACTTGTACTGAGGTGTGATAGTACACTTATTGAGTGATGTTATTAATTGAGCCCTCTCTATGCAAGCAAGCAGGGAGTGTTCGAGGTCATAATAACGTTTTTATCTTTAAAGGGAAACAAAACAGAAAATGAAAGTTGTACAACAAGAAAGTCACAAGTGATTGGGCAGTGGACTTATTTCTTTTAAGTGTATAAGTTTCAACATTTGGCTAAACAATGTCATATAAAGATGGGAGTTAGACTGTTAGAATGCATTTTTTCATACTGTTTAATATATTGTTAATATACTGTTATATATTTTTGAATTTTTTGACTTGAGATACACTTGAAAGGGAAATAATGGGTAAAAATGCATCAATGTGGTAAACAAAGAAAATTCAATTCCAGTCATCCATTGATGCAGACCCAGTAATAAACCCTAATAACTTCATCTCCTTCATGCAATATTGCAAGAGTAAATGGAAGTTGCATCTTTGAAATTTTTGAAAGATTGGTTGAACAAATTACTTTTCAAAGGGGAAATGCGGTTACCCCCACCTGAAGTAGTGTGGTTGACTGTTTTGTTTTATGATTGGCTCCTGAGAGTCATGTGACAATTTTCTTTCTCCTTAAAGATGACACTTACTAAAAGTTACTGCTTGGTTTACAATGAATTTGCACTATTGATATCATAAAATATTATGTCATTATTGACCTTTGTAAACAAATAGCTGACTTCCTTTCTGTTAGAAACTTATTTCTTGAAAAGTAGGTTACGGTACTGCCTTATTTCAAATAATCTACTCTTCTATAACAAATTGATTTTAGCAATATCAGCTTCTTCTCTAGAACAAATGAAATATTTTCTTTTAAATTGGAAAAGTAATAAATGACTGTCAAACTTTTAAGTGGAAAATCAGTTCTTGTTGTTGGAATTGGGTTGTCAATTCTGATGTCCAACTGAATTTTGAAAAAGTTGTACATAAAAACCAAAAAGGAAGAATATTTTTATTCACATTCATCATAGATTTACTCATAAATTAAACAGGAAGTTCTTCTATTTGCATGCTTCCTATTACAAATCTGCAAAATCAGTGCCCCCAAATATTTTTAGAAATTAATTTACTGATCTTTACATGAGAAGGATGACTGTTTATATAAATGTTAAGTACCTGTTGACCTTTACACAGTCTGCAGAAAGCTAGTTTCTTCAGTATTGACTCAGTTGTCATTTTATCAAAAAGTACTGAAACTAAAGTTTGTCCGGTGTAAATATTCAGATACTTGATTGGCATGGATAAAATATTTAACCTGGCCCTGTTTGATGTTTCATTGGGGGTATCAAAGGTAAGAAATGGATTGCATTTAAATTAAAGGACTAAACCTCTCATTCCAAACTGCAGTTTTTGTAGTAGCCTACAGAAATTCTCAATTGGCTAGCTCTCTGATGTACAGCAAGTTCAAAAAATGCAGAGCACTTACCAAAGCTCATATTGCACAGCATGTACTGAATTGAGCGTGTTTTGATTACACATTGAGGTCTTGTATACTCACCCTGAAGCAATAAACCAAGATTGTGTCAGGATGAAGATGAATTTTATAGAGTTGTGGGCAGGGCCTAAGTGAGTAGGTTGGGAGAATTGAAACTGTTTGGGTTGAGAGAATTAGCCCTTTAAAGATTACCAACTGTAAAATCAGCTATTTTGATACCGAGCAATATGGTGTCATAGTGAGGGATACTGCCAGAGACCCCAAAAAGGTAAGAGAGGGGATTTATTTCTGTCAAACCTCAAGTCCAAATTGATGATGCCCATGGCCAGAGTGATAAAGGGATTCAGGGTATCAGCAGCTTGCTAAAAGGTCCCTGTAATGTACAATCTGTAGGGTTTTGAAGATCATTTATTTTTGCAAGTTCACACTTTGCTGCAGAGGTGACCTTAATAAGAAACCAAGATACATTTATTTATTTTAGTGGAAATTAAAAGGGGGAAGGGGATTTTATCCTCCTTGTTCTGAAAGGGAGAGGGGGACAAACCCCCTGTGATAAAAACACTGAGAGTGTTTGATGTATTGATTATTTAATGAGAGAGTAAGGTGAGAGGGGATGTAGATGAAAAAGATTGAATTAACTTTTTCTGACTTCTTTAATTTTTATTTAAGAATTTAAAAGTCTTTGTTTGGCTCTGAATAATCTGTAAAATCAGTATAGTGTTTCATACATGACTTCTGACGACACAGTATGTGCAGAAGCAAAGCAATGGAAGCATACTAGTGTAGGCCTACAAATAACAAATTACACATTTATGTATTTTACATTGTTTGAAACTTATTTGTGACATCATCAAGTCTCAAAGGTTTGTGTTTTAAGGGCCAAACCTCTCACCCCAAACTACAATTTTGGTATGGGAGTACCCAAATTCTCAATTGGCTCAGCTGTTTGATTGGCAGCTAATTCAAACAATGCAGAGTACCAAAGCTTATATTACACAGGCATGAACTGTACTGAGAGTGTTTTGGTTGTGACAAAGAGCTTTTCTATACTCACCCTGAAGCAATAAACTGACATTGTGACTGGATAAGGATGAATTTCAGAGAATTGTGGGAGGGGCGTTAGTAAGAGGGTTAGGAGAATTGGTACTGTTTGGGGTGAGAGAACTGGGCCTTTAAGTTGATTTTGATGCTAGAACTTTTATCATAGAATGAGGTGATATTTTTTTAACTGTCCATCTGGAATTTTGTGTGCTGTATGTACATGTATGTAGTATGTACAGCAACCTGCAATAGATAAAATTGACGGAGTAAAGAATCCAGCCAAATTGTTTTGGTATACCTAGGCTATTAAGATTTAAGAAAGGTACCCATATAGTTTTTTTTTTTTTTCTCCATTTATTTTGAATATCAATCATCGAGTAATATTCATACATTAAATTTACTTTTGGAATATTTACAGACATTGTATATTAAAGAAGAAAGAACAAAGAGCAAGATGTAATCTTGACATAATATGTACAAAGTATTACTGGTGAAAAAGCTGTGGGCAGTCTGAAAAAGCATTTAGTAAATCATTGTAGCTTACCCTGTTTTTCCTAAAAGGTTGACTTTTGTAGTAAATATACACTCCACTGCTATTGAAAACTTAAACTTATAAATAAATTCCTTCAGTACACGCGGATGGGAGTTTCTTTTACAATTATAAATATAATACTTCATGTGCAGAATATGAAAACTAAAAGCATGAATAAGCTTGTTATCATAGCCAAACAATATATCTTGCTTCGAAAAGAAGAACTGTCTTTTAAGAACAAAGGTTTCGACGTCTAAAATAAAACTAGCGGTTAAACTACACTCCCAAAAAATGTGTTCAATTGTTTCGGTGGCAATGCTGCAAAAGGAACAGTTGGCAGAGTTACTTTTCCCCATAGACATTAACAATAAATTAGTAGGAATAATCCGGTGTAAGATTTTGAACTGAAAATATTGAAGTTTAGCATCGGAAACAGTATAACGGGGATTGTAAAAAATCTACGCCAGTCTTTTTCTGTAAAATTTGGGAACATTTTACTCTGCTTACTCGGTGCAATTGGATTACTTGAGAAACGAGACAAATACAACTTGTAAATAAACTGTGACATGGAGCTAGCATGAATAGCCTTGCTAAAAAAGCTCGACGTATTTATAAAGCCGTTACCATAGCAACCTGACGTCCTCCACATAGGAGGGATCGCACTAACAATCCCCCAATACAATGTAAATGGAAAGGAATCAATACGGAATGCTTGCTTGAAACATTGAAAGGTTAAAGGCCTATTTTCCTCATCAAAAAAATCACTCACACACATAACATTTTTATCTAGTAAAAAGAGATTCATTATGACCTTGTCATCAATTCTAATGTGTGAATTCTTCCAAATTACCTGCTTACCAAAGTTATCTACTGGATGATAAAAAGAAATGTTACACCAAGCCTGTAATATTTTTACGAATGAAATCATTGGCTATACTACTGACATCTTTAATTGAACAATTACATTGGAAAATCAATTGCTTTCCGAACGACCTTAGGTAAAAATCAAAAAAACATTTCCAGATACCTTTCGTGTCACTTGCATAACGCTTTACCCAAGTACATTTCAGGCTATTTACAAATGAAGAAATATGTGTTACCTTCAAACCACCATTTTCAATCGTATTTATCATAACTGGACGTTTAACTTTATCAGGATTACCTGACCAAATAAAATCAAATATAATAGTTTCCAATTCCCTCAGAAAGCTTTCCTGGGGGGTTTCGGAAAACCAAAAAGAGAAAGACAAGTTGCGAGAGGGCACAAGTTTTAACAATAGTATTCTGACCAATAGGAGTCAAATCTCTACATGATCAAAGTCTAAGTACATTTTTGAGTCTTGAAAGTTTTGGTTGATAATTAAGACGGAATAGTTCATTACCATCACCAGTAAAGGAAACCCCAAGCATATGAACCGGGTCCTTTTGTAACCGTCAAATTAAAATTACAAGCAAAAGATGGAATATGGACACTGTAGGGACCCAACGGAAAGAGAGTGGATTTGGATATATTGATGGTCAGACCTGATGTTTCGCCAAGTAGGTTTGAAATACGAAGAGACTCCTTAATAGCGCGTTCACTTCCATCAAGAAAAAAACATGGTGTCATCGGCATATTGCATTAGTTTTACTTCCGTATCACCTAATCAAATACCCTTGATATCATAATTACAATGGACTTTGATAGCAAGGACCTCTGCCACTAAAATAAATAGATACGGGCTTAAGGGACAGCCCTGTCGAACACCCCGCTGTACATGGAAGAAACCAGTCGAGAAACCATTATTGCAAATACAAGTGGAACAGTTTCTGTAGAAAACGTCAATCCAGTTTTTAAAACACCAAAGTTAAAATACGAGAGAGTTTTTCGAACAAAGAGCCATTCTAATTTATCAAACGCCTTTTCAAAATCTACAAGTAACAGAAACCCTGGTAAATTACTACACGAGCAGTGTTCTATTAAGTCTAGGATGAATCTTATGTTTTCCCCTATAAATCTACCTTTTAAAAATCCGGTTTGATGTGGGCCAAGGAGACCCTGAATCACACATTTTAGTCTAGAGGCAATCACCTTTGCAGCAATTTTGTAGTCTGTGTTTAACAGTGTAATTGGTCGATAATTTTGGTACCCATACAGTTACTGTAATTGAAGTCTCGTCTCATGTCAATTATACCTGCTAGTTCTTCATTAGGTTTGACAAATTTTCCTACCAGTGCACTGTGCAATATTACAGATGACAGGACAAGTACCCAAAACAGATACACTAGTACTATGTAGCGACTAAGGAGATTAGAACTAGAAGTGAACCAGTGCCTGCTTGGTGCTCAGCATAAACATACAGAGTGGGGAATACAAGCCAGTGAGGTACAACTGAAAAAAGGCAGTGGCCCCCCAGCCGGTTAGAAATTTAGCTGTAAAACTCCATCTAACCAACTAGACAAGTAAATATTCATTGAGAAAAGTAGACTGATGGACAAGGAATGAAGAAGAAATTTTTCAAAAATGTTTACATCCCAAATGATTATGGTTTGTCACTTTAGTGCAATGCTACAGTACTAAGTAACAATCAGGGGCGCAAATCTCTGTTTGAGAGTGGGGGGGCGAAAATGCTTATGATGTGCCCATGAGTACTAAACTGTGCACGCTTGGCGGGCACCGCGAGCGCGAAGCCCCAAAGGACTCCTGGTGGGATCTAGGGGCAAAGCCCCTGTGGGGGTCCAGGGGGCGAAATCCCCGGAAGCTCTTGTGTTCCGGCATTTCCAAAGCTTCAGAAAAACTGTTTTCGAATGAAAAAAAAACGAAAAAAGGTGACCAAAGTTTTAGGTCTACTCAAATTTTTTTGGGGGCCAAATTACAATTTGGCCCCCCACTTTTTCACTTGAGGGGGCGAAGGCTCCCTTGGCCCCCCCAGGATTCGCGCCCATGGTAACAATCTATAGGTGTGGAGTTCCTGTCCAAAGCCATGCCCATTGGCCAAGGTGGAATTTCCAAGCAATTTTCCACCATGTGCTAATTAATGGAAATCTGTCCATCATTCAAACTTGACAGAAACAATAGTATCAAGGTTTAGTAGCTCTAGATTTGGAGTGGTAAGTATAGTCGCTCGTGAATACACCCACCAGGAAGGTGGGGGGAGTCCTTGAGTTTCAGATTTTCCAGGTGTGCTACAAACCACACTCCTCAGGAAATTGGGGAATGTGGTAGAAGAGCTGTTTTACAAAACTTAAAAAAATTCAGGTTTAACTTCTTCATCTGGCTGTGCAAGAAATCACACTCCTCTGCCTCACAGTGATTTGATGTGAGTGCCGAGTGGTGGTGTGCTATCGCACTTGCACCTCTCAAAATTCAAGGCCTGTGTTGTATGTAATGGACAAACCTGCAAAGTCTGTCACAGGCCAACTGCTCTTCAGAACAAGTACCCGGGTGCCCTGGTAGCTATTGAACAATTTTGCCCCGGGAAGTTTCATGAACAATTTTGAATAATTACTGCAGCATGATATCTTCATCAAATACGGTGTCAAGGAAACAATTTTAGGGGTTCATGCACTAGCTTACTTAAGCCCTACTTGGATTTGGAAAAGGTTGGGAACCACTGAGCAACATTTTGTTACAGCAATTTCATTCATCATTAACATCAAGAGAAAGGAGAACAATTTACACTACTCAGTGCCCTGGAAGAAAAACATATTAGACAAGACGGTTATAAATTAAGGCCTAAAATTCCAACAGAATCAAACCAAGTCAACACCAGTCGAAGACAAAGCTTTCCCTTTTGTAGGATCATCTTTGTGAAGCCACAATAGAATGTTTCACCCTTCATTGGTCATTGTCCCTCACTATCATTGAATATGGTTGGCTAATCTTATCCTTGGTGTAGACTTTGCAAAAGGATAAATTGGGATGTCATTCTTTTTTGAAGGATTTTCAAAAGTCTTTTGGTTCCAATGGGTAACTTTCCTTTGTTGTTCAGTGTCAGAGACCTTCACAGAATATGAATCTCATATAATGTTACCAATTGTTCTAATGTTTACTCCTTAGAGCATTGTTAACTTTGTAAGGGATGCTCCAGCTGTGAAGTGGTAAATGGCTTGTGAGTTTTCCAGGAAAGTATTGTAATTGCTACTGTTTACAATTCTTTGAAAAAGGAATATATACTCAAAATGAAGTATCCTGTTATTGTACAACAAAATGTGTTCCAGCACACATGGGAAAGTTTAAAAGTAGGAAAAATCATTAGAAATAGGTACCATACTGTATATTGCAAGGAATTTAATCATGGAAAGTACATAAAAAATTTTACGTTCATTTCAGAAGAACCTCTCCCAATGCCCCTGACAAGTTACCTGCATGTTCTACAATAGCAATAAAAATAACATTTAAAGTTCAAATAGAAAGTTTCATGGAAATCTTTTATGGAGGGAATTATTCAAAAGAAGTTTCAATAGTTTAAAAGGGATTAGTAATCAGCAATGACCATAACTTTACTGTGAAACATTAATGTTTCAAATTTCTTGGTAGTTTTGTTATGAGTAACATGATATTGTCATTTGGTTTTTAAACCAAACAATCAAACATTGTATTAAAAGGTAGAGAAAGGAGTAAAAACTTTGGCATGAATTAGGTTACATATAAATTCAGTTCAATAACTTGAATGGCCTTGTGCCAGAGTTTGAAAAAGGAATACCATAGTTTAGGAAAAGTGGAACACATTTTTGCTTGGGTTTGATCAGTCAAGTTCATCTACATTGGCTCTCTCTTTGGTCTGTTTTGCAACCCTCTGTTGGAGGCCAGCATTGGGTACTGTGATCAGGTCTAGATGGAAAGCATAAGTAAAAATTACAATTGAAGAGAGGGGGTTTAATATAGAGATATAGAGGGGCGTAAATTCACAAACCAACGAGTTTTGTGCTGAGCACCAGGCACAATAACAGTAGGTTCCATTTTTTAAAGACTTTGGTATGACCCAACCAGGATCTGAAAGTCTCCAGACCTCCATACTGCTAGTTGGATGCTCTAACCACTTGGCTATGCAGTCAGAAACACTGGCAAAATATCTCTTTGTCAAAGTTTTGAAATTTGCATTGTTGGTCTAAAAAATGCCACATTTGTTTCAGCCAAATAGAAAACTCTTAAAGACCATCATTGATGGGGAGTACTGGTGTTGAAATTGCTTTGTTGTCTCTAGTCGATTCTGTAAATTAAATGATTTACGTTTTTTCAAAACCATTCCTTATTCTTCAGTTTTGGAAATTGATTTTCTTCATTATGAAGCTCATTATTCATCCTATGACATTTGCCATCTTAAAAGTGTGAAAAACCTCAAGAATTTTTTTTGCCTTCTTTTGCACTGCTTGGAGCAACTCCAGTTTAATCTTATAGTACTTTCAATCATTAAATTTGAAGTAAATAGGAAAAATCTTTAACATTTTACTGTATGCATTGTAAGGTAGTTCTTTGTCACGGCTGCTCCCTAATTTTAATGTATGCCATGTCTTTTTTATCAAGGTGACTCATTTCCTTCTGTATTCTGGAGCAAGCTGTTTGAATGCTTGCATTTTATAACTTTATTATTTATTCTATGGTTCAAATAGTAATCGCTCTATCTATGTCAATTTTTGTAAGCTGAAATCACAGCTTGAACCACTTTCTTGATAACATGCATTATGGATGCCATCATCGAAGGAAAACCAATTAATTGGTTGAATGGTAAAAAGCTTTAAGCTTAGTATGGACAGGACGGTCTACATTTATGTCAATAAAAAGAACAACTTGAAGTTTGCTTTCTGAATGTAAATGTTTGACAAATATCTTGAAATAAGATTTTTTTTTTACCTACTTTGTAAATTTAACGATGCTGTAAATGTTGGAAAAATTCCCTCCTTTTGCTACAAGTTTTAAGTTTTGCAGTACAGTTTATTGATTGTAAATTATGCATATTGTGAGAGTGAGTCATACTGTATGATGTATTGAAGTTACTTAGCAATTGATTGAATGATGTATGTGTGTACAGATGGGTTGAGAGAATTTTAATATTATCTTTCTGTTCACTCTAGCACAATGTCTATGAAAATATTGTGTCATGTGTTCACTTTATGCATAAGGGTGTCAAATTTTGTCACTCTTTAACTAGAAAGAATGCATTTCTTACCTGTGAAATATACCATTAAAGCTTAGCACCTTTTAGGAATGTTTCATATTTGATAGTACTTAGCTAGAAAGAATGTATTCCCCATGGGATGAATTGGGTGCTAAATGTTTCTAAAAAATATGACTATTTACTACTTTGTCAGCAGAAAAGTTTTTCAGACATAGTAAAAAGAGTATTACAGCAATATGTTAGTCTTGTGTTCATTGTGGGAAATAAAGTGGAGTCTTGTGTGCATAGGGACACAGACTCTCAGGTTTACCATGGTTAGCTAGGTTGTGGGGAAAGTGGAATTACATAGGTAAATATGAGGTAGGTTTCGGGGCTTGTAGATTCCAAAAAAAAAAGAGAGTTTGGGGAGTTTATGTCCATAGACCCTTATCCAATGAACAATTACAAAAACTTGTGTGATGGAGTTGGTGTGCCTGGTTCTTTGCCACAGTGAAATGACATTGGCAAAAATGATGTGTACCAAATACTAGCCCATAATCCTTTGTATATGACACTTCTACCATATGTTTTCAGTGGAAATTGACACTTGGAAATGGGCCTGCTGTGAAAAATGTTAGCCAACCTGCCCATACTGGCTGATTAGATAAATGACTATCTCCTTAGAGCTTCAGGCTTGCAGCTGGGAGGTTGGGAGCTCAAGTCCTGGCTGGGTCACACTGAAGACTTTAAAAAGGAACCTACTGCAGTTGTTCTTGGTGCTCAGTGTGAGCAATGGAGTAACAAAAACAAGCCAGTGATCCACAACTGGAAAAAGGCAGTGGCTGGCTCGACTTTGGTTGGAAACTGAGCTGGGAAAGTCCATCTAACCTAACCTAACCCTGGCATATTATAAGGGAAAATGGTTCTGGTGACTGCTAGTGGCTTTATTGGGCTTAAAGCTTGGTATTATATATCTCAGAAATGCCATGAAACTGAAAACAATTTAATATTAATATCAATATTTACAGAAGTTTATTTCAGAATATTGTTTATAAGTATTCTAGCCATGATATATCTAGCTGTAAAGTCTTTTATATGATAAATGAGCAACAGATGATTTCATTTCTGCAATTGTGACTGTTGTAAGTCTCTCACCCTTATTGATGTGATTGCACTTTTTAGAGCATTTTAATCTTACACTTGAAAGTCAAAACTGCTTGCCACCTTCACCTTCCTTCGAATTGGCATTTTACAGAAAAAGAAAGTGGCATATTTAACTAGTCCAAAGTGAAATGAAAGTTCATTTCAAGTTCATTTGCCAGAAAATGCTAGAAATGCTAGAAACTTCAAATTTCTATTGGCAATGGTTAGACCACTTTCAGTTGAATATCAGTACAAGATTTCTATAATGGGTTACAAGGTATTTAACCAATTTGCACTCTTGGTCTGTAAAACATAGCTCGTTAGCAGCACTTTGTTCACACAGAATAAAGAGGAAATAAAAAGTCTACATTCAAATATAACTCCTTTTGAATATCTGAGATGAAACATTGAATTGATAAGGTTTTCAACCTAAAAGCTAAGGTTTTCAACCTAAAAGCTGAAGCACAAAATTCATTAAGCTCTATAGATTTGCATCATAAGGTGAATAAAACCATAAATCCCATTGTCAAGGGAATAATTTAGTGTTAAAAATTCATGTAGCAGTTTTGCTGTTTCTGGGCTCCCCTATCACAAAATCATTAAACCTCCCAAGTGTTTTATGTGCAAAGTCTTCTGCACAATGTTTGCATTTGTGTAGCAATTTGTCCATTTTGTAAAGCAAAATGTGATGTAATACTTGACAAATTATTCCCTGTTGTCCATGATTTAGTTGTGCTCTGAATCTGCATTTCATCCTTACTAACATGTAAAACATCACTACTGTACTGTAGCTGTATAGTCTTACAATAAGTCACTTCCAAACTATGCAGAGCGGCGTACTCCAATGAGACTGTCTTGCCACCGTGAAAAATTGAGGACTGCCTTTTGTTAACTATTTTAAGAGGAAGGTGCTCACACTAGGCAACTCAAAGTCACAGATCAAAGAAGTGATTATGACAAAACTCTGACATTTAATATACTGGTTCAGTCAATGGTACTCTTTATTTGTTATTTTGAAGAGACGAGGATATGAACTCCATAAAGGGAAATAGTGCGTTTAAAATGCTCCAACATAGAGTAATTATTTTGAAATCATTCAGTTTTAACAATGTACCCCAGCAATAGCGTCATCTTCTTAACATATTTTGCACAAGAAGAGTTATGGAAGTTGCATCTTTTGAAATGTTGAAAGTTTGGGTGAACAAATTATTCTTGAGAAACAAACAACTGAATTTTTATCTTAGAGAAACTTATATCTTGAAAAGAAGGCTGCCTTACTGCCTTATTTGTAATGATTTGTCACTCTTTGCCAAAAAATATTGGTTGCAAAAGGATGAAATTTCCTTGTAAAACAAACTGCTTCATATTTCCCTTTAAGTTTGATTTAAAAATCTTCAAAGCCTTCAATGTTGTTGTTCTTCATATGTCAGTTCTAGTCATGCAAAAAATATTTTTGAATATTAGGAGTCGCATGAGACTGGGTTGTGTTTACTGCTTGGAAAGGAGTTGCAAAGAATGCTACTCTTTGAGGTGTGTCTGAACAAACTTGGTCGAAAGTTGTGTTGCATCTAGTCGCATAGTATGAAGTGCATGTGAATGACTTTGTCACATCGTGCGCTATATTAAAAGCATATTTTCATCATCCCAAACAGTTCCAATTCTCCCAACCTACTTAATTCTAGCCCCTCCCACATTTATATAAAACTCATCTTAATCCAGGCACAATCCTAGTTTATTGCTTCATGGCTTGTCCCATTGGCCATACAAGTCCATAATGTGTACTCAAGACACTCTCAGTGCCCATGCTATGTAATTTAGCTATGATGCATTGTTTGAATGTGATGCCAATCAAAGAGCTGTACCAATTGAGAGTTTTGATGTATGTATACTGAAAGTGTAGTTTAGGGTGACGAATTACTGCCTTTAAGTCTAATCTATATAATGTTGAAGAGGGTTTAGGAAGAGGATTTGAAGCAATAAGGATTATCCGTGAGGAGGTGGAGAAATTGATCCCTGATTGAGTCATAGTCTCACATATGATCTATACAGTTCACTACTGTAGCTGCAATATGTGTCGAAAAATATTTAGCTGAGATGTTGATTTTGAACCCTGCAAAGTGAAACCCATTTTCAAGCAGCCTGCTAGGATTCTTCTACTACTTTACAATAGTCAGGTAGCATTGTAGAATATTTGCCTCAATCCCTAACTTGGAATTGAAATTCTAATTAAAGACTAAATGCAATCAAGGATTGCTACGTGTATTTCATCAGTGTCAATATCCTATGTTATCCCACTACAAGGTAATTTTCCTGTGTATGAATATCTCTGAGCTCACTTCAGAAATAGTGCATGTAGATGTGAGGGACATTTGTAAAGACCTTGAGATATACATGCCTGTGGCTTTTTCGTGTTCAGCAGGAAATTAATGATAGATCATGTTATTTTGTGGCAAAATGAAGGAGTTCTCCTGTGCAGATTAGGGAGATGTCTAGAGCAGTTCCGCAAGGTGCTCGTAATTTGCATGTTGATAACGTTACTGTTGCCATAGTTCATTGACAGAGTGTCACATTGCATTAAAGAGCTTACCAATGAGAAGGAAGTCCTGTTATTTTGATTTTAAGAGTTTAAGGGTATCTGCAGAGAGGAGGAATAGCAGACCTCCTCCTTTGACAAGTTTTGCCAATATTAATTACAGAAAACATGAGTCTCAAATGATTTCTAATTGATCAATGCATTAGGTTGAAGTGAAAACAGTTACAGCAATGAAGTTTGTAGTTATTTATTTACTACTGTATAATGACCTTAGTGTATAAATTAAAGGTTAAGAGCAGTCCCCCCAAACTTATTTTGAAGAAAAAGCTAAATAACACAATTTTCATCATATTTCTCTTCAAAGTATCTTTCATTACATTTTATGACTTTACTATTGCATATTCAAGGTAAACCATATTGCATATTCTGGTAAATTTTGGATTTGAAGAGAAAAAACATTGTCACATGACTCCCAACAGCCTCATGAAACTGGACAGTCTACTACACTTCTTCAATTTGGGATGACTGCTCTTGCCCTTTAAGTTGGCAATATTTTTTCATGTTGGAAGAGGAGGAGAGAGAGTGGGGACTAGATCTTACACCAAATCAGCCAATATTGGGTGGGAAAATGTTTTTTTCTTCAAAATTGGACAAGAAGAATTATACTCACAGGGAAGGGAAAAAGGGGATAGTGGCTGTAGTCCCCCTCCCCTTGATGTACTGAGCTGCAAGTCTGTCGACATCGTATGGTTGTACACCATTCTACAGATGCCATGACAGCAATATCCCAGCAGATTAGTAATGTTTGGGTATATTGAGGTTAAATGTTTTTGCCTGAAAGACCTGAGTTATTTCCAAGCTGTACATATTAATGATATTACAAAATCTTTTCATTTAATATGAATTTTAACTTGATGAGAGGAACAGTTGACAGGGATATTTTTTCTTTAGCAGTATAAGAAATGACAAGAAAACTTAATAAGATACAGACATATACATCTACACTAGGCTTGTGGTCATGGAAGTGGAAGGGCTTGAGGAGTAGAGGGGGTCACATGCTTTCTACTGTAACCTCTCACCGCTCATATTATATAGTCTATTTTCGTTCTCACCTACCTCCTATTATGCAATCTATACATGTTGTAACTGTACTTGCCATTTGGCAAACTAATAACACCATGGTGACCCTTCCAGCAGAGGGCAGCCTACAACCTATATCCAGTCAGTAGTTACATGAAAATAAAAATAAAATTTGGAGCTTTATAAGTGGTTTAAAGATATGAAACTATATGACATCTTGACCCTGTAAGAAACAAATGCTTTTCAAAGGGAGTGGGTGCAATTGGGAGGTGGGGTAAACATCGTCTCTGAACAAAGATTCACATAGCTGACATGCTGTTTACTTGTCTCTTGCTACATTCGAATTGCACATTACTTGCTCACCACACACCACTTGGAGAAGTTATAACTCTGGGCCCCCACTTGGCTCTGATCAACCAGTAGATGGCACTCATTACTCTCACATGTAAGTCTGTGCTGCTTTGAAGATTTCATGAGTCTATGTGTTTTGGAATCATTCCATATTTACTGCACAAAACTTAACAATTATAAGTAAATTATAATCTTTGATATGTTTTTATCTGTTTGACAGGAACTTCGAGTAAGCGAAAACCTCCTGTATTTAAATCCATTCCATGAACCTTTAGCAAAGGAATTACACAGTGGCAAGTTTGCTGTCTTGGTATGTATAGAGGCTATTTGTACAGTGTATTATCTGTAAGTAAAACTGCCTTTAAGAGCAGATATAACACCTAAGGTCTATTTCATTCCTCACCTATCAGGCTATGAATACCCTTTATACCTATACTTACCGTCTGACAAACTAAAAACACAGTAATAACCATACCAGTAAAGGTCACCATACACCTTATACATTGCTACCATTTTTGCCTAGCACATGTTTAAACATGTTTTCTAGCCATCTGGTGACTACTTGGATTAATACTGGATTATTTCATCAAAAACTTTTCCTTTTTGGTTTGGATTTTCTTCCACGATCATTCCTTACATCATTGTGACTCATTTTCAGCCAAATACTGTATGATGAGTGTCCTTTCTTTTTAGGGCCTTCCAGGCTGTTAGATTAAGGTTTGGGTGGAGTTTGTTTCCACAAGTGTGTGTGCATGTAAGGCTAGTTGGCCTAGGCTCATTAGGAGGTAGGTAGCGTCCCTCACAGACTCCCAAACCAGGGAGTTATGGGGATATACATTGTCACAACTTCCTGTGACTTTATGTCTTAGGCCTTTTCACCACAACATTAATTTTGATATCTCATGCAAAGCAGTTAAAAATATATTGCATCATAGGACATAGATTCAAGTATATCAATAAAATATAAGGTTATGTCAATTCAGTTGAGGGACATGTACTTAACCTGTGCTACATCTGTCCTGCTACTTCATGCATGGAGACTCTTTCTGCCAATGCAGCTTTTGGCAGCACCATCCTAGGCACCCGCTTCACTGCTGCCTGACCTCCTTTAGCAGCAGGATACATGTACAGTAGCAAGGGTTAGGTTTAGTTGCTTGTGAATACCAACATCAGTCAGGTGGGGGAATGGGTGTGCATTTTATGAAAAGAATTACTTTGAAAGGTATGATTTACATCAAGGGGAAGCCAGGAATGGATAGTTATTCCCATGGCTGGAAGTAACTGACAGTTCCAACCTTGACTGTTGTGCCTGTGCTGGTGGCTGTGGTGCCTGTCAGAAATGTCCTGTCATATAAAATACACTCAAAGTCAAGTTTTTCATTTTGGACATGCACATTTTAAACCATATTTTGACACCTTTTTTCATGACATACACTGTAATAGAATTATTACTGAAACATTGAACCACAGTGCAGAAAGAGTATACATCCACTGTTTAGACATTTGTAACATTGCTCCATTGCCAAGGAATTCTGTCTCCCTAAGATCATTGATATAACACTGTAGGCATTCTGGGGCCTCCCATGCATTTCCTTCATTGCATTTGCAATTCTGTTTATGAATTATACAGCATTCTTGACAGTACAAGTTCATGTGAAAGTTTGCGTCTGATTGACGGTAATGAGGAGGTTGAAATAGAGCTTTGAGAATTCTGAGGGGGTTGGTATGAAGAACAGCACAAAAAGAGAGAATGAGTCATTAGCTTGTTTCGCTTCAGGACAAACTTCATTCATATCAAAATACTGCCGACTGCCCCATCTAGAAGTGTTGTTATTTTTCATTGAAGCCATGTAGATATTCACATAGGATGGATTACAGCTTTGGGGTATTCAGAAAAAGAAATGGGGAGTGTATAGCAGGTGTGAACATTACCCAAATTAGTGGACAAATTCAAAATTTTTGTATTTCAGCATGCACTGTTGCAACCGTGGTCCACATCAGAATATAACCAAATCAGGGTAGTCATGGCCATGAGTTTGGAAAGGGGAGGGGGCAATAGGGTGTTCTTGTTTGGTCAAGTAAGTACCCAAAGGAAATTTTAAAAAATACAAATGTACAGTAGCTTATTTTCCTAAGCCTATGGACCTTTATCCAAGGGCATTAATGCGAGCTATAGAGGGGGCCATTGCAGATGTAAGATTGGAGTATGACTCCATAAGTTCGAAATGCAATGCCAAAGTTACAGGTACCCACATTCTCGAGCCATGTGTATTTTTGCGTACATTTTCATTGAGGACATTTCGGTGTTATAAGTAGTTTATCAATTTAAGGTTGAAATAATCCAGTTAACTGAATGAATGGTAGGCTCATCCATTACACAATGGGCTCTTTTTATTAGCTGACAGCTTTTCAATAAAACAGCAGCACTCTTGTAATCAGATTTTCACAAAGGCATTTCAAGTCTATAAGCTGTAACAAGGCATTTTAGTATTTTAAATAACGCTCATATTATTGAAGCCTCGTGGCCCAAATTTCCTCTGACTGTATTTCCTGTTTGCTCTCCAGCCCAATCGAGACCAATCTGGTGCAGCAATTGCAGTTTTCTGTGCAAGGCGTCATATTCCAAGTGAATCTTCCACATCAGCGGTGCTCCAGGCTGTAGTCTTCCAATTAGATTATGCTCTCTCAAGGTTTGTACTATGCAATGCAATTCAATTTTATGGTGTTAACTATGCTGTAGGAATTGCGGTGTCATTTTCTTTTCAGGATCCTCAGATTTTACATCATTTCCTTTTACACAGTGTAAATAATATACGAAGGGTGGGTTTGGTTTGTTTGCTGAGTTTTATGCTTCAACTTTTTTTGAGCCCTTTGGTTTAATCTAATGGCTTCCATAGCCTTTTTCCTATTGTGGTTCTCTGAATTATTTCCTCTCCTCCATCATTTATGTAAAGAATTGTGTATATTGGCATTTAGTTCCCTCTTTTAGTCTTTGGTATGAATCTACCTGGGATTGAAATCTGGACAGACCCTCCCTTGGCTTGGTCTCACATACCCTCTGACTCTCGGAGTTACCTCATGTTTACAGTAAGGCAAAACCCTAGGTGAACCCTATATTTTCTGGTCTGTGTTTTCAAGTGCTATGAGTTTGGTTGATTGGTTTGTGCTACCATTGTAACAATATCAAATATTTCTCATACCAATTGCTGCAAAATGTTAGAAAATAGCCATCACCAATACGGGTAACCTTGCTTGGTTAAAACAAACACAGTGTTTAAAACAGTGGAATCGTGCCATTTGAGGTGGATCGAAATTTAAACACTGACTCTGAGTTAACCTGCATTCTGACATTACTCTAGCACCAGGTAACAAGGTGTTACCTTGAGCATGGGGTATACTAAACCACAGTGCCTGAGAGTCAGGTGCTCTACCACTAGACCAGACACCGAGTCTGTGCACAGGGTGAGTTTCAAAGAGATCAAATATAAATGTACACATTTTCTAACCTACTAATTAGTAAACATTTTTTTACAGGAAAAATCACTATTTCTCCATCTTTTAAAAGTAAACTTTGAGGTGGTTTAAGCAAGTTTTGAAAGCAGTGTTTCTGCTAAGCCACTATCATCTGACTTTGTGTGTTTGTTGGAAAAAAAAATGAAAAAAGATGATTTCATATTCCTCAAGTTTTGGTCTACACACAGACAGTCCCACAAAACTGAAATTTGTAGTGAGTCAAAGCTAGGTACTGTAATTTCTTAGAGCAGGTTTCCTCAATTAGCGGCACCTGCATTACCAGTGGAATGCGAAATTGTTATAAGTGGCACCCAAAGTATAAAAGAAAGTATTAAAAACTAAACAACTTAACTGATCAAATGAAATTATTTAATCTCACCAAAAGTAATATTTTCCTCAATTCTTTACCAAACACTCAAGTGTTCTTCCAGGTTAGAGTGGACTCATAAATCTAACTAGGGGTTATGACCAAGTCAGTTATCTATTTCCTTTGACCAAGTTCTGCCCATACTAGCCAGTTAGATAAATGACTCTCCCCTTAGTCACAATCTGAGTGCTCTGACAACTCACCATAATTGTATTTTTCCAAGATTGCTTGTTTTTCAAAATCCCACTGCAGCCACTAGCCTAGAAGTGGATAAAAAAGGAAATCTTTTGAATCTGACGAAAAAATTCCCCTTCCTGATTTTCAAAAGTTGCTTTAACCAAGATGATTTACCAAAAAGTAACATGGGGAGAAATGTTCATCTGATGAAACCCCCAAAATTTTTGAAATGGGGTGGGAACCCTCCCCTTATATCCTTACCCTAGGCTGGCAGACACTGGCACATTAAACCAGCAGAAATTATGCATGTGGTGCTTTGAAAAAGTTGATTGAGGAAGCCTGCCTTAATAGAGGGTACAGTTTTGGGAAGAAAGGGTATTTCTTTGCAAACTTGTGAAAGAAAAGGTTGAAAATATTCAGGATTGCAAAACTTTTCTTATTTTGAGTTTTCTATTCTTCTTTTTTCAATCTGCTAAGTTCTAACATGTTTGATCACATCTCCTAAGAAATGTGCAGCATAGACATTATGCATTGGCAATCGTGCAACATTGTTTGGATGGATAAAAATGATGCACGTTGAAGGCAAGATAGAAACTTTGCAGATGTACATGGAAGACTCAGGCCCACATCAGTGTAATCAGCTGCCTTCATTTGAAGGTGTTAGTTGCAGTGGTATGAGGTAACTGCCAAATGGAAAGGGGCACACTTCCTGTTCTGTGTTATCTTTATCATAAGGTATAAACTTTGCAGGTCTGAATTTGCAGTCAAACTTCCTTTGGAGCTTGACATAAATAGCCTTTTACTTCCCTTGCCCCTGAATTAATTTTTTTCTTTTTTTCTCTCTTTTGGATACAATCTCAGAACAAAGATGTTGATACTGAAGGAACTTATTTCTCTCGTCTTTATTTCCATTTACCTAACTTCCCCTTTAAGTATGAACAGTATATAATGCCTGTCATCTGGCATAAAACTAAATCTATATGGTCAGAAAGCCAACCTGGCTTAAGTTGCGTAGACCACTGTCTGTTGGTAAGTCACAAGAGAAAGATGGAGGGCATCCTTGCTCCTCTTTGTGGGAGTAAAACCCCCTTGGTCTCTGTGCTATTAGTTTACCAGGGTTATCTGTTAGTAAGTGGGGATTGTATCTATAGGTAAATATTAGGTAAGTATGGGGGCTAGTAGATTCCCAATCCACATAGTTTTGGGGAAAGCACCACATTAACTTTTCACAACAGAGGGAGCTGACTGCCCTTACCAAGTTCTTGATTTACAAGCCCCATACAATAAGAGCATCCCCCTCTCATGCGGAAGGCCCGGGTTCACTTCCCAGGTCAAGTCATGCCAAAGAGTCTAAAAAAAGTACCTGCTGCCATTGTGCGTGATGCTCCGCATAAGCAATGGAGTATAGGGAAAACAAGCCAGTGAGCCACAGCTGGAAAAAAGGCCGTGGCTTGGCTGGCTCGACTTGAACCATTAGGTTGGAAATTGGGCTGTAGAACTCTAACTACAAGCCCCATACATATTGAAATATACAGGAGTTGTGCATTAAATGTATCTCAAACAAGGGAGTCTGTTTCGGTACCTCCTATCACCCTATGTATACCATTTGTACCTGTGCTAACCCTCTGGTAATAGCACCGTGGAGACCCCAAATGGTATTAGTAGGGTGATAGAAGGTAGTTGAGCACTAAAACAGACTCCTCCAAACCAGGGAGTTTGGGTTAGTTTGCAGGGTTACTAATGTTATCATCCTGCAAGAGTTGAATAATAATGCAAATTACAGATATCAGGGTATTCTTATTTGGATGGACTTTCCCTTTAAATTGTAGTCTCAGTTGTGTACTTGACTCAATGTGTGTGTACTATAGAATCAGCCTGGAGAAAAAAATACTGCTTTAAGAGAGTATTGCATTACTCACTCCCATCAATAGTGGGAGTTTCAGTGTCTGCAGATTCGAGGGGGAAAAAACATCTATTTATAACAGGCTACCCGCAAAATACCAGCAAAAATAACACATGTAAAAGAAAACATAATAGTCACACTCAGATAGCAATTACTGGTAATAAGGGAAGGTACCACGAACTTGCTTTGTATGTAGACATTGCATACTGCTCAGTAACAACCTACACTTAGATTTCACAACACATAAGGGTATAATGCATACCAAAATGGCTTTGGGCTCTCTCTCAAGGAGTTCAAAATGAGGAGATTTTCAAAACAAAAGTGTAATTTTCATGAAATAATGCAAGCCCAGGACAAATCAACATACAGGCTGGATTGTAATAAGTGTCTTCTTTTATTCATAAAATTTGTATTTAGTCTAAAATGTTACATATTTGTTATCAAAGTGTGCAAATGGTATTAATTCTATCAAAAGTTACAAATAATTCAAGTGGTCACTTTTGAGGTATTTCATCAGAGATTGATGGTTATTTTAAAGGCGGTCAACTCTCACCCTAAGCCGCTTTTTTTTTTGAAGTAGTCTACAGACATTCTGAATTCTGCACAACTGCTTGATTGAGGGCAAGTTCAAAAATGCAGAATTTGCACACATTGGTGTCTTGTATATGTACCACCCTGTAGCAATAAACTAAGCTTGTGTTTCAAAGAGACGGAGTTGAAGACAACTGAAGGAGGGGGCTTGGTAGAAAGGTTAAAGGTTACATCAGGTTTTGATATGTTAAAAGAGCACTTATTCTAAGCATTTCAGTGAAAGTCACATTGAAATGCGATGTGTGGTTCTCAAGATATGAGCAAGTAAAGTTGTCACATTTTCAGCAAAAACTTAACCTGAAGCAAGCATATATGACATCATATTCTCACATTAATTAATGGTTTTTTGTTTTCTTTAAACTTCACAAACAGTTTTCTCCTCAACAAAACCATATTATTAGAATGTGATTGCATAAGTAGCATGAGAACTTAACAAAGTCTGCATTAGGCATAGGGAGATCAAATCCCTATTAACTTTCAGATCAACACAAAAGTCTAAAAAAAACAAAGGGAAAGAAAGGTATAGGAATCCTTGTCAATGTGAGGAAGTGATATAACCTCGCTGTTGCCCTCAAGTTCAATTTGGAACACAAATCTACTGACTTCAGTTACTAATTTCTCAAGAGATACAGGTCTGATTTGGATGAAACTTTCACAACCCTGTGTAGTTTTCATTCCTCTTCATACGAAAATTAAATTTTTGCTTTAACTTTCCCTTGAAGTAGGTAAGGAGAATTGGCCCTTTAACATGTGGTTCACATCTTCCCAACTGCATTCATGAAGAATGGATTTTACAGCTGAGCATCTCCCTTCCCTACCTTCCAACCCTCCCCCAAATATTTCCAAGTTAATCTTGCTATGAACAGGCACAGGAAACTCCAGTTCCTAATCTGCCTTTCTTTGCTGCCCACTTTAGCCCCTCTTTGATGTCTTCAGACAAAACAGAAATGAAATTTAATCCAAGAAGTAAGGCAGTATTGGAGACACAACTTTAGTATAAAAAGCCCTTTGTGTAGCATTTCATTCATACCCAAGTATTATGTGTCTGATACTTTTTGTGTACACTTCAAAATAAAATTTGAAGATAGCATAAATTAGCAAAGTCTACCTCAGTCTATTTTTACGTCTGGAGCTTAAATGTTACCATGGGGCATCTTGAGACAGTTTTCCAAGAAACTGCTGGAATGGTCTCAGTTGAAAAGGGTTTGAAAAGTACTGTGAAGTAAAAAGCATGGATGGCTGTTGTAGTGCATGTTCCTGTTTTTTCATCTATGTACAGTTTTTTCAGTTGGGATAAGGTATAAAGATTTAAGAAATAATAAATGGATAATGTAGATATTTAAGATAAAATTTTTTGGCTCTATATGCTCAATTCAGGGATAATTTTAATACTTATGAGAACTTCCCTTTTTTTTGTTGTTAAGATTTTAAAAATATTTCCAAATTATCTAACCATTTTGGGATTAAGAAATGGCTTTAAAGTGAGCTTGTTTTTGTTTTTCATTGAAGAGGGAATTTTGCATGGAAGTTCGGTAAATTTCTCTTAATTTGCTATGTGTGGTTCTGAAGATGTTATCAGACAGAATAATATTTTTCAGTGAAGTGAACTTTAAGCAAGCAGATGTAATGACATCATGACCTCAAGTCACATTAAGATTGGGAAGTTGCCAACACTCTAACTTGATTCAAGTTCACTTTCTGTATCAAACAAAGTAATGGTCCACTTTTCATAAAATTGAACCTCCTCAGTTCTCCCTTGAATAAGCTTCATACAGACCTGTGTGATTGGTTGATTTGAATTGAGCTGGTTAAAAATCATGATTGGAATCAAGATTTAAGTCATAAATTTAATTATTTTATTTGATTTAAAATAAAAAAAATTAGCTCAAAAATTTGAAATGTGTACCAAATTATGGGTTTTATTTTTTGTCATTAGCATTGTAAATCTCTTGTTTGATATTGTATTTGGACGAAAAAAAAAACTTTCTTTTTGCATTCTCAATTTGTTTCAAATGATGCGTGTGTAGAGCATTCAACACTTTTCGCTTATTCCTGCACATGCACCTTAACTGCACACTATGGAAAGAGAATTGTGGGAGTATTTGGCATGATCCTATTCTTATTTGTGGAATATTTTATGATGAAGCACATAGATCGGATTGCAATGAATTCAGCAAAACAACCCTGAAGAGCATGGATCAGGACAAAGGAAGTGCCTTGTACATGATATCATGTTCACAGGCTGCAAATAAGTTCAAGCACATGTTTTTAACTTGAAGGTAATGTGAAGATCTGGAGAGATTTAAACTCATGAAACAGCAGTGTGCGACTGAAGGTTGTGATGCAAGCACACGAAGAGACACTGTGCAACTTGAAGTTGGATGTTAATATTAAAGGGCACGTGAAGTTGAAATAAGCTGAAATAGCTATGCTGTGAATTGCTGAAGACTGCAATATTTCTGAATTGACTAATGTAAGGAAGGATTTAAAATAGCATGAAGAAGATACAATTAAGAAGATTTAGGGCCTAAAAGACTCGTTTAATGGCTGATGTCACTATCTGCTAGGATTCATTCATATTTTGGGGTTCCTTATTCTTGAATGGCTCTTTCTTATGAGAGATAGTACTTTGATTATCAACTTACTTGTTATAGACTTGCATAATTATTCAGTCCATTATACTTCTGCTTACTGTACCTTATACAGTATTTTTCCACAGGGCTTCTTCCCATGGGTTGGCCAAAATGTAGTTCTAAAGGAGTGTCCTCTATGAGGAGGGGTTACCATGGTGCTTTAGCATTAGTTTTTTGCCAGATGGTTACAGGCAATAACAATATACATAGGTAAATAGGATGTACTCGATATAGGAGCACATAGAGCATTAGTTTTTTGCCAGATGGTTACAGGCAATAACAATATACATAGGTAAATAGGATGTACTCGATATAGGAGCACATAGACTCGCAAACCAGGGAGTTTTGTGGATTTTAATGGTAGTTTAAAGAAATACTCAATGTCAAAGCACTTTGATTGACATCAAATTAAAAAATGCAGAGCAGCTTATATCACTTGTATTGCAAAGCATGTACAGAGAGTGCACTGATTACACACTAGGGCATTGCATGCTCACCGTGGTATTCTCTGAAGCAATGTAACTAGGTTTGTGTCTGGATGAGGATGAGTTTTGATAAGGGCTAAAAGTAAGAGGGTTGGGAGAATTGGAACTGTCTGTGGGTGATGAATAAATGTCTTTAATTTTTCTCCTTTACCATTGTTTTAATTCTTGCAAAAGTATGTTTATTGGGCTTGGTAGTTTGTAACCAGACGTCAATACCAATTGTTATTCTGGAAGAGATTCTCAGTGCTGATGAATTTTTCTGAAGAGGAGCTGCATATGGTAGGGCGTAATGGATCTGATATCGTTTTACAGAAAATCACTTAAAATTGGACGTAGTTTCTGTTGTCTCTAATGTTTGTAGAAATTATTCCAAAGAAGAAGAGCTCTGTCTTAAAATGAGAAAAAAATATGGGCTAATCAAAATGTTAAAGTAGTAATCTACCATACCTGTGGAAAAATGTACCAATGTTATGTGCATGTGTGGGTGCCTTTGAGGAGAGTATGATTCGGAAGTGATTGTTCGGTATGTTTTTATCGCCATGGGAACTAAATCATGGTGAGAGTACAATGTCCATAGCTACAAGGTGTAATTTGAGTGTCATGAGTATGAGAAAAGAGGTGATGTTTACTTAGCTTTCAGTGCTGCCTGGCGGACTTCTTTAGAATTGCGACTTAAGGGTTAAAAGTTAAGTCACAACTTCCATGTTAGAATGGTTTAACTAAAGTTATTTTTCAATGCTATGAAATGTTCAAAAATAATATTTGGTGGTTTTCCTATTTTACCATTCAATCTTAATAAAAAAAACCCCCATCAATAGCTTCATATGCTCAAAACATGCATTGGGAGAGTTCTAGAAGTAGCACCATTTGAAATTTTGAAAATTGGGTTAGTTAGGTAGTTAGATAGTTTTACAGCCCAGTTTCCAACCTATTGCTTCAAGTCGGCTGGCCACGGCCTTTTTTCCAGTTGTGGCTCACTGGCTTGTTTTCCTCACTGCATTGCTTATGCGGAGCATCACCCACAATGGCAGTAGGTTTCATTTTTAGAGTTTTTGGTATGACTCAACCTGGGAATAGAACCTGGGCCTTTGGTGGTTGGGTTTGAAAATTGGGTCAACATATTAATCTCAAGGAACAAATAATTGAATTTCTATCAGAGAGAGGAACATATCTTGAAAAGATATTTACCATATGCTAGCCTTATTTTGATAAATCAATCATTCAGTGTCTATGAACATTGGTTTTACCAATATGAAATTTCAGTAAAACAAATGCAATATTTGCTCTTAATATTGCTGAAAAGCCACCATGATTTCCCAACAGTACTGTATTACAGTTCTACACCTTAACTATTGAAAAACCAGGTAGGCATTCTGGATGACTGGTGCATTAGTACTGATGGAAAGGTAAATAATAACTTGTCTATAGCTGAGATGTCATGAAGGAGTAGCAACTTCATTCAGAGTCAGGACTAGTTGACCCCAAGTGCCAGACACCAAGCTTAATACTTTACCTATAGTTTTTCAAGCCTAGTTTTAACAAATTCAAGTGCCTTCATTTTTGATAAGTGCAAAATTTCCTATTAGCAATGGTAATGTATAACTCTGTTTAATTGTGAGGAAAATTGCAGGTATGACCTTTAAGCATACAGTATTGTGCATGGTTTCCGGTCTGATTTAAGAAGTATTTTCATTCTTTCATTCAGAGAAATATTTGGTATTAATTTGAAAAAGGGCAGTTTGATTGGCCCTAAATATGGAATATATTTAGTATGACATTTCATGTCTAATTCTGAAAATGTGTCAAGCAGGAAATAGTTCATACAATTAATTATCTGGTTTAGTGGAGAAAAATTTTCCTGGGAATTTCCTATTCATGAAAAGCTGGCAAAGCTGAAAAGCACCAAGGCATGTATTAGGAATTGTGGGTGTTAAAACTGAGATTCACTTTAATAAAGCAGTGCTGACTTTGAGCATGGTTATTTTACTGTGACAGCAGAGACCAGATAGAGGGCGCTCATCACCTTTACAGTCATCTCTTAAGAACTTACAAGTTGTTGGTCAAATATGTCCTCTTTAAATGCAGTTGTAATCAGCCACTCAATTTGAATGAGTTTCTCACACTCAATCACCTTTAGAATTTCTTCTCTCCAAAAGTGATTTAATTCAGTAAAAGATAACTCCGCATACAGGATTTTCAGAATGTAGTACAAATCAAAGTGGGGGACACTTATTTCAAATTGGGGGCAAGGGTAGTAGTTGAAACCTCCAATGACCCTAGCATTAAAAACAAACATTAGTAGCAAAATAGTGGTTGCTGTAAACTGTATTGCAATATTTGAGGCAGTAATACTGCACCATTTTGCATCTTGAGACTGAGAGGAAAAATTTTCTCCCCTTTTCTTTCCCCATGTACAGTTGTCCCCAGATTTGAATAGTTTCTTCCTTTAAAAAACATTACAATACATTGGCAAAATTACATTTTCAGGAAGGCTTGTCAGTCTGTCTCTGTCAAAAGTGGAAGTAAAACCTCTTTTTTCTTCTTTTCCTAGAATTGTGATTTAGAAGCTTCCTGTTCCCAGGTCTCTTCCTCATTAAGGTGCTTGTGTTTTTTTTTTGGTGATTAAAATGAAACTTGGCACAGGAAAGCTTTTATAAATAGATACACAATGTTGGTACTTGTTCATAAAATTTTACAGCTACAGAGATGATAGGCTTGGGTAATATTGAAAGTCAATTTCACTCCTGTGGGCCAAAATAATAACACAGTTCAAAAGTGGATAATGAGATATATGTGTATTTTTTTTTTCTGATCAGGATACAATGCATGATAAGTAAAACTAACTTTTTTTTGCGACATAAGGAAGTCATTTTTAGGCAGTTTGAAATTTGTGGGTTTGTGTGTGATGTTTGAAGTAGCAAGTTCGTTTTTAGGTAGGCATTTCTGCCTCAAATTTTAATCTCCTGCATGGTTTTAGTGCAATTACTGCTTTTCCAGTTGTGGACACTGGATTATTTTAGTTAATTCAAAGTTCAGAGGGTGAGACCGATTGACAGTAGGTTAAATTTTTAAAACCTTTATTGACACAGGGTGATAGATTACCAAAAATAAGGCATTACAGTAGCCTTCTTTTCAAGAAATGAGTTTCCCACAGATAGAAATTAAGTTGTTTGTTGCTCAAGAAAAACTTGTTTGTCCAAACTTTCAACATTTCAAATGATGCAACATCAATGGCTCTTTTTTGCACATAGTATTTTGAAGAGATGCAGCTATTGCTGAGGTGTATGATTAAGACTGGATTGTTGGATAATGTCTGAACCATTTTCTTTGTACCTTTTTTGCATTTCAAACACGAAAGTTTCCCTTTAGAGACAAGGTCACAGTACATTGGATTTAGATCGGATCGGATTTGGGGTTGGGATAGGTGGGGGGGGGGGTTGGTGAAATCTTCTCCATCTCTTGTAGAAAAGAGCCCAAAATTTAATTTGCCAAATATCTAATCTGATGTCTCTGAAAATTACATGCCAACTAACAATTTATACAGTTTTATCAAACAGTGTAGTCCAATAAAATCTGTCTATTGAGGTGTTGTCACAGTTGCAGCACAACTTATATGTTTACAAATGTTGCAAGGCAAATTTGGGGCTTTTTGTGACCGGAGACTGAGAAGATTCTAACAATCTGATTCAAATTTGTTGAAGTTTGACCAGGGCTTTAGGTAGCACAATGTCAAAAGTCAATAGCCAATCCAGAGGTAGGCAAAATGCAGCAGCTGCAACCATTCATTTGGCTGAACACTTTTCAATAGTAGATCTGTTTAATGCTGCCATTGTTTCAGTTTCAGTTAATTCTCTCAAAAGATGTATAAGAGCTTATAAACATCAACATTGCATTAACAAATAATTACATTTAATTCCATACAAACAATGAACAAAAAGAAAGAGTAAAATAAATGACAAAAGAAAAACCAGCGATAAAAATAATAGAAAAATAATGATAGTAAAATAATAGTTCAAATTAATGTAGGCAACAATGCATGGCTAAGGCAGCTGCATCTTAGTTGAGGAAGAAGCTGCAGCCTTGCTGAGGTAGCTAGCTGCAGCCTTGCTGAGGCAGCTAGCTGCAGCCTACAGTTTTAACATGGCTCCTAGGTCCTCATGTATCACATTTCATGAAAAGATTCCTTAGCAATATTCCTGTATGGTCTCTCTTTTCTTTCTTTCAAATCATTAAGGGGTATTTCCCCTTTTTTTAAAGATGGCTTTCAAAGTTTGCAAAATACAGAAATGACATTCCCTTAGTTCTTCAATGGCGCCCTCTTTATGTATACCAAGAATGCCTTCTGTGCTCTGCAACTAAGTTACTATTTTGTATGTATGAAGAAATACATGTATGTGTGTTGGACAGCATATGTATCATCATAACAGTTGCACTTTGTGGTGATGGTCTAGAAATTATGTCTTTCAAACTTTTCCCATTTAAATAAAATTTATGTTCAAGGTGGTATTAACATAGCATTGTTGTACTCATTTGCTAAGAATCTGTGTGAAAAAAAGTTGTGGTTAAACTTTAAAGTTATTAAAATCATAATCTTTATTTTTAGTAGAAGTTGCCTCAAATGATCCAAAAGATGTCAGTGTTTGGCCTCTGAACTGCAACATGATTTAATTAGAAGATGACATGCTTCAAATGTTCACTTTCAATTTGTAAAGTTAGAATTGTTCAGAGATTTATTTGCATGCATACTCTCTATTTGACAGCCAGGACCAGGCCCCTTCTTGCCTATGGCCCTGTCATTACAAATTTCACTTGTGAAGAGCTCTTGTCAGTTAAAATAAAGTTTCATCACTTATATTTTTATCTGGTTTTAGTAATGCTCCAAGCTTTATTTAGTGTGTTCTTTATGTTCCATCTTTAAAATGACTTAATGGAAAGATAATTTGTCAGTTTTTGGCCGTGATCATGTCAAGCAGGATTACTTTGTGAAAGCTTTAGAAAAATTGTACAGATTTAGAGAAGTAGACTTAATACAATGAATTGCATTTGCAATTATCCAGCATGTAGATCTTTACATTACATCGCATAACTCACAGTATGCACTGCGCTGATAAAATTTGATCGGACGTTTCTTAGGACTTGCATGTACCATGTATGACTGATATATCTTGTATAAGGTGTGAACACTACAAAGACTTAGGGTGTCCATTTTGATGTAAGTTTACTCAGAATGAGAAATTTGCTGGTTCTTCTGAAGAAAGCATTTGTGTGAAATTACAGGGAATGTGAAAGAGGAATTTGAACCTAGAAACTTTGATGTTGAATTTCCTTTAAATTCTTTTGTGTATATGGACTAGAGTTTTTTTAAATATAAAATATAAAAGAAAAGATAAAATGTGTAAATGTATAAATCAATGTGAACTTGGAACCAAGTGTGAGTGATTTTATCTTTTCATACTGTTTATCAGAATTTATTCCCTTTCTCTTTCATTCATTGTTCAACTTTTTATGACTGTATTTCCATTTTAAATTTACTTTGACAGTTGTTTGTTTTACTTTCTTTTAAATGTAAGTAGGTTGTTAACTCATAGAAACAGTTACTAGGAAGTAATTATGTGCAGTTTGATTTATTTTTCAAGACCTTCTGCTACTGAAGGAAAATTTTCCAGGAACAGTTCTGAAACAGGTGTTATAGTAACAGAAAGTTAAAAAACCATATGTTTGTCGTACCTTGCAGTAAATGTACATAGAAACATTTGCCATTATTAGTAAAATTACATAGCAAAGTTTGTTATTCAAAGCAAGTAACCAGCAGATTGTCCTAGTTTCAGTTATAACTGAATCATCAGCAATGAAGCTAATAGCCCTATAAAATTTAAGTACATGCAGAAAAACAGCCTAATTCTGCTTATTGTGGCTTATATTATATACTCTACTTCACCTTATACTGCATGGTCAAGTGGTTAAGGCATCCTTGTTGCAGTCAGGAGGTCTGGAGTTCAAGTCATGGCCCAGTCATATCGAAGACTTTAAAAATGGAACTTATGCTGTTGTGTGTGCTCAGCATTCAAAATGAAGTAGGGAAAACAAGACAGTGAGCCACAACTGGAGTAAAGGCCATGTAGCCTGCTGGACTGAAACCAGTTGGTTAGAAACTGGACCATAAAACCCCACCAAACTAAATTCACCCTTCTACTTACACCAACAAATGCAAACAGTTGATTGGTCAACTAATGAGATATATACATGGGTAGGTCTTGTACACTGCTCTATATATGTTCTGCACAAACTGCTGGGGTGCTGCAACCATGTGTTTCATTGTTATTCCTCCAAAATGACATCAGCATGTTGTCAATGCATGAGGTCTTTTGTGGTTGGCGTCAGTGTGGGTTTGTGTGGGGGAAGAAGAAGAGTGGCAGATTTAGGGTTCGGGGACATGATCACTTGAAAACCTGGGGGACCAGGATCACTATCCTTTGGAAAGGGAAGTGCAAGGAAGACCTCTCTGGGTGACCTCTGACATAAGTCACCTGGAGCCACTGTGCTATTAAAGCTTGTGGGTTAGTGGGGATTACAAAGTATAAATAAAAGGCAAATATCAGGGCTTGTAGATTGCCAAACCAGTGAGATTTGGGGAGACTAGGGTGATCATTGAGGCTATAGATAAATCCCTTCCTATCTATGTTTAGATGAGATTGTATGACCCTGAAAATACTGCATCAATCTGGCACTAACTGCTCATTCTTAACACGAAATGGCTGACAATAAGTTAACTTCTCTTCCTTGAAATATTGCATACTTTAAAGTTCTAAATGTTGGATTGTTTGATAATTTGGTTGAACAAATTAATCATGAGCTTCACAGAAGTGAAAATTCATGAGCATTCCTTGAATACAAAGACATAGAGCAACCATTTTTTAAAATTGACTGTAATGGTTTATGTATGTAGTTGTTTTCTTTTCCTGGAATGCAATATTTCCCAGAACATTTTTGCTTTATGGAAAGAAGGGAGGCAATTCTATCATGGCTTCGATCATATGCTGTATACTGTTAACTAGGTGTGATGATTTCTCAGAATCTGAGGTAGTAAGTCTGTAGCTTTAATCACAGGTATTTAACAAGTTGCAAAGACCACGGTCTGATTTTAAGGGAGAAGAGGATGATAGAGGGCATCCTTGCTCCTCGTGTGGGGAGCAAGGGCACACTCTTTCTCTGTGCTTTTATTTTACCAGGGTAAGTTGCTGAAAAGTGGAGGTTAAGTATGTGTGTATGTAATAGGAGGCAAGTATTGGGACTTGTAGATTCCCAAACCAGGTATTTTGGGGAGAACGTCCCCATGGGTGGAAAAAGTCTGGAAGCTGGGAAATTAAACATCGGGAGGGAAATTTTGCCAATTAGAGGGCTATTTCCCTTTTCTATACAAGAAAGTAGGCCTATTGAAAGAATTGTGGAAAATTTTACTCCCTTGCTGGGAAATAATTTTACTCCCTTCTTGGGAAATGAACATTTTTTCCAGTCCTGAACATCCCCAACCATAGTCATGTGAGAAAGGAGATAGGAGAACTATAAATTCTGGCAAACTGTATGCATTTTTGCAAAATTTTGATGTTTGTAAGATTTCAAGCCAGATTTGTTTGAAAAGGTCTGCAAAGTAAATTCAAGGAAAAAAGTACTGTTCCACCACACTTACAACCCTATTTGATCACTTTCAGCCTGCCAAATGTTGCAATTAAAGGTTGGTAACCAGTTCCACTGTCATTGGTCGATCTTTGGTTCACAAAATATTAAATTAAACAGGGCATTCCCTCTTTTCCTTTCAAAAATTTCGGTGCAGTGAAAGTAGTTATGAAAGGGGTAGGAAGTACTTGCCAAATATGTACCTTTGGAAAATAAATCAATTTGATAATTTACTATTCAAATATATTCATTAAGGTGTAGAAAGTAGGACACTATGTACAGTAAAGGGTCATAAACTACTAGTGTTCGACCGATTATGCTATAATCGGTAATACCCAATTACCGATTATTTAATTTAACAATCGGCCCGATGCCGATTACCGATCACCGATTATTAGAAAGAAAGAGGGAAGTCACAAGTTTGTCACTTTAGTACGTGCCCCTTGCTTCATGCATATCGCATAACTATAACCAGTTCAGGATGGAAAATTTTGGGAAAAGTTCTGTTCGTTTCACGAACGGGATATCATTTTTGTAGGCGAAATATTTTCACTTCAAAAGTGGAGATACAAATCAACCCTTAATTCTGTACAATTGTTTGCAGTCGATGTCACATGCCCTTTGATAATTTAGTTCAAAGGCCAACATCATGCTCTGTCTAGTTTTCATCCCCCAATCATGTCGGAACATTGCTTTCCTTTACTGGGTTGTAGTTGCGTTAATGTACTGTGGCTACTCTCCCGCTTTAACGAACCCCATGTAACGCAATCATCATAATCTTAGCAGTTCTGGGCACCTGTATAACGTATCTTATGGTTCCTTTCCGATATAAATATCCCCGTATATTTTTAGCAGTTCTCGTCCAAAACTTCCGTCTTGTGTAAAAAGAATCTGCTACTGAAATGCACGTGAGTCCGATCCCCGAAAAATCCACGTACGCAGAGATTTGTGATGCCGTTTCTAGGTGAATTTAGCATGGGGCTCGCCCGGCTTTGCTAGCCGGCATTACAAGCGCGATGGTCGTAACACAAACACAATGGGAAAATTTGTCCCGAGACCGAATATTTTCACACACTAAATCACATAGGCGAAGGCGCGTGTTTTGAGTAGCTGCCTAGAATCAACGCAATTGAACCAATCACGAAGCAGGGGCCAATTTAAATTTTGCAATGGATCTTTTGCATATGATGTCACCGAGCAAAATGTGATGCCTTGTTTGGCGGTAAAAACGGACACACACGCAACGTGCATTACTGTTTTCGTTTGCAATGACGTCGTATGACAACATTGCTGAAGTCCTACCGTAAATAACATTACGGAAGGAATGCTGGGAATGACTTAATTTATGCAAGGTAATAAATAACCACCGAACTTCACAAGATTCTAAGTGCTATGTGTACAAAACGTGCACAGATATGTGTGCCAAGCTTGGGGATTTGAAAAAACGGCGAAACACTGCAGCTAGATAGTCTGTACTTTGTGTTTTGTGCAGAACAGTTTGTACAGCAACTTACATAGCGCTTTCTGCGAGACAGCAAGAATACACCTTGAATGCACTTCTAAATCGAATTCCAAGTAATACTACCGGGTTATAGCGGAAAAAAATCAAACGATCATTCCCATGGCAGGGGTTAAATGTATACGTTTGTGATTATCAATGCATTTCGTTTTGGCGGGAAGTTAAAGGATTGAGTATTTAGGGGAATTTTAACGAAATTAAGAGCAAGTTTCAAGTAAATTTAGCCCCTTTTTCCAGTTTGCAAATAATCGGTGGTAGTGATCGGTTGGATGGCAGAATTTTACCGATGCCGATTATTTACCAATAACGCAATAATCGGCCCGATGCCGATTACCTAACAGATGATCAGTCGAACACTATAAACTAGTTCAATTAGTCATGGGAAATAGTCAAAGTGTTACTAGAGGTCAGCTGGTGTTGCATATGGAGTACCAAATTGTAAGAAATTGTTTGGGTTGGTCATAGAAAAGCTAATTTTTATCATGGAAAGCACTTTTCTTGTCAGACTCAGAAGTTAAGATCGGTGGTTAGATGTCCTAGCTAGCAGAGTTTCAACTGGTCAAAGTTGACAGCAATTTATTTATAGCAGCATTTATTTGCTTTTAGGATGCTGTTCATTGTACCGAGTAAATTGCTTAAAAATATTCCAGTCCTTGCTGGTAATGAACAAATCACAGGTCCTTCAATTTATTAGGTAGGTGGCTTATTAAATTTGGCCTAGAAGTGACGTTTTATGCCCTGGTTGAAACATTGATCTTCATAATCCTGCCTGGTTCCCTAATTCAAATCCCTCCAGCTGTATTTAGGAGTTACAAAAATGAAAAAGTGTGAACAAAAAGTTACTTTTCATTACCCGTATGAATCACCGAAAGCAATGAATTGAAGACTGTGTTTTATGTTTAGCTTCTGGCTAACGGAAGGGTGAAAAAGCTGTTTCCATCAAAGTGAGAATCTCTAAGCCTAGGGGACGAATACTTTCCCCAATGAGTCACGAAAGACCTCTCTTTGAGATACATAGGGAAGATATACCTGCAGTGATTATGGTCATGGAAAGGAAATTGTAGCATTAATGCTGCTACAGATGGGCAGCAGTGGGAGTTGGAAAGGCCTAACAGGCATTCAACCTACTTTTTAAAGCCCTCTAGACATTGCCTTCAGGAGTTACAAAAGGAACATATCAAAAAAGTGAACTAAACATGTTATATTAGAGTTGATCTCAAACTTTTCCCTGTGTGCATATATTATGTCATGAGATATACTTGGGAAATGCTTGAGAAAGGGACCAAAGATACACTGCTGCACAAAATTAAGAGACTGCATAAACTATAGATCGGGGAACAGAAAGAAATTAAAATTGATTCAAAGTAGGAAGTTTGTTTGGTCTGGTTGAACTTAAGAAGGGGGTAAATTGAGACAGAGGAATGCAGTTTCAAAGGTATAGTTGGTAAGTTACAGTCTTATAACCTATAAACACCCCTATGTCCTGAAGTCTCTCTGTCCAACACCCCAGAGAATTCTTAAACTTCTACATTCTAACCAATGCAACACCCCTTTGTTTTAAAGGGAAATATTGAGTTTAAAATGCTCCAACATAGCATTAAAAGTAAGTAGCTCTAGTCATTTCCAAATCATTCGGTTTCAACAATAAAGGCTGTGGTTGGCTTGACTTGAACCAATATGTTGGAAACTGGGCAGTAAAACTCCAACTAACTCAACAATAAACCTCAACAGTAGCTTCATCTCCTCTAAATATTATGCTCAAGAAGAGTTTAATGGAAGTTGCGTCTTGAAAGGTTGAAAGTTTGGGCAAACAAATTATTCTTGAGCGACAAACAACTGAATTTTCTCTCTGAGGGAAACTTATTTCTTGAAAAGAATTATTTGTAATTATTCATGACTCTTTGTCAAAAATATTGGTTTTAAAAGGATGAAATATCCTTGTAAAACAAACTTGATGTTTCCCTTTAACACCCCATATTCCAACAGTTCTATATTCTGAAACCCCTCTTTTGCTTTCTGACAATTACTGGGGGTTGGAAACTAGGGGTGTTGAAATGTAGGACGGTTGGAAGATAGGTCGGTCACCAGTCCATCTTTTTCTTTTCTCCTTCCTGTTTTTCTGTTTGGTGAATTTCTGATGTAAGGTATTTCTTGGAATTTCCAAGAGATATTTTTACATTGAGTTCATGAAACTTGCATAACAGTGGCAGTGAGGTTCACCCAAGGAGATATCCTTTTTCCTCTTCAATATGGGACAGCGAAAGCTTCAGCTGCATTGCCCAGGATGTTATCAGGTGTTGAAAAGATGCATACATGTCAAACACAGAAGGCATATGTATCTTAAGGCAGTCTCCAGCTCTCCACTAATTTGCATTTGTTTCCATAATTTGCAGCTGCTACTCACATACCCCCACCACAATTTCTGGAAAAACTGAAAAATCATTAATGGTCATACTTACTCTTAACTGTATTAATAACTGTATTAATAACTGTATTAATATCTATAGCAGTAACTTATCACATGAAACGTGGGATATCAAGATATGCACATAATTACCATAGTTATAGTTCATAACTGATAAGTTATAACGGCATGTTGCATTAAAGTTTGATACTTGTAAACATATATTAGGTTCAATGAAAGTTACCTCCCCTGTATAAAGAAATGTTTTACTGCAAAACATTTCCTTGTACGTAATGGTAATTATTCAGATCTCTCTGTGGTAGAAAATATCACCTGCAAAGTTCAGTGATTCACTTAGGTTTTTTTCACATTGTTTTTATAATTGTTTTTTTTTTTTTAATGTTCTGTTTTGTGTCAGCCATTTGGTCATGACACTCTATAACCTCTTACCCCTGGTAAAAAGTCCCTGGCAAGTTCAATAACCCAGTAGTGGCAGATGCCAGCTTATAGCTGGTTCTCAACCCAGTTCCTTTCTTACTTGTGAGTTGTCACATGGTTAGAGGAACTATAGTAATGACTTTGTCCTTTTAAGGGTTAACATATTCCTTGCCTTGAAAAAATGTGTATTACTGAAAATAGTACATACAGGTCTGCAAAATATGTTAAATTTATAGAAGGCTAATTTTACCCAAAAATTTCTGAATAATTTTAGTATGTCTCTCAAGTGTTATCAAACGCCTCATGCAAATACTTGCATTGATATTCAAAGCTTCCTCTTGGCCCCTTGAAGGCTAAGGCCTTATATTCACTTAGTCAAAATAATTCTGCAGTCTGCATTCCATGTAAAGAAGTGAAAGGGCTGGAAGGAACGATGCAAAGGTGGCACTATTTTACAATAATAACCATATAGGGCTAGTTATACTCACCAACACAATCGCAGCCCGTTGTGAAAAAAAAACATGTCTAACAAACTGCTGTAGTATTGACTTGCAGTTTGTGAGATGTGGTCGTAGCAAGGAAGGGGTGATGTGATGTATTTGTCAAAGATACAGAGTAAAGAGAATATGAGGCACAGTGTCAACTTTCAAGGCAATCTACTTGCAATTATTAGTGTTAGGTTTAGCATTAACAGAGACAGTAGCATTAGGTTACTATATGACACCATAATGTTTCTTATGTTAGTTACTGCTATTGAATGCATTGCCCAAATTGCCACAGCATGTAGTTTGCACACACTTTGCTACAACATCAGCTGTGAAATGGTTAAATATTAAAATCAGTGAGCCATTTGTCTACTGAATTAAGTACACGAACACTTTTCGTGCTCAGCATTTAAGGCAGCCTGTTTATATCTCTCAGCTTCTGTCTCCTTATACTCCTGCTCGTGTTCTTCGTTCCTCTGAGAAGGCTTTCCTAGCTCTTCCTAATCCACAATTGAAATCATATGGTTACAGATGTTTTGCATATGCTGCTCCCTACTTGTGGAACCAGTTACCTAACCATATTCGGTTATGTACTAATTTTTCTACATTTAAGCGTAATCTCAAGACTCATTTGTTTGCTTGCTTCTTTGATTGAAATGAATTTGTTGTTTGATTTTATTTTTGTCAAGCGCCTAGAGCAGCTACACTTTTGTTCTGATTTGGCGCTATATAAGTTCAATGTATTATTATTATTATTATTATTAACAGAAGGTAGTTTTCTTCAATGTCTAATCTTCACGGTCCTAGGGAGTTTTGGGGATGCTATACTTCACTTTTTTTAATCAAAAATTATTTCAGTAGAATTTACTCCACAGATATAGAATAATTGTGTGATTCTTATTTTCTCATATCTCGAAGTCCATTCACAAGTTTTTCTGTCAGGTTATTAGTAAATGTCTGATGAGTGCCAGGTCTTGATGTCTGGAGTCTTTTCCATCCCATTCATCTTAAGGTGGGTGTCAGTAATGAGAGAACTTGGATTCCCAGAGGACGACTGAGAGTGCTCTTGCTCTCTGTTTTGCAGATTTTATCACTTAGTCTGAATTCTTTAAATTTTTCATAGTATGAGCTCTCTCTTTTCTTCCCAGCCCTGACACTCAGCGCAATGGATTGACCTGTGTATATGACATGTCCAGTTCATCTCTGAACAACTTCGATCTGACTCTTAGCAAGAAACTCCTAAGCATTCTTCGAGAGGGTTACCCAGCGAGGTTGAAAGCTGTCTATGTGGTCACACCACCTCTCTGGTTCAAAACAATGTATAAAATATTGACGCCATTTCTGAAGGAAAAAGTCAGAGAAAGGGTAAGTTACCATGTTTCAGATGTAGTTTCTAACGCACAACTCTGACATTTCTTTTGTCCATGGGACTATTTAGATTTCCAGTATTTAGAGCATCCTTGAAGGGTTTTCACACTAGTATATTGCGTCCAAATTAAACCGGAATGCAAAAATGCATTGAGGTTTCGATGATACATAAATTTTTCATTTCAAATAATGCCATCATGCACCGTTAATCTTCTCACTCAAATGTTATACTAGCATGTTCAAAAAATAATTTTGTTATTTCAGATGACCTTTGACCTCCATGAAGGACATACATAGATAAAGACAGACCAACATACAGACAGGCAGACAAACAGGCAGCTATCTTGAAAAATAACATTTAAAAGGGTTTACAACTTTTACCCCTGGAGACCCCAGATGACCTTTCATCTCTGCCCAAAACCAGAGGAACCATCTCCTGACCATAATGCATCCACTTTCCAAGTAGGAAATGTATCCAAGCTTCCTAAACATATGATATCACGTTAAAAAGGTTTTCAGACTTTGACCATTGGTGACTCAAGATGACTTTTGACCTCCACTAAAAGAAATGGGGACCATCTCCTAACCATAACACATCCACATAACAAATATGAACTTCATCCAACTTTCCATACTTGAGATATCACATTGAGGAGATTTTCAGACTTTGACTCCTTGTGACCTCACATGACCTTTGACCTCCACCAAAAACAAAAGGTTTCTCCCATACATCATAATGCATCAACATACCAAGTTTGATATCAATCCAAATTTCCTACCTTGAGATATCGTGTAAACAAGGATTTCGGGGTTTGACAAAATGTGACCCCAAATGACCTTTGACCTTCACCAAAACAGATAGGGTTCTTCCTCACCTCATAACACATCAACATATCAAGTTTGAAATCAATCCATGTTTCCTACCTTGAGATGTCGTGTAAACAAGGATTTCAGGGTTTGACAAAATGTGACCCCAAATGACCTTTGACCTTCACCAAAACAAATAGGGTTCTTCCTCACCTCATAACACATCAACATATCGAGTTAAAAATGAATCCATGTTTCCTGCCATGAGATGTTCTGCAAACAAGGATTTCGGGGTTTGACCCCATGTGACCCCAAATGACCTCTCACCGCCAACAAAATTTAAAGGGGTTCTTCCTTGCATCAAAACACATGAACATGTCAAGTTTGAAATCAATCCATGTTTCCTACCTTGAGATGTCGTGTAAACAAGGATTTGGGGGTTTCACCCCATGTGACCCCAAATGACCTCTGACCACCAACAAAATTAATAGGGTTCTTCCTTGCATCATAACACATCAATGTATCAAGTTTGAAATGAATCCAAGTTTCCCACCATGAGATATTGTATAAACAAGGATTTCGGGGTTTGACCCCATGTGACCCCAAATGACCTCTGACCGACAACAAAATTTATAGGGTTCTTCCTTGCATCATAACACATCAACATGTCAAGTTTGAAATTATTCCAAGTTTCGTGTAAACAAGGATTTTGGGGTTTGACCCCATGTGACCCCAAATGACCTTTGACCTCCACCAAAATCAATAGGGTTCTTCCTTACATCATAAAGCATCAACACATCAAGTTTGAAAGTAATCCAAGTTTTCTATCTTGAGATATCGTGTAAACAAAGATTTCGGGGTTTGACCCCCTGTGACCCCAGATGACCTTTGACCTCCACCAAAATCAATAGGGTTCTTCCTCTCAGTATGGGGTATCTGTGTACCAAGTTTGAGAATTGTCCGATTTTCCCTTCTCAAGATATCGTGTAAACAAGCAAAGTGTCACAAACACACACATACACACATACACACACATACACACGCACATACACACATACATACACACATACATACACACGCATGCCATCATGAATGCATAGGTTTCTCTTTTCATCGAAACCAAAAATTGCTAAATAGAGAAAACGTTTGCTTCAGTGGCCAGTTTTGTGTTGTGTTTTGTGCATTTATTACTACTTCCTCAGAGAGGAATTTTTCTTTCTAAAATGTTGGTACTAACGGGAAAATTTGAAACTTCAATTCGTACTCTGCAAGTGATCAGAGAATTGTATTATGTTACAAGAAAATGATTTCCTTTGATATGATTCTCCAACACTTACTTCAAAGAAAATGATTTCCTTTGATATGATTCTCTAACACTTACTTCAAATGTGTCATCTTTAATTAAAGAGTTTGATAATAACGTGGAAAATGATGTTGAATTAGTTAAAGTTTGACTTTCCTTGGGTCTGACTCTGAAATGGGAGAATTCTAGTAAATTTATTTTCAGCTGAATATTTCATTACTTTTCGTAGAATGATGAATACTTAACTAACATAAATCACGTTTAAGCACAATCAAGTCAAGGGATTAATCCATCACTTTGGCTAAGGTGCTAGCAGTGTACAGCAAAACCAGAAGGTTTTTTAGTTTATTTCTTTGTATGGTAGGCGAAAGAGTTTGCAGCGGTTGCTATGAGACATGCTTAGTATGAATTGAAAGTGTGTGTATTAGTCTATTCACTAGATTATTTTACTAGTTTGTGTGCTGAAGTAACATCCAGAGATGAAGTTGAATGAACTTACAAAGTTTTGTTAAATTCACACAGGCACATAGCCAGGATTGTGTCATGTGGTTGGGGAGGGGGTGGTGTCATTGGGGGGTTGGGGTTGGACATGAGGGAAAAGTATAATGATAGAGAGATAAATGGCTATTTTTAGGTGTTTTCCCCACTCCCACCAAAAAAAAAAAAAACAAAGAATTTCTTTTTTAAGAAAGACATTAAAGCTTACATTTTGGGACTGCAGGTAGTCTTTGAGATGGTGAGTTACATATTAAAATGCTATTCATTTTTGTGTTAGCCCTGAGGCTAGAGAAAGTAGTTTGTGGACATTCTGGTTGGATCATTCATGAGACAGACATCATGATCACCTTTTGGCTGTGGACTTGTACCAAACTTGTCAATATTGGAAAATATTATTTAGTTGCCTGACATAATATAAAGACTTGCAGTAGTTCATATCTGTGAATCTATACTCCAAAACTGGTTCATATCAGAGAATCCTGCTTTAGTGGAATTTAACTTAATATAGTAACGTAATTTTCAAATAGTCTCAATGAGGTAGCCTTTCTGCTATGCAGAGCATTTCCAGTTGATGAGGTAATGTTTACAAAGATCCAATTTGTTTGCTACTATTAATTCTATTCTTCCCCATGTGCAGGATGTTAACTTTTGAACTTGACAATATGATAACAAAAATTAGTGATCATTTTCCTGCCAAGTCAGCCCTTCCGTACTTCTCATAAGCTTTAGCAGGAAAGTACTTTCAGTACTTGATAAGGTAGAAACAGTTTTTCAGTTCGTATCCATGGTCAACAAATAATTTGTCATTATTTATGTATGATGACTTTGCATGTGAAGGATGGAATCACAAATTCTTTGCAGTTACAACATCCACTCCTAGGGCGTTGCTATTCGCCAGTTCTTTTAATCAGAATAGTTGCATATTGGCGATTTAATTAGTTGGAAGCAGTTTTGTACTGTTACCCAGTTGTTAGTTCCAGTGTAAGTTAAAGCTCTAATGGAAAAGGCTGAAAAGCAGTGTTTCCAAAATGGCAGGGGTAGTATTGAGTTCATTTGAACAAGAGTTTTATCCTCTGGATATCGATTCCACGGTATGTAGGCAACCTTTATTTTCTTTCTTCTTTTTTTATATGTATGATATTTCATTACACTCTCTGTATTAATGCAGAATTACAGTCGTTCATTCTCACTTGAAGTAGTGTAGTAGATTGTCCTGTTTTCATGATAAGTTCTTGAGAGTCATTTGACAATGTTTTTTATTCCTCAAATGTGAAATTACCAGCAGTAATTGCTTGGTTTACCTTGAATATTAAAGTCTTTAACTATTATGGAAGACACTTTGAAGAAAAATGAGAAGAAAACTGTAAGATTTAGTTGTTGCTTCGAAATAAGTTTTGGGCAACAGTTACTTCTCTTGCCCTTAAAATCTGATGGGACTGACTTAATTGAGGTAGAATGGTCCTATTATCCATGGAGGCTTTGCAACTGGAGGGATCTACATTGCCCCACTCACACGTTTTATTTACATATGTTATTCATACTTTCCCAACTGTTAAAGGTTGTGGGGAGGTGAGATTGACATGTAAATAGAATGGGGATTTGTAGATTCCCAAAATATGAACTCTTGGTTGGGGAGTATTTTGTATTGTCAAGTTCCTATGTAAAATGGTTTTTGCACTCTTAGTAGAAGGTATGCAATTGTATTATTTGCAAGTTTTGATGTTCATGGTAGCATTTCTTGTGTAGACTTCTCATAGAAATACTAGCCCTTTAAGGCATATTTTCATCATCCCAAACAGTTCCATTTCTCCCAACCTACTTACTTCTAGCCCCTCCCACATTTATCTAAAACTCATCTTTATCCAGACACAATCCTAGTTTATTGCTTCATGGCTTGTCCCAGTGGCCATACAAGTCCATAATGTGTAATCAAGACACTCTCAGTGCCCATGCTGTGTAATTTAGCTATGATGCATTGTTTGAATGTGATGCCAATCAAGGAGCTGTACCAATTGAGAGTTTTGATATATGTATACTGAAACTGTAGTTTGGGGTGACGAATGACTGCCTTTAAACAGGATGGCTCAAATTAAATATCAGCTTTGCAAAAATTGTTTCCACTCCTGTAAGCAGCAATTATGTACATTTCTCCTGAAATTCTTGGCCAGGTGACACAACAGTTTTTACCTCAATACATAACATGTATTGAGAAATTGTCACACTAACCAAGCTGGTTGCTAGCTGTAAGTTAAAATTCTTTTCAGCATGGCCATGTTTGGTGGAGTTTACATTTTGATTTTAATATCTTGTAGAGCATACTTTTGTACAATTACCTATTCAGTCAGAATTTTAACTCAATAATCTGATAGGTGGATAATTTAGTTATTTTTTCTCTGAGAACTGGTCAAAAAGTTGTGTTGTGCAAAAACTTTCTTTCTGCCCATTGTTTTATACTCCTTTTTTCCCACCATGCAATTGTGTGGGTTTAAGTCTGCTATTTTGTCCTTGGCTTCAAGCTTCTGTTAAGTCAGTCATAGGGTAACTGTTAAGATGATCTTGTCTGGTCTGACTAAGATGTTTGCCCAGCCATTGTCTTGTAATGGAGGAGTTTATTTACAGTTGATTGAGTTTTCAAACAGTATGCCAGTAGCTCTCAACCTTCAAAAGTTGTGCTCTTCACCAAGAGGTTTCAGTGAGATTATAAGAGATATGAGGTTGATGTTAAAAAACTAGGTAGGAAAGTAGTAGTAGGAAAACTCGTTTTGGTGGAATTGATCAGAAAGGTTTTTTTTTTTTTCTATAATTACTGATTTCCATCTAGCTGGATAATTACTTGTGCTTTGTAGTGATATAATGTATTTTACAAAGATCATTTTTTAGTATGAATGTATCATTATTTATTTTTTTTGTTTTAATTGATAACATTTTCAATTTTTAGCATAAAATTTATAGTATCAGGATATTATAAACCTCTGCTATAAATATTTGAATGAAAACAGTGCACCACAATAGCTTAACCAACCTGTACTGTAGACTATGTGATATGGAAAGTTTGTGTCATATTTCATTTCTATGTATGATACTGTACCTGATCACCAAAAGGATGTTTGCTCTTTTCTCTTGTATCATGTCAAACTTAAGCACATCATTCCACTGCTTCATGAGTAATATTGATCATGCATAAAAGTATTGAGATTCTGCAGCATAGCTGCTCTAGTTGCTAGTTATTGTCTTGGCAAAAGAATATTAATTTTGCCCTCTAGGGCACTCTCCTATTTAAGCTACAGTATGGCTCATTTGCCAGTTTACACTGTGGGTGAGCAAGGGCTGTATACTGTAGGAGGTAGCATCTTGACTTGTAAATTCTTAAACCAGGGAGGTTTATAAAATTCAAGTTAACCAACTTCACCATTCTCAAAGCAGGGGGTTTCTAGTGTGGTTTGCATTGATACGGCAGTCCTGATTTAAAGTGCTCACAGGATGTGGGACCCTGAGAAAAAGATGGCACCCAGATATTTTTACAAGCATCAACCAGAAGCCAGCAAATTTGATCTGCTTGTCCTTAATGAGCAGTTCTTATAGACTTCATGGCCAAGGTCAGACATGTTGAAATTTTTACTGAGGTGGCATGTTTCAATGGTTGAAAAAAGTTGGGAGGAAAGGACACAATTGCATAAGTGGTGTAATTTCTAAAATGTGAAAGCATAATCGTCTCAAATAATTCCTCACTTAGCCCTGTACACATCTTTCAATGCAAAAGGTTTACTAAGTATATTGGTACAGGTTACAGCGGTGCTACTAGTATTGGGCAGACTGTAACAATATGGAAATAGTGGGTAGGTATATCTGTTCTTATGGTTTCCTGGCCAAATCATGTTGTTTGAGAAAATTTCCACCCCTTCAAATCATTTTATATCAGTTCATCATTCACAGTTTGAACCTTTTGTAGTTTGTACAAATATACAGTAGGTAGGTCCTGATGCAGTAAACTGAACACATGGCTGTCTTGTCTAACCTTTGGGTCATAGTACCTTTACTTTCCTTAAGTAACTCCTCTCTTCTAAGACCTTTTCTGAACTTCACAGGTTTCCAATACTCCTCAGTCTTGGTAAAAATGAAATGCTCAGCCAGACCTTTTTATTCATTCCTCTCTTCATCTCACTTATCCAATATTTTCTGAGGTGAATTTCAGGGTCAAGACTGTCTTTTCTTGAATGGTTTAAATTAGATCCCCCTGAGTGGATACCGACAGAGCTTCTCTCCTAATCCTTTGCATTCTGTTTGACAACTCGGCATGCCTCAAGCAAGGTTAGGGCAAAAAGACAAAACCACTCCACCCCCTGCAGGCATTGTCATACTTTTCAATGGGTTGCATCATCTAATCTAGCTAAACCATTCTACTTTGTGTTCTGTGAGACTCACCCTTACAGAAAAGTTTGATTTATCTGGGTCAAAGCAAAAAACACATAAAAAGGCAATAGTGTTTAAGTGTAATGCATATCTGTGTGTAAATAACCACCAAACCAGTGTCTCTAAGTACTTACATAGTTTCATTTTTAAATGTCAAGAATCAGATTAAATAGTAAAATTGAGTATTACAGATCTTGTAAGTTTTACCTGAGATGGACAGAATGGTTATTTTTGGACAAGTACATAAAATTTCTGCACTGCCTTACATATTGCCGCTAAGTTACTAAAATATCCATTACACAGCCCACACCTTATCCCCATTTTGATTATGTTACCTAACTTACCTGCTGGTCTCCAAAATTTTGGAATGCAAAAGAAAACCGTATCTAGAATTTTTTTGTGGCAACTTGGCAAGTAAAAAAAAGGATGAGGGGGCACCCTTTGGACCCTCCCTATAACTATCCTATCACGCTGATAACTTGCCAAACAATTATGGCATGTAAGTAGAGTTAAATAATGTATATTGGAGGGAAGTTTCAGGGCTCATAGATTCCCAAACCAGGGAGTTTGGGGGGTTTTAAATACCTCAGTTGTAGCAAAAGTTGTCTTAAAGTAGACCAGGCAGTGTGCTGTAAAATAAAACAAGATGGGGTAATCAGTCTCATATAAATTGGAACTGAATAGTTTACATCACTCCTCTCTTAAAATTGGAGAGTGGATAGTTTACATTGCCCCACTGAAAACTGGAAACCGAGCAGTTTGATTGCACCAAGTTTAAAGCATATAAGATCAGTTTTGCTGATATTTTCTAGCTTTTCTGTCAGCATGGTGGGTCGTGTGTGCTTTTATATTTCAAGTTTAGATGATACAGTTGTCTTTTTCTGCCCTCTTTACCTCCAGTTGTAATCTGTATCTCTCTTGATTAGGAGCAGTCTTAGAAGGCTGCCCACACTTGGACTGCTCTCTCCTCCTCTGCATGAGTAAGACGGCTTGTTGGGACTGCATGCACTGTGTTACAGGGGGTATAAAAGTTACAAAGTTGGACTGGAGGCTAATACAACAGGTTGTTAATCTCCAAACCATGAAATTTTGACACATTTATCCAGCAAATCTGTTAATATAATTCAGAGTGGTACCTTCTATCTGAAAGACTATGGAAACCAAAATCATCCTCCTTCCTGCCCTGTTTCAGATAAAATGTTTGGAATTTTCCCTTTGTCTGTATTTCCTGTGTGGGTTTGATGTCAAATGATTGGATTCTGTACACACCAGTCACATTGTTCAATGTGATCTTCAAAATTATTTCCCTTGTCATGCCTTCTTAACAACGATCTTCACTGCCATAACATACATACGTATCAGCCCTCATTTCTTACCGCAAGGCATTAAATACATTCTCAGAAAAATTGAAAAAAGACAAAAATGTTAGCTGTTATTGTTACTTGGTTTTCATTAACTGTAAATTAAGATGCAGTTTTAACAAATACATTCGTGCAAAAAAGCTATGGCATTAGTTGATATAAATTACATCAAATCACTTTTGTAACAGAAATTTTCCTTGAAACAGCTGTCAAATATCTGTTTAATTTACAGTAGTGTCACACTGAATGAAATTTTATCTTATAATTACCACCATATACTTTCTAGATGGAGGTTCTTATTAAGATGGTGAAATTTTCTTGGAAAATCCATCTTTGGTATTATAAGTAAATGCGACAGAATAAATTGAATCCTTCATCTGATTGATGATCTTTTCTTGGCTAAGTGCTTCTGGGAGGTATTATTACATTTGATTTCACTGTTAGGAATTACTACTTGTTGATAAATACAGTTAGTAGTGCAAGTGTAATATAGTTGACATATCCCCTTTAAACCAGCTCTGTATTAGTATTGCTGAATGCAAAGATGAGAAGGCATACTGAGCATGGCTGGTCCAATCAACTCTTCCAGGATCTTATGCTGTGATTTGCTCTTGTACTATTGCTAGCAGGGAAGTGGTGAAATAGTACTGTGCTATACATTTTAAGTGGATGTAGTGTTATAGCCAAGCAAATTGATCTCCGATCTCTCCTTGAAGACGGAAGCTGAAAATGTCCACTGAGGAAACTCAGATGAGAAATTAAATGTAGAGTGGTTTGTTTCTGTCATTGTCCTAGTAGACTTAGTACGAAGAAGACCTGTCGTGTAAAATAGAACTTGATTGGAGTCCTTGTGCTAGATTTGAGTTGAGTTGTCATATATATATATATGTACTGTTCTGTGGTGATTTATGCGTTCAAGATTCTTTGAAGTTTGTGTGATGTGAAACTGGTTGTGAAGATTCATCTGATTTCTGGAAATCTTAACAGTGGTTCAGTGTTCTTTTTATGTAAAGGTTGAAAGAGCCGGACACGTCTATTGATTTCATTCAATCATAAAATCAAATTTTTTTTCAGTCGTGAAGTCTTTTTTACATGACTGTATAACATATTCCAGTATTTTTAAAGAAAAAAAAGAAAGAAAAAGAGTGAAGATCGTGAAGAAAGATCTTTCAAATCATTCCAAATGGAATGTTATATTACCTCATGAAAGTTTTTTACTGTAGTTCATGAAGATTTTGGGAACATGTTTACGTAGATATGCCAATGTGGAAATTTTTCATATCGTTCACCCAAAATTGCCTAGTAAGCTTTGAGATAACTCCCATCTCTTGAGTTTTCACTGGAGAAGATTAATTGGTGTTGTACTACTGTTAGTAGCTATGGAGCTTTCTTTAGAGGAAGGGGTACAAGTCCATGTGAGGTACCCCTCTGATATGGTGAGTTATATTCTTGTTCTTCAAATGAAACATGATTTTTGGTGTTTTCTAATGTGGTGAAGAACCTTTGCAAAAGGGATATTTTTAATGGAAAGGTTGTAAATAAGTTGCTTCCATGCTTTAAGGTACCTTCTGTCTTATGGCACAAAATTACTTAAATATAGTGATAGGCAGTTAAAACTAAAGCTTAAAACTTTTAATCACAGATAGCCTAGTTTGATCTCTGACATTTTTATGCCACTCCTGGAACCACTTGATGTGCATACTTTTTGGAGGAGATGAGGGTGGGGTATGCCTTTTTCAGGCATGAGGCGATTACATCTCAATGTAATCAATTACGATTGCAATTACTTCATATTTTAGGATTAAGTTTATGATTATGATTACAGCTAAAATTGAAAGTAATTGATTACGATTGCGATTACATTGCAATTTAATCGTGATTACATTTTCTTTCCACATAAACAATGTAGTAGGCAAAACAATCCAGTGCCCACAAATGGAAAAAAGGCCATGGACATTGCTCTAGATAAGCCCAATAATATCTCCTGATATTATTGAGCTTATCTGATCTCCTTCGACAGAACCAAGTCTTTCCCAAAGTAGAGATTATTGAACTCATGCATTTCTCACTCATTTTAAGCTAAAACATCCAAGAAAGAGGGACAGTTAAATTTTGTCATTCCAAAAGAAGAACCAAGCACTGAAAAAATTGTTTAGTAACTTTTTTCTTTGTTCAATTCAACTTCAATGTAATCAGAAATGAAACCATGATTGCAATTACTTTGCGATTTTCACAAAAGTAATCGATTGCAATTACAACTACTTAAAAATGTGCAATCGATTATGATTACTGATTAAGATTACCCCAAGTCTGGCTTTTTTGTGGGGCTGGGGGCAGGAAAATTTGTGTCAGCAGTCACTTGTGAAACTGAATAGTTAAACAATGGTTACAGGTGTTTTCTGTTAACACAACCATTTTGCACGGAAAACAGTATAATTGCTTTATTTTGCTTTATTTTGGCATGCTTTCATGATCTCTCCGATTGAATGAGGTACAGAGTACTTTTCTTCTGAATGCTCATGGGCTTACAATGCACTGTAAGTGTTGACAGATAGGAAGTTCCATCCTGTCACAAATATTTGAATTTCCTTCTATTGGTGCTTCTAGTGACTCACTGCTACAGGTAGTCATCAATTATTAGGATCAAATGTCAAAACTACATAAATGATTCATATTTCAAAAGTTTTGTCTTTAGGCTATTCATGAATTTTTTGTGTGTGTTATGTACAGTAATTATTGTACATAGATGTTTAGGGCCTCCAGGCTGGAAACAAGTTCATACAGTAGGTTGTTACGGTCACTACTGGGGTAGTGACTCAACTGTGATAGGATTATGGATTCCTTTAATATTAATACAATCATATAGTTGTCTAATTTTGTTTCATTGAAAAAAAATTTGGAAAATTTAAAGAAAATGCTATCTTTTGACAAAAGAGGTATTTTTAGGAGAGACTTGGGTGGAAAAAAGTCAATTGGTCAAAAGAAAAAAAATCAGGAATATGGAAAATTTCTTTCAGGGAAATTTTGGTATTTGAAAAGGAATAGCAGATTGAATGCAATTTTGTACATGAAGACATATTCATAATTTTTAAGTTGGCTGGCATTCTGGGTAATTTTTGTCAAGCTCTGAATGGAGAATTTCCTTAAATGTGGAAACAGTATTTCCATAAGGTAGGCCTAATATGGTCTATATTTTGGCTCAAGGACTTAAGTGTTGACCTTGCCCCTTGAAGTTAATGGTCTGGCAAATCTTCATCATTCTAAGTATTGAGGGAATAGGCTTGTATGGGTTCCAGATACTGTAGGTGCCTGTAGGTGCTGTTGCAGAGGGGGTCCAGGTAGAACAAAGCCATCAACCATGGTTCATTGTAAAGTATGGCCAACCACAACATCAGTTTATATCTAATGCTCCCTGCAGTTCCTTACCTTATATCTCTTGTATGGTTCTGGTTTTTGAGGTTTTCTCTGGAAATAAAACAGAACCCTAGCCACAATTAATAAAAAACTGAATGGATAAATTTAAGTAAAAATAACATCTTCTGCATGTGGTTACTATCATGAGAATACCATATTCAAGGTCTCTTCCATCACATGTGGAACAGCATTGTGGTGTTTCCTTTCCTCAGCAGTTTTCAGGAAGTTGACTTGCTTTTTATAAAGTGCAGTCCACGTAGATAAAATTGGATGTTAATTATTTAGCAGTATGTGTTTTACGGCCACTAACATGAATAGAACCATCTCCAAAGAATAGCTTCAAAGAATTTTGGGGTAGAATTGTTATGAACATTACCCCCTTCACCTTATATATATTTATAATTTATATTACCCCTTTCTTACACCCGATTTAAACAAGTAATCCCACCCATGGGCGTCCGCAGAAAAAAAGTCATGGGGGGGCAAAGTTTCTAGGGAGGGGCAAAACCTCCAAGTCACCATGAATTGACACAAAGCATGAGAAAATTTCAGCCCAAAATGCCTCCCAGTTCGCCATAAATGGCATTTCTAAAGCCTATTTTTCGCATAGAAACTTGGAAAACATGTTTTGTTCTGGTTTTTGCTTTGGTATTTATGTTTTTTCAAATTTTTGATTTTCCGGGGGGGCAAGTGGCCCCCTTTGCCCATACCTGCGGACACCCATGATCCCACCCATCAAGTAGAGGTGATATTTTGAAAGGGCAAGAGCTGTCCCCCCAAATGTATTTTGAAACAAGAGCAGTCTCACAGTTTTCCTATTTCCCTTCAAAGTATCTCTCATGATATTTTAGGACACCAATATTGCATATTCAAGGTAAACCAAGTTAATTTCACATTTGAGGAGGAAAAAACTCTCAAGAGTCAATCATGACAAAGACACATTACTCAGCCTCTCGACTTGTTGCATTAACAAAATCATGTGACCACATCACCTCTGTTCTTCATAATCTTCACTGGCTTCCTGTGCAGCATCATATCAACTACAAAATCCTTCTTCTTACATACAAATGCATCCATGGTTTTGCTCCATTACATCTAAAGCATCTTATATCTAATTACAAGCTTTTACGTGAACTACATTCCAGCTCTCAATCTCTTTTAAATGTGCCGTCATCTGTTACCCATTCTTATGGTGATCGTGCTTTTTCAGCAGTATCTACAAAACTGTGGAATGACCTTCCATCTTTTGTCAAGAGCTCTTTCACTGTTGGACAATTTAAAACTAACTTGAAAACTCATTTGTTTACTTTGTCTTATTGACCACTTGTTGTATAGTTTTAGCGCTTTCAGACTTCTTGTGTAAGGCGCTATATAAGAACTGTTATATTATTATTATTATTATTATTACTTATTTGGGGGGACCAGTCTTGACCTTTAATAGCAAAGTCAAGATGGAAGGAAACCCTCTCATTTCATTAGCTCAACCCACAAAGTGGGTAGAGCTTATGTTATACTGTAGAGGGTAAAAATGTCTGTCTCACAAAAAATGTCTGTCTCACTTTTAAAAAGGTTTCAGCCTTGGTAATTACCAGTGGATTTTCCTCAAATTTGCTGTACGGGTGTCATTTTCATGGGGCAACAGATTTCCTTCCAAGCTACAAGATATATTAAAGAAAAGTGATAATTTTTTGCCATTTTCATCATTTTTTTGCCTCAAGGCAAAATTTAATGAGGCACAATCCCAGTGGAGGCATTGTTAGCATGTACTGTAGGCCTATTTTTGTAAATGCCTGTGTCCATTGTGTCCACACCATGAGTTCCCAGTCAGCTAATTACTTATTCTTAAGTAACTTTAGAATCTATTACCGCGTGTTTGGTCTAACGGTAAGGGCGTCAGCCTCTTACGCAGAAGGCGCGGGTTCGCTTCCCGGGTCGAGTCATACCAAAGACTTTAAAAAAAAAGGAACCTGCTGCCGTTGTGCATGATGCTCTTCATAAGCAATGGAGTAGGGAAAACAAGCCATTGAGCCACAACTGGAAAAAAGGCCGTGGTCCCATTGACTTGAATAGGTTGGAAACTGGGCCGTAAAACTCTAACTATCTAACTATTTAGTATCTATTACCAGGGAGCTGCCATTACACAGGTCTCTCCTTTACTTTGGGGTCACTGTAGTGCTCTTTGGCTCATCACCAAGTCACCTACCACTCTCCTAAATTTTCCAAGGACTGTGACTTTTAGCACACACCTGGAAAATAAAAAATTCAGACTTAATTTTTGGCAAGAGACTTTTTTTTAATCAAATGGTGAAATTTGAGTAGTTTTCTATCCCACTTTGTTTCTCATGAAGTAAAATCGAGATGAATCAAAATTTGTAAGTATTTAATCACAATATAAAAAAGAATTCTGCATTTATGTTGGAGCTTGCTCTGAAGATTAGAAGTTGTTATCCTGTAACCATGTTATAATCCACAATAAAATTCAGGCTTCACAGATTTTAATGAATGTTAGTTCAAAACAGTGGATTGATGGGGTTTTGTATTCTAGGAAAATGAATGTTGGTGGTACTTCTCAAATATATTAGAAATCAGTGTTTGTTGCAATATGGAGACAATATGAAAGCAGTCATCAGTGTTTTATGTTATGAGTTCTTTTTATTTTTTTTATTATTTTGAGTAAAATTTCTTAAAATTTTGCTGTATTTTTAGCTCTCCAAATTTGAGCAATGAGTCTAGCAATTATTTTTTGTGTGACATTTTGCAAACTTAAATATGATATAGTAGTGAAATATTACTTGGTATTTGTGATACTGTATAAGGAGTGGTAATGTGAACATGCCCTGAGGTTTGGTTGGTGTTAATCAATGTTGTAGGAGTGTGCCAAATGCATTATAGTCATAATTTTGTTGCTGAGTATGAAGCAATAATCTATTAGCTGAAATATAGGAGGTTCCAGCAGACCATTGGATTTCGTGGGAGCAATTGTTCTCCATTAATTGGTATGAAATTGGAATACTGCATGAGGAATGGAATATGAACATGCCCTGAGGTTTGGTTGGTGTTGATCAATATTGTAGGAGTATGCCAAAGGCACTAGAGGCATGATTTTTTTGCTGAGTGTAAAGCAATAATCTGTAAGCTAAAATACAGGAGGTTCCAGCAGACCATTGGATTTCATGGGAGCAATTGTTCTCCATTACATGGCCACATTAAAAATAGAACCTAGTTTTGCAAACTAATATATGATACAGAAGTGGAATATTACTTGGTATAAATTCGGAATACTGCATGAGGAGTGGTAATATGAACATGCCCTGAGGTTTGGTTGGTGTTGATCAATATTGTAGGAGTATGCCAAAGGCACTAGAGGCATGATTTTTTTTGCTGAGTGTAAAGCAATAATCTGTAAGCTAAAATACAGTAGGTTCCAGCAGACCATTGGATTTCATGGGAGCAATTGTTCTCCATTACATGGCCACATTAAAAATAGAACCTAGTTTTGCAAACTAATATATGATACAGTTGTGGAATATTACTTGGTATAAATTCGGAATACTGCATGAGGAGTGGTAACATGAACATGCCCTTAGGTTTGGTTGGTGTTAATCAATATTGTAGGAGTATGCCAAAGCGTTAACAACATTTGAAGTAGGGAAAAGAAGATAGTGAGCCACAACTGGTGATTAAAACCAGTCGGTTAGAAACTGAGCTGTTAAACAGCACCAAACTAAAGAACAAGCTAATTCACTTCACAGACACATACCTAGGCTACCCATCACATGGTGGTATCATGGTGATATGAAATCACAACCAAAAATTGGTTACCATAGTTCTTTTAACAGAACCTAAAGGAGGGTTCCTATTGGTTACTGTAGTAAAAAGTGAGGGAACTCGCAAATGGGTTTTTGAAATTTTGAAAGCCTACAGCTTGTTCCACACATGTCTATCCTGAGTTTGGACATTTTCATGCAAGCCTATGTTAGCACAAATATTTCATTATACACAGCAGTGAGAAATTTAAACAGGCAAAAGCCTGTTTAAAAGTCAGTGGACTCAAAGTGTATTTTGAACAGATTTTAAATAAAGTTGAATTTGCACCAGGTTTGTTTGATTTGAATTAATGTTTATAAAAATCACAATTAAAATCATGATTTTAATTGAAAAAATCTTGATTTAATGACAAAAATTTTTATTTAAATGGACATATTTGATTTAAATCATGATTTCTTAAAAAAAAATGAAAAAAAAAATGATTAGCACCTAGAATTGTTGGTCACCATTTTTTTCATGAGGGCGCCACTTCTCCAGAATTAATTCAATTGGGATTTTGGCTCAAAGGGGGTACTGTAGTTGATCTTGATACACTGTAAAAAGAAAAGACTGCTTTTTCCCCACAGGTATAAGATTTTCCAGCAAATGTTTTTAAAACTTTATTGTTGAGGACAGTGTGGGAATTGGCAAATGCACTCCGCTTGCTCTCTGAAGTTTTCAGAGTGAAATTTACTCTTTTAGAGTAAAGTAAAGTATCAGTCTAAATTGAATGTAAAAAATTTTGATTCTAAAAGGAGTCATTCACCATTAAACTAAAAGATAGCACCAAAGTAATCTTATACAATTTATTTAAAGTTAATATTTATTCTTATGTTAGGTCATTCCCTGATTTTACTTTTTTTAAACACTTACAAAGCTTTGACAGTGAGGAAAGGGGGAGGGAGACTTCACTAATAAAAATATTGGGGGACAAAGGTATCTTTCCCCCTCTCATGGATCAATTCAGGCAGAATGACCAAAATGAAACATGGTGGTGTACAGATTTTTCCAGGGCTTCAAGAAAACTTCAATTAGGGCCTATTTAAAGGTCAACAGTAGTCCTCCCAAACTTACTTTGAAGAAAATAGCTAAACACCACCATTTTGGTCTTTCTTCTGTCCAAAGTCTCTGTTGTTATATTTTGTAACTTCACTTTTGCATAATCTGTTACAGTGAACCAAACAGTTACTCTTAGTAAATTTCACATTAGAAGAGAAAAAAATGTTGTGACATGACACTCTCAACAGCCAATCATGAAACAGCATAGTCTACTACACTATTTCAAGTTGGGGTGACTGCTCTTGCCCTTTAAAGTAATAATATTGCATTTATAATGTGTCATCTATGTTTTGTATACATGCATGTCAGTGTGTGTATGCATGTTTATGTGTACCTACTGTAGTTGATCCAGTGTTGAGGCTAGAGTGGGTGAATTGGTTACAGACACATCTGGTCACAGACATGATCAATGTTCCAGCTGTTTGACAATTTTTGCTGACCCCCACCCCAATCCACAAATCAGATCTATGCCCTTGAACACTTTTATATATTGTTGGTAACTCTCTGTCAATAACAGTAACATGCTTGAGCCAGAGAAAGTGTTCAAAAACCTCTCATTATAATAGGTAAAACTTTCAATTAATATTTTTCTTGTTTCAAGATAAAACAGATGTCATTCATTCGATGATATTGGGATGCGACTGTTTGACAAATTCCAAGGACCCTCACATGTACAAGTGTTTTTGCTATGAATTATGTTGCAAGTTGATACAATTGAGTTTATTGTATGGGACTTACCTATGTGAAACCAGAAGTGTTGCTTCTTCTCAATCAATTTTCAAATGTGCGTGGGTTGGTCTATGGAAGAACTTGTCATGTAGAGGGTTTTAGTTTGTGTTACCATAGTATACACTCAGTAAAGATAAAAAAAAAAAAAAAAACAGTGGGTGTATAGGAACAACATAGGCAGCCCAGGGTTTCATTTCTGAAAGATATAATTGATGTGGGAGATTGATTTGGTCTGCATACATAATGTAATAAGTCTTTCAGAATATGTAAAGTTGAAATGTCTTTGTGCTGGCTTTGCAAACCATGCAAGCTAATCAGTCTTGCTGTTTTCAGGGTTTGTTTTTAGCTTTGTATGAAAAGTTTCTTTGAATATTAGTGCAGAGGAATCCCTTTTAAACAAGAAATCAGCTTGTGAGAGTGTGATTCGTGAAGGGAAAATGCAGTTGCCGCAACTTGTATTAGTGTGGTAAACTATCCTGTTTCATTATTGGCTCTTGGCAATCATGTGACTTTTTGGAGGAAATTTACTGGGAGTGCCTATTTTGCTCCTCCTTCCCTCCTATTTACAAACATTTTCCCCCCCCCAAATGCCAGACAATACCCATCTGGCAATCTCTTAACACAGGTGACACCCTTTCCCTTCCATCTGACTCACTAGCTTATTCCTCTATTACCTTGCTATTTACTTTGAGTTTATGCATAATATTAGCTCTGAAATATCATAAAAATACTTTGAAAAGAGTAGACCAGTTTGGAGTTTCTACATGGATCTGTATTGGGCAATATGTCAAAGGGTAACACCTTAATATGTGTTTACAGTTGATACATTGCTGATATAAACATTTAAACTTGTCTGTTAGTAAGAATATTGAGAGATTTAGCTGTTGTTTAAAACATGTGTAGGGGGACAGCTTTTCCCCTTGAAACCATCCTAACCTAACCATTATCCTAGTACTAACCTCAGTGCAAACCTTTTAGAATATAGAGATGTGGAAACAAATAGACGTCAGAATAGAAAGCTGACCCCATATTCAATAAACACAGATTAATCAACTCACTAGGCTTCTAGTGTTCGACCGATTATGCTATAATCGGTAATACCCGATTACCGATTATTTAATTTAACAATCGGCCCGATGCCGATTACCGATCACCAATTATTAGAAAGAGGGAATTCACATGTTTGTCACTTTAGTACGTGCCCCTTGCTTCGTGCATATCGTATAACCATAACCAGTTCAGGATGGAAAATTTTGGGAATAGTTCTGTTCGTTTCACGAACGGGATATCATTTTTGTAGGCGAAATATTTCCACTTCAAAAGTGGAGATACAAATCAACCCTTAATTCTGTACAATAGTTTGCAGTCGATGTCACATGCCCTTTGATAATTTAGTTCAAAGGCCAACATCATGCTCTGTCTAGTTTTCATTCCCCAATCATGTCGGAACATTGCTTTCCTTTACTTTACTGGGTTGTAGTTGCGTTAATGTACTGTGGCTACTCTCCCGCTTTAACAAACCCCATGTAACGCAATCATCATAATCTTAGCAGTTCTGGGCACCTGTATAACGTATCTTATGGTTCCTTTCCGATAGGAATATCCCCGTATATTTTTAGCAGTTCTCGTCCAAAACTTCCGTCTTGTTTAGAAAGAATCTGCAACTGAAATGCACCTAAGTCCGATCCCCGAAAAATCCACGTACGCAGAGATTTGTGATGCCGTTTCTAGGTGAATTTAGCACGGGGCTCGCCCGGCTTTGCTAGCCGGCATTACAAGCGCGAAGGTCGTAACACAAACTCAATGGGAAAATTTGTCTCGAGACCGAGTATTTTCACACACTAAATCACATAGGCGAAGGCGCGTGTTTTGATTGGCTGCCTAGAATCAACGCAATTGTACCAATCACGAAGCGGGGGCCAATTTAAATTTTGCAGTGGATCTTTTGCATATGATGTCACCGAGCAAAATACAATGCTTTGTTTGGCGGTAAAAACGGACACGCACACAAGTCTAGTGCATGCGTGGGCCAAGAAGTTTGCTGCAAGAGACCATGTGCATTACTGTTTTCGTTTGCAATGACGTTGTATGACAACATTGCTGAAGTCCTACCGTAAATAACATTATGGAAGGAATGCTGGGAATGACTTAATTAATGCAAGGTAATAACCACCGAACTTCAGAAGATTCTGAGTGCTACGTGTGCAAAACGTGCACAGATATGTATGCAAAGCTTGGGGATTTGAAAAAACGGCGAAACACTGCAGCTAGATAGTCAACCGAAGGGATATCTGCGTCTCCAACTCTAAAATGAAGCTGTACTATGTGTTTTGTGCAGAACAGTTTGTACAGCAACTTACGCAGCACTTTCTGCAAGACAGCAGGAATACACCTTGAATGCACTTCTAAATCGAATGCCAAGTAATACTACCGGGTTATAGCGGAAAACATCAAAGGATCATTCCCATGGCAGGGTTAAAATGTATACGTTTGTGATTATCAATGCATCCCGTTTTGGCGGGAAGTTAAAGGATTGAGTATTTAGGGGAATTTTAACGAAATTAAGAGCAAGTTTCAAGTAAATTTAGCCCCTTTTTCCAGTTTGCAAATAATCGGTGGTAGTGATCGGTTGGATGGCAGAATTTTACTGATGCCGATTATTTACCGATAATGCAATAATCGGCCCGATGCCGATTACCTAACAGATGATCGGTCGAACACTATAGGCTTCTACTCTTACTTCAAGTAGGGACTCTGTAGTCAACCTGTGTGGAATAATTAATATTTAGCCAAATATCCCAAACAACCCTTTAAGGAGTAGTTTCCAGATATCATTCTTATAAAAACTGATTGCAAGAGTTCATGTTTCTCAACTGTCCCAACATGCACTTTTCATACTATCAGCACTTATCAGAAATAGTTGGCAGTAATCCCCACCTTGACATTGGATTCCTAGTAATGAGTGAGTGACTGGCTGTTGACATGATTTAAGAATATTTTTGTTGGCAGAATGTATTGTTTTGTCAGTGTAGACGGTAGGTTCACAAACTGTTGCACTGATAAAATAGTAGTGCAATGGCGGCTTTGTTGTGTTTATAAAACGGTCATAGAAATATGACAACAGTTTCGCTGTGTTGTGATAGTTTTCTCAATGTTGTTTTGTCTTCTCTGGCAAGTAAATGTTTAACTGACTATCTTCTGAAGATATATTTTCCAAACATTTCATGTGCAGTACTCCATCATGGCATTACCCATAATTCTAGTTTCACATTCACCTGATTGTTTTTGAAAGGAATTTCATAAGTGCTTGTAAAGAGCTTTGTTGCTTCTGGAAGGATATGTACACATACACCCACGTGTTAATGTCAAGACCAGCTGTCCTCCTGTTGCAACCTGATCTGGATGACATCACGCAAGTTCCGTACATCTGTAGGTATGCGGAATATGTACCTCTGGGTTGCAAAGAGGCAGATTATATTATCGTGTGAAGGACTCCGTTTGTCTCCAGTGTACTGTCTGTGTGCAGTATGTCTTGTGTTGACGTGATATGGGGGCTAAATCACCATGGCAACATGTATATGTTAGTGATCATTTTCCCAAAGTTGAGTCCATGAAGAGGGTATCATGTTGTACTGATGAAAGGTCTCTTGGGAAATCTAATACTATAGTAGCATGCTGGTTGGTTGCCATGTCACCTAAAATTCCAACCATATTTAAGACACTGAGAATAAAGTATTTCCCGGAATCGATAATACCTCTAGTGAATAGCGTTATATGTAAATGTGCATTGCAAAAGGTCACGTTTCTCAAATACAGATAGGCATATACCAGGGAAGATCAAGGGATGATGTCATGTAGTAATTTCAATATAATTATAATTTCTAAATTAACGGCAGTCATCTCTTACCCCAAGCTGCAATTTTTGTAATAGTCTACAAAATTTCTCATTTGTCTCAACTCTTTGATTGATAGCAAGTAGTTGGCACAACTCTTTGATTGACAACAAGCTAAAAGATGCATAGTACTGAGTTCATTTTGCTCCTCCTAACCTCCTATTAACATATATGTATTTCCCTAATTGCCTAACAGTACCCATACTGATTGCACACTGGGTCTTAATTGTATCCTTGCCATGAAGCAATACTCTGAGATCCTCTCTGGATGAGGATGAATTTAAGACAGTTGTGGGAGGGACTTAGATAAGTAGGTTCAGAGAATCAAAACTGTCTTTTGTGAGAAGATTTAGCCTTAAGTAAATTAAGTCATTTGCTCTGAAGGACAGAATTTATAGTGTCTTTGTTTTAGAGGACACAAAATGAAAAGTCTGTTAAAAAAGAGCAATTAGGGTGGAGGGAGGTCAGGGATATCTCTTTTGAGTTCTTTGAAAGGCCTGTAAGTTAACTTCTTGAAATACTTTTGTGTTACTCCTGCACTATAGGCCTATAATCATACTGCTCCATATCATGCACACAAGATATGGGAATTTACAGTCATTCAGTGTACATTTGTTTGCAGAGGTTATGAAATTTGTTTTCACAGCTGTGTCTTTATTTTTAGGCATCTCGTTGACAATATTGATTTGAAGTCTGCAGCATTCATTCATGTGAAGGGTATGCTGATGTTGTATGATGGAATGATAGTGTGTTTGCCTGGCTGTATGCATTGGAAGCCTCCTTCCTAACAGTGTAGTTTAGGAGTACAGTACAGAACATCAATGGACAGTCATAAATGAGTTATTCTTTATATATTTGAATGTTTTGCTCAAAGTCTTTGTTTAAGTGATTACATCTACATGTGATAAATGGAATGTTTGGATAAAATAAGATGTTGTAACTAGGGAGTATAATCAGGAGGGAGGGGGAAAGGAAAAAAGAAAAGCCTATAATCTGTTCACACCCCGGTCACATCAGACTGTTTTACATTTGTCATTCATCTTATGAGAATTGGTTAGTCTAGTCTATTTCACTCCTCACCTACCTCCTATCACCAATAAGCCCTTTCATGATTACAACTGCGCATGACAGAACAAAGGTCATCCGGTATCACTCGCTCATTCGTATCACTGTGTGTACGTACATTTTGCAATAGTAAGCTACACAAGATTACACTTGACTTGTAGGATTTGGGTTTAACAGATTAAAAATTCAGGTTAGAGGGCCTACTATTACTCCGTAAGATTTAGGAATGAATTTTGCTTTCGGTCTTTGGTTATAAAAAAAAAATCTAGAGTTATCTTGGCCAATGATTTTCGTCTATTACAATCGATCTTAGGCGCGCTAAGATCTCCATTGAACACCCATGTGCTAACAGTATAACTGTTGGTGCAACATTACTATGGTTCCCCATTACTATATAGCATTTGAACATTACATGAAGTTACACTCCAAATCACAGTCTTGGGCTGAGGTAAGTTACAACTAAGCCTGGGTGAAGCAAGTCCTGGATACTTAGATATACTGCGAGATTTTGTTATGAAGGTAAAAGGCCAAGTCTACGAACTAACGAACGGAGCCTACGTTAGGCCTTTGCATCATGTAGCATGGTAGTAGAACTTTAAGCGTAGAAATAACCCCCTGATACTCATCCTAGCTCTTGTAGCTCTTGTAGCTTAGGTATTTTTTCACGAAATTTGGTATACCAGCCTACAGCTGGTTCATTCCTTGAGTAGGCCTAGCTTACGGTATTTAGCCTAGCAGAGAAGACTTGAACTGTCAGTTCGTACTTCCACGGGAACGGACAAATTCTTTGAGATTTTGCACATTCAAAAACTTAAAACTCAGCCAGTATCTAAGGAAAATTTATGAGTGATACTTTAAAACATCTTTCGGGCGATACTGAACATTTTGTCCATTAAGAGATGTGATTTTTCATTTTTTTTTTTATATGCACAGGCGACGGCCTGCGACTAGCGTTGCTATGGGTTGCTATACCGAAAGACCTTTGACCCGGGAGGCCGATTTGTAATCATGAAAGGGCTTATTGTATACTATTTATACCCATACTTACCGTCTGGCAAACTAGTAACACCGTACCAAGTTAGTGTCAGATGGTAGTGTGGCTGGTATCTAATACTCATCATGATTTGTTAACACTTTTCCAAATGGCTCTTTCGTTCCTTACCACTTCCTGATTGGTAAAACTTCATCTAATTTCATCACCTATTTTAACACATTACCCAACTTCTCTGCCAGTGCATCTGGCATGAGATCTTTTAGCACTGGGGTCACCCTTCTCACTCACAGAGGGCAGTCTTCTTCTACTTTGCTTTGCTTCATTGGCCCTCTCCTGCATCCTATAGTCTGTCTCCAGTATCCTATTTGCACTTGTACTCCCCACTTCTAAGTTGAACCAGATATTTCATTAGTGGATGACTACACAAAGGCCACCCTTGTTTGGATGGCCTCACTGCATCAACCCTACCTGAAATACCCTGAGTATAGTAAAATCCACCAAAAGTAAACCCCTCCTCAATAACTTTCTTTGCCCTTGGAATCTTTGTCGTACCTCTATACCCATCCCCCATACCATCGTTTCCACATTTAAATAGTCATTACCATTAGTCAAATGTCATTGCCACTAGCCAATTTTGACTGCTCATCTGAAGTACCATGGCATTCCCTTCAGTCAACCAAAACTGTTCACCTCCTGAATATAATCGTATTCCATTGGAAACGATGCCATCACCATCTGTCAAGCATCATCACTACCAGCTTATTGTGACTTCACCTTTACCACCTGAAGTATACCCTAACCTGTCCTACTTTACATTGCACCAAATCTATACCCCTCCTCTTAACTTTTCATATCCATATAAATTATTACATCTCACAAACTTTTTGAAGGTGAACTCACCTTTTCACCCAAATTTTTCAAAACTAAAAGACAACATAACTTAGTCACCATATTGAACATAGCAGAGAAGGATTCAGTTCCATGGTCTGGTCATTTTGATTCAATAAATTAGCTCTCTAGTTGCCAGAGCAGGGATATTATTGTCAATTTTGAGTACTATGAAATTTGGAAGGATCTCCAGACTGATAGGGAGTGTGAAGGTTCGTACAATAACAATAGACAGGTCTGACTGACATAAGATATATATACTTTGATTTGGTTGGGTGGCTTTATACTTTGAGCTGCGCAGTCAACGAGAGCGATGTTGTGTATAGTTGTCATCATAACTATATAATGCTGGTAGGGCATTGTTTGCTTGCAGTCTGACTGTAGCATTTCTAATAGACATTTACATCTGAAACTAAACAGTAACCCTGTTAATAATAGATGCAGCTTAGTCATGTTTTCTTTCATACTGAGTTCAATTAGGTAAGCCGTGTTAAGCTGGAAATATTATTCGTGTCGCTCATATGCAACATAAAGATGCAGGTGGGACTGAAGAAGTTTCATGAAGAGAAAGTTCTCTTGGAGTGAGATAATTTTGCTTAAATGCATCAGCATATGTGGCCAGACCTGTCATGACAGAAGGATTATATTTTTATCTCAATGCTATTTCAGTGGCCTCATTATAAGGAGTGTTTTCAAAAATTTTATTGAAAGGAATTTTCCTCTTTTGAGCTGTGGCCTTGTCATTCATTTGGAATAATGCTGTGTATGCTTTGGTCATAGGGGTTTGATTATTAAGGATATAGCACCCAAGGATACATTGTTTTATATGCTGGAGTTGATAAATTGGCTTTCTGTATCACAACATGGCAGTAGCCAGACTTTTTGGCTTTGGTTCTAAGGGGTCTTACCTGATAGGATCCGAGCCTATATCAACTGAGGATGCTCAGGTTGGTTAATTTATATCATTGAAGCATTTATTTTATGTAAAAATTATGTCTCAACATCACACAGGTTAATTTTGGGTATTGAATATTGACAATGAAAAAGCCCCTAGGTCATCTGTACAGTTGTTTTAACTTTACTTCATAAAGTTCATTAGGCGAATGCTTGAACACTGGTTGGGAAGATGAACATGTAGCTAGTAGGCTGAAAAATATCATTGTATGTTGTTTTTATTGAACTGGAAAGGAATATTGAAAAATCCTTCATCTAGCAGAGAGGAAAGATAGTACTCATTTGAAAGGTGTTACTCATTTGAAAGGTGTGTGTTTATTTCAAAAAAATGAAAGAATCAGTTTGTTGGTGCAATAAAATACCCAGCATGCATCGTAAGAAAGGGTTTGGTGCCATATCCAATATATTTATTAGATAGTTGATGGTAAGCCTTTGTTAAACAGGTTAACTTAGTTCTACCTTCCTGTATCATATGGAAGATTTTGCATCATTTGAAAGCTTGTTAGATGTCATGGTAATGACGAAAGACCTGATTAGTTCACGTCAAGGTGGGTATTGTGAGCATATGTCAGATCCTCGTGATTCAACCAGGTGCCCTTGTTTTTCATCTGTTATATAATTTTTTTTTATGTAACATCAAGAATCTCCAAGTTGGGTATACTTGCACTTTTACATAAGTTAATCTTTCTGTTCATTCTATTGACAGGTTACCCTTGTCAGTGCGGAGAGACTGTGTCGGTATGTTCCTGCTACTTCTCTTCCCAAGGAATTAGGGGGCACACAAAATTTTAATCATATGGACTGGATAAATACTTGTGTTAATCAGTCCACAGACAGCAATCGTAACTCTCGAGAGCTTAGTAATGAATTTACCAGTGACAGCAGAGCCTTGGAAGCCAACAGAAAAGCAGTTGAACTTTTCAAAGCAAATAGCTTACTCAGTAAATCCACCTCTCAAGAGAATCATATAGGGGGTCACAGAACTAACAGTGCATGCTCTCTGGAAAACACAAACTCCGTCCCTGAGCCAAGGGGTAGTTCAGAAAGTTTGAACTCTGTGGGCAATGGTGACCAACATAAAGGGGATTCCCCTGATGACATAAAGGTTAACGGAATAAGCAGTGGCAGTGAATTAGACTTTGATGAACCTAGAGGCGCCCAACCCACTTCAGTCATGGGCAATGGTGACGCCCTACAAGACCGACCTAGAAACTTTGATGGGGATGATATTTCCAATGGTGAACCTGAAGACCCACCTCCAAAGCCCCCCAGACCCTCAGCTACGGACTCAGATTTGTCCGAAAACATTCCAGTAGAAGAGGAAGACTATCACGAAGCAGATTCTGTGCACATGCCGGATAGTCATGGCTTGGACATGAGGAGTCTAGTGGAATATGTGCTTACTCAAAAACAGAGTGGAATTTATCAAGAGTATGCTGCCATTAGGGCAGAACCACCCACTGGGACTTTTAATGCATCAAGGTGAGTACTAGGTGTGAGATTGAGGGATGGCATTAAGCTGGTATGCTTTGATGATGAATGACGAACACTTTTATTTTACATAAATTTAGTATTTTAATATTTGTGAAGATGGCCACCTGGGGGTATGGAAGAGTTTAAATATATTTGATGAGCACTTACAGGATGTCCTCCCATTGGCAAGAAATATCCATGCAGAATGTTACATCACCTTTCCAGGGTAGTCAAGAGTAGCCCGTAACTGGCAGCAAATCACCTTCTATTTGGGCATATGCCGCTGCCTACTTTTCACTACATCACAGACTGTCTACTTGGTTGCACATGGCCAGATTTCCAGATGTAGCCTCCTACTAAGTTCTGTGCAGCCCCCTACTCAGAGAAATTTTGACCACCCTGCCTTTCCCCTACCCCTTTATTACCTGCAGTGTGGACTTGGACACAGTATAACAACAATTTTTTTCCATTTTTGCTGTGTGTCAAGCAAAACACAGCTTTACACCCAGGGGTGTGTCCATTTTATATTTTACATCATTTGTCATTGGTTATGCGAAGAGATTATGTGGGTTTTCAATTTTTCTGTCTAGTTTTATGAAAGTTATGAGTTATTTGCAGCTGTTGAAGAATTCTGTTAGTCAGTATGAGGTAATTATTGTTGCTTTAAAGTGGACAGATCAGGTTGAAGTATTTAAAAGCTAATCCTTCCAGAAGTGCATGTTAAAAGAGAACATGTTGGTTAAAAGTGCAAATGGCAGTTGAAAACCATCGTTGGGGATAACCGTGGGTGGCCTTTTTGGCATTAATTGATGTGTTTTAATATTAATTTATATCCAACCAAAAATTGGTTTGAAAATTTGTCAGGTTGTAAAGTAAAGATCACTCTGCATAAATTTCCATTGCAATGTGAGTATGCATGAAATCATAACTGTGATTCCTAGCCACTGCTGTAAAAAGCCATGGGCTATATTATGAAAGGCTGGGTCAATACAGTGGGACATAAACACTACATCTTTGTTGTACAGTATGCTAGATTAAACACAGTTTGCACTCATGGACATGTCCAGAGTTGTAGCCTGGAGGGTACGCAAGAGACAGTTACAACTCTCTCTAGTATTTGCCACCCAGTACTCATGCTAAAATGAAGCTTTTCTGATAATTATGGTTTCCATAGGTAACCATAACTTCATATGTAAGTATGAGGTAAATATCAGACTAAGACTACCAAACCAGGATTATAACATGCAGGAATGTTAAAAAGAATGTAAAAAACACTCTTAAAATCATTGAAATTTTATGAAATATATCAAATTTATCAGACTTTTATGTCTTTGCTTTGAGAAATTTTGGATTTCCTGGACTATCGTGCGCAGTATTGTACTTAAGATATTTCAGGCAAATTTTAGATAGATGTAGCCTCTGGTCAATTTCTTTTAATGCTGAAATACCACAGAACCAACCTGCCTTAAAGAGAAAATTGATGGGAGGCTGCAAACATCAAATTTACTGTATGAAGCATGTATGGTAAAAATTTGAATTCACATCATTTTGGTCAGAATAAATTACTTTATTTATGTGCTAAGTCATGAAAGAACTTGAAACGGAAGGATATCCTCATAATATCAATAAACACATGCTTTATCTTTTAATGGAGTGTGCTATTATGGAAAGGCCAAAAAATGTGATTTAAGGAGAATATTGCAGTCGTTCAATATCATTTATTCTCCTTCGTTCATAATTGTATCACCTGATCTGTGCGTGTGCTGTGTTATGATTTAAGTTTGGAATGGTTAATCACACAGAATGAAGAAGACTATTTCTCATGCCCTGTAGCTGCTGGATAAGGGGAATTATCTTTAATACTGTGAATTTTTCTGCCACACCCTGTTTATGCATTCATCTATTGTAGAAAAGTGAATTGCATGATATCAAAGTCTATTTCGCCCTTAGGATGGTTTCATGATTTTGTTTTTTCTTTGTTTGATAGTTTTTAAGGGTGATTGGTTGTTTGTAATCAAGGTGTGGCTCAAGTCGCAAGCAGTTTTCATTTTAGCTTTGTTCATATGCATTTGTTTTATTATTGTCTTCAGTACAGCAATGTTCACACGTTTATGTATCATGGATGAAGCTACATTGGCATGTAGGTGTCTCTCAATCTTAATTGTGTGGTGTTTATGTTCATTTACAATTTACTATTACGATCTTGATAATCTCATGGTCTCCATTTCGATGTGTGTATGATGGAGTAGCAGAAATTGTGGAATCATCGCTAGAAGTTTGTCTGCTAGGTAGATTACCTTTAAGCCTTAGAACTTAAAAACAAAATTATTCACAGAATTCCTGTTTATCATCAGCTCAGTTTGTGCATGTCCTAGAAAGTCTAAAATTAAAGTTTGCATCTCTAAGCCAGAAAAGTCGGGAAAAATGAGCAATTAATCTAAAGGTCCTGGACAAGTTGGGGAAATTTAGAAAGTGGAGTTATTGGTCAGATTTTCTCAATATGCAGGTACGTTATTTGTGGGAAAATGATGGAAATATGTGATGTGACTGTTTTAAAGGTCCTTTATAGATATCAGTCAAGGTCCCTGAAAGTCATGTGCATCATGTGTATTGTAGACAACTTACTTCCCTCTCTGCGGTAAAATTACCACTTTCCAACTTTCTAAGTACCGAAGTTCATCTTAAAATCTCTCAATGTAATTAAAGTTTATAATGATTGATTGCATGGTACTGTATTTAAATGATGTAGATTGCTCACTTAATGCTTGGCAAGTGGTAAAAAGGGCTCTCAATTGTCTCCTTAAGTGCTAGTGCAGGTTCTTATGCTACTTTACAACCCCATGGGATGGTTTCTTGGAAAGGCTCATTATTATTTCATACTGGTAGAAAAATTGAATTACTGTATTGGTTATTTTCTTCCTGTTTTGATGTCTCAAATATTTAAATGGACCTCAAAGGGCAAAAGCAATTGCCTCAGACTTATTTCAGAATAACAGCTTAAAGGGCAAATGCAGTCACCCCAATCTGAAGAAGGATAGTAGTCTATACTAGTTTGTGAATGGCTCTTGAGGTCATGTGACAATGTGTTTTTCATTGAATTGTGAAATTTACAAGAAGTCATATCTTGGTTAACATTGAGTGTTGAATTTTTAAGCCGTAAATTATCCCAAAAGCTTCTTGAAAGAAAAATGACAGAAAAATAGCAAAATTTAGGGGTTGTTTCTCAAAATAATTTTGGGGATACTGCTCTTGACCTTGAATCTCCCAAATTCCCTGTGATTACTTTTTCAAGTACCTTATGTGATATTTCAGGACAGTGTAACTCCTTGTAAATTTACCAATTGAGTGAGAAAAAATATGGTCACATGATTCTCAAGTGTAGTTCATAAAATACGATAGGCTGCAATACCAATCTAAAATGCGGTTACTGCATTCTCCCTTTAAAGTTGGAAATTTTAGAAACACAGGCCTTCAAAGAAAGACTGTCATTTGTGAAATTAGCATCTTAACCATAGCTTTTTCCATTGTAGAGACGTGCATCGAAGGCAGTTGCTAGACATTTGAATTGGTAGAGTGAACAATTGCTTTGTGATGTCATCCTCGTACAATTGATATTGAATACTTTTGTTTTCTTAGCTGCTTCAATTACTTTGGTGGCCTTGACAAACTGATCATTTCATAGAAATTGTTATTCCATTAAGTCAGGAGTGAATGGTTACCGCCCAGACTTACAGCAATGAGACTGCAGTGTTTATACCAGATTCACTTCATAATTCAATGATCATCATATGGAACCATTCCAAAGCTTGAAAATAGATGTGTTACTGGAGGTGCCATCACTTCTGTACTTCAATGCTTGAGCCTCTAAAGTTAAATTCTTAAAGCCCTGACTGTTATCCACCAGGGAGATAAATGTTGATTTATATTTATGATTTAATGAGAATATGTTGAGCTCAAATCCTGTAGGGCTACCACATTCTATTTCCAAGAAGCCTGATGGGCCACCTCTGTCAAAAATATTTTTCAAGCACTGAGTTCTGTTGTTGTAGCGTGTACGCAAAGACATTGCAAAAGGCCTTCAATGGTAACATGTTCTATTCCTTAAAATTTTAAATAAAAAAAGTGTGGAATGTCAAAAAACCTCTTAAGACAGAAGTGAGAGAAAACCTGTTATCTTTGGGTGCTTTTACACTTGATCAGGATCTGATCCCCCAATGTTATCAGCATATTGAATTATGTGTATGGCTTGATCATGGTGCATTTTTGTCTTGTACTCTGATCCTCCTTGGTGCTTCAGCAAAAGTGGCTCTAAATGAATTACCAAATACAAGCACACCCGTGTGCACATCAAAATGTAAACAAAAAAATGGGAAAGCACATGTGTGGACTTCCGCCAGTCAATGTCCAGACAAAAAGTCGATAAAAGGTCACTGTTGATCTCCAGTCACCATTTATCTGGGGAGCATTTTACACTACATATTTGATCACCTGCATGAGGTCTGATCCTCCCCCTTACTAGGATAAAAAATGGGGGATCAGATCCCGATCTTACCTGCATTTACACTACAAATTTGATCTTGAGCAGTGGATCAGACCCTGTGCAGGCAATCAGATCTGGATCTAGTGTAAAAAGCACCCTTTGCAGACCAGGGCATTTTATTTTTGCAAGAAAATGAAAACCAAGGTTGGTATTTTATAAATGTCAGTTTTTCATTGACCTTATGCATATAGCATCACAAAGTAGAAATTTCTCCATTGGGGGCAAGGGCATGTCATTACAACTTTCACTGATTCATATACCACAAGGGCATGTTCATAAGTCTACTACAGTACATCATGCAGTCAGTGTGCTTCATTATTTTGCCTCAGAAGTAACATTTTAAAACCTGACTGATTGTCAAGGGGTTAGAGCATCCAACTTGCAGCTCGGATGTCTGGAGTGAGACCCCTGGCTGGGTCATTCTGAAGATCAAAGGGCAAGAGCAGGTCACCCCAACTGAAGTCATGTACATAGTAGACTGTCCTGTTTCATGATTGCCTCCTGGGAGTCATGTGACAATTTTTCTTTTCCTCAGATATGAAATTTAGGAACATTTACAGCTTGGTTTACCTAGGAATATTATGTATGGGAGAACTAAAATATTGTGAAAGATACTTTGAAGAGCCAAAAAAAGGAAATTGTGAGACATAACTGTTGCTTCAGAATAATTTTGGGGTGACTGATCTTGCCCTTTAAAAATGAAACGTGCCATTGTGTTTGGTGCTCCACATAAGTAATTGGAGTAGGGAAAACAGGCCAGTGAGCAATAACTAAAAAAGGGCTATGGCCACCCGCTCAAACCAATTGGTTAGAAACGGTGCTGTAGAAACCTCGTCCAACTCAAACAAAAATCACAGTAGGTACAGTAATTCCAGTACCTATTTGCAATATATGCAGTACACTACAAGAAATACCCAACAGTGACAGGGTGGGCTTGTTCCCTTTTTACTAACTTGTCATTTTTTTACTTCCTCATTACAACTAGTGGACCATATTACCATGAAACTAAAATGTATTGTGTTCAAGTTTACCTTGTTTTTTGATTGAGTGTTTCTATACTAACTGAATAACAACTTTGTTAATTTTGAAGGATGGAACAGGAGTACAAGGCTGCAACCATTTCACTCAGTATTGTTGGAATGAGACTTTTCAAAACCTTTTGAGTAAAAGGCAAACTTCCTTGTTTACTGGACTAGCTGTCCATTGAGTTGATTCCTGATATTTGCCAATTTTTTTTCAAACCTGTAAAGTTTCCATCACATACTAAATTACAAGTAATGTATCCTACATAGAGATAGATGATTCATGGGTTTGAAATTAGTTACTCAATCTGGTTTTCAAAATTTTGTGGCCATAATATTTTTTTCAAATTATAAACAAAACCATTAGAGGTGGGGTACAAACAAATTTAAATTGTAAACTGTTTGAATAACAATTAAGTGTGGAATGTGACTTTATGATGTTGGAGTTCAATTCTTGAACGGGTCATTTTGAAAATTTAAAAATGGAATTTACTGCCATTGTACATACTCCACATAAGCAATGTAGTAAGGAAATCAAGCCAGCAAGCCACAACTGGAAGGCTGCCACTGGCCCGAATTAAATGAATTGTGTAGAAACTGGGCCATACAACCTCATCTAACTAACTAACCAACAATGATGCTGATTATCATATCTACTTTTCAGTTGTGTTATGCCTTTGAACTCCTTTGTGGAGGATACCTGCTGGGGTTCTGTCTGGGCATGCTATGATATTGAGCAGTGATTTTATTTCTTCTTGCCTTGAACTATGGGGGAGGGAATTTGTCAAAGCTTAAAGTGAGGTAAAATTGAAGGTGGCATTTTCTCAGATTCTAATGTCCTCATATGTAGTCCTTTAATGTAGACCAAATTTTGGAGCATGGCTGTCAGGTTGATTCCTAGTGAAACAATTGGGAGGGGGGTGCAAATATTTAAGTGGCCTATCCATGGGCCAAGAATGGCATTTAAGGGTGCAGAATACCCTCTGTGCTTTTTGCCCTCGAACTTTTTGAAATCCTTTTTGGTCTCTGTGTTTGTCAGGTTAAAAGACAGATTAGACTTTGTTGAGTAGTGTGTTTGCCATGTGTCATTTTATTTACAAACATGGTAAGTTTGTGCTAAATGTGTTTAATGTGTATATTGACATGTTAACATATGTACCTGTTTGATAAACATCATCCATTTTAATGCACAAATATAAAGCATTTTCAATATGCTGAAGCCTGAAGGTGCATACTCAAAATTCTATGTTGTGGTTGCTTTTTTTGTATTTTAATGCAAGGATTTCAACTGATTGCATTTTTTTCTCTCTCCCATTTTTTCCAGACATAAGTTTAACTTGCCAAAGAACCGTTATGCAGATGTTGTGTGCTATGATCACAGTAGGGTTTGCATTCCTCCAATCAATGGTGACCCTTTTTCTGATTACATCAATGCAAACTATGTAGACGGCTACAAGCAGAAGAATGCATTTATTGCTGCTCAGGGTAAGCATTGTGTAAGATGATGGTATCATGAGACTATCTGGAACAGTGGTATGCTACAAGTGTACAGAATGAATGAATTTCTTGTTAAAGAGGAGGGTGGGAAAGAAAATTGTTGGATAATTGGTCAGATAGGTTGCTAATTTGATGGGCAATGATATGGACTTTTGGAGTTCAGTGGGGTTGAGGATAATTTTAGACATGTGCATGCCAAAAGTTTTTGGAGGGAGGGAAAGCATTCTACCTCGCCACTACACTACACTACCGTCTTACGTGAGAAAGTATGAGCAGTTGATCGCTCCAGTGTATGTTTGCTGTTGGAAGAGTGAACATCGTTTTCACGGTGCTCCTCTTTTGTGCGAGTTGCTGCACTGGAGTCTTTGACAGGCACAGTGTTGGAACTGTGTGAAGGTTGAGCTTAAATTGGGGAAAGGTCTGTGGGGGTTTGTAGGTGTTTGATGAAAATCAGCTCAAATCAGCCTGATTCAGTTTTGCATTCGCATTATTTGTGGAGGGAGACAGACATTTTTCTTGGAAGGTTAATCCCTTAGTGCAATTGAAACCAAAAACTTTGTGAAGGTTTGGTATGATCAGTTTGCACATTTTAATAAAATTACTTAAATATCTGTGAATATTCTATGTAGTGGTTATTTTGAACTTCCATTATTGGGTTCAATTTTCATTTGCTCTGAGGCCACAGCCATTATGCATATATCACTAGGCGTTTTGTAATTTAATTTTGTGGGAATTCTTCACAGGACCTTTGCCAAAGACATATGCTGACTTCTGGCGCCTCGTGTGGAGTGAAAATATTTTAACTGTTGTCATGACAACCAAGTGTATGGAGAGGAATAGGCAAAAATGTGGGCAGTACTGGCCAGCTGAGAAAGAACAAATAAAGGACTATGGAAACTTCAGGGTCACTAACCTTAACTCATTTCGAAAGACAGATTATACGATCACCAGCTTGCTTTTGGAAAACACTTCAGTAAGTCCTACTTTCATCAAAATTATGTTATTGGTTATCTACCACATTTAGAGAGGTAATTACATGATAGTCATATGTTGTTTGCACATGTGTTGGTGTTAAGGAATGTAGGCTATTTGCTAGTCCAGTCAAAAAATTGGTTGGCAGACTGAATGAATGACCCCAACATTGAATTTACAGTGTTACAATAATTTATATCGAAATAACATGGAACCAACCAAGATATTCAAGATATCAAAATCATAACAAAATACTTAGAAGCTATTTTAATTCTTGCTTATCTTGCACATGAAGAAAGGGGTTAAATAAAAAAATGTAGGGGTGGGGGGGTTGACATGTTTTACTCATGCCACTTGTTCTAAAGGGCCCTGCTTGTGGTTTTGAAACTAATTGTTGAGTTGTTAATCATCTTCCATGTGTGAAATTGTCAATCAATCATAACTTCAGTTAAAAGATTCCCTAATATCTTGGAAAGATAAAATATGATAAATAATAACTTTTAAATTAAATATGAATCAAATGTACCAATCTGTGGTTTAAGTTGAAAAAAATAATTGAAGGACAATTGTTTTACAATGCCAAGGACCCTCAGATATTGGGAGCAGCCTGTAGGCTTATGCAGTACAGTTGTTACATTACAAACAATACAGAAAGGTGGTGAACCAACTCAACAATGTACTCAAAAAGTATCCTACTGCAGTAGTGCTTGATGCTCAGCATAAGCATTGGAGTAGGGAAAACAAGCCAGTGAGCCACAACTGGAAAAAGAGCCATGGCTGGCTTGACTGGAACCAACCAATTGATTGGAAACTGGGCTGTAGAATTCCATCCAACCTAACCTACCTCAACAATTTAGACCAATCTTTGTTTCTTTTGAAATGCCAGTATAGTTGGGAAAACAAGAAGATTGCTCTATGATGAAACCTGCTTTGCTTTGACCTGTCCAGGAACAGAACCTGGTTTCTAAACTTTATCACTTCAAGTGCTAGGTGTAACCAACTGTCTTGAAAATTTCCTCTTTTTTGCTGGTTCCAAGAAGTCTTATATGTGAATTTGGTTCTTTTTTCCAACATCTCTTGCCTCACCCACACTCCAGCCTCTCCCCCCCCCCCCCCCAAAAAAAAAGGGAAAAAAAGAAAGGTGAAGAAGTTTTCATTTTTTCACATACATGGTCAAGTAGTTAGATCCAGGAGGTTTGACTCCTTGTCAAGTCATATAGAAAACATTAAAAATGAAAACTACTTACCAATGTGTTTTGTGCTCAGCATAATCAGTGCAGAAGGAAAAACAAGTCAGAGAGCCACAAGTTGGAAAACTGCTGTAACTGGTTGGACTTAAACTAATTGGTTAGAAACTGAACCCTAAAACATCATCTGAATAACGAACTTACTCTTTTAAGGGATTTTTCTTTTTTTTTCTCATTTCCATACCTTCTAATAAACTCTGTGATTATGTCTGCAGACGGACGAATTCAGACAAGTGACTCATATGCAGTTTACTGCTTGGCCAGACTTTGGAACACCGAGCTCAGCAGCAGCAATGCTTCATTTCAGGAAGGAAGTACGGATGTACCAATCTCAAGCTGTTGAGGCAATGCCAGAACCCTGGTCAGGTCACCCAGGGGGACCTCCAATTCTCATTCACTGCAGTGCTGGTATTGGTAGGACAGGTAGGTAGGGGGGGGCTCAACAGAAAATATTGCAGGTTTATTTTATCCTGACTTTTTTCCTGACCTTTTTTTTTTATAAAGAGACATAGAATACTAGATAATTTCAAAATAAATCAGTATGTTAACCTTCATTCCAAGAAGAAAGGTTTGCAACAGAGGAAAATTCAATTACATGTTGCTCAACAATAATATGCTTGTCCAAACTTTTGAATGATGCACCTTGAGTAACTCTTGTAATGCATTATGTTTTGTGGTCTCAGAACATCCAAGTTGCTTTAGCTTCATTGCTTCAAATCTACCACCTTAGCCACTTGGCTACAGCCATGGTTAAGGATTACGTGCAGTTTTGACCATGAGGGGGCGTGTAAAAGTAAGATGGAATTATAACGACTCACCGATACAAAAGTTTCATAAACCGTTAATTAGATAAAAAAGGTAAAGTTTTAATAAGGTTTCAAAAAATTCAAGTTCATGTTTGGTGTCAGATATGGTGCAAAATATGGTTCAAGTCCTCTGGTACAGTCACCTCTTACAACTAGTAAAGAATATCATGACAAAAGCACTGGGTAAATACAGGTGAGTCTGTCCTAAGGGTACCCTAGAGGTAGTTGTGGCAAAGGGTAGCCTCATTATACCTGCATTTAAATAAATTCTACAATCTGATACAGTTTTAAGTCCTGATGCAGTTTTAAGGCCTTCCCAAGACCTGGAAAGTGTGAAAGACTGCACATAGATGTCCAAATTGGGGAAGCAGCATAGCAATAGGGAGTTTTGTGGTACAGTATTTTTGTTAGTTACATCTCCAGTTTCCAAATTGAGAGGTATTACATCAGGAATGATGGATTTAATTTTGAGAGATCGTGAGACATTTTCACACATAGTTGCCCATTACACATTTCCAGTCAAATTCGTAAACATAGAATTCAGAGTGTAAAATAAATGTTGACATATTTAAAATTGCAAAAAACTGAGCTCTATGTTAGAGAATTTCTGTGCAAAACAATTGCTACAACGCAATAGTTTTGAAGGAATAAGATTATGAAAACCTTGTGTATTTGTGATATGTGAAGTAAAACATTGTTAGATTAGGTTACGTAGGCTTTTACACCTCAACTAAAAAATAAACATCAGGACTAATCTAGTGCCCCCACTCGGTTTTTCCCAGATATGGTTCATGGGATTGCTATCCCTACAACATTGCTTATGCCAAGCATTACACACAACGGACTCCCAGAGTACGATTCAAATGCTCTACCAACTAGACCACACACACGGTGTAAAACATTTTGAAAGTCAATGTTAGTGACCCTATTATGTAATTGTCAGCAAATCTCAAAGAAGGATCAGCTTCTAAAGATCCCCCAAATTTGCCAAATAAACTTGTAGAAGACAGTGTTGTACCCAGTCTTATCTAGAGGTTACCCTAAGAAAAAGAAAACTTAGAACCTTGGTATTCTAGTTAAAATATCAATTACGTTTTCCCGTTTTGCCTGTAATTTCTAGACGTATCACTGCCAGCCAAACATAGCTGATTTTTAGTAGCAAATTCTAGCCAAGTTTCTCCAAATACATACTACAATTGACTGCTTTGTATTTTGTAAATAGTGTAAATCTATAAATCTAGGAACTGTTAGGGTGTCAGTTTTCTCTATAAGCCTCTTTTCTCTGGCGGCTGTGGGTTGTAGAATATGCCCACGGCATTCCTCCCCCCCACCCCCCCCCCTCGCTGTTGTAAGAGGGGACTAAACGGGAGGACTTCACAGTATTTGAGCAGTATGACACTATATAACACACTCGTGTTGGTGTGTCATTCAATCTTATCTAACTATCTATCTATAAGCCTCTGTAGCAGTGGTTGCATCTTAAATGTCTCAAGCTTAAACTCTGTTTAAAATCATTCTCCTGACTTGGAGAGGTTAGAAGAAAAATTGATTTTAGCTTCATTTATCCAGAGATTTGTGATTCAAAAATCTCCTAAGAAGTTGAACGAGTTTTCATTTTGCACATAATCCTTGAAGAATTACAAGAGCTGTGACAGGATTCTTTGTACATGATAACAAAAAGTAGCATTAAAGAATTGAGACATCCCCCCATGTTTTAACAAGAACAGAAAGCAAGGGAAAGAATATGGTATTTTTCTTATCTTTTTTTGCAAAGTTGGCTTTTTGTAAATATAAATACACTTTTGAGGTTTATGTCTTTTTTGGGGGGTTTGCTGTGTGTGCAATCTTTACACCATTGATCATTTATCACCAGGGTGGTATGCTTTGAAATGTAGTGAATAGCAAAACTACCATTTATACAGTAACACGGAACTTAGCATGGTGTTGGGTTTTGTTTGATGTGATGCATCGGTACTTTTGAATGAGTGTCCCTGTGTGTTTAGAAAAAAAGTTTTCAGAAATAGATGTTGAGGAAATGACAAATATGGATGACTAATTGGGATCCATAGTGTCAGATTTTGTAAAGAGGATAGAAGACTATAAATACCAGTAACAATTATTACTGAGAAATTATGGAGAGGTAAAGCAATATGATGCCAGAATATTGGGAAATATAGCATTTGTATCAAGTGGGTGTTATTTTAAAGGTTAAAATTGTCAGATTTCAAGGGGAACATGAAATTTGTGTATTATGTGTTGCTGTGTCACTCTTCCAAACTTACTGAAATTTCCATTTTTTTTTTAATGAAAAATGTTGTATTCTGTAATATAGTGTTTAAACTTTGCATAACAATCTTGAAGTTTTGGGGCATCTTAGCTGCAAAATAATTAAAAGCCAATGTAGCATTGTTTGTACAAAATCTGCCACACAAGCATTTGTGTAGGAATTAGTCCACTTGGGTAGCAAAATGCAGTGATTTAGGAATGTTTCATAGCAAACCACAAAGGTGATTTATCATTGGACAGTCCTAATAATCACTGAATTAACCCCTCCCCCACCCATCTCCTTATTTCATTTGATTAAAAGCAGTTCTTGAAAACTGACTATTCAATATTTTGGTTTCTCAATCACTAAATTTTTGTTAGAGGAGTCTTTTTTTCCTTTATCATGCAATACTTTTATTGTGAAACATTGTACAACTTTCTGTCTATGGAAATGAGAGACTTTACCTCTAAAATCTTTCAAATGATTTGTGATCAACAACTGGAAAAAAGGCTGCGAGCAGCCTGACTTTAACCAGTTGGTAAGAAACTGAGCTGTAAAACCTTATCTACTTAACTAACTACATGTTTGCAGTAGATCCATAGCAGTCCTGGGCCCATGACAAGACAAAGCAAGGGTCAACAAACCTTTTTCCCCTTGACCTCTTCAGTTGCTATTGGGAGGCACAACGTAAGAGTGAGACCTTGCTCACACCAGATCCCAGTTGGATTGGACTACTTAAAACCTCAGGGCCCCTGATGATTTCCCACCTGCTTGCTATGCCTCCAAGGTAAACTAAATGTTGGACTTCATGTGGATTTCATAATTCAATCCCTGTCTTGTGATGCATATCAATAAGTTTGAGTTTGCCTTTGACCTTTATTTTACAGGAACCTTCTGTACCCTGGACATAAGCCTCTCTCGTCTGGAGGACATTGGGACAGTGGACATCTGTAACACAGTCAGAAAAATGAGATCGCAGAGAGCTTTCAGCATACAAACCCCGGACCAGTACGAGTTTTGCTACCTTGCCCTGATAGAATATGCACAGACTAGAGGAATGTTGGATGGTCTTGACTTTGACTTCAATGGATATGAAGACATAGAGAGCGACGGCTGATGAAAGAATTTTAATGTCGTCCAGCTGGACAAGTTTGCAATGCCTCGTTCTTACACCCTCAGTTAGATGAAAAGTTACATTCACATTTGATGGTGGTAAGATTCATGTGAAGGGGGTATTCAAAGAGTCTGGAAGAGTACTATGAGCCGTTCATTTTCGCTCTCCTCTGGCTGCTGGAACATCGGTATCATATCACTCAGTTTCTCTCAGGAAGAATTTGAGTAAAAAAAAAAAGAGAAATATCCCAGAGGTTTACAGGTATAGCATTCTTACTTTACTACATCAAAGCTAAACATTGTTGGGATCAAACAATTACCTCGCCAAACAAAATGCTAATATTTGTCACTTATTTATGTCTCTGTTTGTCTCAGGACTTCATTACATCTGATGAGGATGTTTCATCATCTCCTAGATAATGGTGAAGATAATAATGGTGATGATGATGATAATAGTGGTGGTGATGATAATGATGATGATAATAGTGGTGATGATGATAATAATGATGATGATGATGATTATGGCAATGATGATGATGATCACTTTCTGCTATGGCCTCTACTAGTCTGTGTGTCTGCTGTTATTATTGATGACAGCAGATCTTCTTAAGTGGCATATCTCTATCCATGTTGCTGGCTCTAATAGTCTCTGAGGCACCACACTTTCGTCCCAAATGCCATACAGTAAGGCAGTTTGATAATATTCAAGCTGGAGGCTGGAAATACTAAGAGGTCCAAGAAATACTCATGTCACCCATAATATAAGTGGGGGGCCTTGCATTCCCAAATATTATTTGATTATGGTCAGAGAAGTTATAACAATATGCACAAGACTCATAGCAAACAAGAGTGAGATAATTGCAATAGAAAGAGAGAAAAAGGGTAGAAAGTATCAAGTGCTTAAATTTATGTATGGTTTATTTTTGGGACTACTCAAAAGTAGGAGCAGTCTTACATAAAACAGAACTTCATATTTTTCTTTTGATGTATTTTTGCAGAGCTATTTAACCTTCACTTAGAGTTCATCCTCCCTTTGAAGAGTTTAGCAAAATCTCCCAGCATGTATAACTCAGATGAAATCTTCCAGTTGAAGGTATTGCAGTAGCCGTTGCAATATGTGTATTGTTTTCTTTTGAATGGGTTCTTCAGAGTCTTGCTCTCAGTGTAGGGATGACGTTTTTCGATCATCTGTTAATTCTTTCAACTGATGTAGCTTCTTTTGGAGCTATTTTGTAAAATAAATGCAACACAGTTTCATCTTCTGAATTCATTGTAAAGTTACCTACTGTGGACACATTTGTTCAAATGTTTTGCATATATTTGTGATATTTATTTTAATTCTATTTTCTAATCACATATTTGTTTTATGATATTGGTGATATGCCAGTGTGGTCAATCGAGGTAAGTGACCTTTGACCTCTTATCCAGAGTTAGTGTTTTTGTCTTACTTCAACCTGCAGAACAATTGCTTGTACATGAAGGTATGGGTAAAGAAGTTATACTACAAAGGGAGTCCAAAAAAACAGTTTAACACACCCCTACCACAGTTTTGAGCAAGTCACGCCTTGAGTTTCAATTTACGAAATTGCTTTACCTGAATAATTGTGGTTTATATTCTCTGAAAATGCTGTGACTTGAGCCGTGAGTTGACTTGTGTCACTAAAAATGAGGGTATAGTTGACTTGGCTTGCCAAAAAAAAAAAAATTGATTTGGTTACGCCTCTCATTCTTACTAAGCTAACTTTTGGCATGTGAGGTACAAAGTATGTCCAAGAATTTAAAAAAAGAAGTTTTTAACTAATTGTACAATAAGCAAGAAAAGAGGGAATTGAAGCAAAGACCACTTCATAGATTCTGCACAGTAATGCATAAAATGGGAAAACAAATATTTTAAGAATACATTTGAATAACTGCTGAGGTTTCAATATTTTGTGCAACATAGCGTAAAATGGGCATTTGGCAGGTAACAGTTTTTCCACAGAGACAATGCGGGCCTGAGAGTTTCAAACTTTGAAATGCGCAAACGTGGAAAGAATTTGAAAACTTTACCTTTTACATTATTGCAGTATTCAACACACAGGGGGCTGAATTCTGAATGAATATGTACAAGGAGAATTTTGCATAACTCTGACTCATGCAATGTATTTTTCTGTCTGTCATAGTTGGTGTTGACAAAGTCAGAGTTGGTAAGTATTCTGCTTAACTCTAGGCAAGCTGCAGAGTTGTCCTAATTACAAAAAGCTATCATCAAAAATATAAAGGCATTAGTTGTGTTCATTAAAACCTCTTATGAAAGTTTTTATGCATGAACATTTTAACGAAAAACTTACACGAATGTAATGGAACCTACTGCCATCGTTCTTGCTGCTGAACATAAGCAATGAAGTTGGGAAAACAAGCCAGTCAGTCACGACTGGAAAAAAGGTTTTTGCTTGCCATACTTAAACCAGTTTGTTAGAAACTGTCAGAAAAACTCATCTCAATAACTAACTAAACAAATATCAGTGAATCCTGCCCCTGAAAACTCTTACTTTTATATCAGTATTGATTCTGGAGACTCAGTTATTATTGTGCAATGTTGCGAATTAGCTACAATGTAAGGACAGGTGTGCTCAAGGGGGGAGGGGTCTAGGTGTTGATTAACTTTCCATGACCCAAGCTTGAAAAAGAAAAAAAAACAAAAATATTGATCACTCTGAACCTCTGTCATGTTTGAAGGGAAAAAAATGCTCCAATCATGTATAAAGACTTAGAAGACCATTTTTTTCCCATGGGAAGGGAGGATGCCTTTTTAAATCCAACCCTTTTGTCACACAACAAAAGCCCCTCCCATGATACAATCCGAGCTGTGTGGCTGTATAACCACACCTATTTGTTCTTAGAATGCCTGTTGTGCTAATTTTAGTGCTTTATAGGTGGATGCATGTATGCATACCTATACACGAATCCGGGCAGCAAGTGATAGTCTGATTTCAGTCAGCCATAACTGGGGTCCGTCACCTTTAAATCTTTTGATTTCCTTGCTTACCTCTATCATGGATGGTTGTACACCACTCCATTTCTTATAGGGAGCATCACACACAACGGCAGTGGGTTCCATTTTTCTATGGTGGTATGACTCGACCAGGGAATAGAACCCAGGCCCTCCGCGTGGGCCTTGCGCGTGACAGGCAGATGATGTAGGTGAAAGCACTCTCTAGAAGGCAGGTAACCCTTGAAAGAAACATCTCTGAATCTGGTAATTTTCTGTACATTTCTTTTCTCTTTTCTTATGAAATCATTTTAAAGTCTAGCTTTCACTTTCTTTCACTGTCTACTAATTTGCCATTTTGTAATTTCAGGCAATTAAGGGGTACATAACCACAAAGGAGGTATGTATCAGGGCTTCTAATGCTCATAGACCATGGAGGTGCGGAAACTGTTGGCAGGGGGATAGCATTCCCACTCCCTCCTCCCAACATTTTGGCTTTCTAGTTTCTGTAGTTACTGCTTGTGAGATTAGTTTGCTTTTACTAAATAACCTTAAAAGTATTTTTTTGTCAACATGCTGTGTACAGTGTGTTTCACATGTCTTGCAGCGTACAACACTGTGTCCTTCCTACAGGAATTCACTTCCCAATTGTTCTACATTTTACCTGTTAAAAACCACCTCTTTAATTTGTTCATATACCTTTTTACCTTTGTGCAGAAAAATGTAAAAGTGTACTCCAAGTCTAGAATTTCAAAATATATATATATTTTAGAGGTTGCAAAATGAATCTTATTCATCCAACTCCCATCATCATCGCTTGTTCCCTTTCTAAGAAATTAAATGTTGAAATTTATCAACTTAAACCAAAATAGTTCATTTTGCAATAATTTGCCACTAATTTGTGACAAACTCACCTTACCTGCTTTGTTTCATTTTGAAATTAAAACATGTTTAAACCAGCTTGAACACTTCCTGTATTGTTGTTTAGCATGTTGTATAGAGAGGGCTTGTTTAGTCAAGCTAACCCATAACAGTAGGACTGATCACATTTTGATACAATCTGCTGTATAACTTCCCCCAAAAACAGAAAAATACAAAGACGGTAACCTATTACGCTGCATGGGGTCTTTGAAACAAGTGCCAGTTAGGATAGCTTCCGGCAAAAAGTGGCATAGGACTACCAGTTCCATAGACAGTGATCATTCCTCAGTAGATGGACTGTCCAGTAGCAGTTATAGGTGATATAAGTAGGGCTAAAAGGTTCATAAAACCAACATATGTTTTGGGTCAATTTGAGAAGTACAACAATGACACCACAAATTAGTGAACAACCTACGTTTTTAAATGAGTGAATAAAGGCTGTGCATTTTATATCTCAGCTCAGGAATACCCTATGAAGATGGGAGTTGGACTGTTTAAATTGATGTAGCATGCTCTGTAATATATATTTTCAAGTTTTCAGACATAACGTAGTGTTTTCATGGTGTCTCCCACATAGGGGATGATTTTTAAAAAAGCAATTGTATCAATTTATTACTTCAAGCAGGGTTTAATACTCATTGTGTGACTAATGTAAATGGTTTAGAAAAGAAGTGCATTTTCTGGATTTGAACAAAAAAAAGTGAAAAATATCTATAATTGGTACAAATTAAAATGCATCTTATTTTTGTTATAAAACATGGGTTTTCAATTTAAGAAATGGATATTTTTCTGCAGAAGCATCAGTGATGAAGTGATTAATTGATTTCATAAGTAATGATTACATAGGTTTGTGTTATTCTCTGTATGAACTTTTTCCTTCGGAGAAACTTTGCAGTTAGGTGCTAGTGAAAAGTGGTGTAAATAATAACAAAAAAATTGATTCATGCTATTTTTTATTTTAATATGTTAACATAAGTAAAGAAAATATTGTATTTTGTGCTATGGAAGAAAGAAAATGTGGGACCTGACATATTTTTCTAACCTTTGCAGGATGAGGCTTATTTAAATGATGCAATGCCTCACCCAGTGCTTGATAAAGTCAAACAAGCATTTATTATATATATTTTTTTTAATGACTAGGACATGTCATGACATGACTTTACTATGAAATGAAAAATGACAATTCTGGTTTGTTTCCGCTTTTCTCTCATGCTATCAAGAGCTGTTCCACAAAGTTATGCATCTCATTTCAATGTTCAATATTTGTTCTATGTGGTTCTTTTTGTTTTCAGAATTTTTTTACCCTTAAAGGCATATTTTCATCACCCCAAACAGTTCCAGTTCTGCCAACCTACTTACTTCTAGCCCCTCCCACATTTATCTAAAACTCATCTTTATCCAGACACAATCCTTGTTTATTGCTTCATGGCCTGTCCCAGAGGCCATACAAGTCCATAATGTGTAATCAAGACACTCTCAGTGCCCATGCTGTGTAATTTAGCTATGATGCATTGTTTGAATGTGATGCCAATCAAAGAGCAGTACCAATTGAGAGTTTTGATATATGTATACTGAAACTGTAGTTTAGGGTGACGAATGTCTGCCTTTAAATTCTACCCTTTGATAGAAGTTTAGCTGTCTTCAAATCACCCTTACCCTTATACCCTTACCCTCACTAAGTATCTAAATTATTGATCTTTTCATGACAGAATCCTTCTACTTTCCCTCAACTGTCGTCCATAACATTGATGGTTTATGTTTTATTTCTTTATACCCTTCCCATACTAGTCTTCAATATCTTTCGGTTGCTATAGTAACATCAGTCTCACTTTGTTAACTTCAGTAGTGCTAAATGAACTGGCAATGTAGTATATATCTGATATAATAGACATCAGCATGCTGAACTACTTGTGCATTCTTATATTTTTCTAGGAAATTTTTTATGTTGGCCTCATCATTATTGAATATGAAATCATCAAATAGCAAAATAGTATAAATCTTTTGATTTATGCCAATCTCTCACTCAAGAGACTTTGGTTTGGTTTTGGTTTTGTTTTACTCTTCTGCAAAATATTTTGATGCTAGGCTTGGGTAGAGTCCTCAGTCAGTCCAAGGAGGCTTTGTGGTTTTGGCTATGCCAAAGTTGAAAAAAAGGATGTCATAGTGCACAAGAGGGACAACTTGAAAGTTGCAATGGAGCATCTTAACGTTTGGTCTCTGGAAATGATTTGTTTACTAAAAGTAGGATTTATTTAATCTGTTCGGTGTCTGTGGAAAGGAATTTGTGTTTCAAGAAAGGGCTAGGGTCTTCTGTGGCAAAAGTATGACTTTATCCACTTCTATCTCACTCCCTATCCCCACCCCACTCAAAGTGAGCCATGTAACACATGAGTGAGAGGGGGTGAATCTCCTGCTCTATAGCATATTTTAAAAAAAATCTCTATAAATGCAACACTGTGTAAAGCATGAGGCTTAAGATTTGTCCTGTCTTGTACTTCAATTGACAAGCTGTTCATGTGAAAACAGATTGGGCAAAAGGCGTTATTACCAGAATATTTTAAGAATTGTCCATGTACACTAAGTAAATGATTTAAAGTACCATACACAACATAGACGGTAACAGGACTTCAGGAGTCTATTGTAAAACCAGCTTGTAATCTTTTTGGGGGATGGGGGTGGGTGAGAGAGTTTCTGTATGGAGGGTATGGGTTTTATTGGGAAAGTGGAAGGGCATTTGCATTTATTTATCATAGCAGTCTGTTCTTGAAAACAAAGACTGAAAAATGGGGGGGGGGCATTTGGGACATAATGCCTAAATGCCAATTGTGAATACAGGTCCAGGTTTATACTTATTAAAAAGTTTGATTGCTTTTGGCTGGGGCAGCCAACAGACTATTATATCCTGTACAGAACAGCATTTTTAAGTAACCTTGTATTTAAAATAAAAATTTTGCGATTTCTTGATATATATTAACTTAATTGACCACAAGTCTTTGCTTCAGTAATTTATTCTTCTTTAACAGAAGTTAGAAGAGTGAAGAGAGAAATGTATTATGAATGTAACCTCTTTTATACAGTATTTCACTTGAATCAAAAAGTGACTTGAAATTTCTTGATGCACCGATGTGGTAATATGGTAGGTCCTGTAAATAACTACAAATTTGGAAGTTTTGACAGGAAAGTTTAAGTTGCATCAAACCACTTCCCATCTCTGTTAGTATATGAAGCAGAAATTGTCATTTTTTCTGGTTTGGTGGTTTGTTTCCTAATTTGTCACAATGTTTAAAGTATATAGGTAAACAAGTCTTGTTTAATAAAGAAAATGATAGATGTGTTTATAAAGATGAATTTTTAGTCTTTTTATTCCCTTTTATCTTCTTTTTCTTCACATTCTCTCTTGGTAAGTTGAGGTTGTCCATTTTCCCTCCCTTGCTATCTTGATAAATGGAAGTAGTCCATTCCCCCCCTCCCCCGCCTCTCCCTTGATAAATGGAAGTAGTCCATTTTCCCTCCTCACCCCCCCCCTCCCTTGATAAATGGAGGTAATCCATTCCCTCCCCTCCTCTCTTGTTCCATGGAGCCTGGAGGTCCCCCTCCCTTGGTAAATGAAGGTAGTCCATTTTCCCTCCCACCCTCTCTCCCAGTTCCCTCCCCCCCCCCCCAACAAAGACTATTTCCAAATTGTTATGCCAAAGAGCAGGCAAAGTTTTGTTGGTCAGTACCAATACAGCGGACAATAATTTATCCTGTAACTATTTTCTTTACACTGACCTAACTGGTGGTGAAGGAAGTTGTTAATTGATGTGTGTTTATCCTCCTTTTTCAAAATGGAGCCAGGAGCCACAAGAACAAAAAAGGCTGTGGCAGGCTTGACTTAAACCAATTGATTGGAAACTGGGCCTTAAAACTCCATCTAACATCCTACTTTTCCTCTCCTCTTGATAACTTTTAATGTTTGGGAAGTTACTTGCACCTATAGCTGTTTCTGATTGGTCATGTCTGAAGTCCCTTGAGTACCCCTTGACTTTCTTAAAGCAGACCACTTCAAGATGGGATGATGGATGGAAAAATGGTAGCAATTTACCATTGGATAACTATTGCACCCCCTTTTTCCTACCTAGCTCACTATGCAGACCCATATTCTGTATTGAAGAGCTCTGACAAAGACCTAGTATCCTTGTGAAGACTCTATAAACTTTTGATTTGCATTTAAGTTAGCTTTACTTTTATATGCACGGAAGTTAGCTGTACTTGAAGTTGTATTGCAAACAGGCTACAACAAGATTCAGACAATATACTATTGAGGAGGGGAAGACTGTGGTTCCTGTGTGCATGTAGGAAGGGGGGGGGGGATATGGACAGTACAGGGAGGGTTTATTGAGGTCATGCGGTTAGAGAATGGCCCCTGTTGTTTTTGGTGGAGGTCATAACCTGGAAACCTTGTCAACACAATATCTCAACTTACAAAACTTGAACGAAATTTGAATACCGATGAATAGATTTCCTGTGTGGTATTCGGTTGCTTTATGGCAAGAAGGTGGTCCCTGTTGCTTTTGGTTGAAGTCTCAGGTCATGAGATCACTAGAGTTCTCAGCCTGAAAACCTTTTCAACATGATATCTCAAGTTGGGAAACTTAGATAGATTCCATATTTGGTATGTTGATGCATTGTTGTAAGAAGATTTCCCTTCCCTTTTTGGTAAAGGTCAAAAGTCAAATGGGGTCACCAGGTGTTAACGTCTGAAAACCTCTACACAAAATCTCAAGGTAAGAAACTTGGACAGATTTCATACTGTAGTGTGAAGGTGCGTTTAGCTCAGAAGTTCCATATTGTTGATTCCTTGCCGTAGGCAGGCAAGGAATCTATGCGATGGTGATGTCGTGTGTGTGTGTGTGTATGTGTGTGTGTGTGTTTGTGACACTTGCTTGTAAACACGATATCTTAAGATAGGAATGTCCGACACTTTTCATATTTGGCATATAGATTTATCATGTTGAGAGGAAGAACCCTATTGTTTTTGGTAGAGGTCAAAGGTCATTTGAGGTCACCAGCGGTAAAATTGCGACAATTTCAAAAATAGCTTGTAAACACGATATCTTCAGATAGGAGTGACCGACACTTTTCATACTTGGTATATAGATTTGTCATGTTGAGAAGAAGAACCCTATTGTTTTTGGTAGAGGTCAAAGGTCATTTGAGGTCACCAGCGGTAAAATTGCGAAAATGCCGAAAATGGCTTGTAAACACGATATCTTCAGATAGGATTGCCCGACAATTTTCATACTTGGTATATAGATTTGTCATGTTGAGAGGAAGAACCCTATCGTTTGTGGTAGAGGTCTAAGGTCATTTGAGGTCATCAGCGGTAAAATTGCGAAAACACTGAAAATGGCTTGTAAACACGATATCTTCAAAAAGGAGTGACAGATACTCTTCATATTTGGTATATAGATTTGTCATGTTGAGAGAAAGAAGCCTATTGCTTTTGGTAGAATTCAAAGTTCATTTGAGGTCACCAGCGGTAAAATTGGGAAAATCCCGAAAATGGCTTTTAAACATGATTTCTTCAGATAGGAGTGACCGACACTTCTCATGCTTGTTATATAGGTTTGTCATGTTGAGAGGAAAAAGTATATTGTTTTTGGCTGAGGTCAAAGGTCATTTGAGGTCATCAGCGATAAAAGTGTGAAAACACCGAAAATGGCTTGTAAACATGATATCTTCAGATAGGATTGCCGGACAATTTTCATACTTTGTGTATAGATTTTTCATGTTGAGAGAAAGAAGCCTATTACTTTTGGTAGAGGTCAAAGGTCATTTGAGGTCACCAGCGGTAAAATTGCTAAAACTTCGAAAATGGCTTGTAAACACAATATCTCCAGATAAGAGTAACAGATACTTTTCATATTTGGTATATAGATTTGTCATGTTGAGAGAAAGAAGCCTATTGTTTTTGGTAGAGGTCAAAGGTCATTTGAGGTCACCAGGGGTAAAATTGCGAAAATCCTGTGCCTAAAATGTAAAGAAAAATCTATCAAGCACTGTCAATTTGAAAGCAGGTAAGGTATTTGATGGCAAGGAATCACTAAGCCTTTTGGCTTTCTGGTTTATGGTAGGGGTCAATGTCATCTGAGCTAACACAGAATTATTTTGTGTTCATGTAATGCTTGACTGAGAAGATTTGTGAAGGGATGGTATTATTTTGAAGAGAACATGAATTTATAGCATGTAAATCATAATTTTCTTTTGCATTCTGGTGTTTTTAGTATTTTTTTTCATTTTAAGATCAAAGGTCATTGTAGGTCATAAAAGGTCAAAAGTCCAAAAAACTTGTAAGAGCATCTGCAGGTTTGAAGTTTGATGAATCTTATGCGTAACAGACTTTGAAAGTGATACTTGGCCTGCATTGATTTAATTATCACATCACAAGTCTCAAAAACAATGAATCAAGTCCTGAGTTACTCCAATTATACTGTAAAATTTTCCAGCATACAGTTGGAGAGATTTGCTTCAGTAGTATTCTCATTCCCAGACTTGAGAGGGACATGAGAGGAGGTGGGGGATTCTATTTGCGAGGAGAAAGGAAAGTAAAATGTATTAATCCAATGGTCATTATTGATTCCTTGCCGTAGGCAGGCAAGGAATCTATGCGATGGTGATGTCGTGTGTGTGTGTGTGTATGTGTGTGTGTGTTTGTGACACTTTGCTTGTTAACACGATATCTCAAGATAGGAATGTCTGACAGTTTTCAAACTTGGTACATAGATGCACCATATTGAGAGGGAGAACCCAATCGTTTTTGGTGGAGGGTAAAGGTCATTTGGGGTCACCAGGGGTCAAAGTCTGAAAACCTTGTTAATGCAATATCTCAAGGTAGGGAACTTGGATAGATTTCATATTTGGTTTGTGGATGCGTTATAGTCAGAAGATGGACCCTATTGTTTTTGGCGGAGTTCAAAGGTCATCTGGGGTCACCAGGGGTCAAAGTCTGAAAATCTCGTTAACATAATATCTCAAGTTTGGAAGCTCAGATAGATTTCATATTTGGTGTGTGGATGCGAAATGGTCAGGAGATGGTCCCTATTGCTTTTTGTGGAGGTCAAAGGTCATCTGGGGTCACCGGGGGTCAAAGTCTGAAAATCTCGTTAACATGATATCTGAAGTTTGGAAGCTTGGATAGATTTAATATTTGGTATGTGGATGTGTTATGGTCAGGAGATGGTTCCTAATGTTTTTGGTGGTAGTCAAAGGTCACCTGGGGTCACCGGGGGTCAAAGTCTGAAAATCTCGTTAACACCATATCTCAAGTTCTGAAGCTTGAATATGTTTCATATTTATTATGTGGATGCGTTATGGTCAGGAGATGGTCCCTATTGTTTTTGGTGGAGGTCAAAGGTCATCTGGGGTCACCAGGGGTCAAAGTCTGAAAACCTTGTTAATGCAATATCTCAAGGTAGGAAACTTGGATGGATTTTATATTTGGTATGTTGATGCGTTATAGTCAGTAGATGGTCCCTATTGTTTTTGGCAGATATGAAAGGTCATCTGGGGTCTCCAGGGGTCAAAGCCTGGAAACCTTTTTAAATATGATCTTTCAAGATAGCTGTTTGTCCATTTGTCTGTCTGTTGTTTGTATGTCTAGCTATGTATGGCTTTTATGGAGGTCAAAAGGTAATCTGGAATGACAAAATTATTTTTTGAACATGCTAGTATAACATTTGAATGAGGAGATAATGGTGCATGATGGCATTCTTTGAAACGGAACATTTATGTATCATCGAAACCTCAATGCATTTTTGCATTCTGGGGTTTTTTTTTTTTCAAATTCCTTTTACATTTTAGATTTTGCGGAAATTTGGGAGATAGTCTGCCCCTGCCTCTCCGCCTCGTATGACTATGCCTGAAAGACTATCTGAGTGGAGCGCCACTATCAATCGAGCACGTAGCGTTTAGAAAAAAATGGAAATTGCAATCCCTCAGACGGTCGGAAATGGCATACCCTAGAACCTGTAAGCAGATGTTAAGCAGTCTCTATTTTGAGCTTTCTTTTTGCAATGAAATCTCTAAATGAAAAAAAAAGAATGAAAAAGTGCAAAATGATAAAATTGCCTCACAAACTGCAGGGTTTTTTTGGTGTGAGAAATGGGGAAAAGTCGAGGGATATAAAAGGGAGGGTTGTCATTAAACAAATATGACACATCACATAGGCCGATTTTAGTTCGAATACGCAATAGGACCTTAGTTTTGTTTTATGAAGTAAAACACACCTCAACGTTTTTGGAAGGGGAAAAGGCCCCCTTACTCCGCCCTGTTGAATGAAATGTCAAAAGAAATGTCAATGAATCACTTGACATGTTAATGAACGCTTGCTTTAAAAAAATCCTTAACATTTTTCTTCCCAATTTACTATTCGCGTCTACTCAACCAGTCAACTAGTTGTCATTATTAAGTAGTATGACTAACTCGGAAATCCTTTTCAGTCGGTGGTTTCTGACATTCGCGGTGCTATGTCGCTAACTGGAGGCACAAAGCTCTGTTAATTAGGACATGGTTAAAAAGAATTATTACCTACGTACGTAGTAATTTTTACGTACGTACGTGATAATTATTAAGTAGGCCTACGTACGGTACGTAATAAATGTTTTTACAATGTCCTCAATAGAGACGTACTGAGGTTTCGACTCAGTTCCATTGCTATTTATGGGTTTCTTAATCAATTCTTACCGGATGATACTTTTCAGTGCCACTGTCAACAAGCGGGATACTGCAAATTGCAAGATTTACAAGTTTGTGACTACCTGCTGTCTTTACAATAAATCTTTATTTGCGTTGGCCATTTTGACCACCGTGACTGAAAGTTTGATGGATGGAAGAATTCAAAAACATTCTTCACGTACTGTGATTTTCTTCCTACTCCCACCTTTCCCAAAAGCCCCAAAGGAAGATATTCCCCCTCCGAAAATTTTAATTCTCCAAACCTGCTAACTTCTAGCCCTCCCACAGCTGTCTAAAACTGTCTTAACCTAAGCACAATATTTTGATTAACCCTTTACCGTTGTGCTCCGATCGGGGCATATTTGCGCGCCTCGGGAGTGGGCGGAAAAGCGGACGTAGCCCGCCCCGCATCGGCTTCCGTAGGCCATCGACCCCGTGACCTTAAACTATTGTCTCTCTCGCTGTTGTGGCCGAATTTTCGGGTAGCTGCTCGCAGTTTCGAGCTCCGCGTGAAACAGTAAAGATGTGTGCCAGCCGAGCTCTCCGCATGGGTCCAAAAGGACCCAAACAACGGTAAAGGGTTAAGGGTATACCAGGCTGGTGGAGTTACAAGCTCTAAATACGTAATCGGTATACTCCCAGTGCATGCCGTGTCAATATGAGCAAATAAACTCCACATTTTTCAACTTAATATCCAATCAAAGAGCTGTATTAATTGATAATTTTGGAATACCAGGGATATTATTGTAGTCTGGAGTAGTGAGTGGCTACCTTTAAAATATTAGATAGTTAATATGCTTATCTTGTTTCGAAGGATAATACAGAATCCTTGTGAATTTTTGACCGGCTGAAGCAAAAGGCTTTTAACCGAAATGGCGCCATCTATTTCACACCTGAACCTGTAGGTTTCATACAAATTGTTTATGAATCAATACGCTCAAAATCTGTAATAGCATCTATAGGTTTTACCAGGAGCTGATAGATCGGGTTGGTCAAGTTGCCTTGGATTAGGAAGATAAAATGTCTTTGGGCATGTACCCAGGATATCTTTTTCTTTCCTTTTCCTGCTGTCTCTCTCACATGCAATCAATTTTTGTGGCGTTATTTTCAGACGGTCTTTGGCAGACTAGTCAATGGATTTCACACAAACAAGTAGAAGGGGTGTGTTATAACAAATCTGATTCGCCTTGCAGCTCAGCTATTATAGGGGATTCTAATGTCTCGCAAAGAGTCCATGGAACTGTTGAAGTAACAGTCTCCGTGGCAAGAAGAGACAACGTAGCAAGACCGCTGTAGCTGCACCGGAGCTGATGTATGGCTGAGAAATACCCTATCTACTTCCGTTGATTGATCTTTACAACTAGACTGGGCGTTCTAGCAACAAAATAGCAGAACTCTTTTTTAAAAACAGTAAATCATGCTCTTGTAATACCTTCCCATTACAGAATCATTTTTTGGTGAGGAATACTGAGTTAACATTGTTAGCAGCAGCGTCCCTAATAAGGGGACGTTGCCCAACTTGCCCCTACCCAACGTTGACTGTCTCCCGTGAGATTTGGGAGGAGAAAACGTACACTAAAAAAACCGTGGAAAACACGGTGCTTTACATTACGTTACACCTAATCAATCGTGTAGATAGAATTGAACTTTTCTCATCTCAAACCACAATAATTGCGGGGTCTTTTAAAATTTTGAACCAAGAGAATGACTCTCTCATTGGGAAACGCAATGCACAGCTTTCGTTTAAACATCGTTTTATCTGCCTAGAACTACATCTGAGGTTGTGTGTCCTCACCGTTCGATGCAATTTTCGTTTTCAATTTTAATTGTCATTTAATCTGATCTTTTTGTCCGAAAAGTAAAAATTTTACTTGAAAATTCTGAAAAATTTTCGTTCCCTTTTCCTAATATCAGGTAAGCATGGGGATAATAGAATGCATTTAATCTTATAGGTTTAACTTGATATCTAGCGGTTCTAATTCGCTACCCATGGAAGCAAACACCAAATTTGCAAGAAAACATGAAGTTGTGATACGTCCGGAGGGGGCAACCACCCCACCAGTGAAAATACTGGGGAAAAAACATGTCGTTTTGCCCGAAATAAGTTAGGCAGATTTATAAACTTCAGGCAGAATAAAAAATAACATTACAGATGACAGGGGGTTGGGGTTGGGGATCAGAATTCCCCCATGCCACAACCTTGCAATGCAAAAAACACCTAAAAATATCGGTTTTCCTCTGTATCCTTCGACTTCCCCTCATGTCGTGCCCAGGACCCTCCCCTACGACGCTACCCAACCCCCCTGTGGTGCGCCTGTACTCATACCACAAATATATTTCAAAATTTACTTTTTCTCTTTATCTCAAAAAATAATTTAAATGAAATACTAATAATAGCCACTTCTATTAAAGACTAACCCCGTCATTTATTGTCCTACTCAAGGAGCCATCCTATATAAGGAAGGTGGAAATTCTCACAAGAATGGAAAAATTTTTGCGCGCCTCGCACGCTTGTACGCATCATGAGCGGTGTCTCAAACAACTCTTTGACAGGTTTAAAGTATAACGTGGTTCTCTCAAACGATGGTTATCACGTGGTGTCACTATTTACTACAAGTATAACGTTAAATTCGCCAGTGCAACTCCCCATGTTAGGGTTCTTGGTTACCTGGCTTGCCGTTCGTGACCCCCTCCCCCATGTTTGAAACAGATCACCGTCTTTGACCATGCTTTATATATTTGCAACTTTGCAAGATTTGAGAAGGGCCACTTCCTGCGACGCACATGAGGGGATGGGGATGGGACATGATAACTTAAATTGAAGGTACAGAGGTGGTGCCAGGGTTTGCACGACATGGATCGAGAGCTCCAATAACTTTAAACTCAGACAAAGACGACAAGTCGTTTATAAATATAAACAGGGTAAAGAACACTCTTTAGCGCACGAACGTCGAAAAAAATTTCTCAGATTGGCTTGCATTACAACAATGAAAACATGAAACTTTTATCGAAGAAATTTGGATATAAATGGATTTTTCTGAACAAAGATCTGACAAATCAGAGGTTTTACTTTTGGCCTCTTACCAGTACCCTCCCTATGAGAAGAATCAATAATATCAATATCAATAATATAGGGGCATGGGGGTTTACAAATTTCTCCTTATTTTGAGCGGATCGATCATCAATTAACACTGTCATGGGCGCAAATCCCGGGGGGCAAGGGGGGCTTTCGCCCCCTCAAGTGAAAAAGTGGGGGGGGGGCAAATTGTAATTTGGCCCCCAAAATTTGATTAGACCTAAAAATATGGTCACCTTTTTTCTTTTTTTTTTCATTCGAAAACAGTTTTTCTGAAGCTTTGGAAACGCCAGAACACAAGAGCTTCCGAGGGCTTCGCCCCCTGGACCCCCACAGGGGCTTTGCCCCTGGATCCCACCAGGAGTCCTTTGGGGCTTCGCGCTCGCGGTGCCCGCCAAGCGTGCACAGTTTAGTACTCATGGGCACATCATAAGCATTTTCGCCCCCACTCTCAAACAGAGATTTGCGCCCCTGTTCACTGTAGAGTAGTGGATAGACGGATTTGAGTATTGGGTGCCAAAATTAAAAAGGTTTGTTGTTTATTGTTTACAATTAGAAAAAGGGGTTCGACATTCATTACATGAGAACAAAGGTTCAATATCCAAAAAGGGAAAACGGGTCATTTCCAGGTTTATAGACATTTTGCATCTCGTGGCAGGAGGCACATCCTTAAACTCTCAGGTGTGATAGACCAATGTCTGACTACAACATGTTGACAATGTCTTCATGTGGTCTGTCGGGATCGCTGTAATTGGTCTTTCAAAGACATTTGAGAAAGGTGAAGAGGGTATGGGGTGGGGTATTATGAATAGTTTATATATAGGAAACGAGTAGGCGCCGGGGAAAAACATTTCCCTCAGGCTTTTCTATTCTGCAAATAAAAATGTACACAATATAGCCTACGGTAAATGTATATCTTGGCGGCTTCCCTGTCGCCTTCTCCAGAAAACAGCACAACTTTTATATGTTGCTGATCCATTCTTTCATAAGATGTGCCCATGATAGTATTAGAAATCATGGATCTATCTTTGTCTTTTTTTTCTAAAGCCATGGACAACGAAATTTTAGGCAATGAGGAGGGGAAAGACTTATAGTACATGCCGCGGTATTCAGGTCTTCAACTTGATAACCGCAGTCATTATCGACACCCCAGATCCATGAGCAGGGTTGCTATACGGTCATTTAAGAGTGATCATTTACAAATATGCCCCATTCTATGGTGATACTTCTATTGACCAAGCCCTTTAAAAAACCTGCCGACCATTTAGTCGTGACTCAAGAGGATATAAACTGCCTTTTGTTGAATTCAAACCTGTAGTCGAGAAGGGAGAACAGAACCTCCATGTATAATTTTTGTGGCTTGAAAATATTAATAACGGTTGCTTCAAAAACATTTGCCCTTTCACGTCTTAATGCTATCTCCATCCCTCCCAGTCACCCCTACCCTATAGCGCCACATTTACAGGTCCAGTGAAGTTACAAGTTTACAGAAAAACCTGCTGGATTTCGAAATGAATCGCATTTTGCAATCTTGTAAATTTCAAGGTATTTCTAAATAACGGTAACTAGGCCCACTGTGAGTCCTCTGGTGGGAAGCCTCTGTTAGAGTCCAGGGGCGAGCGACATCCGTGGAAGATCTAGAGTGATTATAAATTGTAGCTATTCGAATGATGAAGCATTTGGCTGTGCGTGCATGCGCAAAATCATGCGACGCTAACAGAACTCACAACTTACACCCTTTAAATCAAACTCGCACCAAAAACAGTAAAACATTTAGGGGGATGTAGATCAGAGACGCATATCTGATTTGCGGATTGGGAGGGGGGAAATCATTTCCAATAGTCAAAACCACAGATCGTGTCCGTATTTGGACTCGCCTATAAGCCAGTCACCCACGCGAACGCGAGCGCCCCGTCCAATACCAAACAAGCTCGCATAACATACTTACATTGACAAGCATATGTACACAAAACATAAATTGATGGCACATTATAAATATTCAATGCTCGAAGTCCCAAAGTCATCTGGGTGTTAGGTGTTTTTTGCATTGCAAGGTTGTGGCATGGGGGAATTCTGACCCCAACCTCAACCCCAACCCCCCAACCCCACAAAAAGAGTGAAATTCCCCTAAAACGACCGAAGTTTCACTCTTGATGGAGTGCCCACAGTGATCGCTCTTAAAAAAGAGCGATCATTGCAGGCACTCGTGGAAGAGTGAATTTTCCCTCTTCCTCTAGTGAATTTCACTCTTTTTGGAGTAAACTTTACTCTTTTTTAATTAATTGAAGTGATTATCACTCAAATGGAGTGAATTTACACTTTTCACTCGATCGAAGAGTGACTAAGTTCACTCTTTCGATTTTAGAGTGTACTTGACCAATTTTTTTTCATGGTGGCGCGCCGCTAATTAGGGAGTAATAACAATATTCAGGCAAAAATTCCTCTTGTTCCCTACAAAAATCACCCCCACGTAAGCGTTAGACATACTGCAATGCATGGTTCATGGGTAATGGCAGTTTCCCAGTTGCAGTTAGAAATCGGTCCTTGCGTTTAGTCTTTCACATAGTTTGCTTTATATATGATCTTCCGAGTTGTGTTGAGAGCCGACAATGACGCAAGGGAAAATTCTTATAACATGATGAATCTAGGAAAGACTGGAATCACTCAGTTCACATATTTGTCTGTAAAAATAAAAAACAAGGCAAAACAAACCCCTTACTAAATCGCCTAGTTGCACACAGACAAACCACTCGGTCGAACCACTCGCACCCCTTACCAACCCCCAACACACTCGCTTAGCGGACATAAATAAATGAGACACAAAATTTCCGATTGGTTCGCCGAAATTTACATTGGGATGTGGTTTGCTCTTTGAGCTGAGCACCTGACTTTAATCCACCTCTCCTGGCGTACTCCTTGTTGGGCCTTGAACTTGGGGATCTCCTCATATACCCTCCGCATTGAACCAACAGTGAGGCCAATGGCATCGTGTGATTTACTTCAGATATGACGTCAGCTGGCTATTGGAATAACAGGGAACTCCCAAATCTTAAATTGGTAGGCCTGGGTGTTTTTCATACCGCAGTTGTAGGTTTCAGACTCGCTTTTTTCTATACTCTGGACAAAATCGTATTCAAATTTTGCTGTTGAAAGTGCTCTTCTCTTTCACCGAAATAGCTAAGTAGAGGGTTATGGGACACACCCCATAGGCCTATACCCTCGTATCATTGAGTGCATTTTGTCATGTTTGTTAAAACCCAGGGTTTATGCGCTGCAATTTTCCTCGTGGTTCAAGCAACATATCAATACGAACGACTGGCTGAAAGAGGCTAAATCTCATTGTCACAAATCACGTACAACTTCCGTGGTACTGAGAAGCGAGTGAATGAAGACGGTAAACAGCCTGGAAAACCTTTCGGTTGTCGCAAAATGGCCACAGTTGATGGCCAGTTCGAGTACTCATCAACAGGTAATATATTGAAGAGAATTTTAAACTCTAATAAATCTTCAGAACCTTTGAAATCTCGGACAAATTTGTTCGGGAACAAGTTGGTGGACACGCAGAGTTCACATTTCGTGGACCAAACGCACGACGAGTCAATGCACACATTGTACACTACGGCCCACCATCAAAGTGCAGGGCCTAGCACCAACAACAGGCCTAACCAACGCGAAGGTCGATTTACCGTAGCAGGGAGCGTTAGTAATCATGGATTTAGGGAACGTATGGGTGGTAGAAACTACATTTGCAATGATATAAACGGAACAGACACTTCTTATGGAAGTTTGGACCCATCAGGGGTAACCTCATCTCCTAGGGCACATTCCCAGTTTGACCAAAATGATATCATGGATGGTGCTAGTAACAATAGTAGCTTTCAAAGTGAATTCCTTAACATTTCAGAGGGAATAGATCTAGATTCGTTAACACCTGCCAATCTTTGCCGTTTGTCCTTTGTTGACTTAGCCAATCTAACCATTGTGTCTCTTGTGCAACTCCAAAAGTATGGTCAAATTATATTGAACCTTCAACAGGAAGTGAGTGTTCTGAAGGAAGAAATTGACAACTTGAAAGGTTCACAGCCACCAAATTCCAAAAAGCAGTCAACCAATTGTGCTAGAGAGTCTCTTTCAAATGCTGCTGAAAACTTTCAAAAGCTAGATGCTATGTTGGAGAAGCTAACGTCGGGAAGAGTCCGAGATTGTGTTGAGTGTGTATACAGTGAAGAGAACAATCGTAAATCTTCCTATGCTTGCAGGGTCTGCTGGCGCGGACTGCATCGGTCTCCGACATGTGTCTACAAACATCGTTGCTTGAAGACTCTCGTAAGAGACCTTGGACTAAGTAATGATGCAGAAGATTTTGATAATGATGATGGTAGCAGTGCATATAATGATTATGGGAATTTTGACAATGGGGACCTCTATAATGGGTTTGATGACAGCTTGGAATTTGCTTCAGACTCCCCCATGATGTCAAATGAGACCCATGCAGCAACTTCAAAGTCCATTCCAGCAAAACGCAAAAGGGCAGTCGAAAATACTTTGCCAAATAAAGCAATCAAGAAGCCAAATTTTGGAAATGGTAGGGTAGATGCAATATTTGCTCATTGTATTAAGAAGATGGATGCTGGTAGTAGAAGAGAGTGTTCAGCCTGTTCAAATCGTAAAGCTGGAAAGCGCCAAAGATCACGTTACATGTGTGCTAAGTGTGGTAGAGGGCTGCACAGTAGAGGAACGTGTATTACAGTCCACCCATGCTGGAAGGAAGAATTTAAAGGTTGGGAACAAGGTAAAGAATTCAAGAAAAAACCTGAGATAGTTGTTGGTCAAGATTTAGATGTCACCCCTGACATTCTTGAGGAGGCTGGTGAGTTAGATGTCAAGCAGGAAGATAACAGCGAATCAGAGGTCAATTTTGAAGTGGTTGCAGTCGGCATTGCCGATGATGAGGAGGAAGTGGAGCAGATTCAACCTGATGTGGAGATTGTAAATCAAGCTGTGACCACTGAGGGCACTAATCGGGCTTCCCCCAGAACCAGGAGACGGAGTGCACTTCAGGAGAGTGAAGGAAATGCAGGTCAAAGCATGACTGATCAAGAGCTCAGAAGAGAAGTCCAAAAAGAATTTCAGGCTGAGGTAGCAAATGTCCTGAAAGTCTTGGATGAAAATTAAGTTTGAAAAATATTTTGTAAAGTAATTTTGTATTTCCTTTCAAGTTTTTGGTAGAATGTTGTGGCAATTTTTCAACAATTCCTTTTTGTAGTGAGAAACTGCATAAACTGATTTTCTTCACATGAAATTTTAATAGATTGAAATAGAAATTACATTTTCTCGTTTTCTAGTAAGTCTTGGTCATAGCTTTTTTTCATGGTAATTGTTCTTCAAATTTTCTATTGTGAAGTAATAATTGATATACATGTACAGAGTACATTCGATGTATTTAGTTTAATATTAAAATTTTTCTTCAAATATGTTTGAACTTTAAAAGGAAAATCAAGCCTTATCCAAGAAGGGAGGTGATAATATTTCAATATATTTCAATAAAGTTGTTGAAACTCTCAGTGAACAAGCATGTTTTTGCTTAGCTGTGAATGGTAAACAAACCAAAATCTGGTAATTCACAGGAGCATGAAGATTAATTACAATGAATTGTTTGGAATTAACCATGTATTGTTTGAACTTCACCTTCAGTCCAGTGTAAAATTTTCATCAGTAAACTCACTCCTAACTTCTGCAAGCATGAGAGCTAGCTGCATCTTACAAAACTGTTCAACACACTTCACCTTGATTGTCATGTTGCCAATACTATTACTTAAAAGACACTATGTCAATCATTGCATGTGTTAATCAACCCCAGCAGTTTTAGCATGATCATGAAGCCCTCTTGGCCAGAGAATATTGTGGTTTTTGTTTTCCTGTGACAGGCATCAACAAATGCATGCAAAGTGGAAAGAGAGCTCTCAAATACAATGGTGCAACTGTTTCACACAAAACAGGTTCAATGCTTGCTAGTCATAGGCCTGTAAGTTGCATTTTCTACAGAGTGGGACTAAAAGTTAGGCCACCTGATGTACAGAAAATAGTTAAGAAGTTTGGTGGGAAGTTGTGCATTGTTTGGCTAGATAAAGAAAAATCCCTGTTGGGATTCATAAAAAGTGAAGAAGAGGTGCACCTCTTATATGTTTACACTGATGGTGGAGAAGCCTGAAATTTATGTACCAGAATTTAAGTCAGACTTCATTATTACTTTGATTTATTGCCAAGTTAATTTGATTAATACAGTAAAGTTCATGTTTGAATCAAAATTTAAATAAAGTTCTTTCTAATCTAATGTTCAGAGGAGGATAGTTCAGACTGAAGCATACTAAATATTGTTCTTGCCCAGGGGCTGTGACAGGACAAATAAATTAAGCATGTTGCAGTTATAACCATCTCAAAAATTTAATGAAATACTGTACCAAAATAGGGAACAGACCTTTAATGCACTACACAACAACTCTATTTGGTTGCCTTTTAGCTTGCCTGAACATTGAACTCCCCTGCTTGATGCTTAAACAGAATTGTGTACTCATTAGGTTAGAGTAGGTTAGAGTCAATTATACAATACAGTAGTCCATACTTGTGGTATAGATTTCAAGATGACTATGAGGACTTGAAATAATATCTGTTTAAAAGAATGGGAAGACAAGAAGAAGGAAGAAGTCTGAAAGTGAAGGAAGAAAATGGTTGACTGGTGACTGTTTGATGAGTTTTTACTTGCAGGCTTACTTGAACATTTACTACAGAGTTAAGCAAGTTGTGTTACAGTACTAGGTGTAATGTAACTTTGTTCCAACTAATTGGTTCAAGTCAAGCCAGCCATAGTCTTTTCTCCAGTTGTTTCTCTCTGGCTTGTTTTCCCTACTCCATGATTGTTTTATATTGAGCACCAAGGCAGTACTGTAGGTTCCATTTTCAAAGTCTTTGGTATTTAATCCAGCCAGGACTCCACCTCCCCACTGCAAGTCTGATGCTCTAACCACTTTCCCATGCAGTTGGTTAAGTCCTTACAATTTTAAGAGGACAGAGAGTCAACTTTTTTGTTAGACCAACTGGTTGGCAGTGTTATCTGCATTGTCAGCTTTCACAGCTAGCTACTCTTGAAGCTTGAAGTACACTACTGGTCAGTGTTTCAACTATGGTACTATGATGCATATTTTGCTTACAGATTTGTTAGTTTGTTGCACTGATATTTGTGGGAGGAAAAAAATTAAAACAAGGAATTAATTTTGGTCCCGGAGTTCATGTATGCACAGTTCTACAAGACTGCAATTTGTTGCAGTTCCTAGTGGGTCAAAGTTTCTCATATATTGAGTGTGTTGACCTAATGGATAATTTCTTGTATGAAACTCAGCTCCTTAATTATTGTCACTTTGGATTTTCAATTTTAAGAGGTAATAGGAATGTTTAAATATTGCCCTCTGCTTACATTGTGTGTGCAGGCAAGGGACAAAATAGTGTCAGTGAATTGATTAGGAAAAAAAAAACACTTAACAAATCTTTGATGAGTCATAAATATTAGCAAGTACTGCAACTTTTCATCAAAATAAGAATTAATTTGCAACTGGTCATTCTTGGGTAGCAAATTGATCTGGGAATCCTACTATTTTGTCCCTTGGCAGGTCCCTCAGTTTAGGCCAGTAGCAATAACTTTCAAGTTGTGCATCAGTTCATAGTTTAATGTAACTCAAGCAGTGTAAACTTGTGCCAATTAAAGAGTATATTATGTGATAGGATGTGTAAGCCTAACCTATCCAGTAGATAATGTTTTTGTCCCAGTACCATATGTTGTGGGATGGATTAGAGAAAAAAAAATCTTGCCTTTTTGTTTGGTCTTTCCTGGTTACACAGTTTTGAGTTGTGTGTACACAAGGAATCCATTTTGTCATGGCCTTAGGACTTTTCTATTAAACTATCTCCAAAGAAATTTGCAGAAGAGAATAATTTGGATAAAGTAAAGTTCAATCTGAGAGGTGTATCTTTATGTAAATAATTTTGTATCACAGTTTGCAAACACTCTGAAGTATAAAAATGTTAAGTTATTTATTGTTTAGGCTATGGAACTACTGTGATAGGCTACTAAAGTGTATGTTCTTTTTCAAAAAAAAATGTTGGTGATAGTTGTTTGTAATTGTTTGGAAAGTGAAGATTGTGTACTTTATGTCATACAGTTAGTTAGTGTGTAAAACAATAATAGAAGTAAACACTAGTCTGGTAGCACACATTTTGGTTCAATAGATGGTAATACCAGGCGTACCTGTGGAACCTGTAACCATACTCAGAAAGGTCATGCACTGTGAAGAACTCCCAGTTTTTGATACCTATATTTTTTTTTTTAATTTGTCACTTTCTAGTAAGACTAATAGATACTCTTATAATGGGCATGATAACTGTGGCCCTCGGCCTCCTTCTGAGTAACCAATGCAATCTAAATCTCAATAAACATTTTAGACCACAAAACAGAGATCGGTATCGTGTACGCAGAAAAAGCTTTGTCAACACTGGGTAGGCTGGTTAAGTGGTACTACAATATTATTTGAACACATGTGGGTCTGCCAAGATGGTCACATTGAAGGGGCTTAGGGTGAGATGCTACCCTCATAGACACCTTTCTGATCCACTCCAGCCCCCCCCCCCCCCTTCCCTCAGATTGCCACAGCAGCATGATTTGGCCAATTGTGTCCTACGTTTGCATGCCCATTTTATTATAAAAGGAAGTAGATATACAGTAAAGAGTGGGTGGCATTTAAAATGTGGAAACACAGGAAAAGACAGCTGGTCACAATGATGAATGCAAGGTTCAAGTTACACATGGAAAGAACTTTTGTTTTTGCCTTCACCATGTTACATTAGTACATTGATTTTTGAATAATCACTCATCATTTTAAGTCAACAAGTCATTTTGTGAGTGGTTGAGGAGTTTCCCATTAAGGATAGTATCATAGTGCAAGACTTGCAAGTTGAGTTAATAAAGTGGCTCAAAATTTTATATTCCACACAAATACTGGGTTCGAGTCTGGCACTCAGAACCTTGGTATATATATGTTAGTTATGGAAGTTCTTCAACAGGTACTGTACAGTATATGGATAATGGAACTAGTACCTTGGACGGTTACTCTTGATCTCCCATGCATCAAAACACAATACTACGTCACACTGACAGTATTTTATTTCCTTTAGTTTTCAGAGTGGTCCTCAAGCTTTATGTACCTTTCATCTGACTGGGTAATAAGGGAAATAGCAGTTACCCTGTTTTTGAATACTGTATTTGCTACTGTACTCAGATCTAAGTAGTTAGAAATTATACTTAGAAAATAAATGGCCAGAGTGATACGTCAATCTTTGCATATTGAAAAATATTCGGAAGTTTAACTCTCCATGATGTAAAAGCTTCTATCATATATTATACTATAAAATGTTAAAATGTTGAGGAAGGTGACCAAGAAAGGAAGAGGTGGGGGAGAGGTGGGGGGGGGGAATGGAGATGAATTGGAACAGGGTAACCTTGAAAAGTGAGTCTGTTCTGTAGTATTTGTCATCTTTTCAACAGCCTTAAGTATTGTTTGCTGTTAATGAGCAGACAAAGACGCTATAGGTATTCAGTAATTTATTTAATTCCCTAGACCAATTGTTTCATTTTTGGTGCTTTCGCAGAATTTGCATGGTTTCTGACTGTTGTCCATTTTCTTTTTTTGACTTTCCATTGTGGTTTTATTCACACATTTTGCCAAAATGTCTATTTGCCTTGGTGTGTTTCACGTTCAGTCTATACCAAACATTTGTAGATTTTTTTTGTCTAGCTATTTTCATGTTATATTTTATCTTATTCCAACTTTTGTAAGCAAACCTAATAAGATCTTGTTTTATTTTTGCCATTGTTAAACTTTAATTGGACTTACAGTGATATCCTAACCATGTTTCTTACAAGTTGGTATGACTTCATTAATCAAGATGGTTTCAAATCAGATTTTGGGCAATTTACAAATTTATAAATAGATATTATGAATTAATTTCAAGTTAACTTTAGGCTCATTAATGTTAGGCGGCACTGTGTAACATGGCTTCAGCCGCCCCCAATTGGTGAAAACCTTGCTTAATTAGGCGGACTTTGGTGCCTCAGTTGGGCAGAGATTATGTCCAGGTTGGGGATCTGGAGTTGGGCAAAAAAGTCCCCATCCCCCTGAGAGAAAGAGTCCCGTATGGCCATGGAAAAGGAGCATTTCTAATTTAACAGGATTTAAGAAAAAGCTAGGATTCATACATTTTGTTATCCCATCCATGGTGATGAAGAAATATGTAACTCATTGGTGAAAATTTGCTATTGTTGCAATATCAAAGATTCATTGAATGTCTAATAGAACACAAAAGTGTGCCAATCTTGTATTTTATAAAAGTTGTAACTAAGTAGGAATAGATAGGAATATTTTATGTTTTGTAAAATCTTGATTTAATTTACGTTTAAACCTGAGATGATCAGGTAAATGAGAAAAACTGGATGACTTTTGAAGAAAATCCCTTCCCAACATCCACCCCTTCAAACTGAGCAGTTTCCTAGTCGTTTCATTGACACAAAATTCTGTGACGAGTTGAAAAAGGTACACGAAAAGGGAAGGGGTCGGAAAGAGGCTGAAGGCACAAATTGTTGTTTTCAGGGTACAGTTCATATCTTGATGGTTACTACCCCTCTCTCACTTTATAAAAATGTTGTCCTCTATGTCTTTTTGAGTTATGTAAACATTCCAGTGGTGAGGCGTTATGTTATTTCGTTTTGGAGTTTATGGTAATTCGTTTATGGCCTTTTTTCAATTTATCTACCAACTACCAGCTGTTGTAACTGTTTGGGCTCGTGTGTTCTGGTCTGAATCTCGAAAGCAGATTGCTTGAATCAATGGAACCTTTGTAGAACCTTTCTGGAGTGAAAGAGCGAGCTATATAGTTGAGGTATGTGATAAATGGGGACGGAAATAACTAGTGCAGTAAGCAGACAGATTCGTGGAATTTTTCTGTCTTAAAACCCAAAAGCATTTCCGTTATACACAATCCGAAACCTCCCCAAACACGAACAGCAGCTCTGAACTTACTACGGAATGGGACCACATGCATGCATGTAAGACACGCCACGTCAGCCTATGCTTGACGAGGAAATATGTACCCAAATAGTTTGGCCATAGAACAGAAGGCCTTGGCACCGAGCCAAGGTCGATATATGGCGTGGCATGCGATGTTTCCGATACAAGGTCACATTGATTTGGCCTTTTGTCAATGGCCCACGAATATGCGCTTGTTATGTCTGTAGACTCACAACTGTGTTTGTAAATGGGACTATTATAAAGTCATTCCTTCAAATAAAATTGCAAACCTAGTTTTTTTTTCTTTTGATTGGCAATTCGTTCTTTCCTCTATTCACGTAGCGGAGCTCATATTTGACATAGTCTGTATTGCCGCGAGAAGTCGCCATAATTGGCCCCAGCACGTCTACCCGACCCGAAGAATGTAAAACTTTGTGCTGGTTAGACTTTATTGTCTTATTCTTATATGTCTTCTTTTCTTTGTTATCAACGAAAACCTTTTCTGGATTTTTGCAGCTATCAGTTTTGTACTGGTAGTATATTAGGGATTAAATTTCGTAGACTGCATGAAAACAGAGACAGTAGCAGTAGCCACATCCAACTGCAGTACTTAATGGCTGTACGTGGCTCCATCGCTCGCGCTTATTTTTTCATTTTTGGATTAGCTCCATCAAGTCAAATACGCGCCCTTTCACTTCAGAACTCTACAATATAAAATCAGTTAGGTATTTATTCAATAATCAAATAGTCTGTTGTGAATTGATTTGATTGAAAAAGGCCGGGAATGGAGAAACATGGTTGTAATGAAAGCCCATTTCTGGTATGATGATTGGCCAATGAAATAGATCGTTGTTTTAACCAAGGTGTTTGGTGTCAGTTTCGTTAGATCAACGGAAATTGTCTATTTTTCTATAATATTCATGTTCACACATTTAGCCTTAGTCAAGATTGCCGTTTGCAATTGAACAGTAAAATAATGTCAACAGATTTATGTGCATGTATATCACGGAAATTTCGGGTTTTAAAATCATGGTCAGAACATCGTCCCAATCCTTGGCAGTAATCCAAAGTAACCCCTCCCCCGTCCCCTTCCCTCGCGGTGTATGTGGCAAGGGCGGTAGACTATTGAAAAGAATAGTATGACAGTATTTTATTAAGCTTAAATCAGTTTGAAGCATCTTTGTGGAATATTATATTGCTCCAAGTTTCATTACGTGAAGTGCAATTTGTGAGACTTGCGTCATCTTTATCCGCCTGCATTTCCGTGGGCACGGTCAAATCAAAATTGTTATGTTCTTGCCAAAAATAAAATTTGTCTTTTAGGCCCATACACAATGTTAAATGTGAAGTATTATGGTTGCCTGTAAGTTTGAATGACCTTATTGCCTTGTCATTGGAACTGCCCAAGCGATCGTTGTACGCATTTCAAAGCCTTTTGAGTACCTGTATATTATTGCATTTAATAAGCACAGTCCCATTTGTTGTTTGTGAGACAACATGCAGTGGTAGTGTAGCCCATTAACGACTTGACTGCAGTCAGGAAGGCCGTTCACGTTCAGTCCGTGCGTGAGATTTGTTCGGGACTTGGCCTTGACCCAAGCCCTGCCATACTTGTACATAAGCAATTACATATGGCGATAGAAGGTCAACTTGCCTTCGTGGTCATTTATTGTAGTACACGGTCCAAAGCATTTTATCAGAGAATACGAATGTTTCTCGATATTTGGGCACAAGGTTATAAGTGTAATCGGCCGACTGCCCCGACCACCTTTTGTGAAAATTTGGCGAGCAGAAGGCTGCAGTGTGTAATTATTTCGGAAATGAAAGGGAAGGTACGCACTGCTTGTATTCCGTTACTTTGGCTTATTATAAAAAGGCCCAATATTTACAGAAGAATAAATGCAGTAAGTGCAACCTCATTGCAAGATAACTAGTAAGGCTACAAGTTTTGGAGATCAAAGGTGGTTGTTTATGAATATGACCCTTCGTCAATTATCAATAACTATACAGATAAGGGGTTAGTCCGTATTGCAGAAATGAAATGAAACCATTGTGTGAAGATTTTGTTCTTAACAAGTTATGACCCACTTATATTATCTGTATGCATGGAACTGTACGGATTTGGCTATAAGTTTGTAGTAAGTAAGTGTTACGGCAATTTGTTAAAATTTGGGTCCGTGTATCTGTGGACTAATTAAATATGACTGAAGTTTGCAAACCGATGACTTTGATGGTCACACGGAAGCCAAAGTATGCCATATGCCTTTTCGTTATCCTGGACGATGTTTATGTGATGTTTATATATAGATTTATACAACTCATTGAGTTCCAAGTCACATACAAGTTACTGTACAATTTCGATTCCTCATTATCCTTTCATTATTTTAAACTATATTTTGATTGCCTGCCAGGAGGTGTTCACGTTGTGTGTTGTTTTATCGTGTGCAAATATGTTCCAGTGTGACGGTGACTGTTTAGTGACTTGGAAAATTTTGTAACTTAAGCATGACTGTATGCGTATAGTTATTTATAAGGTAGATTCATACCATTATTCCAATTTATTACAAATCCATGCATTTTGAAAATAAATACTGATGGTACTATTGTCGTTGGTATTATAGTAGGCCTTCAATTTGTCCGGTAAACGGAACTGTTTCTTATAAAGTTTTGAAAAAGTATGTGTATAGTAGTAGGATGTCAAGTTTTTGTAAAGTTTAAGTCAAGTGTACCGCATTTCACTCACATTATTTTTGGGGGGTAACCAAGGAGGCGAAAAGTGTTCTTTTTGTATTAATTTTGCAGATGTCTATAGCCTTTTTTACGAGTGTGCGTTTCGTTGGTGTCTAGCACCAAATGCACGAATGATGTTTGGAACCACGCGGCATCTGTTTAGCGGTTTGTACAGATTAAGGTTGAATTGTGGCAATATGCAGTTTTCCGGTACTTTTGTGGTTTTACCCGTTCGAGAACCTATTTCCTTCTCATCGGGAGGTCACGAAACGGCAGAATTAGAGATTGCTCTCTCTCTCTCTTAGTCTTATACCATACAGCTATAGTGATAGTCACTATACAGCCTACCACAAGTAACACGGTTACCAGCCAAAAGCAGGTGTGTGTAAATACAACAAGGTTGTGTGTATTAGGCCTACTTAATCAAAGTAGTTGTCATTCATCTTAATTATGATTATGATTCTGATTTTGGAAGTAGTATAGTTTCTTTGGAGTTTTACACCTCCATGGTAACTATGTTTACTCTTTATCACCAGGCGAGATAACAGTGGCAGTACTATGTTGACATGTTATTGTCCTACGTCATCAATTGGTTCTTGGATTTTCTTTGTTTAGATGGTCTGTAGAATGTAACATGCATAAATAAAATGGCTTAAACAATCGCTGTGGCCTTTGTCTTTCCTGATGTGCTAACCATCTGCGAAGACATGAACGGGAATTTGACCAGTACATTAGCGAGGGGGAGGGGTACACTAATTTTCGCCCAACTCTAGAACCACACAACTATGCTTACCATCGCCTCGGTGTACTTTTACGTATTTCCCACCCTCTTGATAAATATTTCCTTTCGGAAGGTTATCTCGACTGTATTCCCCCTTTCAGTAACTTGTCTTGTCATGGACCATTCAGCGTGGAACCATGACTCGACTTGTAAGGTCATCTTGTACAAAATATTAAACTTGTTGGCTTTCTTTGTTTCGTTTGACTGTAAATTTTTCGTATAGTTCGGGTGATGGTTAATTTCCTACCGTGTGCTTCATTTTGTCAAATCAGCTGGCTGGCTGCCCAAATATGTAATTCAGACGTCTGTCGTCTCAGGCACTATTGTTCTGTCTTTAGTTCAGCTCTGGTAACCACACTCTTGGCAGGTATTTCGTTTCTTCCTGCCTTAGAAGTGAACGACTACAGGAACCTAAGTACCGAGAGAAACAAGGGTTTACTGCAGTCGAGTGACCTTCAGCAGCGTAGTAAGGTAAACTTTATCTATAACGTCTAGAGGTCCCAAGGGGTCAATCAGGGATACACCAACGCATGGGGACCATGTCCCCGTCTGAGTACTCAGTGAGGAAGTCTCCAAGTTGTTGGGAAGTCTTGCTTAATCCATAGGATATCTAAAGAAAGGAAAGCAACCCCGGTCCTCCGATAACTACTTTATACTACTTTATTTTTTTTTTTCATTGAAGGACAGGTTCTTTAACGGAGAACCCAATTTTTTTCACTTAGTCCTTAGTTTTTTCTACAGTTCTTAAATCTCAAAATTGAATTAAAAAAATGCTCCGGAAATATTACTATATTCGTGGGGGGGGGGGGGGGGGTTCATCACCTTTTCGGGACATCTGGTTATGTCCGAATCCTATCCGAGCTCTTTCGACGGGGACTAGGTGGCAAAACCGATTTCCGTAGGTTGTGCGTGCTAGTCTTACCACGGATACGGCCCCTGCCAACTATTGGAAAGGTCCTGGGAAAACGGTTTGGGGCCCTTCTTGTTGTTTTCTTTTGGCCTCGAGAATCTTGCTACGCTGCTGCTGGCATTTCAGTTCCAAAAACTGTTACTTCCGTTGTTCAAGTGTTGGAATTCTTTACCCGGTGTGTCTGGTGACATGAAAATGGTCAAAATTGGGTATACACTGTAAAAAGCATTAAACACCAAGATTTCCGCTTCAATAAAAATATTTTTTTTTAACATAGAATGTTCTGATTTGCACTCACTCATTAATTTAATTAACATGAGCTCAATATGCAAATCGTGTGATATCGAAGGAAAGACGTTCCGTTTATGGCTAAAATTATCAAGTTTTCGCAATATTCATGTCAAGGACAGTTGTAATATTTCTATGTCCTGGGGGTTTCATTTTGGCAGTTTTAATTGTGTCCTTGAAAATCATCACTATCAATTACCAAACCGTGAACAGTCTGATTAGATATTAGGAGACAATGTAGGCTTAGCAAAAGAAAAATGGGACTCCCAACCTGACTGCAAGTGGTTAGAGCATCAGACTTGCAGTCGGGGGGTTTGGGGTTCGAGTCCTGGCCGGGTCATACCGAAGGCTTCAAAAACGGGACCTACTGTCATTTTGCTTGGTGCTCAGCAAAAAGCAATGGAGAAGTGAAAACAAGCCAGTGAGCCACAACTGCAAAAAAGGAGAACTTTGGGAACTGCTTGTAAACACTCTCTCTCAAGATGGGTATTCCTAATTACTGTCACACTTTGCAGTGGCGTAGCTAGGGTTTGTGGCGCCATGGGCAAGAAACGAAATTGACGCCCCATCTTCCGCGAGGGAAATCTTAGGAATATTTAACACAACTAAAAAAGTTAAAATTACTCTTGCAATATCGTGCTCATGGCAGGGACGGTTCAAGATTTTCCTGACAGGGGGAATTCTCCGACAGCGAAGCGACGAGTTCCTAGTTGGACGCGACTTACAGAATTTATGGCGCACGCCAACGCGCCGAAATAGCAGTTTGTTAGTTTTACTGAATATATCTGGCAGATTAAGGCCCTCGGACGATATTGGGAAATTTCCCCAAAAGATTTAGATCCCGCCTTTTAACTATTTAACATCATATTTGAAAATCTAGAGCTTATATATATTAAAGGAATTTTATGGCAGAACATTTGAAAATTAAATGGTCTCATCTGTGGGTACGAGGAGAACTTAAAAATGAAGATCAATCCGCCCAAGTTCGTATGGGGGAAAATCAAGGCTGAAGTTGGTTGAGGTTTCATATTTTGACGTCCTGTGAAAAATGAAAATTAGTTTTCTTTCTTTTTAGAACGTTTGAAAACCTGGAGCGTATATTGAAGCATCTCTAGATTTCTATAAAGAAAACTGGAAATTTTGAGTTTCTTTGAAGAATATCTTCATGTAAGCAAGATCAAAAAGACCGTTAGGTTGTGGAGGCTAAAGTTTATCGGGCTTACATATTTCATCGTTTAGATGAAGGATCCCCGGTGAAATTGGATCTTCTCCCCGTCACTGGATGCCTCGACCCACTAGCGCTCCCCTTGGCTCTGCCAAATAGGTCAAACATTTTTTTAATTGATTTCGATATAGGCCTAGAGGTGGCGTCTGAGACAACTTTCCCCTTCCCTAGCTACGCCACTGACACTTAGCATGTATTATATGACCCATGTTTGTTGACCATAAACACTTCCAATTCTCCTGACCAACTTACTTAAAGGCACAGTTCTCTCACCCCAAACAGTAACAATTCTCCTAACCTTCTTACTTAAGCCCCTCCCACAATTGTCTGAAATTCATCCTCATCCAGCTACAATCTCATATTATTGCTTCAAGGTAAGTATAGAAAAACTCAATTTATATAATAAAAAAACTCTCAGTACCATTCATGTTGTGTAATGTGAGCTTTGGTACTCTGCTTTGTTTGAATTAACTGTCAAAGAACTGAGCCAATTGAGAATTTCGGCACCCCCATACCAAAACTGTAGTTTGGGGTGAGAGGTTTGGCCCTTTAAGCCCCTCCCACAACTTTTCTAAAACTCACATTCATCCATGACACTGTCTCAATTAATTGCTTCAGAGTGTGTGAACAAGACCCCAATGCGTACGACTATCAAAACACTTAGTACCCGTGCATGTGTGTAATATTATATGAACTACATGAATCCGCATTTTTGAACTTGCTGTCAATCACTAGCTGTGCAAATTGAGAATTACTGTAGAAACATTACAAAAAATTATCTTTTGTTAACGTTGACTGACTTTAACAAGTGACTGAGTTATGTTTAGTATATAAATGATTCCTGTCGGTTGGAATACAGGTCAAAGGTCATCTGGGGTCTTGTGACGTCTAGTATAGACGAATACGGAGAGCAAGTGAGTGATGGTCTGATTTCAGTCGGCCATAACTGGGGTCCACCACCTTTTAATCTTTCGATTTCCTTGCTTATCTCTTTCGTGGATTCTTGTACACTTCATTGTATCTTAATTCCTTCAATTTAACTGAATACCAGGGTTTAAAACTCATGTAGACTATATATAAAGACGATTAAAGGCTGACCGGGCCTTCTAATGGCTGCGCACAGTCACTAAAAACAAACGCTAATCGGATTCGCCTATAGGTTATCAAAATTGTGTTCAGTGTTGTAGTTGGGACTAACGTATCCTAGACCAATACCAGAGGGTGTCGATATCGAGAAATGGGGCAGAACTCGAGACCGACAAGGTCCGAGGCCGATACCAAATGTACATGTTGCATTGGAAAATAAATCATCCAAAATTCTGAATACTTCTTTACCTAACTTTATAATTATGTCCTCTATAAATGACATATATACAACCAAAGGTGCATCGTCATTGATTTGTACATATTTTATTTCAACATATGTATGACAGTGCAGGGCGAAGGACCGGGAGCTGCAGCCCCATAACCTTGCTTAATTGAGCAGACTTCGATGTCTTATTGAGGCAGAGATTATGCCCTGGTTGGGGATCTGAAAACGGGCAAAAACGAGAAAAAGAGTCCCGTACGACCACGATCATATGCCAAACACAGAATTAATAACTTAACGTAATCTAGGTATTTTTCTACTGCGGCCCCCATGGCCGTACTGGATTCTTACTCTCATGGGGCGGCTACCTTTTGCCCGACTCCAGGTGTCAAACCAGGGCATAATGGTTGTCCAACTGAGGCACCGAAGTCTCGGCTCAATTCAGCAAGGTACTCACTAATTGGGGATTGCACCTAACCCTCCTTGGCCCCGTCTCTCAATGCACAGATAACCCTACTCATCAAACCGGAGTCAGTTAAAGCTACAAGTGTTAAGTGTTGTGAGTTTTAGGCCGATTGATGCATGAAAGTGAGTTTTTCCAACCCACAGAAGAAATGAGTAGAATAATATATATAGATAATATCACGTTGTCCGTACGACTATACATAAACATGAACTACTCGCATTCTCGCCCTTCCTTTCACTTGAGGACCATGATTGTTGAAAGTATGAATGGAGAGAGGTTTGCTCGATGTAGGACAACTTGAGAAATTTTAATAATGAGCTGGTTTGTTCATCCTGTTTTTCAGTTTTGCGAATTTAAGGTTTATTAGTTGCCAACTTGAGTAAAATCCATAATAGCCAGAAATGGGTAGCACTGAGGACTGAGAATTTATGGAATTCAACACACGCAAATCAGTGCAGTACCGGGCTGCCACTTCTGATTACGCCGAGTAACCTATACCTGTGTGATAGTCCAATGCAGTACTGTGCTAAACTATCTTCATTGACCAAGTTGAAGACCCTCTTACCAGGCGCGTAGCCAGGATTGTGTCGTGGAGGGGGGTGGTTGGTGTCATAGGGGGGTTTGGGGGCACAACGCGAGGGAAAAGTCTAAGGATAGAGAGCAAAATCCGCTATTTTTAGGCGGTTTTTGTATTACAAGGTTGGGTCATGGGGGGAAGTGTTGTAGCTACTGAGGGGCAGGGGGCAAGTTGCCCCCTGGAAAATAATTTGGGGAAATTTAAGAAATTGGGGAAATTTGAAAAATCATGGTACGCCCCCAGTTCTCAAAATTTTTGTTAGAGTAAAAAAATGTGGGACATTTCTCATACATATTTCTGTTTTTCTGCAACTAATAAACCCAGATCAAGTGTCGCATGAACCGAACTGACTCGCGTTCCACAGGAATGTCCTCTCCGCACCGCACAGCAGATTGAATGCTCTCTTGTATGCGCGCGGGTGTTTTGATCAGTGCATTAGGAAGCTGTTTTACCCTACACAACCACGGATGGGACTGAAACAATCCTTGGCTTACGATAAAGAGAACGTTAGTCTAGAAATTATAATAAACGGGATCCATGGGTTTACTTAGATTTTGTTACTTAACCTTATCCTTGGATGCTTGCAGGCTAGTTCGGGAAAATGGCTTTCTGCTCACTTGAGGTGCAATAATAAATGGGTCCATGAATACCATGTCCTAGGCTAGAACTTACTCGGTGAATGCAGACATCTACACTTAACAGACTGCTGTTCTACCAGGATATCCTGTGTGATCTAGCCACTATTTGGCCTCCTTTCAGTGGCCTGCGAAGGGGCGCGTTGCACCATGTCCCTCCCCTCACGGATGCCATTGTTTTGTTCTTAAAAATACGTAGCCATACTTTAGTAACACAGATTTTACTTCAAAAGATAGTACATTGCACCAGATTGCATGTAAAGACACCCAATTTTTCAAAAATTTTCAATTGAGGGGGATTGGGTTGTCTCTGCAAGGTCCCTCAGTAATGCCAATTTTTTTAATACCCACAAATAGGCAAATTATGTCAAATTCAAATTTGAACTTAAAGTAGCCTCTGTATCCCACTAGTGGCACCGATTGCCCACCCCACAGACTCCTTCCCTGGCCAGCATAGAGGTACAAGAAGGGGACAGGGGAGGGTGTTCAGGTGCGGTGAGAAATAGTTTGCCATTTATCACCCAAGAGATGTTAGGGGTAAAATCATTAACAGATGGGAGTTGTCTCTGCAAGGTCCCTTAGTAATGCCAATTTTTTTAATACCCACAAATAGGCAAATTATGTCAAATTCCAATTTGAACTTAAAGTAGCCTCTGTATCCCACTGGTGGCACCGATTGCCCACCCCACAGACTCCTTCCCTGGCCAGCATAGAGGTACAAGAAGGGGACAGGGGAGGGTGTTCAGGTGCGGTGAGAAATAGTTTGCCATTTATCACCCAAGAGATGTTAGGGGTAAAATCATTAACAGATGGGTGTCACAGACAATTTCAGCGGATCTTCAGTTAAACCAAGTTAGTTGGATAGAGTTTTATGGCCCAGTATCCAACCTAGCTGGCCACGGCCTTTTTTCAAGTTTCCAGTTTCTCCAAGAATCACAATAGAGAAGCATTAGCATATTTTCAATTCGTTGTATTTCCCCGAAAAGAATCAAGACCACTTCATATAAGGCCTAATAGTGATAGTACATTTTATGTGGTAATTTTCTGATCACTTAGTTCCCGATTTTTTTCTTTCCCTGCCAACAAATAGTGGTGCTTTGCTCAGTCTTTTGGGCAAAATTACATTTTGGGGGTCAAAGTAGCTCTTAACTCTCTGATCTGATCACTTTGCAGTTTGCGAGCATATTTCGAATTGAGCATTTTATTGCTAACGACAAAAAGAAGATAGCGACTCGTTAGATTGGGAAAATGTTACTTCAGGCCATCTGAGGGGTATGATTTTTCGAAATTTGCTGTACCCTCCCCGCCATCCAGTGGTGGCGCTCCGCTTAGTGAGATAGAGTTTCAAGGCCCAGTTTCCAACCTATTGGTTCAAGTCGAGCCAACCACGGCCTTTTTTCCAGTTGTGGCTCACTGGCTTGTTTTCCCTGCTCCATCGCTTATGCGGAGCATCACACACAATGGCAGTAGGTTCCATTTTTAGAGTCTTTGGTATGACTCGACCTGGGAAGCGAACCCGGGACTTCCGCGTGAGAGGCGGATGCTCTTACCGTTAGATCAAACTCGCGGTCCGCTTAGATAATCTTTGTGGCAAAATAACGTTTTGTGGCAAAGAAAAATCTCAAATTAAAATGCTCCATTCGCCTATACCGATCGATGCTCTTTTATTTTGACTCCTAAAAGTGTGCAAATTTAATGACAAGTTTGACTTCGTAAGGTAGCGTAAATGGCATAAGAATGCATGTAAAGACACAAAAGTTTCAGTTTTATCCTCGTGAACCACCACCATTAAACTTTTAACACTAAACTTGTCAAAAGTCGAAAATCTTGCACCATTTTGCATCTAGGCACCTTAAAACGTAAATAATACCCCTTAGACCCCTCCCAAAGGCTGGTGATCACTCAACATACTGCTTGCCCCTCCCCTTCAGTGAGATCCTGCCTACGCCACTGCGTTGGTACATACAACTACAAATAAACCAGATTCTGTTGACCAAAATAAATATACTAAGAGTTGTTATTTCTAATCGCTCTATGAGGACTTTAAGATTAAAATACAGGTAATATTACATAATTACATGGTAATGTTGTTTTACTTGTAAATTTGCCTATTTTATATGAAATATATACACATCGACCGGGAAAAGTTTTGGGGAAATTTCATACCTTTGCCACCCTGGAAAAATCCTAGCTACGCCACTGGGGGGGGGGGGGGGGTTCTGACCCCACCCCACCCACGTGGCTATGCCACTGTCTCTCATCAACTCACAGAAGAACGTTTAACCCTTATTGATGAAGTTCTTAGACTTATTACATGAATACTTTTTCCCACAATTATTAGCCAATGTTAAAAGCAATTAACGTTTTTGAAAAGAAATTTATGAGTTTATAAGGATAAGGTGAGGTTAGATAAAAATTTATTGATATCCTTCATAAAACAATATAGGTAGTAATTCACTTTTTTATCTATTCTATTAATTTTACTTAAAAAATAAAAGCGCCAATCTTTTGGCCGGTCTCGAAGCAAGACCAGAACAATTTTCGAGACCGCAAGGGTATGAAACCAAAACCGATGTCGAAACCACAAGGTGTCGAGACCGAGACCGTGAAAAACCGGTCTCGAGACGGAGACTAGTGTCGATTAATACAAATCTGATTGTGTTACTACGGTGTTTACTCAATATTCATAGTGCATCTGTTGCAAAAGAATGCACCCCATGGCTTTTTCAGGATTTTTTCTTGTCAGAAAATAATCCATGAGTTCAAGATCAATAACACTGGATTACCTGCAATCATTTCCAACTATACGAGTCGGAGTATGGGAACGAAATTCTTCTTAGGATTAGAGACTATTGTTGAACCAGTTCTACTGTTTCAAGTAACCATCGTATTTTTCAAGCTTTAACTCCCCTTCTCTCATGATCCAGTCGCCTATCTTAGTTTCCATGTAATTTATGCCTAACTTTTTCGTACCTCGGTTTGGACAGCTCTTGCTTCTCATGGATTTTAAACCGGACGTATTTCCGTATTCTGTATAGCTATGTCGCTACCACGGTCAGCCTCTGAAGTCGTACCCAGAGTTACCATACCGACACTGAAGAGCCTCTCTCCTTGAAAAGTTGACCACCAACCGGTACCCTGACGTCATATCCAACTTTCGGAGGTACCAGTCCATGCGCGCTGTAAGTTCAAGTATCTGCCAAAGGGGTATGCATTCACCCCAACTTGAAGAAAACTATCATGTTTCGTGATTGGCTCTTGAGAGTCCTTTGACAACGTGCATGTTTTCTTCTCAAATATTACACTAACTAGACATTTCTGTTTGGTTTACTTTGAATATGCAGTACTCTACTTAAGTCCTACAACATGATGAAAGATACTTTGAAGAGAAATTATTTCGCCGTTGCTTCAAAATAAGTTGGGGGATTGCTCTTGGCCTTTAATTTTTTTAATTTGACTGTTTGATGTCTATTGTGAAGTCTAGAGAAGTTAGAAGAATAGTCCAGAGCCAAATTTGTTTTCGATATGTTCAAGGGGAACATATTCCTGGTGAAATGTTTATTCATTTCTCGCTTTCGGTTCTCATGATATTAGAAATTGAATATATATAACAATCTTCTACATAGAATGAACTTAAAACAAGTAGACGTGATGTTATGGATTCACATTGTTTACCAATGTCTTGTATTTGCTTATAATTCACCACCAATTTTATGCAAAAAATCGCTGATATTTTGATACAATAGGTGCATCTGGATCAATAGAATTTTAAAAATTTGCTATGACTTAAGGGCAAGATAACATTCCTAATACTTCACCGTCAAAGTAATAGGATAAAAAATAAGAAGGAACAAAACATTGGCCAACAACGTTAATCCATGACACCACACCTGCTTGCTTCAAATTCACTTTAACATCAAATGTGTCAACTTTTATTGCTCATATCTCCAGCACTGAACGTGGGGAATGAATGTCTTTCATCAGCAGTGGCGTCGGAAGCATAAAAATTTAGGGGGAGGGGACAATCAGTGAACAAGATGGAATGGTTGGTCTCGTGAAAGAAACCCTATGTGCGCTCAGCGCACATCACGAGCGCGAAGCGCGAAGACGCCTTAGGGCCCTGGAAGCTCTGAGATTCTACAAGCTCTCTCGTGCAATCTAAGCCGTTTTGGAACATTTTACGGTGAATTCAATGAACAAAAATGTGCGAAATATTTGCGTTCACAGATAGCCTATAAGGCTATTTCTTGGACATCAACAGCTGCGTTGTTATGTTTGTAATTTTGGTTTTGTTATAATCATTTTTCAAATCCAAAGTAAAGAAGGCGCAGTTACCTAACTACTCTAAAATCAGTTCGCCCCCTGTACTCGCCCTTGGTTTGGTACTGCACCTGTAAGTTTGTTTTGATTTTGTATTTTCATTGGAGGTCTATTTCTTGAAATTCTTGTACTTTCACCGGGATTTATTTCAGCATTCAGTCTGGTGTAAATTCATTCATATTTACCTTGGAATCAGTCTGAATCTGTCTATGCAGACCTATCTGATCAGGATGAATCAGAACTTCTGAACAATGTGTAGGCTACCTCGGTATAATACCGAGGTAGCTTACTCTTCCAAAGTTCCAACCGGACGGTCATGTACGTACGCACACGTCATGCGAACGGAGCTACCATTCGGCGATTTTCCCATAGATGATACGTTTCGCTCATTTTTGGCGGATTCCGGATTCCAATCTGTTAAAATAACTAGGTTTGTGGTTGAGGTTCTTGGCAATCACATTTCAAAGTTAGGTCGCAGGTTTCTGTAGGTTTCGACTGTTTGCGACATTTTATTGCACACTCTTAAAAAGTTGGTTAAAAAAATTTGCCAACACTGGTCACGTATGTCAAATACCTGGAATTGGGTTAAGTTTTCCCCAATATGTGTTGTTAAATTGGTTACCTCACAGGTTGGCTACCCAATTAAGTGGTAAAAATCCTCTTGGATAACCCATTAATCAACAATTATTGGGTAAACTTTAACCAATTTCAGGTATTTGACATACATGACCAGTGTTGGTGAGTATTTTTAACCAACTTTTTCAGAGTGCAATAGCATAGTCTAGAATTTAGATTGTTGTTTGTTTTGAGGTTGCCAGATTCTTGTAATGATTTGTAGCCAAATACTAGGTCACAGGCATAGAGCATGGTCGCAGGGGACCGTGACAAGAATCAGCCAAACAATGGCAGAACATAGGCTAAGTCAATTTCGGCTGCTCTGTTCAGTGGTGGATTAACTATAGTCTCAACTTCGAATTGGTTCAAGGCTCCCAAGTTTCTTTTACTTCTTCTCTGATTTTTTTTTTTTTTTGGGGGGGGGGGACGTCCCCTCGCTAAGAATTTTAGGGGGGCACGTCCCCTCCCTAAGAAATTTAGGGGGGACGTGTCCCCCCCCCCCCCCGTCCCCCGCTTCCGCCGCCAGTGTTCATCAGAATGTTTAAAATTGTACAACAGTGACTTCACAAGTTATTGCGCAACGTAACATTTTAATTTGAGTGAATAAATTTCAACATTTTATATCTCAACTCAAGAATGTCCTATGAAGATGGGAGCTAGACTGTTAGAGGTCATTCTTCTTGCTGTTTAATATATATTTTGACTTGGGGTACCCTTTTCCATGCAAGGATGAACGGGGCAGGCTGCTCCGCAAACTTTCGCAAGACCTGACTTCGGGCAGGGTTTTTTTTTCAAAGCGTATGCAGCTATCGCTAACGGTTGGGGTTTTAGAGGACGAAACAAGGAAACAAATGAGAAATATTGGTGTTAAAGACTATAATTTAAAAGAATGGCCCAGATCCAGATTTATTTTTGATATGCTGAAGGAAGAAATATTTTAATCATTCGTCAGACAAATTTATCCTCTTTTTTTTTTTTACTTAAGGTACACTTTAAGGCCTATTGCCATTTTATTTAAAAATTATACTTTGAAAAAAGTATTATTTTGTAATAATTTCAAGAAAATACAACATTCTCTACAAATGAGAACGTAAAATGACTCATCTACGAAAGTAAAAATAAGCATTCGAAAATTTTAGGGGGTACGTCCCCTCTATAGACACAGGCGTAAATCTGGTTTATGGATTAGGGAGAAATTTCCAAAAGCTGGAACCTTAGAACGTGCCCCGGGCTGAATTTTCAGAGAAAAAAAATAAAATGGAATAAGAAAAAGAAAAACGAAAATATTTATCGAAGCCCTAAAATCATTTGTTTATATATCACAATTTTATATCGTATTTATTCTACCTGTTATTTCTTCAATTATAATACCTGAATTATTGAGGGAGGAGTTAAAACGATATGTTTTTCCCCTAATATTTGCGTTGCTGGGAATTGCTGACAGCCCCTCAAAGATCGATGCCACCTTCCTCTAAAGCCATCTCTGTACCAAGACATTGTAAGCATGTTCTGGCACGGTAGCTTTTATCTAGGGACTGGTGAGAGAGAAAAAAATCCAGACCATATCCTCCCGAAACCCTAGCAATACCTTCTACCGAACAGAAGAATTTCATTTGAAAGATTTGTTGTTTTTGATAAAAAAAAAAATACCTGTACTCACTTCTCAACAGTTATGACAGTATATTATGTAAAGTGCGCAAATTCCTTCAGATTTCTTTTGTTTTTCTTTATAATTGAACGACCTATTTGAAACTTGATTCTGTTGAAATGTTGGGATGTCTTTTCCTGTATATCTAACATAATTATACAACACATGTTGAGTATAGCAAGCAATGTTACAAAGAATTCATGGCAGCATCGCATTCATGCTGGCAGCTGGGATTGCGTTGCCGACCCACCTGTTATTTTACAGTTGTGCGTAAATCCATTATTAACGGTACCTGTGGAGCCTTTTAATTATTTCTGAACACTAAAATGATCGTCAATTACAGTACTGAGGGAGAAAACGTTGACATAAGTACAGCTGTCATACGACCTGGCTGACCAAAGAAAAACTGTAAAATAACTTTCGCTATAACTATAGAATTCTAGCTTCCTGTACTTTCACTGTAAAATTACCGTGCATTTCTTATTTACAGTGGAGTCAAAATCTTCAAGGGACCATTACCCCTCTCCCTCCAAGAGGTACTCTTTTGACCTTTGATAAGACATGTACCATTCTACGAGGAGCTCCACTTCCGTGGGTTGACGAGGAGAGCAGAGGAATATGTTAAGACGAAAACACATGCTTGATCACAGGAAATGACATTTCCAAGGCCCTACAGTGAATCTCTTTATATCATACTTGTTACTTGTTTATACACCTGTACCCCTTCCGTCTGGCCGTAAAATTTGCCCACTGAAAATTCATCCAAACCATTTGAAAAGAATTTGGGCACGCTTTAGAAGTTTTTTGAAATGGTCACACGAGTTTTCTCAGGCCTAGCCATTGGGGAATTTTGAGGAGCATTCTGCCCCTTGCACCCTGAGGTTTGGACTAGCATCTGATCAGTTGTTATATTTCATCTGAATGATAGTGAAACTGCATACTTTAAAATTGCTGTTATTTTGAAAAAAATGTTAAAACAATGCAACTTGATTGCACAAATAAAAGCAAAATAATACATCTGTAATGAACTTGGAAAATTCTACTGAAGCGGGTCCAGGGTGTGCCCTCTCTTAATCCTCGGTTAGTGCCAACGCTTTACCCAATCTCTTCTGTTATCATTGTATGCATGGAACAATCAGGTTCTCTCTGTCCGAACACAATGAAAGGGGATGTTACCTCTTCCCATCGAGTTAATTAAATCAAAGCATTGATCCTAAAAGTCCTGTGTAAATTTAACTGACCAAAAAATATTGTTCTGTAGTTGATTCTACAGTGGTTAGAGCAGTCGGGAGGTTGGGAGGTCGGGAGATCGAGTCCTAGCCGGATCAAACCGAAGACTTTAAAAGCGGAACCTACTGCCATTGTGTCTGGTGCTCAGCAAAACTTAGCAAAGGAGTAGGGAAGACGAGCCAGTGTGTCACAACTGTAAAAAGGACCGTGACCGGCTCGATTTGAACCAATTGGTTGGAAACTGGGCAGTCGCGGCGGAAGCGGAGGGGACGGGGGGGGGGGAGACACGTCCCCCTAAATTTCTTAGCGAGGGGACGTGCCCTAAAATTCTTAGCGAGGGGACGCCCCCCCCCCCAAAAAAAAAAAAATCAGAGAAGAAGTAAAAGAAACTTGGGAGTCTTGAACCAATTCAAAGTTGAGACTATAGTTAACCCACCAACGAACAGAGCAGCCGAAATTGACTTAGCCTATGTTCTGCCATTGTTTGGCTGATTCTTGTCACGGTCCCCTGCGACCATGCTCTATGCCTGTGACCTAGTATTTGGCTACAAATCATCACAAAATCTGGCAACCTCGCCCGGTCCGCAAACCAGGTGTATGTAGTATATCACTTGTCCAATGAAACCGAGCCTTTACTGTACTGGTATTTTCCCTCCGCGAGAAGTGAAGGATTGCCATTGCCATTGCCATCACGTGAACGAACATAGGCAGATTCAGACTGATTCCAAGGTAAATATTAATGAATTTACACCAGATTGAATGTTGAAATGTATCCCGGTGAAAGTACAAGAATTTCAAAAAATAGACCTCCAATGAAAATACAAAATCAAAACAAACTTACAGGTGCAATACCTAACCAAGGGCGAGTAGAGGGGGGCAACTGATTTTAGAGTAGTTAGGTAACTGCGCCTCTTTGCCTTTGGATTTGAAAAATGATTTTAACAAAACCAAAATTACAAACATAACAACGCAACTGTTGATGTCCAAGAAATAGCCTCATAGGCTATCTGTGAACGCAAATATTTCGCACATTTTTTTTTCATTGAATTCACCGTAAAATGTTCCAAAAACGGCTTAGATTGCACGAGAGAGCTTGTAGAATCTCAGAGCTTCCACGGCCCTAAGGCGGGCCCTGAACCCACGCCAGTGGGACTTCGCGCTTCGCGCTCGTGATGTGCGCTACGCGCACATAGGGTTTTTTTCACGAGTCCAACCATTCCATCTTGTTCACTGATTGTCCCCCCTAAATTTTATGCTTCCGCCGCCACTGAAACTGGGCCTTTAAACTCCATCTAACTAACTGGTTGACTTTACGGAACGTATAGGCTATCGGTCTGCATCTTTCATAGATGAATTATAAATCACACATTCTCGAATCAATTGTTTTAAAGTCCTGGGAAGAACTCAAGATACTCCTTTCTACCACCTTCTTTAAGCACCTGCACTGTAAGTACAAAGTAGTCGAACAGTGCCTGAATCGACCAGTCAACAATATCGACCAATATATGACTAATATTTGACCAGTCTCTAACAAATTTAAGCTCTCTTGACTAAGTTTGGACTACATTCTTTGGTCCATGCATTTCTATGAAATTAGTCAGATCATCACAAATTAGTCAAATATTTTTGACTAAGGTGGTTGGTCAATTCAGATACCACTTGACTAATTTGTGTTTACACTACAGTGATGCATGCGTCTTGGTCAAAGGGAGAAAAATTGAAAACGCAGGTGCGGCCTCTCAAAGTTCGATATTTAGTCATAGCTTCAGGAGGCTTTGCCCCTAAACCTCAGCTCCAGGACTCCGGCCTTGACCTGTAACCTGGACAGCGGCCAGGGGTCCTAGGGACCGGGTCCCACCCCAGTGCAAAGATCACTATGCGTTCCCGCCCAAGGCGCATTCGGCACCGTTTGCAGTTGGCTATTAACCGTGACGTAGTAGGCTTTCAAAGATCAAATCCCGCTCGATGTGTGTCGGTTTATGCCTTTAAAGGGGAACGCTCATTTTACCGTTTTCGGGATAAGTCCGAAGTCGATAGTAATGGGATGGCTGAAACAGGAATAATTACTCGTTTCAAACCCGGGACTTTGACTATTTTACCGCAGACGGACGTACATTAATTGCAATGTTTGCACTTCCAGCAGGCTAATGTGTAGGTACCTATACCTTCCCTCCTTCGGCTGTTTTCTACCGTGAGCCCGGTGCTTACGTCTTGTACCACGGACTATTGGGCCACAGAACAAATGGGTTCTGCCTGTTAATGTTGGCAAAGGAATTCGTTGAAGTCTTTGATTGAAGGATTTGCAAAGTTTGACGCACTCAGAAACGTTTTCTCGACTCGAACATTTCTTCATATGCCATCAATTCACAGCGCCTTCAATAACAAATTAAAGCTAGATTTTCTCATCCAAAAGTGTACCGTATATGTACACCTAAGAAGGCCCATATATTCGCCTCGCTCACTTGGTGCTGAATGTGCTCCGAAAAGCCAAATGAAGGCCACTGTCTACAAGAACCCCTAATCCTTCTCATATCAATCATATTTTTTCAAAACTTCATCCCCACTATCCGGCAATGTACACATGAAAACTCCGAGAATCATATGATACTTTTTAGGAAGAAACAGAAGAACAAGTTTGATATGTTAGAGGGGTATACTTATTCTAAGCATTTCGGTGAACTTCATTGGAATTTAATGGGTGGTTCTCCAGACATGAGGAGGCAAAGTTGTCACATTTTCCACAAAAAAGAACTTGAAGCAAGAAAATATGACATCATGTCCCCACTCTATTGCACAACCTTTTGCTTTCCTTTAACAACAAACAAAATAGGCTAAAACACTACCCTGAGGAATACCTCACTATTGTTCACTATTTCGGCTTCTTTCTTTTGAAAAATTTTCCCAATTCGTCATTTGGGTACCGAACTAGCCAAATGTCCCGGAATTTCTCCTAAAGTACTTGAAACTCTATATGTACATATGATACAGCGATAAAACAAACGAAAAGAAACGAAGTCGAAGTAAAGTCAAAGTATTTATTAGTCTTGTCTTATGATCATCATGTTTTAGTCCTCTCTCTAAACCGGAATCTATAACGACGTACTTCATCAAATGCTTGTAGAATTTTGGTAAGCTGGTATCTAATACCATCGTTCATTGGTTGAAAGGTGATTCCGTATAGAGGCTTTTCACATGACGTCATAATACTCTCCGGCGGCCATGTTGGAGTACATGTAACTACGTAGTAAACCATACGGGACGCGCTTGCTCGTTGAATTTGTACACACCGTGCATATCACAGTGCACACTGTGCAGTGCGTTCGGCACAAAGCCACGTGTATTTGGCATGAATGTCCTCCAGCATGGCGGTTCCGTGACGCAATTGCAAAGCCTCTATACTTATCAATACTACTTCTAATTCAACAGCCTGCCGCGGGAAATCTGTCGCATTGGAGTCAGCCGCACGTCCACTGCACAGCCTAGCACTTTACGTACTAAGTGATATGCCTGCAGGGAGCATATCCCAATTAGCAGGTGTATTACTGCGTCCGTTTGTTCGTCCTCAGATAGAGTCCCTAAAAGGAGCACTTTTTTGATATGTTATGGAATGAGCTGGGGTTTTCTGTAAGTTTCTTCTGAAAGTATATCAAATGAAGTACCATTGGTGAAAAAATGGGCTTAATTGAAGCAATTTTGTGGAAATTATGGGCCTTAAAAGCTGGCGGAGGCATACCGAGATTTTAGTGAAAAACAAGGCTTGGAAAAGGTGGTTTGAATTTTGAGGTGAAATAGCAAAAAATCTTCACGGTCATGATATGGTAAATTGAAAGTGCCATGAATGGCCAACTTGTCAGCTTTCATATGAGGGGTAGCTTGACCCTGGCGAAAACTTCGACAAGCTTTTAGAGGCCCGTTTACTTTTTGAATTAAGTGTATAAGTCAATGGAGGAATTAATGGGGGTATGCTCCCTGCAGTGCTAGTGCATACTGCACGTAACGTTAGGTCCATCCTGGACACATTCGAACCGAAAAATGGCATCGAAATCTACCTCAAAACGAAAGGCAGACATTGCTAGTAAAATATTGCCTGGAGAACATGGTGGACTTGAAGGGAAGAAACCTGCAAGAACTAAGAGCAGTGGTTTTGTGAAAGGTTCTGTTGTAAGGATGAAAATGCAGAATTTTGTGTGAGTTCACTGATTTGGCCTAACGTATAGACTATAGCCTAGGCCCTAGGCTAGTATTGTTACGGTATGTTAGTTGTTACTAACTTACAACTAGCCTAGGCTAGCCCAGGCTACCAACAGGTGTTCGAATATGAACCACAGCCTGGCGTCGGTAGTTGTAATGGCAATATCTCGAAATAGGCCCTGCAGGGCTAGCTTCAACTGCGCCGTCAATGAAAGCCGTGTTGCGCTGGTTGTCGAGCATCAGCAAGAAAAGTAGATAAAAATCACATACCTCAAAATGATAGCAGGGCCTATTTCGAGAGTATATACATACGGCTGCTTGAACCATCAATGATGTTTGCTATATGACAAGCTAAATATTGTGACAAGGTAAAGACGGCTTGCGCGGTCTTGATTTCAGCGAGGGGAATGAGGGGTAGGTGGAATTCAACTTCTGAATACGGGATTTTTACGGAATAAAATGCAAAATTTGTTAGAAATTTAAAATATTTGCAGGGCCTATTTCGAGAGTATATATATAGCTTCTTGACTATTAAATCCATGGTGCGTTCTATGACAAACTAAATATTATAACAAGGTACAGACGGCTTGCGCGGTCTTGATTTCAGCGAGGGGAATGAGGGGTAGGTGGAATTCAACTTCTGAATATGGAATATTTACGGAATAAAAAGCAAAATTTGTTAGAAATTTAAAATATTTGCAGGGCCTATTTCGAGAGTATATATATAGCTTGTTGACTATTAAAACCATGGCGCGTTTATGACAAACTAAATATTATAACAAGGTAAAGACGGCTTGCGCGGTCTTGATTTCAGCGAGGGGAATGAGGGGTAGGTGGAATTCAACTTCTGAATATGGAATATTTACGGAATAAAAAGCATACTTTTTCAGAAATTTAAAATATTTGCAGGGACTATTTCGAGAGTATATATATAGCTTCTTGACTATTATTAAATCCATTGTGTTTTCTTTGACAAACTCAATATTATAGCAAGGTTAAGACGGCTTGCGGTCTTGATTTCAGCGAGGGGAATGAGGGGTAGGTGGAATTCAACGTCTGAATATGGGATATTTACGGAATAAAAGGCAAAATTATTCAGGAATTTTAAAAATCGCAGGGCCTATTTCGAGAGTATATAAGATAGCTAGTCCCTATATAGGCCCCTTCAAATTTCTTAAATTTCTAAAAAATATTTCTTTTTATTCCGTAAATATCCCGTATTCAGATCGAAGTTGAATTCCACCTACCCCTCATTCCCTTGCTAAAATCAAGACCGCCCAAGCCGTCTTTACCTTGTACGTACACTTTAGCTTGTCATATAGCAAACATATCGGTGATTGTCACGCTATATATATACTGTCGAAATAGGCCCTGCAAATTTTTAAATTTCTAACAAATGTTGCTTTTTATTCCGTAAATATCCCGTATTCAGAAGTTGAATTCCACCTACCCCTCATTCCCCTCGCTAAAATCAAGACCGCGCAAGCCGTCTTTACCTTGTCACAATATTTAGCTTGTCGTATAGCACAACGGTGAGCGTACGTAAGCACATTATTTAGCTTGTCATATAGCAAAACGATGGCAGTCCGCAAGTCAAGAAACTATATATATACTCTCAAAATAGGCCCTGTTGTCATTTTGAAGTATGTGATTTGTATTTGTATGAGACGACGTCCACGATTCCAGGATTTGGCAGAGCGCGCGGACGAAATAAGCCCTGTCTGCACTGAAAATTCCATAGCAGGGCCTATTTCGAGATAATGCCTTGCCATAACATTACATAACAGGTTGAAGGGCAAAGGAGGATCAAGGCCATGACGCTAGAAGTGAATAGCAAGTTTTAGCCATCGCAAGCTGGCAACTATGTTAGGCCTAGGCTAATGATCCAGAATCTATCAGAGAACTCCCTTTTCAGGCATCTTGAGAATCAATTAAGTTAAAGGCGGTTGCCCCCTTCAAAGACTACGCTAGTATTATGTAGGCTATTAGGCCTAGCTCGATAGAGGGGTTAACTGCTGCAATAACAGAGAAAAGCTTCACTTGAGAAAGCCCTCTTTTCTACTAACATTGACTAAAACATCCCATTCAATTCTAGCAGCATGCCCCATAAGATGCCTAGAAGTTCAAACCCTAATCAAACATCAAACCGCCAAACCTAGACACATAGCTAGCTCCCAAGTTCCCAGAGGCAAGATGCGGGTCTAACTGACCTGTCCATTTGTGGATCGCCGGCCTGGGGGAGGGATATAAGGGGTTTTTTCGAAATTTTTTGAATTTTAGAAGTGTCTAGGATACAAGCAAAATGGTGGCATTTTTTTGTCAAATTTGGGTTGTCGCACTAAAAATACAACTACACGAAAAATATCAAACTTCAAGAATTTGACTGATTCACATTGTTAAGTACCCTTTTCTCAGCAACCATGCCAAATTTTATCAAAGTCCGACCAGTACTTTTCAAAATATAGCCGATTTTATGACTCCATAATCCTTACGATTTCTCCAAATCGCCGTATACTTAAGTGTTACGATCTGCCTGCAAAAGTTGGTCAAAAACAACATCGTAACTGCTCACTCAGACGCTTTGATTATTCATCACTGTGTTACGTACACCAGATGTGCCGGCCTGAATATGCAAGGTTACTGGGCAAGACACTTAGTGATCACGCGTCCGTGTCATGTTAGCTTGCGTTCTGTGTATGTAACATGCATTAACAAGTCGCACATAGCCTGCTTACACACAGTCTATGCTATAGCAATCCGTACACGTGCTTACACACACACACACAAGTACGTAATTTACTAACCGTACTTCGGTATTGCACGTACAGGTATATACAATGCAGTACTGTATGTAAGCATATTGGTGGGAAATTCCTTGTTGCTACGCTGGACAATGGGCTCATACATAAACATATCATTGTCGGCTCAGTACAAAAGATGTAGGCGGGGATCAATGGGCTGTTTCATTAAAATCGAGCGTGCATCAGGGCTGAGCAAAAAGTCATTTTTTTTTTCTTCGGAAATGGAAAGATCATAATTTGCGGATTTTTCTGGAACCCATTGTAATCATGTCACCAATGTTTTAAGCCCAAAAATGGTAAGGAAATATTATTTTTGGCGATCGCTTCCCTCCATTATAATGTAGAGTTCCTTTTCTTCTTTCTAACGATATTTGGGTTATGGGGGTCAAAGGTTCAGCCCCAATGCACGATCAAGTCAAAGATGGCCGTGTGTGACATTTTACGTGTGACCAAAACACACTTTTGACTGTCACCGTTGCAACGATGCTTCAAAGGGATCGTTAGAAACTATATTTTTTCTTCTTTTTGTTTTAAAGCTTATTTGGTGAAATATTATAGTAGAAATATGTCTTTGGTGTACTAATTTTACAGTGTAGGCAAAATTTCGGCAATTTTGAGTGTCGTAAATTCAGTTTTTATAGACACTGTGTGAGCGACTTCGTGTTTGGGTGTGAGTAGTTCCGCGAGAATTTTGGAGAAAAATTCTGTGTGCGTGCGACAACCCTAGTCAAATCAGTCAACACCATGTCATTAGGTTACCACCAAAAAAGTTCATTACAGTACTGAATTTTTTGCGGTAACCTAGAAAAATATTGTATTGAGAGATTTGCCAAAATAATATTATGCATCTATACTCACAAAAGCCCAATGACTAAAACCTCTGCTAGTGACAATATTCAATCGTTATTTTTGAGGTAAATTTTGGTGCGGTATCGGCAGAGTTTGCAAACGTCATCTCCTTGAACTCGGTTTGTCACCGGCGGTCATACCATGCTCCAGGTGATTTCCAATATACATCTTCGTATCGTACATCTTGCATGGCATTCTCACGATGAAAACATACAGCCAAGAACGTGAAGAACTGTAAAGTCCGGGAAGCTGAGACATGCCCCGCATGTAACCCGCGAAGTGGGCATTTATTTTCCCTATTGAACACGGCGTTGCACGACGTTATTACACTATTTTCGCGGTGACAGGAATATATTCCATACCTGCTGCCAAGGTTAGCCGATAACGATTTTGCGACAGCAAACATAGTTCAGTACCTACCTAGGCCTATGCATTGTGTAGCAGCGCGAGCAATCAAATATGCTGTGAGATACGATTTACTGAATCTGTAGTTATCGGTATGCTGAATTACTTGCTAATTTGTGTGGTTCTCTAACTAAGAATACTTCGAAAATTTGAGAATTACTTTGAACCCTTAAATAACTACAAGACAAAAAGGGATTCCTTTCAGAAAGAAAGTTTTAAACCTGGAGCATGTCCCCACTAATCCTTCTCAGCTCCAAAGTGGTAAGCCCAAGATGTTTATTTAAATAAATTTCTCACCTCATGTATAAGGTGAGTGGCCCTTCTCTGAACTTGCCCTAAAAAAAACTTGCCCTTTTTATAGAAGGGGCTCCAAGCCTGAACAGCATAGTCAAGATGGGGTCTTACCAACTGCTTAATTATACAGATTAAGTAAAATATCCTTACTAAAATTGATGAAATCCCTCTTGATCAATCCAAGCACTCTACTAGCCTTTGCAGTAGTGGCTGCTCACTGCATTGATGACTTAAATAAAGCTTAGTATCACACCCAGTATTTACAACACCCAGATCTTTCTCTAAGGTGACATTACAAAAAACACTACCCTTCATGTTATAGTCATAGCTAAAACTTTTAGGACCAAAGTGAAGGACTTAATACTTATCTGCATTAAAAGACATTTGCCAAGTTTGAGACCAAGAAAATACAGTAACCTATCCAGATCTTTCTGCAGCAGTAAGGCATCATCCAACATGCTTATCTTCCTATAAAGCTTAGTATCATCTGTAAACTTACTTAAATACAAGATGTAAGAGAACTATCAATATCATTGATAAAAATTAAGAAAAGAAATGGGCTAAGGACAGAACCCTAATCCACTTGTGACTTCTTTCCAAGAAGAGAATATAACATAACAAGTTAAAGGGCAAAGGAGGGTAAAAATCCCATAAGATGCCCTATAGAACAGACCCAAACCAACACCTAATTCAAACAAAAACTAAACAAACCCAATACAATCGGATCCTGCCACTGTCACAGTAATAGTTGTCAATGTTAATCTTGAAGCAGCAGAATTAACAATCCACTCAGGGATACTGTTCCACTCATTGACAACCCTATGAGAGATGCTGAACTTTCTGATGTCAAGTCTAGAGAAACATTTCACCAGCTTCTTATTATGGCCACTAACAGGGGAATCAGCACAAATCTCTAGGTAGTTACAGCTAGACAGAGAATCATAACCAGGAAGGAACTTGAAAACCTGCAGCATATCCCTCCTAATCCTTAACTGGAGAGAAGTAAGTCCTAGAAATTGAGCCTATCATGATAAGGGAGATTACACTCATTGTGAATAAGCCATGTGGCCCTCCTCTGAACCTGCTCTAAAATAAACTTGCCCTGTTCATAAAAAGGGTTCCACGCCTGCACAGCATAACCAAGATGTGGCCTAACTAACTCCTTATAAAGATTTAGCACAATATCTTTACTGAAATTACTGAAATTCCTCTTGATCAAACCAAGCACCCTACTAGCCCTAGCAGCAGCTGCTGCACACTGCCTAGAAGAAAGAAATGACAACACCCATGTCTTTTTCAGAAGTCACATTACCTACAACACTACCAGCCATGGTATACTTATGACCCAAATTCTTGGATCCAAAGTGAAGAACTTTGCATTTATCAGCATTAAAAGACATTTGCCAAGTCTGAGACCAAGTAACTAGCCTATCTAAATCCCTTTTGCAACAGAGAAGCATCCTTTCTGTCATTCAAATTCCTATAGAGCTTAGTGTCATCAGCAAACTAACTAATACAAGATGAGAGAGAGCAACCAATATCATTTGTAAAAACTGAAAAAAAGAATTGGGCCCAGAACAGAACCTTGTGGTACTCCACTTGTGACATCATTCCAAGAGGAGAAATTACCATTTACAACAACCCTCTGGGATCTACCAAAAAGCCAAGACTTGATCCAGTCAGCACATCTTCCCTGGATGCCTAACTGATGCAATTTCACCATAAGTCTACCTAATGGGACTTTGTCAAATGCCTTTTGAAAATCAAGGTAAATGACATCAACACAATGACTCAAATTAAGAGACAAAGAGACATCTTCAAGAAAGCTAAGCAAATTAGAGACGCAAGACCTATTAGGCAGGAACCCATGCTGAAACAGAAGCAGTAAAACATTGTCTAAAATATACATAAGCATACAATCCTTAACCACAGACTCCATGACTTTACATACAACACAGGTTAAAGTAACAGGCCTGTAGTTACAAGGAAGGGTCCGACTCCCTTTCTTGAAAATAGGGGTTACATTCGCAACCTTTCAGTCGGCAGGAACAAAGCCTGAGTCCAGACATTTCTGAAAAATAATACACAGAGGAATGGACAAAATATTAGAACATTCATGCAAAATGGAAGGATGGATCCCGTCCGGCCCAGGGGATTTGCTAGCCTTTAAACTCCTAAGTTTATTACAAACCAGTTCCTCAGAGAAAACAACATCATCCATGTGAATTGAACTGCTGGAGTCACCACCAATTCCCACTAGAGGAGACTCCTTGGTAAAAACAGAAACAAAATAATCATTCAACAAATTTGCCATATCCCGGTGGTCACTGACTAAAGTACCCCTAAGTTACCGTTGACAAGCAACTCTCTGAGATCTACCATGAAGCCAGGACTTTATCCAATCAGCACAATTACCGTGAACCCCTAACCTACGCAGTTTAACCATTATCCTACCTAATAGAACTTTATCAAAGGCTTTTGAAAAGTCAAGGTAAACGAAATCAACACCATACCCAGAATTAAGAGATGAAGAGACATCTTCAAGAAAGCTCAGTAAGTTAGTAACACAAGATCTGCTTGGCAGGAAACCATGCTGTGACAGATTAAGTAACTCATTATCTAAAAGATACTTAAGTAAACTATCCTTGATTGAAGATTCCATAACTTTGCACACAACACTGGTTAAACTTACAGGCCTGTAATTGCAAGGCATACTTCGATCCCCCTTTTTAAAAATTGGAGTAACATTTGCTATCTGCCAGTCAGTAGGAACAAAACTTGAATCCAGACACTTCTGAAAAATGATGGAAAGAGGAACTGACAAAATCTCAGCGCATTCATGTGAAATGGCTGGGTGGACCCCATCTGACCCAGGGGCCTTACTAGCCTTCAAACTTTTTAACTTTCTACAAACCTGTTCTTCTGAAAAAATTACATAACTGATTGAAGAAGAGACATCAGAACCCCTACAATTCCCCAACAAAGATGATTCCTTAGTAAAAACAGATATAAAATAGTCATTTAACAAGTCAGCCATATCCTGATGGTCAGTTACCAAAGTATTATCATCACCTTTGAGAGGCCCCACACCCTCCTTAAGCTTCTGCTTAGACCTCACATAGGCATGAAAAGTTTTGGGGTTTATCTTAACCTCCTTGGCCAACTGCTTTTCAAACCTAGTTTTAGTTCCATTTACCAAATTTTTAACTAAGAGTTCCTGCTTCGTGTAAGCTGCTAAGTAACCTAGGCTTTTACTGGCCCCATAGCGATGCCAACACTTACATTTCTTCCTAGTTGCTCTAAGAACCTCTCTAGAAATCCAAATAGGCATATTTTTAACCACAGCTTTCTTAAGTGGGATACACAACTTTGTTGTGTCAGAAACAGGGTTGTAGCTACACTGGGCAGTGCTGGTCGGGCGCGTCCAGCACTCCAAATTACCGCCTGGCACTACTGTACCTGGTGAGAAAAAGTTGCAACTTATTTCAGCATTTCTCATTCTTGCAGTACCTATGATGATTGTGAAGTTATCCCCGGCCCTCATCTCAACATGATTGTGGGTCCAAATGGAACTGGAAAGTCAACCATTGTCTGTGCTCTTTGTCTTGGTCTGGCTGGAAGCACAAATCTTCTCGGTCGAGGAAAAGAGGTAGAGAAACTACTGTATCTTTTAAAGCTCTCACTTGACAAGCCAGTGAACCACAATTGGAAAAGGCTATGGCTGGCTCTACTTCACTGGTTAGAAATTGGGCTGTACAACTCCATCTAGCTAAATGCAATAACTAACATCACTAAATAAGAAGTTGCTTTCTATTGCTTCAAAGAAGGGCTGAAATTAAAGCACTCATCCTATTGCCTGTGACAGGTAAAATTTCATCTGTTAGTTAGTTTATATATTGTTAGTTGGATGTTTAACAGCCCAGTTTCCAACCTATTGGTTCAAGTCGAGTCTGCCATGGCCTTTTTGGTTCCTTGCGGTAGCAAAGGAACCTATGTAGTCAGCTTGGCGTGTGTGTGTGTGTATGTGTGTGTGTGTGTGTGTGTGACACTTGCTTCGGTACGCTCTAACCTCTAACTCAACAAGGGAAGGTTGGATGGAACTTGGATTTGGGTACATATATTTGTCATAGGGAGAAGGTGTGCCCTGTTGTTTTTGGTGAAGGTCAAAGGTCATTTGGGGTCACCAGAGGTCAAAAACTAAAAACCTTCTCAACACAATATTTCTAGGTAGGAAACATGGATTGATGTCATACTTGGTGTGTGGATGTGTTATGGTGTAAGGATGAAATTGGATATGTTTGGTGAAGGTCAAGGGGTCATCTGGGGTCACCAGGGGTCAAACACTTTAAAAACGTTTTAACACAGTATTTTAAGGTAGAAAGGACAGATTTCAAATCAATCTGTGTTTGGTTAAGGTCAAAAGTCATCAAGGTCACTGGAGGTCAACCGCTGGAAATGTTATTGAGAAAATCTTGTAAGCTAGCTAAAGATAGTTTCAATTGATTTTTTTTTTTATCTCACCTGGTTTTGCATGCTTATGCACCCAAACACCTTAGAAATTTGGCCTTTATGTTCTTTCAGTAATGGTTCCTTCGGGTTGTACACATATTTTGGATTAGTTTTAAGAGGACAATAACTGAAATATGTAGATTTCACTGAGCACAGGTCACTCTGCATTAAACCGGTCTCTCTGCCAGAGGAAGCAGTGCATGGATTATACAGTATGTCTCTTTTAATACTGCTGTGCTCTGTGGGGTAACCTTATCCTCATTCTATTATCACACCCCATTAATCACTTGCTTTCTGCTTAAATGCTGAATAAACCCTGTTTTCTGTATAGAGGTAGCAAACAGGACAAATGGTAGATTGTTTTAAAGTAATAGCAAGTTTTATTTGAGAGCAGGTAAAAATAACTTGTGGGAGAAATACAAGGGGTGTTTTTCTCTCTCTGACCACGTTGTGTATTGTTTATTGGTGATAATATCAAGTTTGATTACAAGCATAAATACATATGGAAATGAGGTAGTGTTTTTAAAGGATCACCAGGCATTATAAAAGTTGAATGTAAGTAAGGCCATTATTTAATCTTTGATTTCATGTAATATTAGTACTAAAATACCCCTTGTGACGATGTTACAAACATTGGGTATGAGCTTTTGCTTAGCTCTATTTTGGAGACTGGCTGTACAGTTCTTATAATATCCAGCAAGGAACCACAGTGCCCATTGGGCTCTTGTTTCCAGTTGCTGCTCACTGGCTTGTTTTCCCTACTCCATTGCTTATGCGTAGCATCACGCACAATGGCAGTAGTTTCCATTTTTGGAGTCTTTGGTATGACTTGACCTGAGAATAAAACCTGGGCCTTCTGCGTGAGAGGCGTATGCTCTTACCATTAGACCAAACACGGGGTGTAAAAATTGCATCTAACAGTCTTTTCCTTTCTCTGAGGTCATTTATTGGAAAAGTAAATTTTTTATGTAATTGACCACAGTAGCTCTATGTATTCACTGGGAAATATATTATAAAAAAATAAATGCCCTTACGATATGGTATGGAGACAGTGGTATGGACTAACATTCATCACTGAAGCAGAAAGAAATGGAAAAGTACACAATGAAAAATAAATGTTTGTTTTTCTATAGCAGAGATATCAAATACTTTTTGTCAATTGTTTTTCACTTTTATTTGGTCAACCAAAAATTTTTTTCAGACAGCTTCAGTTTGACTCCAGCTTGTCCCATAGGCAACCTGAAAATGTCCTTAAAAATCAGGCCTGGAAAATGTTTTTGGCTTGACTTCCACTGGTTTGATGGATAACAATTGATGGATAACTAGGGAACAACAAAGCACATCACCTTCAGGCTTTGACCAGAGCTCAAAATTTTTACAGCTTTACAAAGTCCCAAGGAGCTCTGGAAAAACTTATTAACAAAACTTATTATAAACAAAATGAAAGGACATTCTCAGTAGTCTCTAAAACTATAGGCTGCAGTAGAATTGTACAGTTACAGTGAATTACAGTACTTTGCTTTCCCCCCTTGGGTTTTTATGTAGTTAATTGTCACTAGCCGAGGGCTGTGAATGTGCAACGATAAACTGCAATTACCTGAGAGAATGAACATTTAGAAAGATCTAGTTTACAATTGAATGCAGCTGGTGTCTCTCAAATTAAATAGTATTTGGACCAATATAGGCCCAGACTATGTCAATCATATGTATGTCATTTATGCTCACAAACCCTGGAAATTTCCCCCATGCTGATACCGCACTCCCTTTGTGGGACTTGTGAATTGCGTGTGGGAATCGTGCAATCATGCACCTTAGTGCCAACGGTGAGCACACATACAGTTTGAGGTAGTCCCCTTGCGGACAGATTTTTGTGTATGTCAGGGACTGTTTAAAAATAACATCATGAATATGTTAGTATTTTAATTGAAGAAGGGAGGGTTTTCCATGCAAATTTTCTTTGTTTTATGCTTTAGTATTTGTTTCATGCAATTTTTTCCCGACCAGGTTGGTGAATATGTCAAACATGGTGCAAACAGAGCGTTGATTGAAATTGAACTCTTCAATCCATCTGGGAAAAACTTTCTCATCAGGAGAGAAATCCACCGCAAGGAAAACAAATCTGTTTTCTTTCTTGATGGGAAACAAACAGGAATGCAAAAGGTGAAGGAAATGGTGACTGGACTCAACATACAAATAAATAACCTTTGCCAGTTCTTGCCACAGGTAATGAAAAAGAAGCCTTGTTTTATCTGAGGGTGGGGAGTAGGCTGGGTTTGTGCATTCACTCTCCTTTAAATGATGTTTGTTTGATAAGCCAGTGCACCTTGTGCAAAAATATGGTCACTGTCTTTCTGTCATGGGATGACTTGCCTATTCAAGCCCAGATGTATTGTTGTAGGGCTATGGTAAAAGTTTATTCAGGAAAATCAACAGTGGTACTGATATTGTGTTCACGGTATGCTCTTTCTATGACCAAAACTGTTCTCTGGAAAATCATGAATTTCAGAATATGTTAATTACAAGTGCCTATCATTTATAAAGTGTTGGTTAGGCCTGAGTCAGTTAGCACAAATTTGGAATTGGGTACTCTTTTTGTTTACCCAGTCAGGTAATGGGTAGTCACAGCTACAGATCAACTCTGAAACTCTTGAAGGGAAAGAAGCAAGCCTTAAATTTCGAGACATGCTAGTGCGATTGCACACCACCACTCTGCTCAAATCACTGTGAGGAAACTGATTTTATGCACAGCTAGATGAGGATGGGAGCTCACGTAAATCTATTAAATTAAATAAAAGAGCACACTTACCACCCACCTTAATTTCCTTAGGAGTGTAATTTGTAGCATACAACATGGAAAACCTAATCCCAAGGACTGATTTGTCTGGGACCAACTTAATGGGGGGTATCATCTGTGGTCAAATAGTTAAAACTTAATATATTTCATTATTTGTTTTTACTCAGGACATGGTTGTAGAGTTTGCCAAAATGTCCAAGGTAGAGCTCCTGGAGAATACAGAGAAAGCGGTAAGTGTGATGCAAGCAACAAAGAATGTATTTTGTCATGCACCCATTAGTATGTAACACCAAAGGCATACATGGCTGGGTTCTATGGGGTCTGCAGCCATCCCAGAGCAGGGAAAATGTTTATTTTAGGGGATTGGTACTTTTCAGGGCAAGCACCCTTCCCCCCTCCCCCTCCTTGTGAAGTGTCTTCCAGTACACCCATGTATAACACTATACAGTACCAATAAGTAGTTCACAGGAAAATGGAAAATTAGTAGCCCCTGTGCTAACTTACAGAAATGCAGATCCTACTGGAAACTGAAAATCCTGTACAATAAAAGAGTTTGTTAATTCACATTGCTGACATATACTTACCCCTTGCTGCAGCATAATTGCGTATTACCACTGCACTGCAATTAAAATGTAGCAAGGGGTAAGTATAGTCACTAGTGAATACACCCACCAGGAAGGTGGGAGGGATTCGTTGCTTCATGGAATTGTCGGACACAGTGTGAGATATACAAGCCAGGCTTAGCATGTAGCATAGGGCATTCCCTTGGTTTCGTCAGTGTATGCTTAAAACACTATCTAAGTGTCTATCCAAGTGGAACAAAAATAGGGGTCTCAGGGTCAACATTCTACCCTTCATTTGTTGAAATAATTTGGTTGGTCCCATGTTTGAAATTTGGGGTGCGATTTGGTTACACTGTGCAGCAATGGTACCAGTATGTAGTTAATCAGCAATATCAATGAACATTAAGTCTAATGAAATGCAGTACTATTAAACTAAATTCTAGGCCTTGAAGGGCAGTTGTTTTACGACGCTTAGCGACCACGAATGTGGGAGAAGCCATTTGGCTTATGAATTACAACTTCACGTCAGGTGGCAACCAATTCAACAATTTGGATCAAATTTGGTATATTTTGAAAGGCCAGTTCAGATGGGAAAACCGTAGATTGCTCTTGGATGAAAAACCCACCTTACTTTGACCCGGCCAGGAATCGAACTCCAGACCTCCCGGTTGCTAAGCTTCATCGCTTCAAATGCCACCGCCTTTATCCACTCGGCCAAAGCACCGGTCGAACAAGACTACAAGGGCAAAACCTGTGTGGTGAAGTTGAGAATTACTGGTATATTGTGAATTTCGATGCATTTATGTGTTTGTTTGTTTACAAACAGACCCATGGATTTCACCTTGATGTTTAATCTCCAGTGAATCTCTGGAGAAAGTTTATGATTAGGTGAGCATAAGGGCAATGCCCTTGTTTGAAACTAGTGATGCAAATGACATGCCAAACTCCCTTGGGGCATGATCAGTCAAATGTGGCTCATTGACCAATGATACCATCACCACTGTGGTTAGAGGGAGTCTTTTTTGCTTCAAATTTTTGTCATAACAACATAACCAAGGGAAGAGTTAATATTTTGTACGGAGAGGTCTCTACCTTTGCACAAATTAGGCGTCCTCAGCGGCAACTTAAGGAAAACCAAAATTGAACTTGAACCATACTTGAAACTAAGTTTTAGCTTTGAACTTTTTTATCAAGTTGACTGACACTACATAACGTTGGTGTTGGGGTGTTGTTAAATCTCATCTACAGTAACTAACTAACCAACCCTCCCTTAAGATATTCAAAATCGAAACCTTGCTGTGTATGAATGCACCCGGGCCTTTGCATTAGGACAGGATAAAGTTTGAGTATATTTTGATTTTCTCAACATTTAGGTGGGGCAACCTGAGCTTTTTGAAAGCCATCAGAGACTGAAGTCTGCCAGGAGTGATGAAAAACAGATTGAGAAAGAGCTTAAAGAGTGTCAGGATAATCTGAAGACACAGGTTCATCGAAATGGAAGGTTAGAAGCAGATGTGAAAAGATTTAAAGAACGTCAAGAACACTTGAATAAAATCGAAATATTGGAGAAGAAAAAGGCGTGGGTGGTAAGTATGATTGAGTTTATAGATTTGGCTTGGTTTGTTGGGAGTTTTAGGGCTCAACTTCATCAATGTGAAAACTTTAATGAAAAGACATTGTATCTGTGGTTTTATGATAATTGATAGCTATACATATAGCAATAAATTGTTCTGTTCAAATTATATCGCATCACTCAGTAGAGTTATATTTGTTTCAATAACTACTCAACTTTTGTAGGACTGTCTTATTTATGTTATCATTCCATGTCTTTTCATACCACAATTGGTTTGCATTCTGTCTCCTGCTTTCTGCAAAAGTAAGCCAGTGAACCAGAAGATACTCTTGGTTACATATCAAAAATATTTACAGCAGTATAGGTATAGCACTTTTGTTTTGACTCGTAACAAAACACTGAACTTGAACACTGAACTTCAGCTCCTGCAATGTTCTTGTATAGAAGAATGTGAACAGTAAAGGAATGGTCTGATTTAGTCGGACACAACTAGGTATCCATCACCTGTAGTGCTGTACTTTTTCATATTCCTTGCCAACTTTTGTTTTGGTTGGTTATAAACTGAAATACCGCTTGATTCCCTCAATTTCACCCAATATAAGGGTTTAAAATTGGATGTAGACGATAAAATTAAAGCTGAGGGACCCTATTAATGGCAGTCTGCATCAGCTGCTTGGGAATTGTCTATAGTTTGTGATTAAGTCTGTTCTAGCATAAACACTAACTTCTCTCATTCTGTTTGATAGCTGTCTAACAGACTTTGGTTGATGCAACATCACATTTCTTCTAATCTCCCCTAATTCTTTCCACATCCTGCCTCTTGAACCCTTGAAGGACTGCATGTGTCCAGCTGTTAGAGGCTCAGACTTGCATTCGGGAGGTTGATAGTTTGAGTTCCACCCGGGTCATACTGAAGACTTTAAAAATGGGACCAATTTTCATTGTGTTTGGTGTTCAGTAAAAGCAACAGAGTAGGGAAAACAAACCAGAGTCAGCCACAACTGGATAAAAGGCCGTAGCAGACTCAACTTAAACCAATCGGTTAGAACCCGGAATGTAAAACTCCACCTAACCTAACCTAACCTCTTAAGCTAGTCAGATTAGATTAAAGGACACACCAATGCAGATGTGTTTAGCTTCAGCTAGATAAAGAAAAGTATGTTCAATTTTATGTCCAATTATGTTGTGTTTTGTTTTGATAATAACTGTTCAGTGACAACACACCATCATGAATTTGTCAGCTAGATATGAAAGTAAAGTTTAATACAGCTTCATTACAGTTTAAATATCCTATAACATATTCAACAACCTTGAGCCTAGAGGGTGTGACTCGACAATGCTTCAGGTTTAACATCCATAAAGTTACAATTTTAGGTATTACTTAATCATAAGTGTGTTTGTCTGGTAATTCTAATGAAATCATCCAATAGACCAATTGGGAACTACAATTTGGTAAGTACCAACAGGTAGTCTTCAAAAGGTCAGTCCAATTACTTAAGATAACAGTGACTATTGTCTTCCTTGACGCATTAATATATGACACAATATTCAAAGTTTTTGATAAAAATTGCAAAGAGTATTTTCTTTTAAAAATGTCATTCTTATTACTCTTTGATGTCAGAAGAATTGTGTTTTTTTTTTTTTTTTTTTAAATTTCAAAGTTGTACCATGAATATCAAATCACTAATCTCGTAAATTTGTGCAGTTTATGTTGTGGTACGCTTTCTTTCCTTCCCAGCATGCATTGTACAAATATGTTCACCAATTGGTCTATTCCATTTCACTCTTCTACTTTTAAGGAATATGACAACAAAAGGTTAGAATATTTGGAAAAGAAAACAAGGAAAGCAGAAGTGGAAGCACAGGTGAAGAAAGCCAGATCATACAGCAATCCTTTGGAAGGCAAACGCAAAGCACTTGGAGATAAAATCTGTGATCTGGATGGAACAATGCGGCAGTTGGTAAGTCTCATAAGGGAGTTTGTTACTTGCTTGGAAAGGGACACAAGCGGAAAGTTCCAAACAAAGACTGGAACTGTTGGGTAACAAAGACGAAACACGATTCACAAAGTCTGTTCACACGCACAAAGACACCTATTTACTCGGGTGGACAGGGTGATGGTGACGCCTGCTACCAGCACAAGGAATCTCTAAGCAATCATGCTAGTATGATCAGGGATACTCCTGCACCTGGGTGGTATACTCAGTACTTTCCCTGTCTCGGTTCTGAAAAATATTTGTGTGCAAATCATGTATCTCACATGCTGAAGTCTGATAGAAGTTGGGGAAACTACGGCACCCTCAGTTAAGCTTCAGCAGCCATGCTTTGTTACTTCACACATTGGAATGCCAGACCAATATTATATATCTCATTGTAATGTGCAGAAGCATAGCAGAGACTTCCTGTTGAAGCAGAGAACATTTTTTTTTATTCAGCTCATTGCTGTGAAAAGCTGATAACAGCCAGTGTTGGAGGGAAAACCATTTCATTAGGGGTGAAACCAAACATAAACTTCTTTTACATAGCTGTAAGATGATTGGCTAAAACTGTGAAATATTTGTATAAAAGAAATACTGCTGTTATGGCAGTGCAGTTTGTAGATTCATGGTGGTTAATGTAACTTAATTCCATCCATCCTGATACCCAAGGATAATCAAATGAATTCTTGGCTATTGTTGGCAGACTCTTGAGAGCGGCAGCCTAGTTGAGGTAGCTGCAGCCTTCAGTTTTTATGTGGTGCCTTAGGCTGTACATTTTAATTTACTTTGGACAGAAATCTTTCCAGGGCTGGAATCATATATGTTTGATGGAGATGGTATTGTGGATTTTAACTGAAAGGATAAAATAAAACACATCTTTCAGTAAAAGTTGATGATTTAACTAGGAGTTTTTTTTTTGTAAATTTTTATGATATTGATAGAAATGGGTGTACTTACAGCCAATTTGTATGTTAGGGTATTTATGCATTCTTTCTAGCCTAGTACCATCATATGTTTTACATTCCTGAAGGAACCAAGCTTTAACCTTATGTTTGACAATTTAGAAATTTTTCCAGCTTAACAGCAGTGAAATCTAGCACTCGTATGTTTAAAGTGGTACATATCTTGGAAAATTATATTAAGAAATTGTGTTTCATATTGCTTTATGCTGCAAAGATAAAAAAGAAATATAATGTAAGTATACCTAGGAGTAATAAATGAGTCTAAATCAATTTGTAGTATATCCCAGAAGTTATTGGTTTATTGTTTTCTAAACTAGACAACCCAGTGTCGTCAAGTGGCAAATAAGGCAACCAACAGACATGAGAAGCTGAATGATTTAAATGGTGAACTTCAGGAAGTGACAGATGATCTTAAAGAACAGAAACAACAAGAAGTAAAAAGAAAAAAGAAGTAAATACCTTTCTTTGTTACTGTAAAAATAAGTCCAGTGTAATTATGGAAATTTTTACTGTTTGTAATCTGGTCCCTGGCACAGCAGTCTTCATTTTGAAACTGGCAACAAAGGTACCATCCCAAATTTCTGTTCTGCTGTTCTCACTAGATGGAAGGTGCACAAGATCAAAGATTGGGACACTAGAGAGGGTTCACTAGTTCCAAGTTCCATTAGATTGAAGGTTCAGTAGGTTGAAGACTTGGGCAATCGAGAGAGTTCACTATGTTGAAAGTTCTTTGGATTTAAGGTCCAATAAGTTAAAGGTCTACCTATTGATGCTCATCAGATCAAAGGTCCATTAGACTGAAGCTTTGCTTGATAACACTAGATCAATGGTTCACTAGATTGAATGTAATGTAGTGATCCTTTGGTGTAGTGAACCTTTGATCTAGTGAATGTTCAATCTAGTTCAGTCTAATGAACCTTTGATCTTGTAAAATTTTGGTATATTGAACCCTTGATTTCATGAGCCTTTGGACTAGTAGTCTTTGCACTAGCAAACCTTTTAATGCTTGAAATGTTTAAACAAACGATCGGCCATGTAGACGATGCTTTTACAGCCCAAATGTTTAAACCATATTGGCCTAATTCTAATTAGACCTAACATTAAGCCCAACTAAGTTGTTGATATTACTAGGCTAGGCCTTGCCTAGGCCTACAAATCAAGTTTGCCACATTGAATCTGCTTTCAATCTTCATTAAAACTAATTCCTATAGCCTTCAATAGCAGTGCCAAATGTAGGTAATAATACACCCATTCATGTAATGTATGATTTTGCTGGCATGATATTGATTGATAACATTGTGTGAGGTAGACTTCGCTCAGCCAGGTATGCAGGCCGCTTTGTAAACGAGCCTGTGCAGCAGCAGTTAGCTGCCCATTGAAACGGCAAAGTCACAGTGTTCCCAGTAAATTTTCTGTACTGCATATCATTTAGGCAGCTGTAGAGGGTGGCATGCCAAAATTATTGTTTCAAAGCCAGTATTCGTATATATTATCGTGTTTATGATTAATTATAAGGAAAATCAAAGGCGGCTATCTTTGGACATCGTTTAAAGGTAAAGAGCAGTCCCCCCAAACTTATTTTGAAGAAAAACCTAAATAAAACATTTTCCATCTTATTTCTCTTCAAAGTATCTTTCGATACATTTTATGATTTTACTATTGCATATTCAAGGTAAACCAAGCAGTTATTTCTGGTAAATTTTACATTTGAAGAGAAAAAACATTGTCACATGGCTCCCAACAGCCAATCATGAAACTGGACAGTCTACTACACTTCTTCGATTTGGGATGACTGCTCCTGCCCTTTAAACAGTAAATGAACGAAGAAGAAGAGGGTGAAAGTACCATGTGGTTTTAACTTTCTCTTCATTTTGATATTGTTGGTCTTCATTTGTTGTGCAGAGTACAGAACTGGAAGCAGTTGATAGATGGTTGGCAGAGGGAACTGAATGAAATGCCTCCAGACACTGATCTAAAGGTAGCTATTATTAAGTTTATGTTAAATAAAATATTTTCAAAATTTTGCCACCTTGGTCACCAAAAAAAAAGTTGCACTGTGTAATTTAGATCTAAAGGTAGCACCATGGATTATCTGATAGCTTTCATATATTGTGTGATGAGATTTAATAACATTTTGCCAAAGAAACTTCTGCAAGCCAAAATCTTTCTATAGTAGTAGTCACAGAAACATGCACAGTGACCATTTGAGGTAGGCTGTGCTTTCACGTTGCTTTAATCATTTATATGACATGCACTGTTTTCCGTGTTAGCATGCATTGACCAAGGTGCTTAGTGCTTAGTTCCATGGTACATTGCCTCTTTTATGTATTGCCACAGCTTTTTTACCAACGACAACCCCTTTTGTTAACTTATGTAAAAATTTTTCTAAACTTTTGTCTGCTTGATTACCAACAAAAATTCATCAGAAAGTCAGATTTACAGAGAATTTGTTGATAAAACAACTTTGTGCATCTAGCCCATGGAATGTTGTCTGCATGCTCTTGTGGTTTGTGGTCAATATGTAAATAATCTTCCAAATAAAATTCTTTTGTCTGTGGAATATTCCGTTGAATTTCTCAGTGTTAATCAGTTACAGACAAGCAGTATTTTAAACTGCTTAGTCTCTAACGAAACACATTTTGTGACCGACCCTGTTCTTCCATTCTTTATCGGGTGAAATTTAAGGTGTCCTATCTTAAATAAATGTGCAGTCTCTTTTGCACCTTCCAATCTTGTAATTACCTAGGTATATGGTTGCTGCTAACCATAACTGGCAAAAATCTAAAAGCACTGTGGTAACAGCAGTGCTATTAGTTCAGAATAGAGGACTCTTGGTAACCTAGCTACTTCCTTCTTCATTTTTGCCTCATTGTGTTAACTTGTGTATCAAATCCTCTTTCAAAATTCCACTGTTTTCATCCCATTCTTGACCAATTCTTTGTATTTGCACTGTGAATTGCTCCTCCTGCTGCCTTTTTAAAGCCATGAGTAGTATCCTCTTCTTATTCAAGCCTTTCTTCAAGGGATTTTGGTCTTAACCTAAGGTTCTAGGATTTTCGCCTAATGTGATCCTCCTGCTAGTGTAGTTTTGTACTGGTAGTGGTCTGGCACTGCCCTCTTGTTCCCAGGTGGGAATAAATGTAAAACTTATAGCCAGAGAACATTAGGTGACTTAAGCAAGTTTGTGCACTGGATTGCAAAACCCAGATTACATTTCTTACACATTGCTTATTTCCACAGCCTCAACTAGACAAGAATGCAGCTGAAAACCGTAAGATAGTACAAGAGGTTCGAAGGATCCAGAATGATTGCGCTGATATCAAACAGAACAGAGAAATCTTAAGGAAAGAAAAAGCAGGTGAAAGCGTCAGAGTTGAATACAGTTAACAAATTAAGTTATTTGTGAAAGATTTAGAGAGAAGAAATTTTGTGGTATGAATGAGCAAGTTGTACTATGCTTGATTGTCAAAATTTTGTGTGATAATTGAAAAGAACAGCTGTTTATGTCTTACAGGGCTTTCATTAGTGTGCGTATTTGCATATTGTGCATATTTACATGGTCAAATACGCATCAAAACAGTAATGTAAAGAGTAAAATACGCATTCAGATATGAATGAAAAGAGTATGCATACTCTTTCAGTTTTTGTGTTGCGGCCATATACGCATCGCATAAATACCCTGTGCGTTTTTGTATCCACTTTTTTCAGTTTGCAGGAAAGTATAAGCCAGTAAATTTACGACAAATAATGATGCTATTTGACCAGTGCAAATCTGTTCATGATCTTCATAACGTACACATTAGGGAGTACTTCGCAGTAGACCACATGTTCGTACAATGTTACATAGGCGTATGTCGCGCCTTCCAAGGTACCGTGTTCTGTGTTTATCTAATAAATGAACCCACCAAACGTACACGATAGCATCATTTGGTAAATCAGTATACACATAGCATATGCCACAGTCATCACAAGTAAGATGGATATGCCACGCAGGCAATCCTTGAGCTGAGCATTAACTTTTACAGTTTTAGTATGAGCTTGATGGATGGCCACAGATCTCGATCAAAACCTTAATAGTATCAACTTAAAATGACTTCGAAAAATTATATGAACCATTGTTACTCTTACTATGATAGGCCTAGTGTTTGGCATTGGTGATTACATTCGCAAAGTTTTTGACTTGTAAAAAAAAGAGCTTTTAGTCCCGAAATACATTGGTCAATCTCTTATGTGAGCTACTACACTCTGCACACACTTTGTACTGTACAGACAGTACTCCCATTCTGGGAAGCAAGATCGATGGTCGAAAGTGTTGCAAATGAACCAGTTGGTCAAAGGTGCCAGAAATATTTACTTGACATGTGCAAAAGACCTTTAGATAACAACTCCAAATAAATTTGCAACCATTAGTTCGAAGGTAATTTCACTTGGGCAATTTTTTTTTTGAGTGGCTTGTCACTTTGACCATTGCCTAACATACAATATATATGTAGACTGGGCTACACGAAGAACCTATCTTCCAGGCTCCAGATGGGTAGTTCATCAGTAATACCCTTACTGTAGTAAAGCTTCATGAGTGCAGGGGCTTATATTTTCCCTGTGATAAGTTTTGTTCCAAAATGTAGACAGGTTGTTTTATTTCTGAACTCACATGTTGGCATGCATAGAAAGTCGATCTGATTTATCAACAGCCTACATGCCAACTGTGCTTGTCAAAACTTAATACACTGATATTTTAATAAATTTTGACCATAGGCTATATATTACTGTTACTAGAAGGTAAACAAAATGATGACTCCAAGTCAATCCAAACTGAATGGAACTGATGGAACCCAATGCCAAATGTCATTCATATAAATTTCCTAAGCCATGGAGGGAGGGAAGAAAATCATGGATAAACCCCAGAAAAATTTGGTTTTGGCCCCCTCCACTCCCAACATTTTAAGATGTTTAATAATTAACGTCCTTTACACGAGGTTTCTCACCTGCATTAGGTTGTGCACTATAGTACAGTATTATAGTTTACAGAGTGATATTTTTTATTTTATAGGGAAGGACCTGACAGACAATTCTGGCTGGCTGTCAAATACCCTTTCGAAATTTTGACTGGCAGTCAAATACCCTTTCAGATTTTGACTAGCAGTCAAATACTCTTTGGGGTAAAAAATTAATGAAAGCCCTGGTCTTATATGTGTTACCAATAAGCTAGTTGGGTAATTCGTAGCTGTATGGAGTTGTGAGGCACAGAGTGGGATATGCAAACTGGGTTCACCACATAGCGTACAACATTCCCTTTTTTGTGCAGTACGTGCATACAACACTAAGTTTCTAGCCAATTCAAATGTAAATAGGGGTTTCAGCCCTACTTAAGGTCAGATTTAAATGCAAATTTTTACGCCAAAAAGTCAATTTAGACACAATCCACTGCACAAAACCACACCTGAGATTCTGTGTCGTTTTATGAATGGATTAAGAAAGAATGGTTTCATTTTATTTTCATGTAAACTCAAATTTTGGAATATATGCTGTAGGTGCGGGATTGGTTTGTTTATCCCGACGATTTGCCGGATGTGGGCATGTGCAGAGCCACCAAAACAAATAACCGAACTTGCTTATTGTCTGTTGATTTAATAGGCAAGTGGCACAACTCTTGACATAGAGTTGGGGTGCTTTCTGCCGTTAGATATAGGTGGTATGTTTTAGCACTCAAAGTCATTGTATCACTGTCAGTTTATCTCTCTTGCCCATTGCAAACACTCTGAGTCCATAAATCCATAAATTTATATCTTCTGCAAATATACCATGCTTATTGAACTGTGAAAGTTCTTTTATAAACATGTGGATACAGGAGACAGACAGATACAGATTCTGCTATGTGCAGACTAAGTGAAACCTAAGATGACTTTTATGGTTGATTATGTAAAAGGCAAACAGAAAGACAGCTCAAGTTAATGTGACAGCTCTCGTGAATGCTTACAATGTTAGCAGAAGGGAACTGTTTAATGAACTAATCAAGTGGGAAATGGTGGGTTTTTGGCTGCTCCTTAACTCCAATGGGAACAAACATGTCATGATGTTGTAGAGAAAGCAGAGATTTATGTTATTGGAACATATATAAAGAGTTAGTGATAGATCTAATGCATTGACATCACCACATGTACTAGATGAGCTCTGTGCAAGTAGTAGACTAATTCATGTATCGGACTAAAGTGCAATTATCAGCTGTCTGCATTTTTTGTGTTGGTTGCAATGATGTTTGCAAAAAGTGGTAAGACACCATTTTGTCCCAATTTTGGTCCCTCTGTAGCTGATGTTAAATTTGCATTTACACTTTCCTGTAAGTCAGCCATTGCAAAATGTGTGGGAATAGTTTTACAAACATGTCAAATTTTGATTTCAACATAATTATAAATGATTAACAGGAGAAAATAGTATTGACTAAATTTTTGTTTCATAAACATGGTTTGGTGCCTGTTGTGGTGTCTTCGTTTTAAATGTTGATATTTTATAGGCAAACAATACAAAGTAAAAAAGAGAAGACAAAAATGTTCAATGCAGAAGTATAGACCAGCATATCATCAAATAGCAGAATAAAAAAATGAGTCATGAATTTATAAGTCATGAGCTCATTTAAGCCCAACTAGTGTTGGGAATGCTGCTTTCTTGCCAGTATTGTGTTCTTTCATAAATGCTAAATATGGGCACCACAGGTGTGAAAGCTTGGTTCATACTAAAATATGGGAGTGGTACATCTTTATGAAAGATGAGTTTTAGAATTCACGATTCCTGTCATTTTTCAAAACTTTGTAAGAGGCTTCCAGTGGCCAGTAGCGGTTCCATATAATCACTCTAACCATTACTGCAGAACATTGATTGACATCATGTTATGTCAATTTGTTGTCAAAACAATGAAATTACACATGATCACACAATGTAGACTGTGAACATGCACAGCTGCACAAATCAGTAGTCTGCGTTTGTTGGTTGAATTTGCAATGTATGCTTTGTTCTTTTTGAATGGCATTCTCTCTTCCCTGTGAGATGACATGCATAAGGTCTTTTGCAAACATGTAAAATGTTACCATGGTTACAATCTGGGTGTTTTGAAGTTCCATGTATACCATGGTGCAGCTTGAGGAATGAAAAGATTAAGATGATGCAGGTCATTTCTATTTATTTTAACTTAGACTTTTATTTTGTTCTTTCAAGATATTGAAAAGAGACTTAAAGCCTTGAATGATCTAAAAGATCGGAGACTGAGAAGTATTCAACAACAATTCAAAGACACATATAATGCTGTTATGTGGCTTAGAGGCAATAAGGACAAATTCTCACAAACAATCCATGAACCAGTAGTTTTAACGGTAAGATCAAAAGCATTTGTCAGTCAATGAAATGAGTTTTTACTGCTCAGTTTGTATCCAAAGGGCTTAAGTCATGCTGGCCATGGTCTTTATTCCAGTTGTGGCTGACTGCCTTGTTTTCTCTACTCCATTGCTTATGCTGAGCACCAAGGACAATGGCAGTAAGTTCCATTTTTAAAGTCTTCTGTGAGACCCCGCCAGGACTCAAATTTCAGACCTCCAGACTGCAATTTGGATGCTCTTACCACGTGACCATTCAGTCCCTTCGAAAACTTTTTTACCCTTTGGTAGTTTTTGTCAGGGCTGTATTTCCCTGGACTCAATATTGGCTTGGAATGGGTTGAGATATCAGATGGTTAACCTTTTTCCTTCACATTAAAATAATAGACAGGGCAATAATTTGTTTTTATCCATTTGTACTTCCCCGTTTTAGTACAGTCCTTGCATTTCTTTTTTTTTTCATGACATTTACAGCACCTTTTGCAAAAATGTGATCATATTCTTCTGCTTTGGCATAACTGTATAACCCTTCTTTGTACAACACGCTATTCCCCCCTTCCCCCCCCCAAAAAAAAGAAAGAAAGGGAGTCATTTGATGTGATATTAACATTTTTAATGTCAAGAGGGAAGAAAAGCAGGAAATGTGAGTTATTTAGAAAGAGTAATACAAATTATTGCCAGATGGACTTCCAATTTAAGGATGGATAAATGATATTTATTTTTCAAGGATTGTATACTGTTTTCTTGAATTTCTTAACTTTAGGACCACTTTAAAAATGAATTTTCCTTTTTAGATTTAAAGCATGTAAAATGTCATTCTCAAAGGAATTGAAATTGTGTGAATAAATGAACATGTGAATACACAATGCAATACTCAACACCCTTAGTAAGATAGGTAACCCTTCCCCTTTGTCAAAATGCAATTTACTTGAAAACAAAATTCTCATGTGGGAAATCACCCAAGTTGAGTTCATGTCATTAAGAATGGTTAGTCCTTAGCCTGTATTCCAAATTGAGTTCACTTTAATATATGTATGCATATAAACATGATAGTTCCATAAAAGTCTATCCCAAACATAGATGGCTATTCGATTGAGTTATTGTTTACAGTCTGAATGTCTATTATTCAAAGAGAGCATTGCATTGTCACTATTACAACCTTTGCTCTCTTGCAGATAAATGTTCCTGATTCTTCAAATACAAAATATTTCGAGCACGTCATTCCGATGAACGATCGTCTGGCTTTCATTTGTGAAAATGCTGATGATATGGAGCTTTTCATAAAAGAGGCAAGTTACTGAATTTAGCAAGTACAGAGCAATTCTTACACTTCTGCATTTCCTAAAACATGAACACAAAGGGTGTCAGGGCCAGTAAAAAAGAAAGAGACCCAAAACTTCATGTGGAAAAATTATTTCCGTTTGAGAGGTACCTATATGGATAGGCAATGGTGAAATATTTGATCCTAATGACCTTTCAAATAAGGTGAGAAGTACAACTTATTGGTCGATTTTTGCAAAACTTAATCAAGGCAGTTTTTTTTTTGTAAAAAGTACCTGTGCAGAAATTTGCTCTTCAAATGTTTCGGTTGGAAACTTCCTTTCAGCTTTGTATCATTTGTCCCACAATTATAAGTTAGTTTAATTACTGGCACTAATATGCTGTTGTTTACTGTGTGGGATTGTCTAATGATCTCCCATAGCTAAGTATTGTTTTTTTCAGGTAATTAGATGAAATTTAATGACACACTCATACACATACCTTATAAAGTGTGAACTAGATAAAAAGGTAGTTTAAAACATGGCTTCATATGTAGCTCATATGGACTAAAAGTCCTTCCCTTTATTTAGTCACCTCTTACGACAGACACAGAAAATACTGTATGCATATTCTGCAACCCCTTGCCGGGTGGGGATGCAGAGCTACATTATGTTTTGAGTATCTTATCAACCTTATTTTAAGTGAGGAAGTGGTTTGTGAGATGAGATTTAATGACACACCATTAGGAATGTGACACCTAGTGTCAGTCAACTCGATGAGAGGTTCAGAGTCAAATTTATTTTCAAATAGGCTATGGTTCAAGTGCAAATTTGGTTTCCCTTTAGTGGTCTCTTATGACAGGTGGGAAATACCGTGAGCATATTATCAAACCCCCAGCCCGCAGGGGTTAAACTTATTTATAGGACATTACAGAGCAGTAAGTGTGCCTTTATGATCAGTCTGTTTAATGTCTGTTTTCTTCCACAGGTTAGAGACAGACAGGGAATACGTGTGAATGCTGTCAAGAGCCCTAATGTACCAGTCAATCAGTTCAAGCCCAACAGGCCTGTGGAATACATCAAGTATGATTTTATTTCATTAACATAATAAACTCATTTGTTAAGTCTGTAATCCTAATCAAAGGTGCCACTTATATTATGATTATCCAACAGGTCTCACAATTTTTATATCTGTCAGATGGGCATGTTAAATGGAAGTCCCAGGTGCAGGATTGGAAGCAAATAGTATACCTCTGCCTTCTTATTCTCTAAGCAGTGAAAAACAAAAGGTGAATCTCCCCTGTGTTTATCCATCCTTACTGACACAAAGTCCTCTGAAACCCTATCTGAAGCTATATGATAATCAGCTAGCTGCGAAGCTCCAGGGGCTCCACCCCTGGACCTGGCAGGGCCCTTCACCTGGCCATGATGGATTTGGTTTTCCTGCAAAATCACCCTGAGCCACAAACATCTCTGATCCATGCATGGTTTTAATGATATGCATAGTTTTAATGACTTTAATCATTTCATTGATAGGTGTTTAGGGAGAAGCATATCCTCCCCATTTAAACAGTTGTAAAATCCCTAAAATAGATTTTTGTGTTTTGATGCAAACCTTCCTGAACACTTTCACAGACATTGGGGGTTCTCATCCTATCTTCTGGACCTGTGTGATGCTCCTGATGCTGTTCTTGCATATCTCTGCAAACAGCACCGCCTTCACAACATTCCAATTGGAAGCAACAACACAGAGAAGAATGTTCAAAAGGTAATAAAGCTGGCATAATATGTGAATTAAGATATTCATAGATTGATGTTGCAAAATTTCAGGTTGGCATTTCTTTCTCTAATTTGCACAATTGTGACCCATTCTTTCAAAATCAAAGACATGTTGCCAAATGTAGTTAAGACTAAAGTGTGTTGAATCCCCTTAATGTGGAAAAATTATGCACCAGGATACAAATAATGATTGAGTTGAAAGATTGCTCTTCTATTCAATGAGGTGAATGTTTAACATCTTGTTTGTAGGATCCCTAGATTCCCAAAGTTGGGCAAGCTGCTATTTTGTAACAGTAGGTGGAGGGCAGCTTTATGGCACAGTAACTGGATTGATTGAGAGACATTCGCTGTCTGCAACATACTTGTATGTATAGCCTGTATGCAAAGTGTGATTCCCAATGTGATTATCGATTTGCAGCCCCATAGACCAATATGAAAGTACAAACAACGTACTTAGACCTACGTACTGCTTAGCCTACTATTGCGCTTTTAGTCCTCTTACTAATGCTCTGTGGGAACTACTATTTCATTATACACAAATTGATCATGTGATGGTCAGGGGGCCAATGACAGGCATGGGGTCATCAATCCTACAACCAGATGGATAGAAATTAAGAAGGTGTTATGTAAAACAGAATAAAGCACTCTTAAGGAAAAAATGCCAGGGATTGAGATAAGATTCAAAAGGAGCATAGTCAAAATGAGCAAAATGGTTTTAGGTTTACAGGGATTCTTTGGAAACTTTTGGAAAGGGCAACATATTCCCCCCCCCCCCTTTTTACCCACTCTACTGGAAACACTGGTCTGTTATTTCAATGGGACATTTTTGATGGGCACCACAGCCATCACAAAGGGCCCAATAGCCATGTCTATTACTGTCATTGGTTATTTCCAGCTCTGAATGCTATTGTTGGATGACCTTTCTCCATCAGTTACATTAACCTTCCAATCATACACTGTCTTGTGCTAATGCATGGTCCATCATTGTTCAACCCTTAGTTCTATAACTTAAGCATGACAACTTGTATTATTTATGTTGGTAGATCATTGAGGAATCTGGCCTCCAAAAGTTTTACACTCCCGAGACCTGCTACACTGTAAAGCAGTCCCGCTACGGGAATAGAAACAAGTCATCTCAAAGTGTACCGGTTCCTGATGCCAAACTGCTTGGTGCTAGTGTTGATGTCAAATTTAAAAAAGAATTGGAAAACAGACAGCAGGTGAGTTTGTCTGTGTGTGTTTGCATATTTGTTGTATGTATGAATGCCTGTTTGTCTAATGTCTGTTTAAGTCATGACCTTACAAGATAAATAATTCTAAGCAAATTGCTTTAGCCAAAATTTTAAAATATTCTCCACATGTTTAGAACAGGCTCCAATCTTTTATTTTCAGGTAGAAGGAGCTTTCTTGAAGGAAAATTATGCACTGGCTTGAAAAGGCTAATTGGGAAAAAGAACATTGGTGAACCATGTTGATCTATTTAAGCAATAACAAAGTAAACTAGGGCTGGTATTGGATGCCACTGTAAATGGGTATTCATTGCTTTGGTAAAATGAATGCAAAATTTCAGTTTATTTTCTGCTCAGCATGATAAGAAGGCAGTGACAAAGATTATTTGATTCCCTACCAGTAATGGGTGGAAATGGAAGGTAGGATGTCCCATCCTCTCATTCCATCCACCTTCACTGCTTATATAGCATGTGATTGGTTAAAGGGCAAGAAAGGGTAGGGGTACAGATAGGGATCAGGGAAGTGACCAAATGTCGGAATTCCCCTCCAGGAAGAAAATTTCTTGTATCTTTTCCTTTTATTCTCATCAAAGGAGAGTTTTATCTCTTTATTCATTTTATATTCATCAGGAAATTGAGCAATCCATCCAAGAAGGGGAACAAAAGTATCAGGAGCTATCAAAGCTAGAAAAAGAACTAAGAGCTGCAGACAACAAATTGAAGGAATCTCGTAGAGAGTTGCTGCAGAGACGAGATCGTAGGAAGACAATCCAACAAAATATTAAAGCCAAGCAAGATGCGTAAGTAGTAAATGATTAAAGAAGTAATTGTGTGTTTGTTGTAATTTAATAGAATAGAAGTCCTAATTGGGAGAAAAGTTTTCACTGAACCCACATCTGAACCTGTCCAAAATGATATTGATGGAGTAAGTTGTCATAATGGATTGATGTTGCTCTTGTTGCATATGACATTACAGGTGTTGTGCATAGCATCAATCAATGCATTCTGCTCCTCCTTACCTCCTATGTACATATGTGTCTCTCTTATTGCCTAACAATTAGCAGGCAAAAGGAGGAATGAGCTGGGGAGATAGTGGGTAGGGCTAGAGTGCCAACTGTGCTAAGAGTCTTCCAGATGGGTATTGTTAGGCAATTAAGGAAATACATATGTAAATAAGTTGTATCATCACTCATGAACCATTAAGTTTTGTAGGTTTTGAGGCAGAGGGTGTCTTGTATTGTATTGTATATACTTAAAAAATTGTGGTTGGAGAGGGAGGTAGGTTAAGGGTCACCTGGAGCATCAATTGTTTAAGCATATATTGCATCATGAGTTTCTTTGTTTCATCCTTACCAATGTTTCAAGGAGGCTTTTAAGTTAACTTTTGTTTTTGTGTAATATTTAAAAGGTATTTAATTCAATCGTCATACAGAAATTGGACTTTGTTGAAGGGTGCTGAGACTTTAGGGGATGAAGTTGTCACATTTTGAACAAACAGTGAACATGAAATTGGAATTTGTGACAAAAGCTCTTTTTTCTTCAACTTAGACCGTTTTACCAATGAACAACTAGAAAGGATTGTGAGATTTAGTTTTGCTATGTGTTGCTTTTTGTTACAGTAAAAGTCCATTTTTATTTTTCAGCATCAAGCTTAGTGAGGATGGTGCCCTTAAGCTAGAAGAAGAAGAAAGAAAAGCAAAAAAGAAAATGCAACAGATTCTTAGCAGGAAAGTCCAGATTATCAAAGATTATCGAGGTCTTATTCAGGTAAATTTCAGACATTGTGTAGTCAGTCAAAATCTTGGTCCGATAATTGTTAATTGAACTAAAGATGAGACTACAGTTTCTCTATCCTTGTTGAGTTGATGGCAACAGCTTAAAGAAAGCTGCATGCTGGTTATAAGTAGGATATCACCCCTTTCACCCCCCATTCCTTCCTTTCCAATTTCTGTATCTTATATTCAAAATAAATCACTTAATTTTTAGATTGCTTCCCTTTTTAGATCTGATGAAGAATTTTTAGATAACACAAAAACAATAAAATCCACTTGTATGGACGTTTTGGTTTGAAGAAAGTTTTGTTGTGATATTTTCACTTGATTTGTGCAAAACAAACTTTCCTTCAAAAGAGAGTGCTGTTTCATAACGAAGTTCACCCTCTTAGAGGGAACAGCAGGACTAAACATGATCAAAATATTGACCCTCAGACCTCTTTGTCATAGACTAAGGAGCATTTACCACTCAAGAATAATCAGGATGATCTTCCAAAAACTTCGTATGTGGTATTTAATCAAGCTATATAAACTAGAATTACTTTTATGGCCTTAGTTATGTTTTCATATGGCAAAAATAAGTTCTTAAAATCATCACTGAATTTGAAATTGAAAACAAGTGTCATTGTGAAGTTCATGAGCCATTTTACATTTATAGTCAGTTCATTTGTGGTCACCTAACTGTTAAGCCATCTTGTGAGGGACCATAGACAACTGAAATGCTTCTGTCACGTGAAATTCACTTTTTTTGTTATTTTCTTCTGTTCTGGCTGTTTTCAGGAGTGCTCCAACTTATGCAAGTCCAAAGTGACTCTGACGATGCAGTATGCACACTGTGTTAACAAGAAGACAGCAATGGAGGCAGAGATCAGAGAATCCATGGCACATCTACAACAACTTGAGGTAAGTCTAAAAATAAGTTGGTCTACTAACAGTTCACTCTTGATCAGCCCAAGTGACCCTGATACATACTTTACAACTGTTAAAGATTCTGATCTCTGAAACCCTTAAAAAGCTCGATATTCAGATTTTCTGTCTTTTAACGTTGAAACTTTATACTGAAATGGAAAGCAATCATTAAAACCATGACTCAACAGCTTAGAAACAATGTCATCCTTTTCAATACACCTTGGTGATTTTGACATATGTTGTGAACCTTTAGAGAGACTAGGAGGAATTCAGCCTCATCCACATAGGCAAGCAAGCATTTATGTATTTTCTCTGCCTCTTACTGGCACACATGGGATCTGGTACATGTTCCATTTCTGAGGTGATATTGGTGTCAAGAATGAGGTAATGAAGCTAAATTTTTTTGCCAAACAGATACCTCATTGTTGGAAGAAGAGGTTGTTTTTCAGTACTTGGATGTGAAGTTAGCCTAAAGAGACACACTGCATTTGTTTTCCACACAAAAAAAAAAAAAAAAACATACTTTTAAAACCAATATTAATGGACACAGAATGGTAAAATATATGACAGAATGGAAGCCTTCTTGTCAAGTTATAGGTTTCTCACAGATAAAAGCTCAATTACATGTCACTCAAATTTTCAGAAAAAAATAAGACAGGGTTTCCCTTGGGTTTTGGAGGTTGTGCACAATTTCATAATTCCAATACTCTTTTCAACAAATAAAACATTTTTGTGGGAAATTCCTTCACTGTTTCCAAACACCTATGACATATGTGATTTTAATCAAGTCAAGTATGCCCTCCTTAAAAAAAAAAAAAGATTTGGGAATGGGGGAAACTTACTTTTCCATACTTTCTTTTTTTTTGAACCCAAACACCAAGAATACATGGTGCATGAATGATAGAAGATCTGGATGTTGATTTAAATGTTTTTTGTTTCTTTTGCAGGAAGAATTTAAAGTCCTCTCTAATAATGTCAAAACAGTAAAAGACCAGGCCAAACATCTCTTGAAGGTAGCCCAAGATAGGACAGGGGCTGTTGAACCCTCAGGAGATCTCAAAAAGGTAAAATATTTTAAGAGTTAAATTTTGGGTCATTAATAAATAATGTTGGAGGATTCTGAAGACCATCAATTAATTTAGTGCAAAAAAGTTAATGCATTTAGATGTTGTGAGGAACTGTTTGTCTAAAGACAAATGTTGCAGTAAGGCAAATGTTGCAACAATGTTCATGATGTTGATCTGTTGTTTCACTGATTTTTCCCTAACATTTCCTAACATGACTTCAAAAATGGAACCTACTGCCATAGTGCTTGGTACTCAGCATGAGCAACTGGAAAGTAGGCCGTGGCTGGCTAGCCCTAACATGATGTCTCTTTATTATAGTGTTCTGAGTTTGATCCCCTGACTGCAGGACTTATTTGTGATTATTTTGCACTTTTCTTATTGTCTTCTTGTTTGTTTTGTTGTTTTGTTTTATTAGAGCTTTCAGTTACCCTATGTGGGCTGTAACAAAGTTGTTCTTCTGCATAAGCAATGGAGTAGGGAGAATAACTCAGTGACCCTCAACTGAAAAAAGGTAGTGAGCCTACCACACACTAAACCAGATTTTAATAAGTTAGGGCATAAGATTTCAACAACCAAATCCAACACATCCAGTGCTACCCTTTTCTTTATAGCCTAACCATTATCCTAATACTGACTTCTAGCAAACTTGTGGGAGTATAGAGACACTGGAACATGGTCAGGTACAGAGAGCAGCCACCACAACTTTAATGTCCTCTTTGTTTTAATTACCAGTACTTTGCGACTTTTCCAAGCAGTTTAGAGGAGCTTGACACGTTGATACATACAGAAAGAGCTCATGCTGCATGCTGCTTTGAAACTGATGAGAGAGTGGTCAAAGAGTATGAAGACCGTAAAAAGGACATAGCAAGACTTACAAAACAGGTTTGTCGTAATAATCCTGTCCTGTGGTTTGAAATTTACAAACTGTGATTAATTTAGAATTTAGGAAGAATGTTTGCTTCAACTAGCAGAACAATTGATTTCCTTGATATTTTCAATTCACACAAGGGTGCATATTTTACAACAAGTTCAATTTTACTTCTCACTGTAATGTTATGATTTGATGGATTACTTGAAAAGTTATTCCTCAAAATAGTGCCCTCAAGCTCTTCATACCAAACATCACAGTTCAGCAGTGATGATAAACTTAGATGATCTACCTCCAGTTTAAAGTTATCTCTGTACATACTTTGAGCAAGCTTTAAGATTAGGAGGGTCCCCCATACTGCCAGAGGGGGACCTAGTCCACATTATCACACTGTTGTTCTAAAAGAAATGCAATCTGAGAAATAAAGTTGGTCATAAAGGAAAATCTTTTGAGACTAGCATCTCAGGGTGCAAGGACCAGCATCATCTTAGTCGTAAGCCTACTCCCTAAAGCCTGATCACTGGTGAACAAACACATGACTATGAAACCAGGGCTACTAGGGCTCAGATTCCCAGGTCGAGTCATACCAAAGACTCAGAAAAGGGAACCTACTGCTGTTGTGTGTGATGCTCCCCATAAGCAATGGAGTAGGGAAAGCAAGCCAGTGAGCCATAACTGGAGAAAAGGCTGTGGCTGGCTCGACTTGAACCAATAGGTTGGAAACTGGTCTGTAAAACTCCATCTAACTGATACTAGCATCTCAGGGTACAAGGACAGGCATCATCTTGATTGTGAAGTTATTAATGGGTTAACAAGTGCATTAGTAAATCAATGAATAGTAAAAGTCACAGCTGGTATCCTTCATAATCACCTCCTCACACAGAGCAACATTTGCAATATCCAATTTTCTGCTACACAATCATCACTGAAGATATTTACCTCCATGTGGTATGTTGTCCAAGAGTACATTCCCTTGCCATATTAATTGTTACTTAAAATTTTCATCAGCATTGCTTTTTTTGGCAATTAAACAGTTATTTCACTACATGATAACAGCCGTAATAACCACACCAAGATTAGCCTGGATTCCTGTCTCTCTGTTTAGTCACCCAAACTTGCATATTTCATACTTCTCCAATTCGTGGGGAAGGGTAGCAAGACTTAGCTGTCAAATTCTTGAAGGGGGTACGAGTATGAGAAAAATAAACTTTAGGGGCAGCAACAATAACCCCCACCTAGAGATAAAAACTTACCTTTACCATTTTTCTCCCAGGTGGATGAAAGGAAACAGAGGCTAGAGCAACACCATGGTGAAATTCAAACTTTGAAGGTATCCTGGCTAGCTCTCCTCAACGAACTTTTGGCATCTATCAATGACAAATTTTCTACATTTTTTGCTGCACTTGGTTGTGCTGGAGAAGTATCATTGGACTATGAAAAAGAGGTAAAGTACATGCCATTGGAATTTAGAGTTCCTGCAATAACATTTACAATGTTTTACTTAAGTCATTATGGCTGCAAGTGTAGCTATCCATCAGTGATGGTAAGTTGGCAGAATTGAGGGCACTATGATCAATTTACAGGGATGTAATACTTTAGCAAATGCTTGATTTCTGGCATTTTCATTTCTCAAAAAATATTCAAAAGGAAAAAAAAAATTTCAAAAATGGATCACAACCCTTCTGCTGGAAAGAGATGCTTTGCCAAATTTTTTTTTGCAACTGACCATCCCTCTGCAGCCAGGAAATATATTCTGGCTTCCATCTTCAAATCCTAAGCCAAAATCCACAGTTTCAAGGAAAGTGCAGAACTCATGTAAAACAGGATCAACTGTGAACATTCACAGGTTGCAATATTTGCAAGTAAGGTATTGTCCTTGATCTATTGGGTCTGAAAGTAGTACCCTGAAGGACACGTTTGCCGTCTATGGGTATTCCCACCATAGTATAACCGTACCAAATAAGTACTTGGATACCCCATCTGAAGCTATATGATAAGGTCATAGGCTTGAACAGGGAACAATAGTTTTTGTTTACACAAGTGTTTCCACATTTTCAGTTCTGCTCCATATTTGACCATTGACTTAAAAGTGAACAAAAAATTGGTGTAAAAACAAACAAGGCATGACTTATATAATCATGGTCATAAGGTTGTAATTGGTTACAGTGGAAACTGTCTGGTCTTACATCAGTGTGTTGAACCAATTGGCTGGAAACTGGGCTGTAAAACTCCATGTAGCCTAACCTTACATCAGTTTGGAATTTTGTTACATGACAAATATTCACGAATTCTTATCCAACAATAAGTGAAAAAAAATTAACCATTCCTCCAATTTGAAAGACCTCTTCAATGTTTCTATAATCTGGTAAACAATCAGTTTAGAAAGAGAAGATAAGTTGCTGGAACAAAGGGTCAATATTCTCTGTCAAATTCTGATTGCCCCTTTAAAGGACAGGAGCAGTCATCCCAAATCGAAGAAGTGTAGTAGACTGTCCAGTTTCATGATTGGCTGTTGGGAGTCATGTGACAATATTTTTTCTCTTCAAATGTGAAATTTACCAGAAATAACTACTTGGTTTACCTTGAATATGCAATAGTAAAGTCATAAAATGTTATTAAAGATACTTTGAAGAGAAATAAGATGAAAACTGAGTTATTTAGTTTTTTCTGCAAAATAAGTTTGGGGGGACTGCTCTTTACCTTTAAGCCTTGTGTATTTCACCCTGACCAAGAGAAGTTCAGTATTCACGGTATGTCACCTATATCTCTGCAATATAACATTTCAGATATGATCAGAGTTGCTGCTGGTTGTTTGTCCCCATGGTTACTCATTTTAGCCATTCTTGACAAAATTTACAAATCTGTGTAAAATGTTGTATTTCTCTTTTGATTCATGAACTTTTTTTTAAGAGAAATTGGAGAAAAATTATTTCATTTCTATTTTTACAGGATGATTATGACAAGTATGGTGTCAGGATCAGAGTAAAGTTTAGGGATACAGATGACCTCAGAGAACTGACGTCACATTATCAGAGTGGGGGAGAGAGAAGTGTCTCCACAATGCTCTACCTGATGGCCTTACAGGAGTTGAACAAATGTCCGTTCAGAGTTGTAGACGAAATAAATCAGGTACTATAACTGCATAATTTGAAGTTTCATTCCTGATTTAAATTCCATTTGAACCCAGTTTGACCAATTCAGCAGGTTTCAAATGGTTTCAGTTGGTTTTTCCCAAAGTCTATAGTAAACCAACTGGGTTTCTGTGTCACACTACAGCACATCGGATTGGAATACTATCAGATTTTTGTGAGTTTTAGTTAAAATCTCCACCATCAATTGTTGGAAAGAACCAAAAATTTGCCGTATTTTGTACATGTATGATGGGTATGAGAGGATCACGGAAATGAAGTGTAAACTATTTATTTTGTGACGTCACATTGACAAATAGCTTTTATCGGACTATGCATATCCAATAAAAGCCCTCTGCAGATGTGACATCACGGAATAATTGGTATGAATTAGAATTTCAAAGTCTTTCCATAAAATTCATATATCTACACAGGTTGGCCAATTTTGTTTCTTTTTGACCAAAGAAGGAAGCGATAGTTATTGAAACTCACAAATATTGGGGTGAAATCTGATATGACATCCCTGTAGTGTGACCTGGCCTTAAGATGTTGGTCTTGCTTATGCAAATAAGGTTTTAAACCTTACTGCACTGCAAATTTAGGTTTTAAGCCTTGCTGGAGAAAACACCTACTAACAGTCCGTCATTGTAACACACCTGTTATTTGCATCAATCATTCCAAACTTCGTGAAAAACATGGTCACATAATGGGACAAATTGTAAAGGTCCTGTTAACAGCAGAAATGAAATTCTTCGGTTTTTCATGCCTCTGTTATTTGTTCAAAATGATAATTTCTCTTTCCAACATGTTTCATTGAAGTGCTTTGTTCTTTTCAGGGTATGGACACAAACAATGAGAGGAGGGTGTTTGAGTTCGTAGTCAGCACTGCATGTAGGGAAAACACCTCCCAGTATTTCCTCATCACACCAAAGGTATTGCTTCAGTTTTGTTTTAGATTTGAAAAAAAAATTGGGTGAAATTATTTTAAAAATTGTGAGGTGCAGCATTAGATAAATACCTGTTCAGTTCAAAATGTGTTGGGTATTTCATTCATAACATATTTGCAGCTTTCACATTGCCCATGACCCTGTAATGGAATATTCCTAATTCCATAATGAAGAGATATTCCCACAGACTTCATTTCCATACTTCTTTGTCATGTCCATATATGTGAAGGTCAAGTGGTATGGCTGCCTTCTATGGTCTTGTGTGCCGAAGTTAATGAATCGCTTTAAAGGTTCATTATTAGTAATTTGTGAGGGAGACATGTAATGTTTACTTAATAATGCAAGTTGGGGTCAAATTAAAGGGAAAGAACTGTCACCCTGAATGTATTTTGAAGCTCTCACAATTTTCTTCTAATTTCTCTTCAAAGTATCTTTAATAATATTTAAAGACTTTAATATTGCATATTCAAGGTAAACCAAGCAGTTACTTGTTTTAAATTTTACAACTGAGGAGAAAAAATATTGTCACATGATTCTCAAGAGCCAATCATGAAACAGAACAGTGTACTACACAAATTGAAGTTGGGATGACTGCATTTCCCTTTTAAACAAATGGAACGCCTTGACATAACACTCAATGCATGTTTGTATTTTGTCTAAAATGTCTTATTGTCTAATTATGCAAATAACAGTACTCGTAGTGGCAGCCATCTTGATACTTCTAAATTTGTTTAGACACTGGGGAGAAATCTGTTATTATGATCCTGTGCCCATATGTGTGAAGTCTGTGGTTACTGGTTTTGTAGGGGGAACCATATTTTTTGGACTTGAGTCAAGGGGGAGGTTGCAGTTGGGATCTCTTCAAATTGTATTGCTCCATTCCTTGGCTTTGGGAATAGACAATTTGAAAGTTTATATCTGCGCATGCAGTAGTGACCTTTCTGTTCAGGTCAAGTGGTAACAAAGCATCAGAGCATGTGTTTTCATCCTGCCTTCAGCTGTAAAAACACCAAAAATTGTTACTCTTTGACATTTGACCTATTGTGCAACACTGCTCCTTGAAGAAACTTTGAACTGGTCTATTAAAAACATTATTTCTTTGTGCAGCTGCTGCCTGATTTGAAGTACAGTCCTAAAATGAAGGTACTCTGTGTTGTAAATGGACATTGGATGTTACCATACAAACAGTGGAACCTTAAAAAGTTCTGCAGGGTTAGAAGAGATCTGGAAACTGAGTGAGCTGTGACCTTGTGTGAAACAGGTGATCAACAGCAAGGGGAAGAAGAAACCTTGAAACCGTCATAAAAAAGGTTTTTTGAAACCTGGTTTGAGGTCAGACCTTGCAGAGATACCCATGATAACAACGTACTTCAGCGTGGCAGTGTCTTGGGACATTTACACCACAACAAGGAAAGTAGATGATGCCAGGCGGTTTTAATCCTTAAACCCTTTTGGCACTGGCAAAAGGCCAATGTCACTGTTTGGAGACAACCATACTAGACATTACTCTCTAAAGAAAATGAATTTATGTATAGCACCACCACTTTGGGGGGCTGCATTTGTGGGAGATGGCCTATTTTGACCCTTTAATGATGTTGCTATTGAAATTTTGCAAGACACCATGACCAGGCTAGATTCTAACCAATAGGCAACATGTACAGGATATGCATAATGTAGCTGGTTGCTCTGAACGGTTCCTGCCCAGACTTATTTCTGTTTGCAAAGTTTTTTAAATGAAAGAAACTTGTATTCACCAAATCGTTTTTGTTGGAAGCCTATTCCTTGTAGAAAAGGAAGACTGAAAATGCATTCACATATTCAGTACCACACTGTACAAGATGTTGGTCTCAGATAAGGGTAGCATTTGAAAATGGTGGGATACTGACATCATCAATTACCCATAGATAAATCTGATAGGCAAGTGCTGATGAGAAACTGCTGGTCCATCGGCCTTTAATTCGTCATTTTGACTACCAAATCTATCAGTGGCTGCAAACTTAAAAATCCTTGAATTTTGGGTGATGGGTGTTTGAAAAAATTGAAAAAATCTGAAATTTCAGTATTTCAAAAATATGGGAACCTTGAAGCAAGTTCATTTTTTTTTCTTTTTTTTTTCAACATCCACTTGGATAAAAAAAAACACAACTCACTTACACAATATTATTATCAGTGTCTTGTATGCTTTCTGTTAGAATTATTTTTGTGTTAACTAGTGTTCTGAAGCTTGCCTTCTTTGTTTGAGAAAATAATCAGGAGAATATTTCGCATAGATCTCTCCACCCATGTTTGCCAACCATTCCATGGTAAGTGGAACTGTTCTGTTTTCAGAGTTTTAAAACCCATACAAACAAAAACACTCCCAATTCTTTAAACTATACTAGAAATGAAAAGAAACTCGCCAAGCAACAGCTTGGCAAATCGAAGTAAATCTTATCATTCACATTGTGAACACTTTATGAAAAGAAAAGAGAAGTTTGACCCTTTCCCCCAACCATTGACTGAGCCGATTGAAGTTAGCACTTTTGCGTTCACCATGCTACAAGTTCCATAATTAGAGATCACTATAGGTGAATCCGATCATTGCTTGTGTTGAGTGACTCTAGGGAGCCATTGGTGGGGTCCATCAGCCTTCAATCTCTTTCACTGACCACTTGAGTTTCAAACCCTCCTAATTCAGAGAAACTGAAGGAATCAATATACAATTTAGTGTATATCTGTCTGATTAAAAGGGGATAGACCCCAGTTATGGCCGACTGAAATCAGGCCATCACTTGCTGTCTGGATTGACCGGTCTATACTGGCTAGTGTTTTTGGCTTGGATTTGACGTTTTCTTTCTGTCCATGTTTTACTTAACGTTCCTGTCCTGTTGTGTCCATTGTACGAAACTGTGCTCTGGTAAGTGTCTTAAGGGTGTTACATTTTTTATAAGTATTTTCACATCTTCAAACGTTTAAGCACCATATCAAAATAGCCCAGTTGCAGCTCCCTTCGTCCAACTGAAGCACCTGTTGCGATGTTTTGTTATAGCTTAATCTCATTGGGAATAGATGAATCCGGTGATCACTTGTGTTTAGTGACTGTGGGCAGCCACTAGTGGGATCCATCGGCCTTCAATCGTCTTCATGAATTTTTAAACCCTCATATTCAGTGGAAGTGAGGGAATCAAGATAGTGTACAACTGTCTGTGATACAGGTAAGGGGAGAATTAGATAAATGACTCTGCCCTAAGCAAGGAAATTGAAAGATTACGAGGTGATAGACCCCAGTTATGGCCGACTGAAATCAGACCATTACTTGCTGGGTCTATGTCTATACCTGATAAATTGATTAATAAGGAGAATCCATAACAGTAACTGTTTAGACATGCTTTATTTTCTGCATTTGGTAAGATGTGATTTAATTGGTTGAACCTGTTTGCACCATATTTGAAACCAAACTTAAACTATATTTGAAACTTTGCTTTTCTCTAGCTAACACTACATAACACACTTGTGTCTATGTGTTCTAAGTACTAAGGGCAGAGTCATTTATCTGACTGATGGTTATGGCCAAGTCTCTTATGTATTTCCTTTGCCCACCTGCTCATACTGGCTGGTTAGATAAATGACTCTCCCCTAAACATGCTGTAGAACTCATATCCAACGTTTGTTTTTCTGTGTCTTCCATTTTCTTACAAGTTTATTAGATTCTCAGAAAGAAGAGTTACTTTATTTGATGAACAAGTGTTTTGTTCCATCTTATTTGCATGCCTTATATATTCCATGTATCTTTCATGTATCTTTTGATGGAAATTATAAAGAAAACTACAGTGTTTCTGTTTCTTATACCTCTTTTTTTCTTTATCATTAAGAGAAATTGTAACTCTCACAATTTATGCTAGACATAGTGGCTGCTAATGGGAAGGACTTTCACCATATTTGAAACCAAACTTTACCTCAACTGTATTTGGAAAACAAGCCAGTGAGCCACAACTGGAAAAAAGCAGACATAAAACCAATTGGTTAGAAATGACTCTGTAAAACTCCATCCATGGGCGTCCGCAGGTAAGGGCAAGGGGGGGCACTTCCCCCCCCCCTGAAAAATCAAAAATTTGAAAAAACGTATAAAAATCAAAGCAAAAACCCGAACAAAACGTGTTTTCCAAGTTTCTATGCCAAAAATAGGCTTTAGAAATGCCATTTCCGGCGATCTGGGAGGCATTTTGGGCTGAAATTTTCGCACGTTTCATGTCAATTCATGATGACTCTGGAGGTTTTGCCCCCGTCTAGAAATTTTGCCCCCCCCCCCTGACTTTTTTTCTGTGGACACCCATGACTCCATCTCATCTAACCTAACCTCAACCATATTTGAAACCATATTGAAACAAGTTTTTTTGTCCAGGTGACGCTATCCATATTCATGTCGGTGTGTTGTCAATTTCATCTAACTCACTCACATTTATGCACCATCTTGAATTAATGTTAATCAAAATCAATATTAAACATTTAGGTACTTTAAAAAGTGGCAGCATAAGCCAATATTTACAAACATGAAACTGGTGCTCTCTTTTGTTTTTGTATTTTTAACAACTAGTAGCACTTGATGAATTTTGTGTAAAAAATTCACACAATGTGAGGAATAGTTCCGTGTTATTTGGTTTGCATAATTAATTTTACAACTGTCTATAGGCCATTGATGTTTCTCTCTCAATGTTCATAGACAGTATGGATGACATTGTAGAGAAAATAAATAATATTTTTGAGATCAGGGGTATTATTTACCCCTACCCTGACCCCAATCAGAGAGGGGACCCGACCCTGTAACCTCTTCTTGCCCCCAGCCCACCCCAGTGTAGTGAGATAAACAATTTAAAGTGTCATTTTTGAGATCAGCATAGTGGAATGCCTTGGTGCAAAATTAAAGAGAGATGACCCCTGGGCCCCTACAATCCCAAGGGCCTGTATAATATAGCCCATGGGATTTTTACTCAGAAACATCAAATCTCAGGAAATTACCCCAAAGTTTGCTTTTAGGGGTCATCAACCATGCCAATCATGAATCTGCGGCTTGGATTTTCCTTAACGAGTTAGAAAAGCCCTAGAGGTTTTGGGGGCTTTCTTGAAATGGCAAGATAGAAGATTTCACTTTGTAAAAATCAATTGTAATTAAAAGCATTGCCCAGGGGTATCCATCCATTCATTTACTGCAATTGAAATGATTTAATTGTGGAGTGCACCAGTTTCTAAAATGGCAGTCTAGTGTTCAAATATTGCACATAAATGATAACAGCCAAAAAAAACCCAGAACCATTTGGGTTTATCTTGAGTACACGCATGTGGACTGTGGGTAGGGCTGTGAAGATTTAGTGAAATCAATTAACATTTAATTTTGATAAATCCCCACTACAACCTCTCTTGTTTTCATGGTGCAATTTAAGTAGAAGTCCTGAAGGATGAAGAAGTTTTACTTTGCTCACTCAATCTTACTATATTTCAAGATTTAGATTGAAAGATAGTGTGACAAAATTAGCATTGCTGTAGGATCAGTTGCTTTCAGTGTAGAAGTCACAGATATAGTATTACTTTCACACAACATGAGTTGCGAACAACGACCACCAGCAGCTATTAGGAATACTAGCAATGCCATTAGTAGAAGTCAAAATAAATTAACTGGACATTGAATGGTCTCATTCAGGATTTTGCATGGAGGCTTTTCAGTTTGTGAGCATGCCACTCCAGATACAGTTTAAGTACAGCTTAGAATATGAGGGTCATTTCTGGCCATCCCTCTTTTGCACTAAAGAGTGCTTTCATCATAGGCTTACAGGGGTAATTTTTGAGGGGGCAAGAGCAATTTTTTCCCATTCACCATGTTTTGCCCAAATGAACCGGCTGTTTTTGCCCGAATTGGGAGGGTGAGTGCCCTGCCTCATACCCCTATGGCTTTCATATGACATCACAATTGTAAGCCACACCCACTGCTGGGCAAAAATCACCAGTTTCAATGCAACAGTCACATATGGATCCTCAGCTAGCTACATCAGCCAGGGTATTACACTAGTTTTGCCTGTCAAAAGGTGTGGGACTTGTGATGTCAGTAAAAGCTCAAAATATGCAGGTCATCGTGTCTCAGTTTATGAACAGAACTTATACAGTTACACATGAAAAACTTTTTGTTTTTTTCTTCCTTACACCACCTTGCAATTGACTTGGGTTTATCGACAGTATTCTGGTTGGGCACTCCTGGTTAACTTGAAGGTGATTTCCCAACAGTCTTCAAAAGTAAAACCCTTGGGCCACGTTATGGAGGTTGAAAAAAACAAATGGTGACACTAGCCATACAGCTCTCAACATCACACATTTGCAGGTTTCACTCATGGCAAGGCTATTGCATCCCCACCTGGATCTGCCAATGGTTCTGTGCCCTCGTCTGGCCTTCAAAATTCTCTCAAATCATCTCAAAATTGGCCTTGTCTTCACAAACTGAAGTTTGAAGGTTACCAGCTGTAAACAGTGGTCCAGATTTGTTTCTTGAACTCTGTGTGATGTCTCAATGCCTGGCATGTAGCTGAAAGAAACAACAATGCTCAAAAGCTTAAGTGGTGCCTTTCTTTAAATGTCTTCAGATTACTGACAACAAAATTAATATGCATGGCTTCAATGTTGCACATATTCCGAATTGCCCTTACCTGGGGGCCGTTCCACAAAGAGTTAGGCACAATCTTAAGTTTGATTCACCATACTTAAGCCAACAGTAAATCAAACTTAAGATGGTGCGTAACTCTTTGTGGAACAGGCCCCTGATCTGCCATTGGGCATTTCTTCTAATGAATGAATACAACCTTCTGGATGGAAGCCCAGTCAGCAAAACCCAAACTGCTCCCCAAAATGAGCTGTATCCCATGCTAAATTCTATCACATACAAATGACCATTGGTTCGTATCTTTATGTATTGTACTTTCATTAATGTCTGTCACTTACCTTTAATTATAATGCGATATTTCAAGGGAATGTTTTCAGCTGGTAGCTTGTGCATAGCTATTAACCATTGTAATATCTATGAAGGAGACAAGAAAGAGACAATTTCTATAAACCAACCACAGAGAAAGGGCAGGTTTTGCACAGAAACCAACACAGAAACCAGAAAGCAAAAAGGCTTAGTGATTCCTTGCCACTGAAATGTAGGCATTTTTTTTCAAATTGACAGTGCTCCATTATGTTCCCACAAAGTATACAAAGCAAGGCACGCAAGCTTTTGACTTTGATATCCCTGATGACCTTTGACTACCTGGAACTAGGGTTGTGCTCACTATATCACATCAACATACCATGTGTGAAACTGTGCAGTATCCAAGACTTCAGCCATGAGAAATTGTATAAACATGATGTTGAGACTTTGACCCCTTGTGAACCCAAATCACATTTGACCTCCACCAAAACACTATTGGGATCATTTACTCACTATGCACCATCCAGTTGCCAAGTATGAGGACCCTACAAGTTACCTTTCATGTTTACAATACTGTGCAAACAAGCTTTTCAGACTGACACTGCTGACCCCAAATGACCTTTGACCTTCACAAAATCAATAGGGATCATCTACTCAATATGGTCAACCCACACATCAAATATGAACTTAGTCACACTTACCCATCTTGAGACACCATGTTTTCAAACAATTTCTAAGGAATTAACCATTTGATCTCGCATGACCCCAAATGGCCTTTGACATCCAAAAAAATCTATAGGGATCATCTACTTAACACAACCAACCCACCCATCCAAATATGAGCATAGTCACACTTACCTTTCTTGAGATAATGCATTTAAAAGCAATTTCAATTTGACCTCTTGTGACCCCAAATGACCTTTGACCTCCACAAAAATCGGTAGGGATCATCCACTCAATATTAACAACCCAAAAACCTCATAAAAGTTTAGTCACATGTGCCATTCTTGAGATTTCCTGTTTACAAGGTTTTGACCTTTTGACCTCTTGTGACCTCAAAAGATCTTTGACCTCCACCAAAAATAATAGGGATCGTCTACTCAATATGGCCAACCCACACCAAATATGAGATTAGTCACACTTACCTTCCTTGAGATAATGTGTTTAAAAGCAATTTCTAAGGAATTTACCATTTGACCTTTCCTGACTCCAAATGACCTTTGACCTCCACAAAAATCGATAGGGATCATCTACTCAATATGACCAACCCACACACCCAAATATAAGCATAGTCACATGTACCATTCTTGAGATATCGTGTTTACAAGGTTTTGACCATTTGACCTGTAGTGACCCCAAATGACCCTTGACCTCCACCAAAAACAATAAGGCTCATTTACTTACTGCAATACATCTACATACCAAGTTTGAACTCTTAAGAATCTTAACTTGAGATATCGTGTAAACAAGGTTTTGAGACTTTGACCCCTGTAACCCCAGAGGAACTTTGACCTCCACCCAAAACAATTGATTTCTTTCTCTCACACCACAACGCATCCATATAACACCTATGAAATCTATCCAAACTTTCAAACTTGAGTTATCGTGTAAACAAATTTTTCAGACTTTGACTCCAGATGACCTTTGACCTGGATCAAAAATAATAGGGATCATCTACTCATTATGGGGCAGCCACATTGAAACTGTAAAAGCCCCCACGGTAATCACTTTGGACAGACAGTGTTTACAAGCAGTTTTGAAGGTTTTCACTCTTTGACCTCCTGTGACCTCAAACCACCTTAGATTTACACCACAAACAAAGGGACCATCTTCTCAGTATGCAGCACCCACATGCCAAATATGAGATTCACCACACTTTTCCTTCTTGAGATATCATGTTAACAAGTAGGCATCACATACACACACACATCCACACAACATCACCATGGCATAGATTCCTTGCCTGCCATCTGCAAGTAATCAATAAAGCTGATTTAATCAGAACAGGGGTAGGGGGAGAAGGTAAGCCCTGATTCCATGGCAGACACTTTTTCACTTGCTGCCTTCAAGGGTGCTGTCCTCCACCCCATGGAATAGACACACTGGCACTTTCACCAGAATTTTATATTTAGCACTACCCTCAGCTTCCTGGGCTACACAATCTTTAGAAATTACATGCTTAGACCATTTAATCACTTTATTTTTAAGTCAGATATTTGATACCTTTTCAGTAATTTGATTCCAAGGTTGTTTATCCAGTAGCTGCACCATAGATTCTGGTAACAACTCTACACATCTGCCAACGATGCCATCTTCATCTTTTAGATTGGAGGATGGAGACTCTGGTTCATTCATCTCGATGGATTCACTAATAGCATCAGATACTTCAATCTGGCTAAAAGGAGCCACCCCTACAAGGACTGGCATTTGGTTAGAACACCAAACAGCTACCACAGAGCAAAACAAATCCAACAAAAACTTGGCTGCCTGTGAAAGAGAAGATAATTAACAAAATGAAAATGAAATTATTTTCTGTAACAAAAGAGCAGCAGGAATCCATGCTGAGCACAACGGTCTTCTTTTGGCCAGTACGTTTGCTCAAATAAGCTTTTTAAAGGTATCAAATGTAGAACCATTTTACATCTCAGCCCCCTTCCAAAAGCACAATTTCCAAAGACTGGGACACCTCTTACCTACTCTCTGTACACCCCATCCCACACACAGACCATATAAACCTTGCACAACCTCTGCATTCATGAGACATGTTTATTGAGCTCATAATCTGACAGTTATGGAAGAGGGACACTGCATCCCTCTACTCTACCCTTCTAAGCAAATTTATGGCCAAACCAGTGGTGATGGTGAAAGACTGCTCCTTGCTAGCAAGACATGAAGAATGTGAGAAATGCCTATGCTGCAAAATAGATAATTGCATAAGTAATATACACTTATAGGATTAATTGGAAGGGTGGGGGGAGGGTCTGGTTTGTTAGATAAAGTTTTACAAACTGAGTTTCAAACCAAATGATTTAATTCAGGCCAGCCAAAGCCTTTTACCCATTGTCGCTCATTGTGCTCGTTATGACCTGGCCAGGATGCAATTTTTAAAACTCCCAGTTGTAAGGTAGTGGAAGGGTGTTAAATCTCTACTTTTTTGTGTTCCACCCCTTATTTCAGTAATTCACAACCTTATTTCGATCCAAGGACGGTGTGACAGAATGTTTAAAATAAACTCACCTGACTGACACTCCGTCCTTCCTTCAGCTGCGTTTTACCAGATGTAACATTATGCGTGTGTCCAATGAACTCAACCAACCACTGCATTCTGCTGGTGACTCGGGTATAGGCACTTGTTGAATGACAGCACTGAAGCAGACCTCTGCTTAGAGCAAGTATAAGGCAGCAATGTTCCTTTTCTGTTGCTAAATTCATTCCAATATCTAGAAACAAATATAATAAACTTAGTAATTCCATAATATCAGAGTTTCAATACTCATACAGATTTTGAGTACATTTAGGCAGTCACTGGTCACCCAAACTGCATTTGTTGAAGCAGAGGGAAATATCAAAAATATCAATTGGCTCTGGTCTTTGATTGATATCAAAATAAAAAGATGTAGATTTGCTCATAATACACAGCATGCACTGACAGTGTCCTGATTACACAGTGGGGCCCTGCATGCTCACAAGGACATGCCCTAAACTAAGACTGTGTATGCTTATGGGTGAGTTTTAAGTAGCTGTGGAAGTAAATAGGTTGGGAGAATCAGAATTAGCAGAGGTGAGAAGGTTTTGCCTTTACAGTTCCAATCAATGCTACTAAATATGACAAATTTCAACAGACCTAAAAGTAAAATATACCACATACTTCTTTTTTTAATCCAATTTTTAAAAATTTGGGCACATCTCAGGGATAATCTTCTTCATACTTATGCAGAAAGCTTGCAGAGTCACATGCTCTAGCTATTTGTTGCTAGGATCACTGCAAGGCAAACATACCATATTGGCAGTGCTAATATATGCTTTACCTAAAGGTACAATATGCATGTGTACAGCATGACACTTGTCCATCTTTCCATACGGCCAGTATGATTTTCAATTTGACCTTTTAACTTTACCTTCAAGCATTATCAAAGTTTTGCCCCTGTTCTCCACTTGCATTAACCCTCTAATCATGCTAACACAAGGTCAGTTACTGTTTGTAACTTTGATCTTTAATTCTACGATTTCACATCAAATCCATGAAAACACATCAATTACAAAGGATTGTGGGATAGGATATTGGTGTGTGTATGTGTTTTTGTCAGTGCATTTTACTATAGCAAAAAGCAGCACCCACCAACAATCTATTGCACAATCCTTTAAAATAGCTTTTAGCTTAAGCATCAATTTTTCCAGTCACCAGTGAAAGATTTGCCATTTTTATTTGCAAATTTCAATAAAAACACAACCCACAAGTTACACTTTATTCAAAGGAATATCTCTTGCAACACAAGATGCAACTTACCTATACAGACTTCCAGCCATGCAAAAGACTGCTTGCCACAGCCAATCAGATAGGAGCGTAGCACTGTCGACTTAACAAGATTACCCTTCAATAAAAACATCACACAGAAAAAAAAAACTGAGTTTGCCACAGGCAGGACTGAACAAGCCACACAAACAAAGGCAATTAAGCAATTAATGGACTGAAAAAATGGCTTTCATCTGAAGATTTTACACCCCTTGAATATAGAAACAAAATTAAATGATTCCAAACTCTATAAAAAATAATAGTGTAAAGCGTAAACTGCAAAAAGCTCAACGTACAAAAGTTATCATTTGTGATCAATTAAAACAAAATAAGCTCTTAACTTCTTTTTAAAATGATTAAGTTTAGATAATCATAAGGAGGTACATCAGACTCTTCCAAACCTCTGATACTGTGATGATGAACGATCTGTCACAATCAAAATTTGAAATTACAATTGGAGGGTGTGAATGAATAACTTGAGAGTGCATGAGTAAGACTTAACAAATGGATACATCAACTTGACATGATTTCTGTTAAAAGAAATTGAACCCCCTCCTTTTCCAGAAGGAGGGTAAATCTCCTTTTTCATTTCCATGAAAGCATATAAAAGTAAAAAAAAATGCCATTATGTTGATTTCTAATTTTAAAAAGAGGACAACTTCACAGCAATGTTCAAATTTGCAAAAATAAATAGCCTTAACACCCTTCAGATTGCACCTTGTACTACCTTGAAGCAAGCTTTTGCCCCCCTGGAACCCACATGTAATTCTAAGCAAAGGGCAGTATAAGCTGTACTTAGGGTTTTACAGTAAATACCCCCCCCCCTCTTTTTTACTACATGCCATCATCAAACTGTATATTGCTTTTTACCTGTTGAGCTGGGTGACTGATGACATCTATCATCTCAGGTGGCAGGTAAATAAGACATTCGGCAACAAGTCTAAACAGCACATCATTACTCAGCTGCAACATAATGACGAAAACTTGCATATTTAACACAAATTTCATCCATCATTTCCATGCATTTTGATTGGGAACAATTCATGTTTCAAGCATGTCTAGTGAAAAGTACACCTGAAGCAGACTACATGGTCTAGACATACATGCGAACATAAAAGAATGTTATCCTCAGAAATACAAGGTTATTAATCATTAATTATTTGATGAAGTTGGTGGAACTGCCCTCCCTTTTTGATGAAATGGAAAGGGAAGGTTTAGAAACTGGGCTGTAAAAATCCATTTAACCTAACCCTAACCCTTTCAGATGACCTCTTGTTGCCACATCTGTTTACTCCAGTAAGGCTAATTTAGGATTAGTGTAAGGTTAAGGGGAACATTAGGGTGAGTAACTAAGATGGGATTTAATGACACACCAACACAAATGTGTTTCATAGCATCATCAAGATAAAACAGTTCAAGTCCATCTCTTCAGTCACTTTTTACCAAAGGCGGGAAATATCATGGGCATACTCTACACCCCCAGTCCACAAGGGAAACATTTGAGTGACATGATAAGGGTTACGTGTGAGTTTAACATCTGAGGACCAGGAAGCACCGTGGCTTGTAAAGGACCCTCTAAACCAGAAAGAGTGCAGATGAACACCAGCATGAGTCACCTTCTCTTTTCAACTAGTGCTCAAAGGTTAGGGGTACTATATTTTTTTCTGAAAAGGAGGACAGAGATTGCAGGCAGGGTGGGGGGTCTCACAGATGTCCAGACAAACTGGTGTAACATTTTAAAGCAAAATCACAAAAAACCTGTGTCAAATCGTGAAAAATAATGGAATAAAATCTTGACATTCTTTGCCAGTTTGGCAATCTGCCTTGATGCCACTAGCTAACCAATAAAAGGAGGACATGTCCCGATAAATTTGAACATCCACTTAACCTATTGAAAGTTAATGAGCCAAGGATTGCTCCTTCCCCTGCCATTTAACATCCCCGTCTGAAGGATTAGGGCAAATTCCCAAAGGTTGGCGGTACCTACTCTTAGCAACAGCTAGGTTTAACACCTGGATCACTTCCTGATTCTCACAAATTCCTGAAATGGACTATCAGATCCAGGCACGTAGCAAGGATTGTGTCATAAGGGGCAGGGGGGGCACAACATGAGGGAGAAGTATAAGGATAGAGGGGGGGTTGGGGGCACGACATGAGGGAGAAGTCTAAGGATGGAGAGAAAAAATGCTATTTTAGGTGTTTTTTGCATTGCAAGGTTGGGTGGATCATGGGGGGGTTCTAACCCCCAAGCCCCCTCCCCCTGCACCACTGATAAGATCCCAAATCAGTAGTCATCAATTTAAACCCCCAGCATCACTGTGAACAGCTGTGCTGAGCAGGCAAACTGAGTTTACTGAGTTTCAAGAAAATTTTGTAGTGAATCCACCAGTGCTATATTCAGGACCTTTCATATGCAAGACAGAAACACTCAACCATAAGCATGTCATCTCCCAACAGATAGTTAGCTAGCAAGCTTATGAAATGGGCCCTGAAAACAATCCCCTTTTCCCCTTTAAACACCACTGATGGCTTTCTCAGTTAATTTCTCACTTAATCAGTTGCATAATCCTCCTGGGAATGTTAAGATTCAAGACAATTCAAACTTAAATTCGCACAATGTACAAGAAAGTCACAGAGGTCATTATTAGCCTCACATTTATCAAATTTTGTAGTTTGCATCAAATTTTAAAATCATTAATATCACAGAGTGATAATTTTTTCCATCTTCTTCAAGTAACAGCTCAGCCAAAACACACATTGTTCAGGCAAGTGGCAGAGAACTCTAGCTGTATTACCTTCCAATTCATCAAATTTTGCAACTTGCATCAATTTTAAAAATAATTTAACAGTAATTTTGCTAAACTTACCAATGCTTCTTCTGACAGGCAGTCATAAATCTTCTCAGTAAACTCGTAGAGCAGAGGCATTGTCGACAGAGGCGGTTCAGGTAGCCTCAATGCCCCCAGTAGCCCCCTGATAATTTGAGATTGCACCATTGTATTACCCCCTTTAAAATCATTCAACAAGGATGAATGAAGATAGTCTTTCAGTTTTGTATTTGGTATATGCTGAGCTAAGGTTGGTAGAGATACATGCAGCAGTTCCTTGCTTTGACTCTGAAAAGAGAAAGAAAATGCATTTGTGTCTCAAAAACTTAAAGCGGCTCATTGAGTTGGTTCATGGAATTTAACAAATTTTTCCAAACCTGTTAAGTTTTCTTCCCGTACTGATGACAATGGTCAAACTTAGACAATCCCCATATCCTACATACAAATTATTGTTTTATGAGTAAGTACTCAACGATTCAATTCGGTTTTCAAAGATTCGTGCCCAGACAAATTATGCACAAAACCGTTACAAGTCAGAACATCACAAAATTCAAAATTTAAACTTTTTCTGTAACTACTGGATGTGAAACTTGACTAACTATGCTAATTATCAGCATTGTCATGTGCTAGTACCCTTTAACACTCACATTAAGTTATCAATATCAACTAAATGAGCTCCTTTTAGGTTGTCAGACTCGAGTGTATAAATTTGCATTTACAAGACGTTAACTCAATTTGGAACATGGAGGAAAGCAGGAGGGTGATTGAGTTAGATGAGGTTTAAATGCTCAGCTTCTCACCAATTTACTTAACTTGAGCTGGCCACAGCCTTTTTTCTAGTTAAGGCTCACTGGTTTGTTTTCAATACTCCACTGCTTATAGCAAGCACAACGAACAATGGAGGTAGGTTCCATTTTTTTAGTCTTCTGTATAACCTGGCTAAGGGTCCCACTCCAGACCTCCCAGCTGCAAGTCAGATGCCCTAACTACTTGACCAAGCAGTCTGTCTATGAAAGCAGGATGGGGTAGTTGGACTATCCACACAGACAGAGCATTTGCAAATACATGCAAAAATGTACATATCTATACATTCGTGGTCATGTGTTGTCCATTTGGTTTAAGGTGCATGCCTCTTGCTCCAATCCAACTGTTGAAACCAGAATGCAAAAATGCATTGAGGTTTCGATGATACATACATGCTCTTTTCAATGAAATGCTACATTTCTTGTAAGAACTGGTGACCCGAAGTGACCTTTGACTCCACATGTTAGTAACTGGTTTTTTTCTTTTAACCCAAACAATTCTACAAATTTCATACTGTGCCTTAAGATATTTCGCAAACAATCAGCTTACATCATACACATCAACATATCAAGTTTGAAATGAATCCCAAGTTTCCTACCTTAAGATATTGTGTTAAAGAGTTTTTCAGGATTTGTCCCCTTCTGACCCCAAATGACCTTTGACCTCTACCAAAATAAAAAGGATTCTTCTTTACATCATAATACATCTACATATCAAGTCTGAAATGAATCCAACTTTCCTATCATGATGTATCATGTAAACAAGGATTTCAGTGTTTGGACGCCATGTGACCCCAAATGACCTATGACCTCCACCAAAATTCTTGGGTTTTTCCTTACATCATTACGCATCAACATATCAAGTTTGAAATGGATCAAAGTTTCCTACCTTGAGGTATAGTGTAAACCAGGATTTCCCGGGTTTGACCCCACGTGACCCAAAATGACCTTTGACCTCCACCAAAATATATCCAGTTCTTTCTCACATTATAACGCATCAACATATCAAGTTTGAAATGAATCCAAGTTTTCTATCTTGAGATATTGTGTAAACAAAGATTTTGGTCTTTGACCCCTGTGACCCCAAATGACCTTTGACCTCCACCAAAATATATCCCGTTCTTTCCTACACCATTACGCATCAACATATCAAGTTTGAAATGGATCAAAGTTTCCTACCTTGAGGTATAGTGTAAACCAGGATTTCCGGGTTTGACCCCACGTGACCCAAAATGACCTTTGACCTCCACCAAAATATATCCAGTTCTTCCTCACATTATAACGCATCAACATATCAAGTTTGAAATGAATCCAAGTTTTCTATCTTGAGATATTGTGTAAACAAAGATTTTGGTCTTTGACCCCCTGTGACCCCAAATGACCTTTGACCTCCACCAAAATCAATAGGGTTCTTCCTAACATCATAACACATCAACATATCAAGTTTGAAATTAATCCAAGTTTCCTACCATGAGATATCGTGTAAATACGGATTTCGGGGTTTGACCCCCTGTGACCCCAAATGACCTTTGACCTCCACCAAAATCAATAGGGTTCTTCCTTACATCATAACGCATCTACATATCAAGTTTGAAATTAATCCAAGTTTTCTATCTTGAGATATTGTGTAAACAAAGATTTTGGTTTTTGACCCCCTGTGACCCCAAATGACCTTTGACCTCCACCCAAAATATATCCCGTTCTTTCCTACATCTTAACGCATCAACATATCAAGTTTGAAATTAATCTAAGTTTCCTACCATGAGATATCGTGTAAATAAGGATTTCGGGGTTTGACCCCACATGACCCCAAATGACCTTTGACCTCCACTAAAATCAATGGGGTTCTTCCTCTCAGTAAGGGGTATCTGTGTACCAAGTTTGAGAACTGTCGGACTTTCCCTTCTCAAGATATCGTGTAAACAAGCAAAGTGTCACGCACACACACACATACACACGCACACACACACACACACACGCACATACACACATACATACACACACACGCCATCATGAATGCATAGGTTTCTCTTTTCATCGAAACCAAAAAGTCATGTGTTCAAAAATATTTAGTGTTATGCTTGTAAATCATATATAGGGCATATTGATCTGCATCCTCTCAATAGAACAAATAAAGTACCCTCCCCATTCATTACAACCTACTCCTTAGCCAACTACAAAACCAGGAAAAGGTAAACTTAAAGGTGAGAGCATCCCTTCTTGAAAATGGAAGTCTTCACAAATAAAAAGTAAAGGCTACAATTATAACACAAATGTAACAGAAATTTAGTTTACAATTTTTCATAACCAACATGTTAAAAGTTGCTTTTGAATCAAATTTGGAGTGGCTGCAACACCCCCACTTGCATTACACTCTTACTGTTGTGCAGTATAGTCAAGATGCAGTTACATGAAATTTCATGACACACTTACATGCAAGTAGAGACACTGTGCAATTTTGAGGTAAAATTAACTAAAAAAAGGGGAGGGGAAAGATGGGATCAATTTCCACTAAAGTTTCCATGCACATGCCGGTAGTCATTTCAAAACATTCTGTGAAGTCAACTTTCCTTGGCAAAGCTTAGGAAAAGGGAAGGATCTGTCTGCTCAAATAAATTTTTCAGGTTCAGCCATGCGTAGTCCTTCTGGCAAATATGGGAGTCAGTCAATGAGAATGTGACTGATGGTGACAGCACATTCAAAAGTACTTTCAGTATAGTCTGGATGGAAAAACCTCAATCAAGCAGTTTAAATTATTACAAATGCTACAAGTTCTTTTAATTGGTGGGAATTTAGTTACACATCTCCTGCAAGGAACCATGATTCTGTACATGTGTGAGTTTCCCTTAATCTACAGAAACAATAAAATTATTGTTAAGTTTATCCACTGTAACCCCTATATGCAGTTCTCTCAGTAGGCATGATCACATGTTCTAATGTATGTTGTACCACATAGGTGATGGCCATGGTTGAAGCAAGAGAACACTGAGAGCCCATCAAGGATATTGACCATGGTGGACAAAGGGAGCATTGCTCATGCTACAGGACTCTACAATTTTCATGATAAACTTTTATGGGCAGTAAAACAAGATCATTTTGACAGATGTCAGGTTACACAAGTAGCTCAATTTTGCTGATGCAACAGATAACTAACAGAAGTTTGCAAAATTTTTGTTCCTAGATTTCTAGAGAGACTTTGTTTGACAAAGAGTTGAGGAGAAAAGTAAATGGTACTTTTCAGGAGATATGCAACTCTTTTGCAGAGAACTTGGAGGAAAATCATTTATCTAATTGGCCAGTATAGGCAGTTAGGCACAGAAAATACATTTCATGAACTGGCAATAACTGTCAGTTATATAGACCAGAAAGCCAAAAGGCTTAGTGATTCCTTGGCATGAAATACCTTACCTTCTTTCAAATTGACAGTGTGTGATAGATTTTTCTTTACAATGTAGGCACAAAATGTCAAAGATTCATTTAACAAAGATCAAAACACACTTATATCATCTTGATAACCTACAAATTCCAACAACAGTGACCCCCAGTTACCCCAGATGACCTTTGACCTCAACCAAAAGGGCTCTTTGATTCTCTCACCACCTCTGAATACCTGACATGACCTCTGGTCTGTATCAAATAACAAGAAGGTTCTTAAGGTGTTAACAAGCCATTTGAGAGCTTTTTAAAGTTTAACCTTTGGTGACCTCAAATGACCTTTGAACTTGGCCAAAAACAGTAGGGTTCTTCCTCTCAACATGACAAATCTATAACTCAAATATGAAAGTGTCAGTCACTCCTATCTTGAGATATTGTGTTTAAAAGCCACGTTTGACATTTTCGCAATTTTACCGCTGGTGACCTCAAATGACCTTTGACCTCTATCAAAAACAATAAACTTCGTTCTCTCAACATAAAATATCTATATACCAAATATGAAGAGTTCAGTCACTCCTATCTGAAGATATTGTGTTTACAAGCCATTTCCAAAGTTTTCGCAATTCTACCACTGGTGACCTCAAATGACCTTTGAGCTCTACCAAAAACAATAGTCTTCTTTCTTTCAACATGGCAAATCTATATACCAAATATGAAGAGTACCGATCACTCCTATCAGAAATAATTACGATGTGTTAACACAACACAACACAACACAAAATTCTCAGTTTAGGGAGCTAGACACTTTTCAATTTTTTTTTTCACAGTTTTCAATTCTTCCCAAAGTCAAGAATTGTCACTGTAGAATACCATCAATTTATTTACTTTTCCACCCATATACGAATCATATGGTGAATGTTCCGTTGTGGAAATTTGGGGGATCCTCTAGCAAGCAATACACACTCAAAATGAATGTGTCCCGAGGTGTGATTGGCTGAAAGTATGTAATCATTGGTGCATGGAACCAATCACAAGGTTTTAAAAGAGATTTTCTGTCAAAGTTCACCTAGTCTTCTTAGCAGGTATCAAGTGTGTACTATCCTTTGTTATTAGGTAATGCGAAATATACGAGCACAGTGCCGGTACTTGCGCAAAATACGTCCCCCAAGCAGGCTATGTTTCAGCATGCATCTGTTAAAATCTTTTAAACTTTTCACAATGTTGAGTGTTCGGACAAAGGTCCTTAACATGTGAAAAGGGGAATTTTTGGAGGATTTTTGTAATTGCAGATTAGAGGGCTACCTACATCTGGATACCTGGCATCTTTGTAGGGACCATCTCCAGACTTTAACCCAACCACATACCAAATATGACATCTATTCGAGTTCCCTACCTTGAGATATTGTGTTAATCAGATTTTCAGACTTTGAACCCTGTGACCCCATATGACCTTTGACCTCTGCCAAAAACAATAGGGGGCCATCTCCTGACTATAACACATCCACATGCCAAATATGAAATCCATCCAAGTTTCCTATCTTGAGATATCATGTTAACCAGATTTCCAGACTGTGACCCCTGATGACCCCAGATGACCTTTGCCCTCTTCCAAAAACAAAAGAGAACATCTTCTGACCATAACGGGTACACATACCAAATATCAAATCTATCCAAGTTTCCTATCTTGGAATATCATGCTAACAACATTTTCAGACTTTGACCCCTGGTGACTGCAGATGACGTTTGACCTCCACCAAAAACAATAGGGACCATCTTCTGACCATAATGCATCCACACACCAAATATGACATCTATCCAAGTTTCCTAACTTGAGATATTGTGCTAACAAGATTTTCAGCCTTTGACCCCCAGTGACCCCAGATGACGTTTGATCTTCGTCAAAAAACAATAGGGACCATCTTCTGACCTTAACGCATCCACATACCAAATATGAAATCTATCCAAGTTTCCCATCTTGAGATATCGTGCTAACAAGATTTTCAGCCTTTGACCCCTGGTGACCCCAAATGACCTTTGATTTCTGTCAAAAACAATAGGGACCATCTTCTGGCCATAATGCATTCACATACCAAATATTAAATCTATCCAAGTTTCCTAACTTGAGATATCGTGCTCACAAGATTTTCAGCCTTTGACCCCCGGTGACCCCAGATGACCTTTGACCTCCATCAAAAACAATAGGGACCATCTTCTGACCATAATGCATCCACATACCAAATATGAAATCTTTCCAAGTTTCCTGTCTTGAGATATCGTGCTAACAAGATTTTCAGCCTTTGACCCCCCCGTGACCTCAGATGACCTTTGACCTCCATAAAAAACAATAGGGACCATCTTCTGACTATAACGCATCCACATACTAAATATGAAATCCATCCAAGTTTCCTAACTTGAGATATCGTGCTAACAAAATTTTCAGCCTTTGACCACCAGTGATCCCAGATGACCTTTGACCTCCGCCAAAAACAATAGGATTCTCCCTCTCAATATGGCGCTTCCATGTACCAAGTTTGAAAACTGTCAGACATTCTTATCTTGAGATACCGTGCTAACAAGCAAAGCATCACAAACACACACACACACCCATACACGCACACACGCCATCATGACTGCATAGGTTTCTCTTATCATCGAAACCAAAAATCAAAAATGGATAACAAAGAACAGAATTATTTTACCTCTAAACTGTCATACAGAAAGTTTGAAGAAATCCAAGATGATAAGAACAGTGATGCATTGTGGGAGGATGGACACTGGGATAATGCCAATCTTATTAATCTGTACTGAACTCTTGCACCTAAAGGGTAAAAATGAAAACAGGAAGGTTTGGTAAAAAATAAAGAAAGAAATGACAATTATTGACTTATAAATACCTAAATTTACATGTTGCTGAAAAGTAAAATCTCATATAAAACAAAACTAAAGCAATATTGCTACAACAATCAAAAAACCCCAACATAAGGAGCTAAAGTGCAGGTTTTGAACTGGGCAAAACTATCCATGACAGAGTCAAACAAAAGAAATGAGAAGATTACCAGTGATGGGCCCCAGTAATGGACAAGAAATACCAACACTTTGTTGCTTGGATTTGTCTATTGACGAATATGAAGAATTAAGTGCTAGTCTGATGGAGTCCAGAATAACTGGGGTCAATTAGCTTAAATCTTGAAAACTGTTTGCTTACATGCACGTCATGTCATGGATGATTGTACACTAAAATACATCTTGATTCCCTCTATTTCACTGAATATGAGGGCTTAGACAATAAAATTAGGATGATATAAGGCTGATGGACCACATTAATGACTGACTTCACAAGCTGCTTTATTCCTCTATAAGAACAGGATAATTATGCACAAATCAAATGTGGCTGATACCATACTGACTTTTATATCAATACTGATGTACATGATCCTGATTGGACCAAATGTATAGGTGCTCAATATTTTGAAGCATACCTGTTCTCTTATTTTATGCAATGTATCAAACCATATGCTACAGCTGTCTCAACCATACTATCATGCTACCTACATTACAATAGCAGGATAAAACTGGTCTGCTATTATACAACATACATTGTAACAAAGCATAGCTGCAGCTGCTGTCATTTGGCTGAGGGAGCTGCAGCTTGCCTATTTTGACATAAAGCCCTGAACCACTTTAAAATATTACTGGCTAGCAAAACATTATGATTCAAATTTCTTGCCAGTTGCCATGGCAAAGGGTTAGTTAGTTAGTTAGATAAGATTTAAGGACACACCAACACAAATGTGTTATATAGTGTTATACTATTCAAATACTGTCTAAGTCCTCCCATTTAGTCGCCTCATACTACAAGCAGGGAATACCCTGGGCATATTCTACAACGGCCAGTCCTCAGGGGGAGCCATGGCAAAGTGAGGGACGAATGTTTTAATATTAGCGACTACAGTCCTATACGTAATCAACTTGGAAGCTAAAGGTTCCCCTGTTACAGAATGCAATGATAGTTCCATGCAAACCTTATAAGCATAAAGTTTGTCCCTCCAACTCCGCAAAACTGTTACTTCTGATACATTAAGCTAGTCATCTACAACCATCTTTTGCTGAGCAGGTAATACTAGGGGTCTGTGCGATGTTCCCTGGATTCAATGTTTCCAGGGTTCAATGGTGCCTGTATTTGCATTAGTTATGAAAACAAAGGTTTCTCTTTCTCAGGTTTCAATGTTCCAAGAAATGTCAAAGTGCCTAAGATTCAATATTCCCAGTGTTTGCATTTGTTGTCAGGGGTTAGGGTTGATTGAGGGTGGAGGTTAGACCTTGGTTAGTAAACTAGAAAGCCAACAGGCTTAGTGATTCCTTGCCATATGAATTATCATAGCAAACATGGAAACAAACATGACATGCATGAGATCCCATACAATTATCCTACTTAATTGAGATATACTATAGTAAGGCCAAAACTTTTTGACCTCATGTGCCCCAAAATGACCTTTCGACCCCATTTAAAACAATAGTGATCACCTCACCAACACGTCCATCAACATGAGCAATTCAAAATTAAGCTTAGTACAGTATGAGTATGGAAGTACTACCTCCATGGCATGAGATCCCTCAGTTATTACCCTAAAAATATTATGTCTACAAGGTTTGATCTTTTGTCACCCCAAACCTTTGATCTCCACAAACAAGAGGAATTTCTCACACAGCTTTAATATGCCAGAAAACTATGTTTAGTCTCATTACTTGATAAAGCGGTATTTTGAAACCATTTTAATCAAAAGTTTGGTCAATGGGGACAGCTCTCCATTCTGAAGTCTCTATGTTCCGATGCCTCTATGTTCCGAAAAGTCTGCGTTGAGGTTAATGTTCAAATAAGCCCTCATCCAAACACTCTCCTAAATGCATTGGATCAAATACTATGGTCTCACGCTCAAGGTAGCACCGTGTTATCTCGTGCTCGAGTAACGTGAGACCCTGGGTTAACGCTGGGTCAGTGTTTAAATTTCGATCCACCTCAAATCGCAGGGTTAAGCAGTTTTAAACACTGTGTTTGTTTTAATCAAGCAAGGTCACAGGTATATATGGCACTGATGACAGGTATTTTCTTACATTTTACTGTAATTGGCATGTGAAATATTTGACCTCGTTACTATGGTAACACTATACAACCAACAAAACACAGGGTACGTGAGAACACAGACTGGAAAACACTGGGTTAACCTGCGGTTTTGTCTGATTGTAAACACGAGGTTACACCGGGTGTTGCGGGGTACGTTAGACCAAGCCTACCTACAGAGACATCTGAACAGAGATGTGTAACCTTGGCTATTGGTGGCGGCAATTTTTGCTTTATGGAGGAAATGCCCCACCCATTGTCTACGGTATCCTTGCAAATTAACAAAAGCTGATATCCTTATTAATCCATAATTTAACATGACTTTAAATTTGCCTTTTGTCTACTTATACTGTAGGTACAGCATAACACACAGTACTTGTAAGTTTTCCTTGTTTGATACACAGTATACATTATGCTTGCTCTTATTACCTGAACTACTTTTAAATGACAGCAGCAATGCAAAGAAAAATCTTAATACTTTTGAAAAGTGTCAAAAAGGGTAATCTTGAAGCAATGGTTCAATGCATTAAGCTTAATGATACACTTTTTTTTGGGGGGGGGCGGGGGGGGGGGGAAGGGGATAGTGACACAGATAAAAATGAAATGTGAGACAAAAATTCCCACTCGGTGATGATATTCGACATAACTATAATCCTTCATACAGGGTTTACTTTTTTGGTGCGATTATCCAGATATTTGCAGAGATGAGGCAAGTAGTATGCTGATACATTTTATGCTATCAAAAATTAAAAACAAATTCTAGAATGAAACTAAGTGATAAATAATCCCTGCAGAGCATATTGAAACTGTAAAGCAGAAGCACCAATCTAGATAGAAACCAATTTTAAAGTTGTGTTCAACAAAAATCCTATTTACACAAACACACTATTTGTTCAATTCCACCAGCTTCTATGTAAAGGACAATATTTCTGAAGGGTGTCAAGCTACAGTATTTCTAAGACGTCTTTCAGTTTAGAAACTTGATCAAGTGTACATGAACTTCTCCATCTCCAGACAATGGCTGGGCAAACAACCTTTATTTGTGGTCAGATGAGACAAGATAATGTGGACAGTTATTTTATGCTTGATTTAGCAGAGGTGTGACTTTCATGGAGGTCTGACATATTGTACTGAATGCCTGCAGGGAATGGTAGGAAATAGGAGTATACACAAACGATGGGCTGTCATGGTTGTTATGTACTGAGACAAAAATAAGCTTTCCTCACAGTGTTTATAAGAGTCAATCAACCCCACTTATATAGTAAAAAGCTTAAGTCAATTGAGCTGTATGTTTGTATGAGGTAATCCTTCAGAACACTGTGGGGAAAACTGGCAGTCAACTGTGAAAAATTATGCCAGATAACTGTGACCAAATAGCAAAGAATGGGTCAGCCACAATTTGATTCACTCCATTAGGCAATGACAGTTCATGTGCACTAGCTGAAGGGTATTTGATACCAAATGGTCAGTATAAATTAGGTTCTTTTTTGTAAAACTAATTAACTGTGGTATATCTAATTAATATCAATTCCCATTTCCAATTCATGCATGCTTGCATGCACAAGTCCTCATGAGGACAGTAGGCACAAGGTTTGCCAAATATTAGCAATTTTTGCCACTAAATCTAATGTTTTCTTCAGGTTTTCTCTCTGTTCAAAATTTACACTTATAAAGTTCCACATCAGTCATCTACTTTGTGTGCTAGAAGCATCTTCTAATATTTTCAGACTATGTCCCTAAATGACCCTTATACAGACTGTTTAAACTCACATGTTCTACACTCTGCTAGGAACTTTCATTTAACAGTGGAAAATCAGTTTCATGAAAATCTTTGTGGCTGCAAAATCAGCATACCCATGAGCATTGAAGCATGCATGCCAGCCTGATGAACAGATTTTGCCTTTTAAGATTTTTATATTTTGCTCTGCCCACTTTTTCATGTATTAATACTTGGAACTTAATGTAATAACAGGGCACAATTTCATGCCAGAATCAACATACTGTACAGCAACTACCATGTGATGTGCCTTTTTGTGCATCTAAGATCTTCTTCCTATGAATTTGCTTCAGTACTTTACAAATACATTTTCAAAATTACCTCACTAAAGAATTTACAAAGTGAAGTTAATAAACTGTTTCAAAAAAATTATATACCTATGCCTATTACATTACCCATGCCAAATTATTCTTGACCTTTCACCCTATCCGGTCATGGATATTAACTTCAACAGTTATAAACCCTTTTGAGATGTAGTGTTTGCAAGGTTTAGATGTTTTGAACTCTGATGACCCCAAATGATCTTTGACATCCAATAGGGGTCATCTACTCAATATGGTCAATCCACTTGGTAAGTATGAGATTCCTGGCAGTTACCTCTCTTGACATATGGTGTTAACAAGTTTTTGAGCTTTTCATCTCTGATGACCCCAAATGACCTTTGACCTCCACCAAAAACAATAGTGATCATCTACTTAATATGGGCAATCCATATGCTATGTATGAGATCCCTCACATCTACCCTTCTTGAGATACAGTGTTTACAAGGTTTTGATCTTTTTTCCTCTGGTGACCCCAAATGACCTTTGACCTCCATCAAAAACAATAGGGACCATCTACTCAATATGGACAATCAGCATGGCAAGTATGAGATTGCTCACATTTTTCCTTCTGGAGATATTGTGTTTATAAGCAATTTCCAAGGTATTTACATTTTGACCTCTGGTGACCCCAAATGACCTTTGACCTGTACCAAAAAAACAGGGACCATCTACTCAATGTGGACAATCTACATGCCAAGTTTGAGATCCCTGGGGGTTGCACTTCTTGAGATATGATATCGTGTTTACAAGCAGGCTTCACACACACACACACACACATACACACACACGACATCACCATCACATAGATTCCTTACCTGCCTTCGGCAAGGAATCAATAAATGAGGTTTTACTGCTCAGTTTCTGACCTTTGGTTCAAGTGGAGCCGGCCACAGCCTTTTTTCCACTTGCAGCTCTCTGGCTTATTTTCCCTACTCCATTGCTCATCTTAAGCACCATGCAGAAATGGCAGACGTTAGTAACAACGAATCTTTATATAGATGGACCTTGGGAACATTGACAAAACCTCACATATTTATCTAAATGATATAGAGACAATAAACAAAATGTAAGTTTCTCACCTAGTGACAGTCTTAGTAATGGTACAATCAATGCAGCCCAATTTACAGGTGGTAGTCTGTTTGTTTCATCACCAGTGAGGGCAGCAAACACCACCTCCACTTGCCAGGGTGGTACTTTTTCAGGTCCAAGCTGAGCTGCTGTTTGTAGGAAGTCAACACAGGCCCTAAGAAGGCTCTCCTCTGGGAGATAATCATAGTTTGAAGGTACTGTTGAGAGATACACAGTATCATTTAATTTGTTATTATCTTTTAATACCAAGGCTAGGCAATACTGCTGGAAGATACTCAGTATCATTTAATGATCATATCACAGCTCTTGTATATGGGATGGCATTGTGCCCTTCATGCACCACATTGAAAATAGGAAATCCCCTTTCACACTCAAATCAGCCACAAGAAAATATAAATTGGGGAATCCCTCCCCCAGATTCAATCCATTACTTCGAACACCGCTCTGACCTATTGAAATTGGATCCCATCTAATATTTGCCAACATTGTTATTTCCATAAACAGAACATGCAGCGAAAGATCCACTGTGCACAATAAACACACAAGTGCTAACCTCAATGGTCCAGGGGGCAACTCCTTGCTTCCTCTCCAAATGTTCACAATATATGTTGAAATCACTTAGCTGTAAACAAAGATTGATGTTACTTTTGCCAAACTTATGCTGTGCGATTTTCTGATCAAGTCACAAAATCAGAACATTCTTGTTTTTATGGATTTTCAGACTTGGAGAAGGGAACAGTTCCCCTTAGAGCAGAACAGTTGCCAAGTAGCCTACCTGCTCTTCTGACTTGGGAAGAAGATGCCTTAACAAAGGAGAAATATCCAAGCCAAGTTACCAATGATGTCTGTGTCCTGAGATCTTGAGAATCAAGAAACATCTATGAAAAAAAAATGTCAATACTTCATTCATGACTAGATAGATGGTAGTAATTTTACAAGATTATGAGACAAAATAAAAAAAAAAAAGTAAAATTCCTGTAAATATGTAATAATTGAGATCCACACCATTTTAAACCTCAAATTTGAAATAGTTATAAAATTAACAATAAGAGCAAACTGTATATGTTACAGCACATTTTCAGAAGAAAATTCTTGTCAACTTCTGCAAACGCTTTGTACATAGTGATTCTTTTATACATAAACAAAGAGAAATAGGAACATAGCTGAATTCATTGCCACTGCTATATTCAAGCTAGCTTCTGTAAAAACCAAGGAATTAGTGCTATATTTCACATGAGTACCTATTTACTACACTTGTTTAAAGATGTATAACACCTTTCCATTTAGTGGTTCATCTGGAAAGATGAATATCTGCCAAGCCTTCCATAGAGCTGGGGTCACACCAACATGACTACTAACAACTTTTTGTCATGCTTTTAACAAGCTTGGAAATGGACATAATTGGAAAAAAGTTGCAAACAAAGACCTGAACTGACAGAAACAAAGTCGAAACACCATTTACAACAAATATTTACACACACAACAACAGCAACTGTTTACAAACACGACAACAGCTTTTTATAGGGGCGGACAGGGCACACACAATTCAATAAATCATAGACAATTCGGTTCACCAGCTGGGACAGCTATGATTCAACATATTCAATCTTGCTAATGGCTTATGATACAACAGAACTCTCATCATGGTACCAGCCACACCTCTAAGACTACTGCTGATGCAGTGGAGTCTGTTGAAAGTCATGGTGGTGCTACCCTGGCTTAAGACATTTTTCCTTCCAATCTGTACAGATATAAAATACTACAAGCAACAAAATTACACGGTTAAAATTAAGTTTATTGTCTCGATGGAACAAATCTGCTACCCCAAACATTTTTTATTTATAACATCTAAAATCCATTTATTGCCCTTGCCACCATTTTCAAACTGTTTCCGAAGACAAAATTTTTGCATTTTACTGGTGAACCACAGATCTACTCTGCATTATTTTTTAAATCTAGTAACAAAAATATTGTTATATGATTAAATAGGACCAAACATGAAACAGAATAATGGGATGTACTGTTTAAAATTGAGTTGAGGGCATTCACACTTTAGAAGCAGATCTTCACTTTTTGCAACTGACAGTTGTGCATACCTGCCGGATATTCTTGATTATTTGGAACATTTCTTGATCAATTTCAGACTTGAAGTTAGAAGTTACAGAAGACTTGACCAAATGGCCTGGTCCTGATATAAAAGCTACCAAACCATTAATCACATCTATTTTGTCTATGGACAAAATTTCCTGTGGGAGAAAAACAAAATATTGCATTTTAAAGGTTTCGTGGAATGAAAATGACAAAGTGGGCTATCTGATGTAAACAGCATTGAAAAAGTCACAATCCCCTTCTAAATCCATAAAAATTTATTATTTTACAGGATAATTTCTGATCTGCATTTTGTCATGCATAAATGAGAGCTAAATATGCAAATCAGATGGCTTTCAGAGAGGACATGGCCATATGTATGACTAATATTATTCTTTGTTTTTACAAACTTCATTTCAATGACAGTTGTACCATTTGTACGTTCTGAGGGTTTTTTTGAAAGTTTAAAAGGTGTCCTTGAAAACCATCAGTATCACTTACAACACTGTAAACAATTGGATGAGACAATTAATAAAGGGTTGGAAAAAGACATATGAACACTCTGCAACACTCTACATTATAACTTTTGCAAAAGCAACAGCAGTCTCAAGAAACATTCAATCTTTAAAAAGGTAGATCTTAAGAAGAGTAAAAAATATTGACCTAATTCTGACATATTTTTCTTTGAAAAATCTGACTGCAAAGTCAGGGCATATTGCTGGCTGTGTCATTACACTGTAAATGTCTCCACCAAAGTTAAAAGGTATAGTTCATACGGTGACAATCTCACTTCCATGAAAATTTGCCCTAACAGAACACCCTGATATACACCTCACTTTCTATTTGTGAGAGCTTACATGGCTTCATTACTGCAAAAACCTTGGCACCAATACTTCTGGCAAAGTCACATTGACTTTGAGTTTTTGGGAGCTTAAACATGATAAAATCTAAAGCTAATTTTGTAGCTACTGCATCAAATTCATTTTTATTTCACTTTTGTCAAGGTAATTTGTTACTATGCCTAGAAATTAGCACCAATATCATACCTGTGTAAAATTTCTTCCCTCTCATGACTCATTTATGGTTTAAACAGAAAAGTGTAACATCAGATCATAGAAAGAGCCACTAGTCAAGACAGAAATCAGTGATTACCTTTAAGATCTACCTGACATGTTAATCACACATTTTCCAGTTCTTCTAGATAAAGGTTAAGAGGGGTGATGTCACCTAAACCCTCACTAGTAAAATTCCCATTTTCCAGCAACCAAAACTTAATAGCCAGGTGGCACACAATATTTACCTTGTTTTCTAAAGTTTCCATCCACCTCTTAATTGTTGCCATGGTTACAACATCAGCTCTTGGGTGGCTCCCTTGGCACAAACTGTGAAAAAGAAACCCTAGACTGGTAGCTACACCATAGTTCTGTCAATCAAAACAAATATATTAACCTTTTATCAGTTATTTCACAACTTAAAGAAGAACAAAGAGAGAGAAGTTTGGAAAAACGAATTTTAGTAATAAGGGAGTTTGTGTTTGGATTCCCAATTGTTTCGTAGGTTGACTGTGTGCCATCCTATCTAGTCACAAATAACATTCCCAACTTGTCTGAATTGTTTGTGTATTGAAAAATCACCACCATCTAAAATAATAAAATATTAATATTTTTAACACAAAACCCATGTATGAAAACTTCCAAGTTTACACATTTCCCTCCACAAGAAATTTTCTTGACTCTCAAAACATGTTGTTAGGAAAATCTACCACAGACGTTTAACCAGGAGCTTCACGCACTGAATATTTCAGCTACAAAAAAAAAAAACCACTCTTAAAACAGAAAAAAAATGACTTGAATTGTTACCAACTCAGCTTAAATTACATTAAATTAATTTAGTCCAAAATTTGGTATTCATCCATATTAAGCCCAGGTCACACTACAGCTATATCTGATCGAATTTCGCTCTGATTTTTGTGAGTATTAGCTAAAATCTCCACCATCTTTGGTAAGGAAGAACCCAAAAAGTGCCAGCCTGTGTACATGTATGTGATTTGCACTGCAGGAATACCAAAATCTAAATTAAACTAATTATTCCATGACATCACATCCGACAGCTTTTATCGGATACGAATAGTCCAATAAAAGATATTTGTCAATGTAACGTCACATAAAAATGAGTTTTACATTCCACTTTTGTGGTCCTCTCAAACCAATCATATATTTACACAGGATGGCAAATTTTTGGTTATTTCCAACAATGGATGCAGGAGGTTTTAAGTAAAACTCATAAGAATCCAATCGTTATCCGATCTGTAGTGAGCCCTGGGCTTTAGATGTTAGCCAAAAATTTTCCACCATCAAGTCACAGCTGTTTTACTTCTAGTACATACAACTGCTACAGTCTTGGACAAAACTGATTGAAACACCCCTGTATTCCTACTTCCCTGCATAATGTTGAGGATAAAACGGTCAATTCTGGATACACCATTTTTGTTGGGACACAACATTGTACAGGGGGTGAGGGAGAGGGGGGACTATACTTGTGAAGAGAGAATGGTAGAGCCAAAGCAGTTCCTAAGGGGTACACATTGTTACACATGACATAGTGGCCAAAGGTGTTTCAACAGTTTTGTCTAGCTATCACTAGGATTACCACATACCTCTTTAGAAAGATCTTCTAATTTCTTTAAACTGGTTTCTGCTTCTTTATCATCTATTACGTTATGGTTGAAACTGGCGGTAATCAGCAGACTTAGAAGGTAAGCTGAAATCTGTCATGAAATCACAATACAGTTGGATAAGGTTCATTATAGAAGCCATCTATTTTACGTAATATATCAAGCCTGTAGCTGGTTTGGCTTATATACACATTACAATAGCCAGAATTTATAAATGTTGTATTATGCAATGTGAATATTTACAAAACATGGGTCCAACTGCTGAAGCTTTGCTGAGAGCGCTGCAGCTTGGATATTTTGACATGGTGACTTTATACATTTATCAACAAAATCTGATCACTCATTAAAAAGGACAAGTGGATAGTTAGTTAGATAGATGTAGATGGAGTTTTACGGCCCAGTTTCCAACTTATTGTTTCAAGTCGAGCCAGCCACAGCCATTTTTCCAGTTGTGGCTCACTGGTTTGTTTTCCCTACTCCATTGCTAATGCGGAACATCACTCACAGTGGCAGAATGTTCCATTTTTAGAGTCTTTGGTATGACATGACCTGAGAACAGAACCTGCACAAGTGGAAGAGGTGATGTAACTCTACGTGATTTCAGAGAAAATAAGATGGAAAGTTAGTGAAATTATAAAATGTTGAAGAAGTTAAGGAGAAATCATAGTGATTTTGTAACTTTGAGAGAATGATTTCAATAATTCTGACTTATTTCAGTGATGTTGCAAATGTTACCAACACGTAGCACACAAACTTTCTTCTTTGACAAGTTCAACTTTGTATAACATTTCGGAACCGAGATTTTACACTTTTGTTTTACTCTCCATGATATGCAAGCAGTAACATATGTCAAGTAAAGGCACTTCAAACTAGGAATATTGAAACTGCTGTTATCTATACCAAGAGGCTGCCCTCTATTTGCTTTCCTGTCTAACATTAAAGACTGTGGTGTAAGTCTACTGAAATTGTAGAAATTTGGATGTGGGGGGGGGAGGAGAACGTAACTGTGACTACAGGAGTTTGCTGCAACAAAACTGAAAAGCGCCCTCAACTTAATCTGCATGATACATGGCATCAAGGATGTGGGCATTACATAGATTATTTTGCAGTAACATCAAGTTGAATGAATTAATATACATGACAGAGCCACTGTCAAAAGTATTTAAAAAGAACCACAGGAAATTAATCAATATCACATTGACTTACAGAATGAAAAGCTTGGTAACCTTATTTGATAAAATGAACCTCACCAACCTGGTGGTTAGAGGTATGGAGCCTGACTGGGTCACAGTGAATTCCAATAGCAATCTACAGCTTTACCATGAGAACTGACCCTTCATAAGATACCAAATTTGACCTACATTTTTGAGTTGGTTGCCACTCAACATGAACTTTAAATTCATCATCACAAATCAACTACCCTTCAAAGTCTTGTTGCTATTACTTATTACACCAAAAACACAAAAGTAAAGGGTAGTTTTATGTTAGCTTTACAAACATTCTTATAAACATTTTTGGGTTTATAATTTCAAATAATGTTCCTGACAGTCCAAGAAGGGGGAGGTGGCATTGCCCAGCAGTATCACACAATTCTATTGCCTGAATATCATATTAAATACTTCATGGTTTGAAGTGCAACACCCAACACTACATTTCAAAATCCTACCATAAAACCTACCAAAAACAAATCCGTAGGGAGCAGTGGAACTGACGTAACTTCTCTTCATAAAATACAAATGTCTGTCTGACAAACCTGAAGTCCCTCCTTGGACTTGACATCTTCATCAAGTTTTAAAGAAAGTTTCTGAATAATATTTGTCATCTGGGAGCGAATCGGTACAGCACTGTCTGAGGCCATAGCACACAGAGCTCCACCCAATCCAAGCATGGCACCATGGGATGCAGTTCCTCCTGAAAATGCTGTCTCTTCCAGAAGATTTAGTAAAGTCACCACTTTTGTCAAAGCCTGATGAATATACAAAAATTGTAATCATTCAGATTGCCATCATGAAGATTGATATTATAATTCAAACTGAGACTTTAAAATCCATTAATCCACAGGTGGGCATAATCTTATTTTAATTTATTTTATTTTGCAGGTGTGTTAAAAATCACACTCCTCAGGAGATTAAGGAGTCTGGTTGGTATGCTCTTTTATTAAACTTAAGTAGATTTATATGAGCTCCTATTCTTCATCTAGGCATGCAAAAAATTACACTCTTCACAGTGATTTGAGGTGAGTGATGGTGTGCTATCGCACTTGCACGCCACAAAATTCAATGCCTGATGCAGTCAACAGGCTGCTGCCACACTAATCCCATCCTGCAAGTACCAAAAATTGTTTTCCCTTCTTAGGCGTGATGGTGAGATAAGTTTTTAAAATCTTGAGGTCTGTGATTCTTTAAAATGCATTATCCCAAACACATTGCAAGTTTCTTCATATCATTGTAACTCTATATATTAACACTCCTTAAAGAAACCTTCACCCTAAACTTTGTTTGGGCCTCCATGCTACTTTACTAGCTTCCTGCCTTAAATAACATTTACCGTGTGAAGAGCACAAAATGGAACAATCATTTTACATGACAAAACTTTTAAATTATCTGGAGAAATTACCTCATTCCCAACAACTTCAATCAGTTTCTCTTCTGTAATGCCATTAAGAAGTAACCCCACTGCAACACCAAGTACCACAGTTGAACTGTCAGAATTCGATTCGCCTGCAGATGTTTTCCCACTTTCAATCAAAGAACCCATCACTGACATTATTCGAAGTATCAGTTCTGTATCCATGGCGATTAATACTGGTGCAATCTGGGATAATCCCAATGCTGCTACCATGTGTGAATTTTGTTTTGTTAACCCTTGCTGCCTGAGACCCTGTGAATCAAACAAAAAAGTTTGCATCATATTATCATAATTCTTTTGAAAGGTTTTTTCACTTACCTTTTCTAAAGTGTTTCATATGGCATTCATTGGTACTGATCCTGTAAAGGCTGGAAAATGTAAGAACTCATCACCTCAGTTGAGCTGTGGTATTCAGTAGGCCCCATTCTTTGTATGCCCTAAGCTCAATCCTTTGTAGATCGTAAGCACACAGATGGGTAATCCAGCCCAAAGTGTGAGTACAATATTGCTGGCATGATCATGAAGAAGTTTATCTCGATACAAGTATATGAACACACTTTTTTGAGTATGAGTAAAAAAGTGGCACCAGTCCTTTTTTCAATATCAATTGTACAAGATCCCAGAGAAACCACCAACTTCCACCCTTACCTCACCCCACCCTACCACTCCCCTCTCCCAACCCCACTGCCCTCTCACCCTATCTCCCCCTCACCTCACCTACCCCTCCCTGCAGAGGAGAGAGGAGTGAGGAAATATCCCACATTCAGGATTGATGATGAGGAAATTTTTTTACCAAAAAACAGTCAACCATAGAATCTATGACCCAATCCAAGATACAGGTTATTGGATTCAAGAACACTCAGCTCCATTCAGTCTAGGTATGACTTTCATATGTTGAAGTAAAATCTACGGTTAAAATTTCTTTGTAGGTGCTATTGTGAAATTATAAATCTGTCATCTTTCTTGGGGGTGGGCATGTACAGTCAAATATGTGGAAACTGCATTTCCTCTAACTTTCAACCTCAGTTTATTCAAGTGCAAGTCACAGTGGTGCATAACTTGTGTCAAGTAAGAGTTAGTTAGGTGAGGTTTTATGGCTCAGTTTCTAACCAATTGGTGTAAAAGCGAGCCAATCACTGCCTTTTTAAGTTGTGGCTCACTAGCTTGTTTTCCTGTTTTCCCTACTCCATTGCTTATGCTGATCACAAAGCAAAATCGCAGTAGGTTCCATTTTAAAGTTTTCAGTATGGCCTAGCCAAGAGTCAAATTCTAGACCTTCTGACTGCGAGTGGGATGTTCTAACCACTTGACCATGAAGCAGTCTGTTTAAGTAGTGAGTGGGAGGAGAATGAAAGGTATTCATAGGTGAGGACTATTTCAAAAATTGCTACCATATAATAAAAGAACTAAGTATTCCAAGTAACAAATAAATGATATGAAGTCAAGTTTAATCCATACATATATGATGGAGTTAGATGCTTTGTTCCTTGTGTGATGGAAAAAGCTTTACAAGGCCTATGAAACATTTCACAAAAGTTGAAGTTGTCACAAATCCAACTCTCACCTTTTGAAACCAGGAGAATATTCTTATTTTTTCATCATGTTTGTAAGAGCTGTCAATGACAACCAACAGAGATTCAACAACCTGCCCAATCCATTTCTGTTGGCTCACACATTCAGGTGCTAGGGAGGCTATATTAGTTGCATCCTTCCCAAGGCTGAGATAATGTTGGGTTACAACCACTGCCAGTGCAGCTATAGCTAGGAGACAGTTTGGGTGAGCTGAAGAACTTTCTCTGTCACCAACAAAACCAAAAGAGAAGAGAAAAAATAGATAAGTTTCCCTAAAACAAGGTATTGAAGTATAGTAAATTAATTGTGGTATAACATATATAGTATTCTTCCTTTCAACATGATAAATATACCAAATATAAAAGGTGTTTCTTCATTCCTATCTTGAAATCTCATTTCTGCAAAAAGTTTTCAAACTTTTTGTAGTTTTATAGGTGACCTCAAGTGACCTTTCACCTCCACCAAAATCTATAGTACTCTTTTTTTATCATCACAAACCTCTATACCAAACATGAAAAGTGTTGGTCATAACCAAGTTCTGATACTGTGTTTAAAATGTTTTCAGTACCTGAGTGACTTCAAATAACCTTTGAACCAAAGGTTCCAAAAACAATAGAGTTCTTTAGGTTCTTCCTCTTAACATGAATAATCTACATACTCAAGATGAAAAATGTCAGACTTTCCTTTCTTGAGATATGGCACCCACAAGGAGCACAACAAAGACACATATGCACACACACACAACATCAGCACAGCATTGATTCTTGCTGACTCTGGAAAGAAATCAATAGGTAAACAATTGAGAACAACGTTTAAACTTCTAAAGCCCAGATCACACTACAGCAATATTGGAACAAATTTTGCTCGGATTTTATGAGTTTCACTTAAAATTTACTCCATCCATTCTTAGAAAGAACCAAAGATTTGTCATCTTGTGTAAATATATGATTTATATGAAAGGACCACGGAAATGAAATGTAAACCATTTATTTCACAAAGTCACATTGACAAATAGCTTTTACTGGACTGCGCATATTGGATAAAAGCTGTTGGCAGGTGTGAGGTCACAGAATAATTAGTTTAACTTAGATTTTCAAAATCCTGCGATAAAAATCATATATATTCACAGGATGGCAAAGTTTTTATTCTTTTCACCCAAAGATGGAGGAGAGTTAAAATAAAACTCTCAAAAATCAGAGAGAAATCTGATCTGATATCACTGCAGTGTGACCTGGGTATAACACCCTCACCTGGATATATTCTTCACATGTCCAAATAGTTTATCACGCACATGTAACCAGGCTGTTAAACTTGTATCCGAGGGTTCCTCAGCCCCTTCTTGTGTGTCAACTTGAGCAAGTTGTGACTTAATTGAACAAAGAAAGTAAATAAAACTTTTTAATGTGCAATTCCAATTGAAAACTTTGCATACCATGAAAAGGAGCAGGGGCAAAGATTAACATCACAGTGCAATATTACATAAATTTTCTGTTACTGTAGAAGTGTTGTAATCGAGTCACCTGATGTCGAGTCACAAGTCACCTCGAGTCACAAGGTGTCGAGTCTCGAGTCACGTCGAGTCTTTGGCAATTCTAGTTGAGCTGAGTCATGTCGAGTCTACCCTCAGCTCGAGTCGAGTCACTTCGAGTCTTTGGAAAGCTTGGAGTCGCCTCGAGTCATGTCGAGTCTTTAGCAATTCTAGTCGAGTCTTGTCGAGTCGAGTCGAGTCATGTGGAGTCTTCCCTCAGCTCGAGTCGAGTCACTTTGAGTCTTTCGAAAGCTTGAGTGGTCTTGTGACTCGAGTCACCTTAGTCATAATGTGTTTATTTTCTTTGAGTCACTCCAAGTCACCTGATCTCTTACATGTTGTGTTGGCATCAAGTCCATGGTACGTGATGGGTTAATCTTTTGCAAATGCAGTCCTTTGCTAAGCGACTGCACACTTTTGTTGGAGGAGGGGGGCATAGGCGTACGAGGGTAATTTTCTATGAGGGGGCAAGAGCATGTTTTGCCCGAATGTCACTGTTTATCATGCTTTGCCCATGTTTTGCCCAAATAGACCAACTCCTTTCACCCAAATTGGGAGGGCGAGTGCCCCCCTGTAACCCCTCATTGTGCCCCTATGGGGGAGGGTTTAAGAAGGTGACTGATGTCCACTCCCGTACTTTCAAGTAAAATTTGACTTCACAACCCTAAATGTGAAGATTGGAATACACACATTATCTGTAAGTTAGTACTATATTAACCTTTACATATTGAGCAATGACATAATTCATCTAATACAATGTTTGTCATACAAGAACACTCAGATATAATCAAGTACCTATTAAACTCCTACACTACACTATCAAGCCTTCATTGAGTCTCAAGCCATACATGTACAACACAAACTAGGCAATATATGCTTCCGCACATAACCTCATCATATAGACCTACGATACACCCTATTAATTAATCTTGCTGTGAACATATAAACACCATTGCTACCAGTTACACGACACTAAGGCCCCAATGTTACGTAAACAAGTGATAATTATAATAGGCCTAAACTGTGATTCATCAGAAGCCACAGGTCACACAGGTGTCCCCGTAAACAAACTGATTTCGTTAATCAAAATCCTCGATACCAATAACAGATATTACCAACTAAATAGGACTACATTGAAATGAAATTTTGTTCGTCACACCTTCAGCTACTTCAAGTCAAAATACCACATATAGTACAGAGGCGAGGGAAATCAGTCATATATCTGTGGAGCGTAGTATACTAGGCTAGACACTGAGGTCTAGGCCTAGGGAAATTGTAATGTTTACACTGGCACGGTACCACTAGTACTACACATACAGGGCACTCAGCTTCGAGAAGTTTGTTGTACGCGTGGAATTGACGGCGCTACACATGTTAAGCAGAGCTGTATGTTAGGATCCCCCTATGTACAGATAGGAGCGCATAATGGATAAAGCAGTAATTAATGGCCGTTGGTTTGCGTCCGATGATGAAAACAAATTTTAGTTTCTGTTTTATTAATCTCGGGTGTGACTCGAGTCATTGTGGACAAAGACTCGAGTCAAGTCGAGTCATTCTCTTCTGTGACTCGAGTCATGTCGACTCTTTCAAATTTTATTTTATGGTGACTCCAGTCACGTCAAGTCTTTGGCAAGTGGTGACTCGAGTCGAGTCCCGTGAGTTTGGGACTCGAGTCAGACTCGAGTCACTGAAATCGTGACTCGAGTCAGACTCACACATCTTTGACTCGAGTCATTACAACACTGTACTGTAGTAACGTACATCTTGAAATGGCTACACAGTTTTGATGAATGATTTTTTAAATTTCTTCATTTGTTATAGAAAGAGCAAAGTTCCAGCTATCCCTAATTGACTCAAACTTGAAAAATGTGGAGTTCGATTCCCTGGCCAGGTGATACCAAAGACTTTAAAAATGGAACCTACTGACAATTTGTCTTATGCTCCACATAACCAATGGAGTAGGAATAACATTCTAGTGCCCCCAATTGGAAAAAAAGGCTGTGAGCACTGCTAGATTAAAGCAGAAGGCCATAAGTTGAGGTATAAAATCCTATCTAACCCTAATCCTAGTTGACTGCTTCAAATCCAGAATCGGCAATCTTAAGGTTAACAAAGTTGAAAGTGTTTGTTGTTGTGAGACACAAATATTTCAAAGACAAGCTGCAGATCCTGGTGTGTTGTTTACCCTGATGATGTGGGAGGTGTTATTATGTGCATTTTTAGAAAGTGATAAACCAGAATAACAATAGAAAAATGGATAAACAATCTATGAAAAAATGCATTTTACAGTAATTCTTAATCAAACAAACCTCTAAAGATGCCTGAAAAACCTTCCCCATGAACGAGACCCAAGCGGCTGGAAGTGACATAAGATGGGGTAACTCAAAGTAGTAAGAGGATGGAATCTGATGAATGGAAAACATAACCAATTGCAATCCATGAACAATTTTGAAACAGCAGTAACAGCTTACCACATCAGTACCACACTCTGTTCTCTGACTGATTTTTCTTATTGAGAATGAGTTCAAACATACAGCTTTTGAAAACATTACAAGATGGGAGGTGCATCACATGTAGGAAACTGACAAGTAAAGCATGCCACTCTTGCCAAGTGGTTGAAGCAGCATTCAACAGATCTGACAATCCTGGAAATAACACTTAATGTTCATAATGAAAGTAAACTCATTAAATTAAACTTGATTGTCATAATAAGCCATTAACAGTAAATTTACTTTTCTGTGAGACCAAACCAATATTCATTTGGCTTTTTAAAGTTGTTAAATTTTCGTTTCCTTCTAGTTATTTTTTTGCATGCCACACAAAATCATAAAAGTTACAGACCAATTTCACCTCTAAATACTGACTACAAAATAGGTACAAAGGCAACTGCAGCTAGACTTAAACCTTTCACTTTTCACTTTTCACTTTCACTTTCACTTTCCATGTTACTTGTTGACTTAAAAGGTTTTGGTAGGCTTGATTGGGGTTTTATTATAACGTAACAGGTTGAAGGGCAAAGGAGGGCCAAGGCTCCATAAGATGCCCTGAAGTCCAAGCCCTAATCAAAAGTCAAACCACCAAAGCTTGACAACAGCCCCAAATCAGATTCTACCACAGCCATGGAAAAACTTGTTGTTATGACCTGCTTGAATTAATTTAACTTCTGTAAAAGTTTTGTTCCACACCTTCAAACTTTTGATAGTTTTGACCTGTTTGTGCTTGTAACAATGGCTATTTCATGGACTCCTTAAAGTCATTAAGGTTGTCCTCTTATTATCTTTCTATCATTTGTACAGAAGTTCAGAAGTACCAGCTGACAATACAGTTCATAGCAAATTAATAGTGAAACCACCTCCCTGAGGGGAATGCAAAGTTTGTAAAGTTCTCATGCAACCACATCTGATAAAGTGGGATTGTTGAGGAAAAAACTGGCAGTAAAGATTAACCCTTTGCCAGCTAATGCTATATTGTGTGTGTATATGCTGGGTGCTGAAGCAATTTACATATACCAAATGTTGTTGTTAGGCCTATATGCTGGAGTGTAGTAGCACTAACGCTAGACCTAACGTTATTGCAAGTAGTCGGCAGACTTTGAAACTGGTGTGATTATCTGTATTTTGATCTCAACTTCCTCCAAATCTTCCACGAATATATCTGAAAAATAACGCACTTCCTCACTTTCATCTCCCCTATCCATCTCCTGAGTCTCTGTGAAAGTTTACTGATCTTTGAACTTCTGCACTCTTTTTCGTGGGCGCTGCCATTTTGTTTTAAAAGAAATCATACCCTGTACCAGTCAACTGTTGTGTAATAGCCCTACCATTTGCTAGCTTATTTTGTTAGCTTTCATATGGTATTGTTAGCTTTCATATGGTGCTCATATCTTGAGAACCAGATCCCAATGCTAACTTCCTTGCAATGCTTAGAATAATCCCTCTAACATATTTTACTTCAACTTGGCACTTATGTCCAACAGGCCTTTTTATATGAAACAACTGAGGGTTTCCCCTCTCTACAGGCTCAGTTAAGCTGCTTGGTGTCTTCTCCTTTAACTGCAAAAGCAACAATCCATGTAGACCTTATTCTATCCCAAAGCTTTAAAGTCAAGTTGCCTCATGATCTGGTCCACTAGGAACCTAAAACTAACAGGTTGCAACGTTTTGGACAAAAAAATTTGTCTTTTCAGAGCTCGTTTACCTATTAACTATTCTGTGTAACCCACATTTCCTTTTTGCAAGGATGTTGAGAATAGTACAAAATTTTTATTTTTAATTTAATGCATGCATTTGTAGATACAAATATCAAATAAAGGTACCTACTTCATTCAATAGTATCCGAAGCATATTTAAGTACTGCTGCTCTCTAGAGAGTAGATGGCGCTTTCCATGACGAGTGTCCCTTCCTTTCTCTGTTTTAGGTTCATAGCAGAATAGAAGACTTACTAAAAGAAATAAAGTAATATACAAAGAAAGATCACACTGTAAAATATTAAGTTATACCTTTAATGGTACTGGAAAGGCATTTTTATAGCTAAGAAAGATTGTCTTTTTGTTGTATTATGACTTTCATCACTCCAACAGGTAACTGGAACATTGCCTGTTCATACCTGTTAATACCTCTGCAAACCTGCTGATATTTCAACATGGTCTCATCAGAAATTTTCTCCTGGGAGTGCAGTCTATTACAAAATATTTAAAAGATGTGACACCTCAATTGCTAGGTAGTGGCTTTCACAAATTAGTAAATTAGCTGAGAGTACAATTTTCACATTTAACATGTACCTTCATTACAACTGTCCCTCAATGACAATGGTAGATTCCAGTTTGAATATAGCTGAATACTTGAATCATCCATCAAAGGAAAATACTGCATTTGTTGTTAACATAATTTCCATACTTTTTGAAATCAATATTTATTGACGTAGAAAGATAAATTATTCAAAATAATTTAGTACAATACATAGCCTCCTTTTCAAGAAATGAGCTTTTAGCAGGTAGAAAGTCTTTTTTTTGTTGTGCAATAATAATTTGTTCACCCATACTTCTTAAAATTCAATTGATGCAACTTTCAGCACTCTTTTATTGCATTATGTTTTGAAGAGGTGAAGCAAATCCCAGGGTTTTACCTGGAGTCAATATTTGGTATGGCATGTTTAACCATTTAAACACAATACAGCGATATCGGATCAGATTTCTCTCCAATTTTGGTGTGTCTTACTGAAAATCTCCTCCATCTTTGGTCAGAAAGAAACAAAAATGTGCCAGCTTGTGTAAATATATGATTTGTATCAGAGGACTACAAAAATTTAAGTTAAACTTTTTTAACTTATTATTCCCCAACATCACAGACCCAGACAGCTTTTTCCAATAAAGTTTATTTGTCAATGTGACGTCACGAAATATTTAGTTAACACTGCACTTTCGTGGTCCCCTCATAAGGACCGTATATTTGCACAGGATAGCACTTGTTTGGTTCTTTCCAACAATGGCTGATGGAGATTTTAAGAAAAACTCACAAAAATTGGAGTGTATTCCAATCTGACATGGCTGTAGTGTGACCCAGGCTTTAAAGAGTGTGGTAGGTGTGACATTTTATTTACTTCAATAGATTTATATGCATTCACATTTTCTGTCTAGGTGTGCACATGCCTCATTTGAGGTGAGTGATGACATGTGATCACACTCACGCAACTAAAACATCAAGGCCTGATGAGACCTTTTGGTCATGAATGAAATCTAGTTGTGAGATCTGAACTAAACAAAACTTTTTTGAACAAACAGCAGTATGTTTACCTGCAATAGGTGCTTTAAGGGCAGGTTGCTTGTTTGTTTCAAATTTGTTGTACACCAGCAGCGGGATGGTACTTATAAATTTATCCGCCTGTGAAGAACTCTGCGTTTCCTTTTGTGTCACTGTAAAGTTGAGATGTCTTGGCAGAGATGCTACTTCTTGAGAGACTAGTGAAGAGAGAAACTTTTCAAATCCTGTCATAGAAATGGAGCAAACAAATAGTTAAATACATAAATTTGGGTTGTAATGACATTTGAGTACAGATGTAGTGACTCGAGTCAAAGACCTTACTAGAGTCTGATTCAAGTCATGATTTCAAAGACTTTGAGTCTGAGTGTCAGTGAAGTCACAAACTTAAAGGACTTGAATCATAACTAACTTGCAATCTCTTAAGTAACTGAAGTCATGTCCCAACAGTCTGAAAGCAGACAGAACCATAAAACTTTATTTTCACCACCATTCCAAAGTTACAACTACCCTCAACAAGTTCCATATCTGAATAGCACAGAGTATGCAGTATATGCTTATTCAATTCCATGTAATGCCATGATCACTATGATGAGAGGCAGCATGTCACAGTAAATTTGAAAAATCATGGCAAAGGCCCTACCTCTTGAGAGACTAGTGAAGAGAGAAACTTTTTAATTCCTGACATAGAAACAGATTAAATAAATGGTCAAAAGCAGAAATTTTAGCTGTAATGGCATTTCAACTCTTCAAATTTTACTGCATTTTTAAAGAAAAACTCCAAATTTGTAGCTTGCAAATTTCACTCCATTTTAGATAAGCATTTATGTCACATGGAGTTTTAACAATAGACTTAGTTTTCTAATTTACATCTTAAATCACACACCAAATTAATGAAATGCAACATTCCTTAATCACACTACATTATCTCTTGGTTCTTAACCTGCCCCCTAAAAAAATGATCATTATTAAAAATATTTACTTTTGGACCAATCCAAAATGAATGTGACCTGTTCCAGAAATTTTATGATTTTTATGCATTTTTATCTCACTACTAGAACTTGGTATAAGGGAAAATGCAGTCATTATAACTCATTAATTTATCTTAAATTTGTCAAAATTATGTCATGAAATATTATGAAACATACTTGAAAGAGATAAACAAGATCTGTTGGATGTAGCTGATGTTTCAAAATAAGTTTTGGGCAACTGTTTCTCCCCTTCAATGTCCCTAATTTTAAGCACCCCTTACCCCCCTTGGCAGAAAGCTACTTCAAATTACATCATATCACAAGCAGGTGCATACCCAACTTGTGCGACTGAATATTTTAGGGTCACATTAGATCGAAACATGCAACTAACAATGACGGCAGACTTCTGGAATGAAGCAAGAGAGGATCAATGAACCAAAATGAACCAAAAATTTATCCTTATTTCTGTAAGGCCTGCTTTCAGTTTCTTAGCGTGCGGCAGCCTCATGCAAAGTTTATATAAGTCAGAGCGGTAAATATATCAATAATAATAATCCAGATTAACGGGAAGACAAGTTCTTTAATGGTTCACAACAATTTATTAGTCCGCTTGGTAAACAATCACGACTAGAATACTGTTCAATTAGACTGGGAATCAATATTACCAGAGAGCCCTATAAATTATACGTGTTGATGAGTTGACAGGCCAGATCAAACTCCTCTCAAATAATGCTTTGAGCTCAGAACAATAAATATCACAGAAGACTGCGCAGACGGTGCATTAAGCTGATTGGTCAAAATAGTAAAGTCATATGCATAAATCATAATAACATCCTGTGATTGGCTAGATCAAATATGAGTTCGTGCACTACTACGCATACCTGAAGTGTGCGTACTGCAATGTGTTCCATCTCAATATAACAGTAACAACTGTACTATGATGTCATACTTTGCCTAGCAACATAGCTAGAAGATAATGACCTTGACCTGACCTTCACATAAGAATGCAACATATCATAGCCACACAATATAAGTATGAGAAACGATAATAGAATAATGACATTGAAGTCTGAAATAATAGAAACAACTGCATATACGTCTCACATTTCTTCAACGTACAAATGAAGAGTATACTCAATATCACCATTTCATGAGAATTGCCTTTTGGATCTGCAATTAGTTACAGAATGGGGACACACTGCTCTTAAAACTACTTAGCACAGGTTAGTTCTCAATCACCACCGTCACCACACAGTTTGTTGAGACAGTGGTGGACAGTTTATACAACCACCTGAAACAAATGTGACAATTAACAAACAATGAACTTCCCCCCAAATTCTGTCATTCTTCCTCAATGATGATTCTCTTGCTGTATTTCTCCAAACTCTATAATTTAACCTACAATCTCACATCATGCTCACACTTTTTCTGAACAATTCACAATCTAGATTAAGGAACGGTAGAAATAAGAAGTTATGTACGCACCTGTCTGGGCTCCCTCTGGCAACCTCTTGAGAAGACTGATGAAGCAAGGACCTGGTACATCCTCTGCCTCTTCCTCTTCATCCTCTCCATCATTACCAGTGGTATCCTCTGTATCACCTTTGACCTCTGCAACCACCTATTCACAATCATTCAAAATTTTGAACTTTGACATCATGGGACTCATTCAGAAAATATCACGGTGTGAGTGAAATGGTATTTTAAGAACCAAAGTAACAAGGGATATGAGAGAAGTGAGTAAGGGTGAATGCTTGCAGATTACAACTAATGCTTCCAACTGGCCAATTTTTCTTAATTTTGGTATCTTCTAAACTCAAAAGGTAATTACAAATGGGAAAAGTCATAGACCTACATGAAAAGCCCATCGTTCATGTAGCATTTCACTTGCTATTCCATTCTCTAAGTTAGGTCCCCTTAGTGGCTGCTGGACTGCAACACACCTGTCACAATTATTCCACAATTTGCATGCCTTGGCTAAAAGAAATTCTAACCAAGGAGGGCTGGCATAATAGGTTATAAAGTTATATCGGGTTTTATGCCTAAACTAACAAACTTCTGGTTTAATCTAGTGGCAAAAGGCTGTATAAGACAGGAAAAGAGGATCCTTCTTTTTTGTTTCATTCAAAGTGTCACTTTGCATGATAGAAGTATGTAAAGCAAAAAGTGAGCCATATTAAAACCTTCAGTTTTCTTTATTTTTATACAATGAGTACTTCACATATTTTTTGTAACTACCATACACATACAGCCAACATCCTCTCATCTCCGAAATCAGCACATGTAATAGATGATCCACTGCACCCTCATACAGTGAAGCATGCACAGCAGTGCTTAATTGCCTCGACTGATGGGGTCCAAGGGACTTACTTAAGTCCTTTTTACTCTCTTAATGTTCACAATATATAAGAAAATCACTTAAGGTTTATGTAAAGACTGACACCCTTCTTTCTTAGCTGCTGCTTTGCAATTTTGCTGTCCATTTTCAATTTTAGAAAAGTTTCAATACTGAAGGTCAGAAAATCAGATGTCCTGTTTCTTATGGGTTTGAATGCTCAGGAAATGGAACAGAAAGTTGACAAGGATAGCATACAATATTCACTTTACTGGTAGTAGTTTTCTTACCCAGTCTGGTAAATCTTGTAAAAAGAAATCTTCTTTATCAAACTGAGCTAAAGCTAAATATGCTGCCTTGACCACCTGAGGACTGGCAAATTGTGTCCGTTGCCATAGCAATGTGACAATTCTTTCTCTGAATTCCTGTGAAACCAAATGTTTACAGAAAGTTACAAATATTGTTTGTAATGTTGTTTATAATGTTTCTTCATTACTAAGATTCACAATTTTTAGATCATTCTTTTTTCCCCAAAACAAAATGACTTATTCACCTCATTTGCATATTATTCAGATCTGATACACTGGTGGAAAAGTTCACATTCCAAGAAAAGTCTACTTTTGCAAGGGATTGGAAATAATGTATAGAGGAATCTGATCAGCTCTTGTGTTCAGTAACTGTAGGCAGCCATTAGTATTCAGTGAAATTGAAGGAATTAAGATACTATTCAGTGTATAACCACTCATGATACAAGTAAGGAAGGAAACTGAAAGACCAAAGGTAATGGACCCCAGTTATGTCCGACTCAAATCAGACCATCACTTGACTGTTCTGATTCATCTATACTTAAGGTACTTGAGATACAACAGTGTTTCAGCATGCAAGAGGTTTAGGTTTGATATCCCACTTTTTAAGTTTATTTATCAAGAATTCTTATAAAATTCTCACAGTTTCATCATCATGTATGTTTCTAACTTTAGTGACTGATTTAGAGAGCTGAAACTGGTAGAATGTAAAAACTTCCTTCACTTCATTACCCAGCCTATGTGAATCTTCTTTTCAGTTTCTTTTGAAAAATCATCGATAATACGTCCATCCCTTCCAATACTAATGACAGACTCTAACATAAGAAAAGACTCTATTATGAAAATTCCTACAAATGTCCAGCCATCATTTTTTCAAACCCTCCAGATCCATCAATTTTTGCCTCCATTTGAAAATTAGCAAATTTCTAGTCTTTTCTTGTGATATTTGTCTAATCATGTACTTAATGATTTAAGAATTTCAAATCTCTTAAAGAATACACACCTCATACTCTTCAGTGTCCACTGCAAGTTCTGGTACAAGGGAGAAGAGATGACAAATGCTCTCTTGAACCTTTGACCTGTCATGAATATTAATGAGATCTTAAGATGATGTTGTACATGAGATGGTTAAGACAAAAATTAACTTTAATGACTATGCAACACAACACTCTCTTGGACCACTGACCTTTCATGAATATTAATGAGGTCTTCAGACAATGTTGCACATAAGATGAATAAGACGAAAGTTGACTTAATGAATAAGCAATAGGACATAATTATTCAGTTTCAGTAAGATGGGCAAGTTTGTGTGATGTACCTTTTTGAGAGGTGATGTCTAGGAGGGACAAAGACTTGGAAATGAGTCTTGTTTCTATGTTGTATAATGTCATGTAATATAGTACATCCTCCATGACCTCAAACAGGTATGCCATTTTTTGTTTATGAGCAACTCTCCCTACCTTCCTATTGTCCTAGATTCCAAGAGCCCTTCCTGTTTCCTGTCATGTGTTACCAGTGTATGTGACAAACCTCCCATCACAAGTTTCACATTGAAAGCTATCTCATACTTCTAGGGTATGGCCAATGTCACTTTCTGCAGCCTTCTCATTGGTCATATAATTTTATCGTACTGATCAATATTTACTTCTGGGGTGTCTCACAACTTTTGACCAATACGAGCACTGCAGTGAGTTTTGCAGTTCCACAAGGTTCGCAAGTCCAAGCCACAAGCTTGGTCACTTTAGCTGAAGACCTCCAAGAGCAAACATGTAGAGAGAGTACCGTATAAGGACATGTAACTCAATTTTTCTATGGCCAGCCAGCACGATTAGATAAATTTCTTCACCAATCATCTGTGCATAATATTTAATTTGAGGACAGCATAATCACTGAATAAATCAAGGACAGTTTACAGAAAATGTCTTCACCTTTCTTGTACCAGTTACCACACCACACCATCTACTATAAAATCAATTTCCAAAAATAGTTTCAAGAATTTTAGAAATTTGAAAGCAAACACACTAAGCCTCAAAACAGACACTTATTTACCCCAGTAACCTATTTCATAGCTTTTGTAATTATTGCACCATATTTTTACTTTTAGAATTATTAGAACCATATATCTTTTCCCATTAACCTTTATCACATAATATTTCTGAAAGGTGAAGGTGTGTGCAATGAAAAGAACAGGAGTTTTGTTTCTTTACAGTAAGGTGGAAACGTCTACTTATTCCAAAAAGGATGTACTTAAAAAAGAATTCCTTCTAAAATGTGATTGTAAGTCTTAAAAAAGAAATCCACACTTCAGTTAAAGTGTATGGCATTGCATTGTTTATTTTAACTGCATTTCAACTAACCTGCTCTCTTTGTCAAGTTTAGGTCAAACAATATTGTTAACCCCATGCACAATTCAACTATAATCAGGCATCTTTTGCTTAGTTGGAATATGTAACATTATTTTTTCCTTCGAACAATTAAAACAAACACTTTTGTTTAGTCTATGTTGTATTTCATTATTTATCGTATGTACAATTCAACCAACCTGTTGTCCTTGTTCAGTGTAGGTTTTTGTTACATTGTTCACCCTATTATACATTCATTCACACCTGGTAATAATCCTCAACTTTCATTGGTCCATAACAGTCACATGGCCAAGTAGGGCTATTCCATTCAGGGTGGTATTATTTTACTGTACTTGTTATTTACAAACAATATTGTATCCCTTTTACCATCTTTTAAATAAAACATTTATTAGTTAGAATGAACAAGGTTAAACAACTCTTGCACCTGTGCATTAGAACAGAAGAAAAATGCACTCTCTGGGTGTGTGTGTGTTTTTTTTTTTTTTTTTTTGGGGGGGTGTTATGCTATCAGCTGGATGCAATGAGGTTGCACACTTATGCACCACTTGCATTAACCCTCAATTGTGAATAATCATGTGCTTATGCACAGTCCATTACTTTTTAACCTCATATTTTAATTCAACTAAATTGGGCATCTTTGCTTCGTTAAGATTACATAACATTGTTTTCCCCCTTCAAAAACCTTCTGCCTTTGCTTAGACTAAGCGGCAATATTGTTTATATTATGAACAATTCAACTTACCTGCCATCTTTGCTAAGTTTAGGTTCAAGGACTTGCCATATTGTTCTGATGTCAACGACCTCTTCCTCTGAGAGTGTTACCAGGGCATCTATAGCAAGAGCTGCAGCAGTAGCTTCTGATGGGCTGGTGCAATCATTTAATATCTTTGACAGTGTGGGTATCAGTTCTGCACCATGTTGATGGGGTCTACAGTGTGAAACATGAAATTGAAAAGGAAAGGAAAATGATAAATTGAACTCCCAAATGATGACAAAGTTATGACCTTCCTAAAATGACACTTGAAACTAAGCAAAATCATGAGTGACAAAGTAGTTTAATTTCAAAGTCTTCATGTCAAAGTCTTTGCTTAAAATATCTGATTGAATATGAAAATGCAGTCACATTAATATTAATGCTCTGATAAAAGGAAAAGGCAGTAGCTATCACAACTGGAATGAATAGGTTAGAAACTGAGCTGTAAAACTCATTTTATTACCTACTTTAAGACTTAATACTTCTCATTAAAAGAAATCTACAATGTAAACAAAAGATGTCAGTCAAACAGAAATCTTTGCAGTATATAAAGAATCATGAGACTTATAGAACAAATGCACATGGTTCAACAACCAAATAATATTTCACAAAAAACCATTTGTCTCTGAATAGCCTGACTACATGGAGGCTATTCAAGAAATTATGAGAATAAAATTTTCCAAAGAGTTACCTGGCAACACAAATGTCCCTGACTGTAGCTACTCTGGCAAGAAGAAACTCATCGTAGACAGCTGATGCTTCTTTTTCCACTTTATCTGTCCTTGAGATCAATGCTTGAAGTTGCGGAAAGCATCTTTCCTGATAAGAAAAGAATGATCCAATTACATTCTGACAATGAAAAAACATCTATGTTGAAAACCCCCATGTTTATGAATTAGAGCTTAACATCAGGCTATTTCCAGAGCCAAATTTTTAAATAATTTTGGAGTTCTTTCTTTAAGGATTAGTTTAGATGGTGTTTTATGGCCCAGTTTCTTTAAGGGAGGTTGCTGAAGATAGGAGGGAGGAGGAGGGGGGGGGGGGGTGAAGTTAGAAGAGGTTTTACAAAAACTCAGTTTCTGACATTTTAAGACTGGCTGACTGCAGCCTCTTTCCAGTTGTGGCTCACTGGCTTGTAAGATGGGTGGGGTATATACAAATTACTTTTGAGTAAAAGCCTTGTTCACTTTGAATGACTGAATGCACTTGAAAACGGCTTATTAATCAGATAGATTAGTGGGGTAGGGGTATTTTTTGTTTGACATTTTAAGTCTATAATTCATTTTCCTTTACATTTTATGCCATTTTTCAACTTTTTTTGCATACAAGATGTCTTTATAATGCACTTCCTCTTTGACCACATCATGCAGTTTTAGTTGAACCAATATTTTCACTTTACTTTGACTTTCCAGTAAATGACAATTTTATACTTTCCTTTCCCTTCTGAAAGGCAAAAAGATGAAAGTGAATCACACTGCCCTATTAAACAGAGCAAGCTCAGCTCTGGCTTCAAAAGCTTTCAAAGCCCTTCCTCCCTAAAGCGTACAAAGAAAGTTGTCAAACTACATGACTACCTTCTCCTGCTAGTAGCTTAAAAGAAGAAGTTGTCCCAGGGCATTAGAGTATCAACCCTGCTAAGAACTTGGAATAAGTAGTTTTACCTGTTTCATCCATACTTTGGCAGCGAGTCGCATCCCAACAGCAGCTAGAGCTGGTGCCCCTGCCATAGACTGGACTACCTTCAAGACTGGAGCTAAAGCAAATTTATGATGAGCTAACTCTGGAATGGCATACATCAATCTCTTTGAAAGGGAAGCTGATAGATCTTTCTGAGACAGCTTGTACAGGAACAGGGTAAGAATGGAGGTAGCCTGGACAAGAAAATAGTAAGCAAATTTTTGCTCTTCTTTGTGCTGAATTTCTCAGATGTAAACAATAAATTATAACTCCTGCTTGAGTATTCTTTTTAACATTGACATTTCCTAATATGAAAACATTTGTAGTAAATATGTTTGAAATCTGAACTACAGGACTAAATCTGGAACTTTGAATTACAAGTATTTTAGAATTTTTCACTACAGAGCTAAAACTTACCATATAAATTTTACGTTGCCAGAGTATGTGCTTGAAATCCAAAATTGCACATCTGGATTGTAAGTCAATTAAGAACTTAACATATAGAACTATATCGTAAGAAGCTGGTGCCTTCCAAAAAAAGCTTCACAAACAACATAAAACCATAAATTATCTTGATTTCTGAAAATCTGAATCTAAAACTGATTGACTGCATGGACAAGTGGTTAGGACATCCTGCTTGATGTCAGGAGGTCAAGAGTTTGAGCCCTAGTCATGCCATACCAAAGACTCTGAAAATAGAACCTTCTGCCTTTGTGCTTGGTGCTCAGTGTAAACAATGGGGAAGGGAAAACAAGCAAGTGAGCCACAACTGGAAAAAAGGCTGTGGCGGGTTTGACTTGAACCAATTTATTGGAAACTGGGCCGTAAAACTCCCCTAACTAAATAACTAGCTGAACCTGAAACTAAACTCTACTATATTCTTAAGCATTTTATAATTTAGTGACAGAATTTATTTCTTATTTTTCTACTATCTAAAGATGTTCGTTTCTTCCTATGGACTGAAAAATGGGTAATTATATGTCAGTGGACAGTGATAGGAGTCTTGTCTTAAAGACTCATGAGAAAATATTGCATCACGTTTTAAAGAAATCATAAAATTCAAGGGGAGAAATTGATTTCCTAGAAATGCTCAGGTGGAAGTTTTTCCATTTGCCATGAACCAATACTTCACAAGGGTGTGGGCTCAATCAGGCTCTAGGTACATCAGATTTTACTTTGATATTCTCCCCATTGATCCCACCTTGGCAGGACTTGCCATCAAAATCAGTTGCCATGACAACAAAGTCCATTGCATGCCGCACTGAAGCCTCTCTGGTCATTGCAGTTTGTAGTTGGTTAGATGAGGTTTTATGGCCCAGTTTCAAACCAATTGGTTTCACTCAGGTCGGCCACAGCAATTTTCCAGTTGTGGCTCACTGGCTTGAGTTCCATACTCCATTGTTTATGCAGAGCACCAGGGAAAATGGCAGTAGACATTCCATTTCTAAAGTCTACAGTATGACCCAGCAAAGAATCAACCTCCAAACTTCCCAGGTGTGAACTGGATTCTTCCACCACTTCATCATGGTATTCAGTTTACTCAGGCCATGTAATTTATTGCTCAAACCATGCAATAAATTACCCCACTTTTCTTTGCTCTCATGATTTTTTTCAACCATATAATATAATATTTAAGCTTTCCTTAAGGCCCAGTCACTTATCTCACTGTGGGTTATTGCCAAGTCACATATGTATTTCCTGTGCCCAACTGCCATACTATCAGGTAAGATAAATGACCATCCTCTCCTCTTCATTATTAACCTTACTTAGTTTGAATATAACTGGGCTCCTAACATACTAAATTTCTTTGACTGTCCTGAACACATTTGTAAACACTACCATACCTTTGCATTATCCCTGGCAACCAAATCTAGCAGGGTCTGAAGACACAGTTCTTCATGGTGTTTTGATTGGATAAAGAGAGTGGTAGCAAGCAACAAAATATGTTCTTGTACTTGTAAACTGTTGGTTGGGTACTGCTGTAGATTTTGTTGGACTGAATAGAGCCAGGCATAAATACCAGAAGGCTGGTGAAAAGATTTCAGCAGTTGGTGGCAGCATTGCAGAATATAGAAATGAGAAAGAATTGGTATCCTGCCCTCTCCTGAATCCTGAAAAGATTTTACAAAAAAAAAAAAAAAAGGAACTGAAGAATATTACAACATCGAATCACACTATATGACAGTTTTCAAGTGTTCATCTCTATCACATAAATCTATTTCTTCACGAATTCCCTTTGCAACAAATGGCATAATCAACCATTAACAATTACTTTGTAGGAAGAAACCAAGGACAAGCTTTTTCATCTTCCCAGATATGATATGATACAGTCTACAATGAATGTAAAATTCTCAATTCATTGATTTTGTTTTAATACAATTTAAACAATGATCAAAATTCCTCTAACACAAGTTTTAAAGTGCTACCAGTACACGACTGAAATTCGAACACTAAGTTATTGACCACACAGGTGAGGCACAGAAAACAGCTAAGGTCTGGGGCACAAGACTTCTGTTTTAATACAGGGGCACCTGAAAGGTTGCATTATGGCGATGAGGCTATATTTAAGTTACAAAATATGTAAAGACATGGATGTTCTAGATATTAGTTTACTTTGTCCTTAATATTATGCATTGCATAGGCTAAGGAAAAATGCTTCAAAAATTGAACTGGATAAAAGTATAGAAATAAGTCACACTCACAAAGATATGAAGTTTAAAACTTAAAATGTAGCAACCAGAGTGGAGGGAAGAAATTGCACAAATGCAGCACGACACATAACTTTGATACATTAAGCAAATTAAAGCAGGTTGCAGAACACCAAACGTTCCACGCCCTTGCTGATATTCCCACCACATCTACCACGAATCCCATGGGCTACTTTGGTGCCAAACATTGCCTTACGAATTTTTCATTTTCTGTTTAACTGTAACATCTATAGAAATGATTTAAACCTTTTAGTGAAAGGCCTTGTATTACATTTTTTAAAACTCAGAACCTGTGATTACTTCAGATTCTGTTGCATGGACTAAGACACTTTGCTTTTCTAATTGAAACAAATTTGTATTCAACATACCTTTATCTTCTGGTCAAGCTTCCCTTCATAAGGTTTTATTTCAGATATTTTAGACATGATGCTTGTTGCTAACTTCTGATTGGCTGAAAAAAGCTTTGTTTCCATGGTAACTTGACTTTTCTGATGTGACAATATTTGAAGAAGGGGCAGTATCATTGTTGACAAATACCAGGGGTCTGTTGACCTTGGTGCAATACTTTCAGCTGTAAAACAACAACAAAAAATTAATTTTGCTCTTGCTTATCTAACACAGCTTGTTTACCTTCTGATGTGTGAACAAATTATGTATGCCCAGTTTCTTGCTAACATCTGAACTCCTATTCCTGTACAGAACTAATACGAAAACAACCATTGTGCATATTGAATTCAAGAGGTTATTCTAATGGTGGTCAAAGTTAGTCTGCAGTCAGCACAACTCTATAGTCTGAACAATACCATACACATGACAGCTACAGAGATCATAGATACTTGTCGTATTTTCGCATGTTGATGCATGACATTGAGTATGAATTCTCAGGTTTTTTCTTGCCACAGTTACATTACTGCATCTACCATCTGGACATACAAATGGAGGTTCAAGTAATTATAATGTGAACAAAGGACAGCAGAAGCCTGGTGACCATTTTGTTAGACCTAAATTTGTCACATAACAGCAACAATTTTGGTCACATGACCCTGCAAAAATAATTTGTGAGAAGTCCATGCATGGTCATGATTCTTACAAACTGTAATGAAGATATCAGGACATTCAACTTCCAAGTTTACCTTCGCACTGCAGATTAATATTCTGTTTGGAGGATTTTCCTCTTCAGTGTTTTTGAACAGCTGTCTTCTGATGGTGCAATTTGATTGCTTCACATAAACGTAAATTATCATGAAATACTCTCTTTATCTCTCTCTCCTTGACAAATTTTATGCAAGGTTTCAAACAAATACCATTTTACCACATTTTACTATGAGACACTAGTTTTGATTGATCAATACACCCATACGTATGATTACATTACTTACCAACCTCCAATAAGATGAATTGTTCCTCCAAACTACATCCTCTTAGAAGGAGACAACTGATAACTAGAAGTGAAATGTCTGGCAAAATGCCAACATCCTTTGTGGAAATTTTCTTGATGAGCATCAGAGCTGGATGTAATCCTTCACCTAACAAAGATAGCTGGTGGCTGACTAGCAAGAGGTCAAGGGTCACTGATTCCAGGAAGTGATGTTTTGAGGTTAGATCAGAAGAGAGAAGCCATGATGCTGCCATGTCTAGAAGTGTAAGGGATTCTTGAATGGCCATTTTGGATTTCAGCTGTCATGGAAGTTATCGTGAAAAATATGGATATTAATTAAGAAATTAAGTCTTTGCAGATCAATATTTAAAATTTTCCTTGGAGTTTTAGGACGTGGTCTCATTATAAACAAAGTAAATAAATGGAACTCAAAGACAAAAATGACATGGTTCATTTTGATACATAATATCCAAATTTACATTTTGTCACTTTTCATAGAGACATTGTCCCAAAAGATACTTTTGTTTAGTGAGAGCAAAATGCTCAATAGGCCACTGCTCTGCCATGGACGAAGGATACAAACTATGCAGGGCAGCTCACGTTTTTACCCAGGAGACCCAGAAAGTGTACTGATTTCACATCAATGGCTTAACAGGATATGACTGTAAAAAGAATAAGGTGGGGGGGGGGGCTGTAAGTGATCTAGTTGGGAGAATTAAAATTGGCTAAAACAAGAAGTATTGCACCAAAACCACCTTCCAAACTTTGTGATCAGATGCTATGCAACTGCTTGCCAGATTGTTCAGAGAGATTACTCACAAGCTTCACAAACTGATGACTTCCTTGCAAAGTTCTAGTTACAAATAGTAGCTCATCCCAGTCCACCCAACATGCATGAGACGGAAACATGCAAATGAGAACAGACAACACTGGCAGGCTCCTGAAATAAAGCCTGTGTGTAAAATGTAAAAATTTTGTGGAAATTTCAAATTTCTCCTCCCATCTGTGACTAGTTGCATCGTGTGGACAACTTGCCTTCAAACTAGTTAACAAAAATAAGCAAGTTTGGTAATTCATTTAGTGGGTAGCACATGCACACTCCCTCAAAATGGTCCGGATAAACAAACCAATCATGCATCTACAGCACGTACTGCAAAATTTCAGATTACAGGAAAATTTTGTGACATCATTCTTTCTTAACCCATCCATAAAATAAGAAGGGATCTGAAGTGTGGTTTTGTACAATGAATTGGGTCTTAATTGTCTTTTTGGTGCAAAAATTTGCATTTTAATCTGTCATCGAGTAGGACTGAGACCCTTATGTTCGTTCCAGTTGGCCACACACTTTGAGTTGTATGCACATACTGGTGAAAACAACGTAATGCCGTATACTATATGCTGAGTTTAGTTTGTGAATCCTACGCTGTGACTCACAATTCCATGGGCCAACAAATTATTGTACTCACTTATTAGTGATCAGATGCTCACCACAAGAAGACGGTCTAACATCACTTAATCGCATTGCATATTGTAGAAGGGGATTTAAGAGCCATACCTGAAGGCATGGAAAACATTCCACCACCAAAAATGTCATAACATTCTCTGCCATCTCTGTTTTATTCTGACATATTGATATCAATTCAGAGACCAGGGTAAACTTCAAATGGCTGGTATGTCCAGCTGACAATGGATCCTGAAGCACATATATGAAGAATGGTTTCAGCATATCCCAGCATTCTGTCGAAAGACTGATAAAAAATGCAAAAATGCTAGTTGTTTTATAACAAGCCAGTGAGCCACAACTGGAAAAAAGGCCATGGCTGGCTTGATTAGAACCAATAGGCTGGAAACTGGGCGGTAAAACTCTAACTAACTAACACTATGGATTAAGAGGAGAGTTAACAAAAAACTCACAGGGCACATGTACCTGCAGAAATTTCTCCAAATTTTGAAACTATGCATATAAAACACAATTTCATTTAATCGGGGGTCAGGTGGGTAATTATAACTATTTTGGAGAGAGCCCCATTGCAATCCACTCAACCACACCTGGTTTACAACACAACTTAAATTATTTTGACATTCTTTAGCTGTAAGTAACTTTGAAAAATATCCTATTTTCTTCATAAACTGTAATTCATCATGCTTAATGGTTTACTGAGATCCAACCAGAATAAAAATCTATGGCTTACAGCTGCAATCGTTTGTCTCCAACAAATGATTTAAATTTTGTCTAAAGTTTTATGGGCCCATCTTGCCCCAACACTGAATAAGAGTTATTTTACTGTTCTACTTCAATCAAGTTAAGAAGACAAAACCTTTAAGAAACACTTATCATAATGACCATGCTTCCTCAGCATAACACTCATCAGTCATCATATTAGGATAACAAAATGCACAGATGAATGCAGCAATTTAATGCAACAAGTAGCCATGTTCAAAGTAAACAATGTCTTCAAATGCAAGCCTGTTAATTTGGTTCACTACTTAATACAATTCTGTGAAATATGAGATACATTGTGTTCAAGCCATGGTGCAATAAGTACTGTATAAATGTCATTAGAAAACTACAGTCAGCATGCTCAAAATAATATTGGCATAGATAAGTAAACAGGATATGATGCCAATCCCATCCCCAAAACCCCCTAACCCCAACCCCTTCCCCCCCCCCCCCAAAAAAAAAAAACAAGGAATTGCTAGTAATTATCTCCTCAAACACACAAAATTTGACCATCACCCTAGAGATGGATGAATAGCTCAAATGAATTGGAAGAACAGTATGAATTGTGAAACAACCTAATTGTGCACTACTTGAGTAATCCAAAGACAATCATATGGGCATCATAACCGTCTGATCATACCTTGAATCAGTATTCCTGAGAAGTCTTGCTATTTCTTGTAATATATCAGGCCACAAAGTTGACTTGGTGACAAACACAGATATAAATGGGTGAGGAGGTGACCTGTCGGACACAAAGAAAAAACAAAATATCTGCTTCAGACATATTCCATTTTTTCTGCTTCAAAATATAGTGAAAAAAATCTGAAGTTTAAGGTTTTTTTTCTCTGATAAAGAAAAACGTTCTCAAGGAGTCACTCATTTCTTCATTGAAAAATTGATACCATACATGTTATTACTTTAGAAAAATCTCCTCATAGGCTCATACCAAGTCAATTTTCTGCAATGCCCACTTCCACCCCTCACCTTCCTTGCCCAGCCCAACCCTTCCCCTCCCCTTCCTTCACCAATCTTTGAAAACAAATACTCAGGCAATACTGCTCATTATATTCCCAATCCCTTAAAACTTGGTATTTCCAAGATTTGTAAGTAATATGTTGCAGTATCAACAACAATTTCTAAGTACGTCTTCAATACACCATAGCTGAGGGCTTTTAAGACTTCAACTCAGTGAATAAGTAAAGAGTTTATGATACAGCAATTAGAATGAGTTTTTCCTATGAACTTCATTTTACCATCAAACTTCAGAAAATCTAAATTTTAGATGAAATATTGGATTACAACCAATCCATTAATGTTCCTTTGACATAAACAACCAAATGTTAGGATAAATTGCTAAAGGCTACAAGAACACTTAAAGCTAGTGTGACATGTCAGCAAAAAGCCCTGACTTTTCTTGGCAGTTAAGGAGTATGCTTTCCTAAGGAAAAAAATCCCTTAGAATCATGTCAGTATCTTCTATGGTTATCAAAATATACCTCTTCGGAGTTTGAATGTTTCTGAAGAAACTTGTTGCTTATGCAAAAATAATGTGGAGTGTTGTACAATGTTGAAATTTCTTTTGAAAAACCCTATATTAATTATCTCTTAATCACTCATCAGATAGTTCATGGTTTGGTTATTGATTGTGATGATTTTCATGGAGACAGTTTAAACTTTCAAAGTAAAACCCCCAGGACATACTCTACTAATGTTGCATCTGTCCTAGAAATGAAGATTGCAAAAACAATGGATAACATTAACCATATGCCACTAGACATCAAAAGATTTGCATGTTGAGCTCATGTTTATGGATGCATAAGTGCAAATCAGAAATTACTCTGTAGTATGGTTAACTTGGGATGGATTTGGATGGGAATTGCTGCTATTTTCTTGGTTTTTAGTACTTTCTACCTCACATACCCAACATTGTCATTGTTGTGTCACCAGAGAGTTTAAGAATATTTTCCATGACCAAGAACAATCCACTGGTAGTCACTCTCAACAATATCTCTTATGTTAAACCATGTTCAATCTGTAAGCACTATTGTTTTATGCAATTAAAAAAGTGAATTAAATAAACTGTTTTAGTGACCAGAAGTTCAAGTACGAAGAAGGTCACAGCCATGGGCGTCCGGAAGGGGGGGCAAGGGGGGCACTTGCCCCCCCCCCTGGAAAATCAAGCTTGTGAAAAAATTAATTAAAAATTAAAATAATAAAAAATTAAAAATAAATCATCAAAATATCTTCACTCACAGCGTCAGTTTCTACTGAAATATGCGGACATTTGACCAGGAATAGCAAAAGAGAAGATGGTATGCTGAATAGTGAAATCGTAATTTGGGGACCATCATTCGTGATATCTATTGGAAATTTGTAATTGTAAAAACTATGCCAAAATTGTACTAGTTGTCAAGTATGTAGTGTGCATATGGCATCCGACTATTGATGAATGCATTGGTCTTGGTTTGGTCCCGTGCTGATCTCAAGTGGCGACGCGCGGATGTAACTGGGATATACAAGGTGAATATGTGGAGGAGGGGGGATGATTCATAATTGGGTAATGGATATAGGCCTATAATAGGCTGTTTGACAGTTGTAAGTTTTATCGTGCTCAGGCGTGCGAGGTCGTGACCGAGAGGCAGATTTACCTTCAACAATTTTTTTAGATTGAAAATTCTAAAAATCTAAAAATTACAGACATGAAATTCCTGTTTCAGGGCTGGGTACATGCAGCTTATTACACTCGCCAAGTGTCGTTTCCGGCCATCTGGAGGGTTTGTAAGACCCAAAATTTTCTTGTGCGCTCTGCGCCAACCGATGGTGGCGCTCCGCTTAGATAGTGTACACAATTCAATCATCCATGAATGACCTTGCCCCTCCTTGTAAAAAATTCTGCGGACGCCCATGGTCACAGCAACAGTTCATACCTTGAATCAACTAGATCTGAGTAATAGAAAGGCATCTGTATGTCACAATACCACATTCATTCGAGTTTGAGCAGGTCACCACTTTTACAATGACATGCAGTGGCATAGCATGCACCTCAGGGAGCCCATGGAGATACACCCAGGGTCCCTAAACCCATTTTCCTAACACCCTGCCAACCTCCATAACGCAGTATGGGGTAAGCTAAGACCTTGCAAGTACCAGCTCCTGGTTGGTGTAGGCAGATATTGCCCAACTAGTCCACCAACATGATGCACCACTGATGATATTGCTCATTACTGATGCAGTAATGTACACCACAACAGCTACACTTTGCTTTTTCTGCCAGAGTATTAATACACCTGAAGGTCAACACTGCAGCCATTAATAAGACTGTTGTGTCCAAGGACTAATGTGAGAAAAACAATAGCAGATATCTGACAGGGTGGGACTATATGAATGTTTTCAGCATTCAATGTGTTCAATATAAACATTGAACACATTGTTCAAAACATCAAGCCTTGGGAATAATGAACCTTGTTATCATCACCAACCATTGAAATGTTAAGAAAAGAGCAAACATCCAACCTTGGGAACACTGAACCCCAGGAAAATTGGGCAGACCCTAACAAGGCAACTCGTGATAAGTAGCACAAATGATCCGATTAATTTCTTAACTTCTGGTACTGTAATGTACTTGATTAAAGCTGTCAAAAACAGTAACAAATCCCCTAAATATGATATTTAAGAATGTAAAACTCCCAACAGTAGGGGATTAACCTGAAACATGAAACCTCCATCTGATTAAGACTCAACACTTATTACCTCAGTGAGTATAGAACTTCTGCCTTTGCCTCTGGGGGTTGACTCTGCCTAGAGAGGGCCTGAAGTAACAGAAGATCTGCGATGCCATGCACCACAGCTCTACCATGTTTTGCAGTTGGAATGAAATTTAGAAATTTATTCATAGCAAATTTGAAGTCAAGGTGTCCATGTTTTACAAGAGCAACAATCGTCTGACAGCACAACATACTTGAACTGACACCTCCATCTTGGATTATTTCAAACAAGAGATCGAGTTCTGGAATCTGAAAAAAATGAGTAGAATGAAGAAAGGAATGCAACGCTTTAAAACAATTGCATGAAAAGAAGTGCTCCAAGGTCAAATCAATTTTAGATACATTAAAGGGGTACTTATTCTTAGAATTCTGGTAAAATTGAATTGAAATCCTATGTGTGGTTCTCCAGATATGAACAGGTAAATAAAATTGTCGCTTTTCAACAAAAGTTAACATAAAAGTGCAAATATGACATCATATAGTGACATTACTGAACAGTTTTTTTCCTTCATTTCTTTACAAATGGTCAACTTTGTCCTCAACAATCCCATGGTATTGGAATGCAATTGCATACAGTATGTTGCATGGTAAATTAAAAAAATTTACATTCCTCATGGGATGGTCCTATCCCCATTACTTCAGGCTGATGCAACAGGAAGTTAAGAAAAAGATACACAGCATCTCTTGTCATGTGATTGATACAACAACTGACTTGTCCTCAACTCACTTTGGAAAACCAATGTAGTTACTTCAAATGCTGACATCCCATCAAATACATGTGCCATTTGAATGGAAGTTTCACAAAATTGTGTAGAATCTTACTTCCTCTTTCATATCTTAAAAATTAAGTTCTTCCAAAAACTCTTTCCCAAAGAAAGGTAAAATATACAGCACAGGTTCAACTATACCCATCCTTCACATGTGGCATAAAGTGTCATTCCCAAAATATAGGAAAAGATGCTTGACATATGAAATCTAGAAGAATAAATAAGAGCAATGCTTATAGCAGTCCAATAGATATTTGGGCCTGGAGTACATGGCCCTTAACAGGGTTACAAGGTGGGGCAAATCTCCGGAAAGAAGGTTTACTTCCTTTTCAATCTGTCAATAACACAAATGCTGATAGCTGAGTAGAAAGAGATGGGAATCTGGGAGGCTCCTTCCCAGGAAATTTGAGTATATGGAGGGTAGCTTTGACACCTGGAGGGAACTCTTCTTTGTGCATGATAACACTGGAGAAATTGTGCATATTTTACTCCCTACCTGGAAAATAAATATTTTTACAGCCTTACCCCTGATTTCTACATCACTCAGATAGATACTCAGATAGCTCAAAGCCTATTGCATGCTAGCCATGTGCTTTGCTGTTTTCAAATGCATAACTTGGTCTCTGCACCCATTAACACTATTGAAACAAAAAAACTGTTTACAATCAATTCATTATCACCTTGCTTTGTTTTTCATTAATAGGGCTGTCAGGACTTGAGACTTTTCTTGCAGAGCTGATTTGTGCAAAGAGTCTATTAGCAGCAGCAAGTTGAATATCCCTGCTAGGATACTGTAATCTCTTCTTCAAATCTTCCATCCTTCAAGTCAGATGAAGCCAGCTGTATGCTAAATAAATATGATGAAACCATGATGTAAAATAAGTTGAAATGCATGTGTTGAAAAAATTTGACTGTATGCCCAAAGCAATGTCATGTTACCTGGCGAAAGGAAAGCATATATCGCTGCCAGGGTTGTCACCACACCATTTTGAGAGCCAGGTCAATTGTGATCACTGTCCTTGGGGAGCAGTCTAAGGAGTAGGGAGTGTCCCCCTCCTCTTTGAAAAATTATTGCAGATTTGTGAGTGCTTGCAAGAGACAAGGAATTATCACTCAACTCTAAAAAACTAGGAATTTTATTCAGTAAGGCTAAGAAATTTGTGCCAGGCAGTGATGCTGAAATGATTTTCAGAGCTGGGTAGCACCGTCCCGCACCACCCAGTGTAGTGACAACCCTGATCCCTGCCCTTACCTGTTAGTATAGAGTGTAAGCAACGTTGATGGCTTAGAAAATCAATTCTGGGAGTAAGCCATGACAATTGGAATGAACAGTTAGAGTACATAGAAAAAGTGACAGATCTCAAGGGGACAGAGATTAACCATGCACATTTCAAACATGCATGTGTATTGTAGTGTACAAACCACTCTGCCACCAAATCACATACCCCTTTACAAAATCAATCACATTAAGTTGTCATATTTTTCAGAATGTTTAACAGTGAAACACACTTTCAGTAGCATCTCAGAAAGATGAGTTCAAATTTCATAATTTATTTCAATAGACCAGTTCGAATTTTCTTCAAGGGGCAGTAATTGCACAATGGGTGAAAGGTCAACGAGTAACACTTTTACTTGTGTTCAGGCTGATGGCTGAATGTAAACACACATAAAAACTGTGTGCTATGCACAGCCAGTGCAGTGTTCATATGTTTTGTTACCAGTTAGCCTGAACAGAAACTTCATGCAGGCATGCACAGATCAACACAAACTTTGAACTCCTCTATTGCTACTATATATGCCATGACTTTAGAGAAGTCAAATTCTTTTACAAACAGCAATGTTGAAATAATCCAACAGCAGTCTCCTTACATCTGTAGTGAACAAGTCTTTTCCCTTCTGTTTCTTTAAACTCTATGGCAAAGAGTCATTTGGTGATACCAAAAAATATAACCAAAGAATTTTTGTATCCCCAGAAAGCTACATCTTCAGAGGGCACTAACGAACCTTACAGCCTTCAGATCATTTACATCACGTAGTAGTTGTGTTTAACTGTCATGCCTGGCTCCCATGAAATCAAGTTCTTTCATAAACAGCAGTGTTGAAGAAGCACATCCAGTACTTTTCTTTCAACAGTTCTTCTTTACCTAATTATGTGCAATACACAGCCAACCCAAGTTGCTCTTAATGCTTCAATACCCTTAAAAGAAATTAACAAGCTCTCACCTCCTCAAGAGAACAATGAAAGCATGCTGCACACAGATACGTTGGAATGCTTCATCAAACCTGTTTTAAAAATGATTCTTTGACCAATCTGTTTCTTACAAGTATTGCACATTCACATTAGCACTGAGGTACCCTCCCAGCCAGCTATGTAGTTCTCTTGAGCTACCTGCATGGTCAGCTGAGCTGTAAAGATGAAATAAGGAATGCTGACTCCCAATTGCAAGCTCCTTCTTGATTGTGTTCAATTTATCTCACTTACTTTGGAAGCTTTGTCAAAGCTTTGGCAATCCTTCACAAATGCAGCACAGTATCATCCAAGTACATTTCTAAAGGGGAAAACCTTCTGATCAGTGGCGTAGCTAGGATTTTTTTCAGGGGGGGCAAAGGTATGAAATTTCCCCAAAACTTTTCCCGGTCAATGTGTATGTATTTCACATAAAACATGCAAACTTACAAGTATAACAAAATTACCATGTCATTTTGTAATATTACCTCCTTTTTAATCTTAAAGTGAAACATAGAGCGATCGGAAATAACAAAGTATATTATTTTGGTAAACAATATCTGGTTTATTTGTATGTACTAACGCAGTGGCGTACGCACGATTTCTCTGAATAGGGAGGGGCATGCAGTATGGTCTAAGGGGAGGGGTTTCCGGAAATTTTTCGACGTTTTCAAGGAGCCTAGATGCAAAATGGTGCGAGATTTTCGACTTTGACAGGAACAGTGTTAAAAGTTGAATCGTGGTGGTTCATGAGGATAAAACTGAAACTTTTGTGTCTTGACATGCATTTCCTTATGCCATTTATGCTACCTTGCGAAGAAAAACTTGTCATTAAATTTGCACACTTTTATTAGTCAAAATAAGAGAGCATTGATCGGTATTTGTGGTTTTTCTTGGCCACAAAATGTTTTTTGTCATGAAGACTATCTAAGCAGAGCGCCACCATTGGTTGGCACGGAGCGTAGAGAAAATTTGGAAAAATCAGACCCCTTAGATGGCCGGAAATAGCATTTTCCAGGCTAATACGAAGAATCTAGTCAGTGGCTTTCTTCTTTTGTCGTTTGAAATAAAATGCTCACTTCAATAAATGTTCACAAACTGCAAAGTGATCAGAGAGTCAAGAGCTAATTTTACCCCAAAAATGTAATTTTGCCCAAAAGATCGAGCGAAGCGCCACCATTGGTTAGCAAGGAGCGTAAAGAAAATTTTGAAAAATCAGACCCTCAGATGGTCAAAATAGCGTACTTATGCTTGTAAAGTAAACATGTAGTCTTTATTATCGATGCCACCAGTGGGAAACAGAGTCTACCTTTTTAAGTAAAAATTGTAATTTTACAGAAGTTGCCTAGGTCTATTTGCAGGAATTAAAAAAAAGTTGGCATCACTGAAAGACCTTGCAGGGACAATCCTCCCCTTTTGAAAATTTCTGAAAATTGGGTGTCCTAATAAGCAATCTGGTGCCACATATGCTATCTTTTGAAGTAAAATCTGTGTTAATAAAGTTAGACTACGTATTTTTAAGAACAAAGAAAGAATGACATCTGTGAGGGGGGGGGGGGAATGGCCCAATGGTCTCCCCTTCGCACGCCACTAAGGAGGCCTAATAGTGGCTCGATCACATAGGATATCCTGTTAGAAAAGCAGTCTGTTAAGTGTAGTAGGCTACAAGGTACTCATTGTCCATTTATTGTTACACTCAAAGTGAGCAGAAAGCTATTTTCCCGAACTAGCTTGTAGGCCTCCAAGGATTAGGCCAAGTAACAAAATCTAAGTGTGCCAACGGATCCTGCTAATTCTAATTTCTAGTTTATCGTTGGCCGTGGAATGTTTCAGCCCCATCCATCGTTATGTACACAGAGTAAAATCGTACAGCTACTGCCAGCTTGTAGAAGAACATAACAACCTCGGGGTCTACGGTAGTGGCTTGTCAGTTTTCACATCCTTTTACTGAATTCCCAAAGTATCACCTGAATAACAGCTCCCTGTGCACTGAAATGCACTGATCATAACCCCATGCGTATACAAGCACAAGAGAACATTCAATCTGCTACGCGGAGAGGACTTTTCTGTGGAACGCAAATTGGGCCGGTTCATGCGACACTGACGAAATCTGAGTTAATTTGTTGCATGAAAATACAAATTATGTATGAGAAATGTCTCACAATTTCTTATTCTAACAAAAATTTTGAGAAATTTTTGTAATAATAAGAAGATTATTCAAATTTCCCCATTTTCATCAAATTTCCCCAAAAATTTTTCCAGGGGGGGGCAACTTGCCCCCCCCTGCCCCCCCAGTAGCTACGCCACTGCTTCTGATTTAAGTAGTTTTTTGATGATAAGGTGAAATTTTCATGCATTTAGTTTTTAATTCACAGTGTTTGTCATTGTGGAAAACATAACTTTTCACATTTGCATGCCAAGTATAGAATTTACCAAATCTTGTACTCTTGATTTCTTGTGGTTATAAGCAGGGGCCTCCAGGGTCTCATGATTTGGGGAAGAGAACATTGTCATATGTTCAAATAAGACATATGTGTAGCACCACCATTGGTTGGCACACAAAGTACCAGAAATTTTTCAGCCAGAAATACTCCCAGATAACCAGAAATGGTAGAGTCCATTTAAATTGAGCTAATGCGTTCTTCACTTTGTACTGACAAATTTTATTTAAACTCCCAAGGCAAAATATACTATTGAAATAATATAAAAACACTGCAAGCATGGGTATAACACTTCAAGGATAAATATAATTGATACTTAGACGTACAAAAACCTTAGCAATCAAAAGGTATAATCCTAAATAATGCCATCCAACAATTCAGAGGCAAGGGACAGAAATCTGTGCAGTGTGCATGGAAAAGCTTTAAGCCCTTTGTACTTCTTTGCTTTTCTGAAAGTTACTGCACCTTGTACCAAGGTGTGATAGCTAGCCTACTCTTATGGGGTGATGTAATTAAGCCTCTCTGTGCAACATGCTGTGGAAATAAACAGGAAGTGTTCATGGTAGGTCATAAAAACATATTTAACTTTAAAAGGAAACAAACCAGGTTATGTGAGTTGTACCACAAGAAAGTCACAAATTATTGGGCAACAGACCAATTTGTTTTAAGTGAATAAATTTCAACATTTTATATCTCGGCTCAGGAACGTCCCTCCCCCCTCCCCAGTTTGGCTGGCATAGACTACTTCATGCTCTGTAACATTACGTGCATAGGTCTAGGCCTAGCTTAGACCTGTCGCCCTATGCCTATGGCCTATTGTTACCTAGGGTAAACTAGGGAGTTTTCAACCTACAGGGTATTTCCGACCGCCTAAGCCTTTTCTGCAAATTGTAAATATCTTGAAGAAACAACAGTTGTGAAGACTTTATCAACAAGTAATTTGAACTAATGGCAGTTAAAAATCACCCACCTTTTGACCTAAACTAATCATTTAAAACAAAAAATCTGAACTCAAAAGCCAAATGCAGATGAACTTGGTTAAAAATCATGTTTTCTTATAATGGTCTGTAAGCCACTTTGCTTATTTCCACATATCTTTATGCCTACAAATTTTATTATTAAGCAGTCAGACTTGATAAACTAAATAAAAATAAGTTAAAGGGATGTTGTCACACACAGAACTTGCCCCTAAATCATCTGTGCTTTCATTTAGTGGGGAGGTTGAAAACCACCCAACACTTTCAATGTCTAAGCTTAAGGCTATTTTCCACCATCTAGTTTTAAACCTTCATACAATCGTTGAAATTACAGAAATTTGATCAATTTTTATTTTAAGAGACATAATTTATGGTCATTTACCAGATGGAAAAGAATTTACCCTACACACTAAAATTTAAAAGTAAAACAGAAACACAGCCTAGTTAAACTTAAAGGGCCAACCCTCTCACCTCAAACTACACTTCTTGTATTGGGTAACAGAAACTCTCTTTTTTTCTGCTTTTTGTTTGACTGATATTCCAAACAATGCAGAGTACCAAAGCTACACAGCATGAACTGTACAGGTACTGACTGTGTTTTGATTACACATTGAGCTTTCCTTTAAGTCACCCTGAAGGATAAAGCAATAGAGCCAAGTCTAAACTAAGATTGTGTCTGGATGAGGGTGAATTTCAATTTTATATAATTGTGGGGGGGGGGGGGGGGGGGTAGGGACTTAAGTAAGAATGTTATGAGAATTGGTGCTGTTTAGCCTAGGCCTAGGCTGTATCGCTAAGTTACAGTTAAACCCCTAGCTTAGGCCTAACGTGAGGCCTAGTTCCGCGAAAGAGCACAAGTTTCAAACTTGGTGATGTAAATTAGCACACGGGAAAATGAAAGAACCAATTTGTGTTCATGTTACGTTTCTGTAAGCTACAACCTTGATATCGAACTGAAAGACCGGCAGAAGTTTGGCTCCCTGATATTGACTGGAGAAATCCCCTACCAATCAATGAAAAAGACTCCGTCCCAATGACATGTCACCCACATCTGCGGCTAGTGAGAGGACGTCACCTTATCCGTAAGTGTTTTATGCTATAGAGGCTTTGCAATTACGTCACGGAACCGCCATGCTGGAGGACAATCATTCCCAATATTCAATTTTTTTTTTTTTTTTCAATTCAACGTTTTGAGGGTTAGGAAGCCTTTTGGCTCATCGTGGACCCTATGCCAGAGTGAGCGTGGATGAACACCGGCGAACTTCGCCTTCTCTTTTCGACTAGTGTTCAGAGGTAACGAGGCAGGCGTGTACTAATAGCTCCCAATCCTGCTCCCGGGACCGCCATTTAACGTCCCCATCCGACGGACGTGAGCGTATCCCCAGTCTTTCGCCACTTTCCCAAAGGCTGGAGGGGGTGGAGGTTATACTTGCTCTGCACCACTGCTCAACAGCTGAACTGAGCAAGCGGACAACTTCCTGAGTCGGACAACTTCCTGAAACGGACAACTTCCTGAAACGGACAACCAAATACCCAATTTTGTAATTCACCAATTTTAAACCCCCTCAGCATCACTGTGAACAGCTATGCTGAACAAGTTAATTTTTAGACCCCGGAAAATTTCCAAGTGGTTCCACGGATCCGGGACCTTCAGTATGCAAGGCAGTACGCTCAAACCACCGAGCCATCTCCACCCAAATATATACGTGGATTTGTGCTAAACGCGCTGCACAGTGTGCACTTTGGTATGCACGGTGTGTTTACATTTAACGAGCAAGCGCGTCCAGTGTGGATTACTACGCAGTTACATGTACTCCAACATGGCCGCCGGAGAGTATTATAACGTCATGCTGAAAAGCCTCTATACAAATGAACAAAAAATCTTGAATTATTGGTTGATAATCTTTTATTATCTACCATTTATCTTGGATTGTCAATTGGTAATCAAAGATTTTTCTATGATAAACCGATAAACCAGGGGTCCGTTCCACAAAGAGTTACGCATGATCTTAAGTATGATTTACTGTTGACTGAAGTATGGTGAATCAAACTTAAAGACCCAGTTCTCTCACCCCAAACAGTACCAATTCTCCTAACCTTCTTACTTAAGCTCCTCCCACAATTGTACATCTGAAATTCATCCTCATCCAGACACAATCTCAGTTTATTGCTTTAGGGTGAGTCTAGAAAAACTCAATTTATGTAATCAAAATACTTTAACTGTTTAAGTACTGTTCAAATTCTGCAATATAAGCTTTGGCACTCTACATTGTTTGAATTAGCTGTCAATCAAAGAGCTGAGCCAATTGAGAATTTTGGTACCCGGGTACCAAAATTGTAGTTTGGGGTGAGAGGTTTGGCCCTTTAGAGGCATATTTTCATCATCCCAAACAGTTCCAATTCTCCCAAACTACTTACTCCTAGCCCCTCCCACATTTATCTAAAACTCGGGCTTTATCCAGACACAATCCTAGTTTATTGTTTCATGGCTTGTCCCAGTGGCCGTACAAGTCCATAATGTGTAATCAAGACACTCTCAGTGCCCATGCTGTGTAATTTAGCTATGATGCATTGTTTGAATGTGACGCCAATCAAAGAACTTAACCAATTGAGAGTTTTGATATATGTATACTGAAACTGTGGTTTGGGGTGACGAATGACTGCCTTTAAGATTGTGCGTAACTCTTTGTGGAATGGCCCCCAGGTGTATCACGAGATAATTCAAGATTACCAAAATCAATTATGGACCGCTAATGTTGGGTTTTGGGATAATCCAAGCTTATGGAACTTTGGAATAGTCCTGTCGGCTGATAATTTGTCCACTAAAAGTAGGATAGGCCTACCTCAACAAATAAACTTAGATTCTTTCTCAACTTATTATTCAGGATTTTTATCAATGATCCAAGATTGTCGAGTGATGGTCTTGAATTTCCTACCGATAATTCAATGCTGTGAGTCAAGTGATAATCCAAGTTGGTCCGAGTCAACCGACCAATCCAAGATTGTCGATATAATCCAAAATAATAAAAACTTCCTATGATTTTGATTATTAGTAATCAATTATCCAACATGATAAAAATCAATTTTGTTCAATCTGGATTATCAGTAAAGAATTCAAGGATTATCAAAACCTACCCTGACAAGTACGGTTTTTGCACAGATATGAAGTTTCGGTCATTAAATTGAAACATAAAATTAAAGGACCAATCCTTTCATCACAAACTACAATTTTGGTAGGGGTTTACCGAAATTCTCAATTGGCCCAGCTCTTAAGTTTGATTGACAGTTAATTCAAGCATTGCAAAGTGCCAAAGCTTGTATTACACAGCGTGAACTGTACTGAGAATGTTTTGATAATACACGTTGAGTTTTTTAATACTCACCCTGGAGCAATAAACTGAGATTGTGTCTGGATGAGGTTGAATTTCAGATAATTGTGGGACGGTGCTAAAGTAAGAAGGTTAGGAGAATTGGTAGTGTGTGGGGTGAAAGAATGGTGCCTTTAAATTTTCAGAATTACACACCACATGTGCACTTAACCAAAAAGAAAATCAGAAAGAAAAGCAGAAAGAAAAATAGAAGAGAAAAGGACAATCCCTTTTCCAATCAATGTGACCATTTGCCACTTGAAACTCCATGCTATAGAGGCGTTGCCTAATTACCGTCATTTTCTTTAGTATCTGACTTGATCGGCGGTCTCAGCTGCGGCATGATACGTAGTATAGGCCTACAGAAAATTTTGAAAATCCCAACCCCTCAGATGGGCTGCAGTGGCATCCGACCTCCCCCCCCCCCCCACCCCCTTCCAAAAAAGGAAAAGTTGCAAAAACTGGTCATAAATATATGGGGGCATAGACATACACTTTTTGGAAGCTGCCAAATTCGACAAATTATAAAGTGACTACCCTTCCTTCACATGGTTAATGAAGTTACCCCTATTTAAACTTTTATTTCTTTTAAATCTGATGGGTGTATAGGGTTCATCAACTTGGTGGAAAACAACAGGTTAGGTATTTGAAAAGGATGTGAAGTATACTAGTGGGATTTGGCGAAAGGGTTTTAGGTAATGTCGGGTGAATACTTGTACTATTTCTGAACTTCCAGAAAATGTTATCTGACAAACCGTCCCATCATCCTTGTTTGCACGTTTGTTGCATGAGAGCTTGTTTTTCATAAATTCCAAAGTACTTGAAACCACCTCATGCAGTTTCATCATCTCCCATTCATAAACAGTTGATATCCTTTAACCTTCATATTCATGTGGTATCTAGATGATGGACTTCTCATAGATAAAATAGCAGAGGGTATTCCCCAAACGTGACTCAAAGGGCTTTAAATATATCAAAATGATTGCTGCCCTCGTTTGGATGATGAAATCTCTTGTACACAGGCGTGACACGTGCAGGAGCCTATGAATTGTTTACATTGCCAAACAAATGATGCACACATGTTTATTCACGGCTTTGGCATTTGGCCTTGTTACACATAGTTCGCCAGATAAAAGTGGAGGCTCACTGTTTCAGAAGGCCGAATTCCGAGATTTTTCGTGTGATTCAATCTACATAAAAATGGGAATTTCCTTGATTTAACGTGGAAAAGCATTTTTCCTTGGCTTTTCCTTTATTTAAATTAAGGCAGTCAATTCTCGCTCCAAACTACCATTGCTGTACACTGTTAAAAATTTCTCTGTAAATTTACATAATTTTTATGGCAAATTTTTTTCCAACCAAATAATGTTTTTTTTACAGCCAGACTGTAATCATGAAAAAACATTAAGTGTTTGTTTTTTCTTTACAGTTTTTGCATGTAAATTAGTTTACAAATGTCTACTGTAAAATCGAATTACAGAATTGTTCTGTTTTTTTTTTACCTTAATTTTATGTGAATTTACAGCCTACTGTTTTCATTCTCGGCGTTTTAATATTTATTATAATATCGCTTTTTTCCTTTCATATTTTATTACGTAACATACACTTTACCATTACGTAGATCAGGTATTTGCTTATCAACGTAATGTGTCGTTACGAAGTTGTTTTCAATCAAAGCACAATGAGGATGCTTTGTTGTCATATTGTTGTCAAGTAAACTGCTATCTCTAGGAACTTTGTGATTGGAAAGTCACATTTTTTGTACAATATAATAATTGTTTTTAAAATAAATATGACAAAGAATGCAAATACATTGGTTGCAAACATTTCCAGACAAGGTAAACAATAAGTTTATCACTTCCTGATTAAAAAACGCCAAAAAAGATATTATTCAAAGCAACAGCAATCCTTTTGTTAGGAAAATGCCTAAAAAATAAGCTCCACCCATTTATGCAAAATGAGATATACGTCATAAAGTGGTAAATTTACAGACTCTTTCAAGTAAATTTGTGAAACGTTTTTAATTCGATCAAGTGCATGAGCGCCTGTGGCGATGAGTTGACATCAGTATACCAATTGTCAGTATAAAAAATGTAAGTTAATTTTCAAATAGGGCCATAAATTTGCCAAAAATGTTTTCTTTTTTAACTGAAACTTCGCAGAACGATGCATGTTATATATTGAAAATTTTCTGGCTATTTCTTATTTGTTTGTTTGTTTGGTTGGGCTTATTTTTGTTTCTTTTTCAGCTTAAAAACAAAATGAATGTTTGTTAAATGACAGTATATTTATGTGAAATCAGAAAAATACAAAATACTGTTAAATTTTCTGTAAATTTACAGAAAAAGTTTTACAAAGCAGTAAAATTTGGTTAAAAAAGCAGACAGAAATGGTTTTTCAAATAAACAGAAAATACATGTTAAACAACCTTTTTTTATTGTAGCAATACAAAGTGTCTGTAAAGATACAGAAAATCTCTATTAAAAGTAAAATACAAAAAGTTTAAGTTAAAAAAGTCTGTAAATTTACAGAAATTTTTAACAGTGTAGTAAACTAGTCTACAGTCTACATGCAGCTAGAAATTCTCAATTTGAACAGCTCCGATTAACAGCAAACTCATTTTATATTTATTTTATGTTTAATTTCATGTTTCTCCACAGTTGTATCGCTGACCTTGGGCGTAATTACTGTTACAGTAGGCCTACAAAATTTAATTTTCAATAACAATGTAAAAGAAAATAAAAATGCAGAACACTTGCTCATACACACGTATCCTGAAGCAATTAAATGAGACTGGGTCTGGATGAGGATGATTTTTGGACTCACTGGTGGCTGAGTCCGTTTAACAGCTTTATTTAATAGGTTAGGAGAATTGAACTGTACGTGCATAGGGTGGGAACATTTAGACTAATTTCTTGTTTAACGGTCCATTTTCCAGTGTCAAGGAAAACTTGCCAATTACAAGTTTTCACAGTGATGATTGGCAACTAGTCTCTTAATGTTATCCACCACGACGTCGCCGCACCCGGAATTTTCGATTAGTTGGTAGGGTCAAACTAAAAAAGTCATAAAGAGGAGCGGATTACTACTTCTCAAGCCCGAAAACATAAGCTCTGCTGTGTGCGATAGCCATCATTTCAACAGGTCTCTGAAACAATGCCGACTATAGCTAGGCACTTCAGCCTCCGACAGTGAAGCACACTTCAAGCAGTCCAGGGTGGGATGGAAGCCGACAGCCTGAGTGCCCGGAGAAAGTTGTCAACCTGAACATTCGGCCCACTAAAGTGGGCAAGTAAGGTCCCAGGGGACCAGGAGAAAATTGGGCCCTGGATCTTTAAATGGTGTCCGGTGTGTTTTGTAATCACCCCAGCCAAGTTTAAGGAGGACGCTTTTTGAAATTTTGGCGTCGGATAATGACTGTAGGCCCAGGGTAGGGTCCCTGCTAGACAAAAATTTTACGGATCGAAGGTACATTATATCGAGGACCTCGTGGGACAATTATCTCCTTTAGGTTAGATGAAGGGACTTGATGGATAAACCGGAATTCGTTGCTAGATTTTATTCAGTGTGGTTTAAATAATGTACGGCTAGGATTGGGATTAACATTACTTCCAAGTATAAACTTTAGAGGCGTGGAAGTGGAATAAACTGTCCCTTCTAAATTTAAGAAATATAAAAAATCTGGAAATTTAAAAAGTCAGACAGCCATTTGAGTTTCTACTTGAAAAATTGGGTTAGTTCTGAGAAAAATAATCGGAAATCTTAAAAAGATGTGCACGACGAAAGGAAAAGGTCGCAGTCGAAGTCACGGTAAAATTTTCATGAAAATCAATAAGATAAGGCTACACTACATTCATTACACTTTCGGATGAACGCAAAAAAGTTGTATTGTTCATGAGCCGTGTACTTCACATTCTTTTGCAGCACAATGCCCGAAATCAGAATTCTTTCATAGATTTGCCAGAAAAATAGAAAGGTATCGTATTCAGAGTAAACATTTACATGAAAAATCAACAGAAATACAAAAAAGAAAGTCGCGACATATTTGGGAAAAACCTGACAATCGTTCCTTGATCTGTTTCTCTTAAATCTTGCGCAACACAATGCCCGAAATCATGGCCGCGGATTATTTGAATTCTTTCCAAACTTTGCCCGAAAGCAAGAAACGACCAACTCAAGCGTTAAAATTACGACTATGGGCCGGGGCCAGCAGAAGCTTAACTTTAGGGTCACTCTAGTTTTTCACAGCTCATTGATGCAGGACCACGCGGCCCCGTAAGTTAAAGCTTGGTCACTTTATCCTGACTCATTGCCAGTGACATGCCTCCGAGTCCCTCAGCAGGACGTGGGGATCTTCCCTCAGTTAGAGCCTATATGCAGATGCCATCCACTCAAATTAACCATTGAGAAACTTAATTTTCACACACAGTTATACGCAAACCTTAGAGAGGGGATGGGGGCGGGGGAGGGCGCTGTGCACCTTTGAGACCCCATGATTTCTCGAGTTATTCTTCGAAAAGTTGCAATTATAAATCTCACAAATTGAAAAGTTGCAATCATAAACCTCACAAATGCGATATGTGTGTCAGTTCGTGAGTGGTGTATTTAACGGTTTTTGTTGCATGTGTATTCGAGGTTGCATTTAAGTTCGAGGTCTGTGTGGCTAAACTGGATTGCAATGATGTTCAAATTATTAATATTTTTTTATTGAGAACACTTCCTTTGGGGGGGGGGGGATTTCAATTCATGAAACTAGTGTCTATAGGGCAAAAAGCGTTTTTTACATAATTTATAAAATTAATATGCCGTGTACTGGCAGCCACATATATTTTCACAGGCGCATGGCTAAATGTGTTTCTGAGAGCTGTGTGTCATATAAGTATCATGAGAACGAGGTTTATTTGGATCTTTAATTATTTGTGTGAACCGCATAAATTTACGCATATTTTCGGGAAATTCCCCCAATTCTTGGTGACGTCGCAAAATTTGAAATCGTCAGAAATCAGTATTTTGAATAAATATCGACACTGATCCGGTTTCACCGAAATATATCGTTTCGAATTGTAACTAACTCCACTTACCTTAACTTAAATACGGTAAGAAATTGCGGTGTGATAAAATGAGCAAATGATCTTTTTGTGTACAATTTTTTCCTGTATGATGTACCGCGTCAGCGAGTCGTTATAGTGGATTCAAGTTGAAGTTTTAGCACCTGAGTTGCTAAATCAAACTACACATATCCAGACAATGTATTTTTAGCCAGATACAGCTTATTGCTTCTAGGGATTTAAAGGATTCAGGCGGCTAGAGTGACCCCACTAGTGGGCTTTGCCAACTCCCGGAAGCAGGCTGGGTGAGGTTCTTTAGCACCTATTCTGAACCTTGAAACGGGCAAGAGCAGTCATCCCAATTTATTTTAAATCAATAGCTGAATCTCACAATTTTAAAGTTATTTTTTCAAATTATTTTTTTTTCAAACTATCTTTCGTAATATTTTAGGATTTTACTATTGCAAATCTATGGTAAACCGAACAGCGGCTCTTTGCAAATTTCACATTTGAAGAGAAAAATGCTTCTCTCAAGAGCCAATCACGCCCTTTAATTTTCCTCTAAGTCGAGATATGCTAAAATCCCCGACTCCCGTAGATATGGTCCGACCCCAATATCACTCCGAATGTTTTGCCCATATTTGCTAACAGGGGCTGTAAGCAGTTCCTGGACCCACTTCTGAAGCAGTGATTTCCAACCAAGTTTTGGGCTCCCAACAGTACCCCTTATTTGTAACGATCTCTCCTGGGTACCCCTCCGGCGCCTACAGTAAGAGAATGGAGAACCAAAACGTAGGCCTATGTGTTATTATGACAATATTAACATAATGTTTCTGCTTTATTAAAGCAATCGCTTGGTCGAAGGCAATTATACCTGAAGCTAGATCTATGATCCAGTGATGCGATCAAACGCACTGAGGACTATATAAACGGGAGAAAAAAGGGGAGTACAAAAAAGATCTGCCAGGTTAATTATAGCCGCAGTGAGTACTCCCGAGAAGTTGGCTCTATGACCGCACTCCTCAAAGATCTAGGTCTAGATACTTTGTCTGACCGCCGGAGACGTTGCAGACTTATAATTTTTGTCAAAGGTATTTATGGTCAAGCTAACATCCCTCTGTCTAATCTTTGTAAACCTACGCGTTGTTCTCGTAACATGCATGCTTTGCACTTTCGCCCCCCCCCCCCCTCTGCTAGGACTAATTGTTTTAAGTACAGTTTTGTCCCTAATACTATTCGGGATTGGAATAACCTCCCAGAGAGTCTCATTGCGGGGGCCATAAGTCACCCATGCAAAGCCAGTGGATTTCATTACGAACTCTTTGAGGGCCTGACTGATCACACGGCACGTACGCGGTGTATAAATGTGCTTTTGGATGTCTCACCGTCTTGAAGAAGAAGATGTAAAATCCGTTATAGATTCCAAAACTGTTTCCCTGGGCCAGGCCCGACAACTTGAACACTGATTGTTAGCCTGTTAACAGTGCTATGATGGTCCCTATGCCGTATATCACTTTTTTTTAAATTGTCTATAAGAGGCTTTCCATGTACAGCACAGGGATAGTAGCTCCGTTTGGGAACCACTGTTCTGAAGCATTGTAACTTTAATTGAATACATATACCGAAACTTGATTTTTTAGTCAAAGGCTCAGGATGCCCAGCTAAAATGTACCATGCTTTACCATGGTAAACCATGAAAAATCTGTAGTATTTCCATGGTAAACCATGGTTTAACACGGTACATTTTTAGCTGGGCATGAGATTGTGCTGCGTCGGAAAATCTCAGAGCTAGAGGATAATTGTCTTGATTTGGTGTTAAGTACAGATGAGAACATTGTTAGAAATGTAGCTAATGGTGGTAAGATAGGGTCCAGTGACCATGACCTTATTTGTTTTGAGTTACATTGTTTCAGCAATCATGCTAGTAGTGACAAAAGAATTCTTGATTTCAGCAAGGCTAACTTTACTCGTGCTAAGGAGCTTTTAACCATAGATTGGGCGGCCCGTTTGTCTCACTTGGGTCCTGCTGAGGCATGGAGTGTTTTCCGGGATGTTGTTTCTGACACGACAAAGTTGTGCATCCCACTTAAGAAAGCTGTGGTTAAAAATAGGCCAATTTGGATTTCTAGAGAAGTTCTTAGAGCAACTAGGAAGAAACGTAAGTGTTGGCGTCGCTATAGGGCCAGTAAAAGTCCAGAAAACTTAGCAGCTTACAAGAAGCAGGAATTCTTAGTTAAAAATTTGGTAATTGGAACTAAAACTAGGTTTGAAAAGCAGTTGGCCAAGGAGGTTAAGATAAACCCCAAAACTTTTCATGCCTATGTGAGGTCTAAGCAGAAGCTTAAGGAGGGTGTGGGGCCTCTCAAAGGTGATGATAATTCTTTGGTTAGTAACCATCAGGACATGGCTAATTTGTTAAATGACTATTTTGTATCTGTTTTTACCGAGGAATCATCTTTGTTGGGGACGTGTAATGGTTCTGATGTCTCTACTTCAATCAGTTATGTCATTTTCTCAGAGGAACAAGTTTGTAAAAAGTTAAAGAGTTTGAAAGCTAGTAAGGCCCCTGGGCCAGATGGGGTCCACCCAGCCATTTTACGTGAATGCTCCGAGATTTTGTCAGTTCCTCTTTCCATCATTTTTCAGAAGTGTCTGGATTCGAGTTTTGTTCCTACTGACTGGCGGGTAGCAAATGTTACTCCAATTTTTAAGAAGGGGGATCGAAGTAATCCTTGCAATTACAGGCCTGTCAGTTTAACCAGTGTTGTGTGCAAAGTTATGGAATCTTTGATTAAGGATAGTTTACTTAAGTATCTTTTAGATAATGAGTTACTTAATCTGTCACAACATGGTTTCCTGCCAAGCAGATCTTGTGTTACTAACTTACTGAGCTTTCTTGAAGATGTCTCTTCATCTCTTGATTCTGGGTATGGCGTTGATGTCATTTACCTTGACTTTTCAAAGGCTTTTGATAAAGTTCCATTAGGTAGGCTAATGGTTAAGCTGCATAGGTTAGGGGTTCAGGGCAATTGTGCTGATTGGATAAATTCGTGGCTTCATGGTAGATCTCAGAGAGTTGCTGTCAATGGTAACTTCTCCTCTTGGAAAGAAGTCACAAGTGGAGTACCACAGGGTTCTGTCCTTGGCCCACTTCTTTTCTTAATTTTCATCAATGATATTGATAGTTCTCTTACATCTCGTATAAGTAAGTTTGCAGATGATACTAAGCTTTATAGGAAAATTAGCATTTTGGATGATGCCTTACTGCTGCAGAAAGATCTGGATAGGTTATTTTCTTGGTCTCAGACCTGGCAAATGTCTTTTAATGCAGATAAGTGTAAGGTCCTTCATTTTGGTCCCAAAAGTTTTAGCTATGATTATAACATGAATGGTTGTGTTTTAAGTAATGTCACCTCTGAGAAAGATCTGGGTGTTGTAATTACTGGGGACTTAAAGTCATCAAAGCAGTGTGCAGCCACTGCTGTAAAGGCTAATAGAGTGCTTGGATTGATCAAGAGGAATTTCATCAATTTTAGTAAGGATATTGTACTTAATTTGTATAAGCAGTTGGTAAGACCCCATCTTGACTATGCAGCTCAGGCTTGGAGTCCCTTCTATGAAAAGGACAAGTTTGTTTTAGAGCAGGTTCAGAGGAGAGCCACTCGCCTCATTCCTGAGGTGAGAAATTTGCCCTATCATGCTAGGCTTAAACATCTTGGGCTTACCACCTTGGAGCTGAGAAGGATTAGGGAGACATGCTCCAGGTTTTCAAGTTCCTTTGTGAAAGAAATCCCCTGCTGACTTGTAGTTATTTAAGGGTTCAAGGTAATTCTCGGGTGCGTGGGCATTGTAAAAAGCTTGAAAAGCCTTTTGCAAGGCTTGACATTAGGAAGTTTAGTTTCTCCCATAGAGTTGTCAAAGAGTGGAATTGTCTACCAGATTGGGTAGTTAACTCCCCCTCAGTTCACTGCTTTAAGGTTAACATTGACAGGTTTTTCCATGGCTGTGGTAGAATCTGATTGTTTGGTGCTGTAGTCAAGCTTTGGTGGTTTGACTTTTGATTAGGGCTTGGTCTTCAGGGCATCTTATGGGGCCTTGGCCCTCCTTTGCCCTTCAACCTGTTATGTTATGTTATGTTATGTTATGTTATGTTATGTTATGTTATGTTATGTTATGTTATGTTATGTTATGTTATGTTATGTTATGTTATGTTATGTTAGTGACTTCGGGCTCAACTTGTTAACACTTTTTGTCGCCACACCGAGGCTGCCTCTTGACCTCGCCCTCCCATTTCCCAAAAATTTTCTTTGCTCTCAATCCTCCCCCTCCCCTTATAGTTGGTGACGTTGGTTTCAGTGTTTATATTTTGGAACAGTGAACTTGAAGTTGAATGAATCATGGAGCTACTAAACTTCATGCATGAATAATGAAGCCCGTTCTTACCGTTTGGCATTTGATCTGGCATACTGTGTATGATTTGGCGTACAGTTGATTTACACGTTGTGCACAAGAAGGACACGAAAGTAATGTTGACATGTGCCTAGCCTGTCAATGCAATAATAACGTACAGGCTGATTGTACTGACCGCTGACCTGCGCTCCCTGTAATTCTGTATAAATTGATTTGTACAACGTTCAGTAACCATACGTCAACCTATTCGTACACGGAGTGTGTTAACAGATTCGTTCACGGAGCGGAGTAGCAACATTATCGTTTGCTTTCGTTTTCTACCTCATTGTCTTTTCCCTGTAAGTTGAAAAATAGCCCCTTAGCCTAACGTTAGTTCGAGTTAGATGGTGAACATTATGATCAGGCTAGGCTAATTACTCATTAGACTTGCTAGTGCTTGTAAACAGGACTGTGTACTCTGTTATCTGTAGTTATGAGCAGGTCTGAAGTTAAGCTAGCCTAGCCTAGGCCTAGGCCTAGGCTAGGCCCTAACTGAGGCTAGGCGTAGAATTACTAGCCTAATTTAGTCTAGTCTAGGCCTATGTCTTGCCTAGACTAGAGAGGCCAGTTTAACTAGTCCTTGAACAGAACTCTATGCTACGTCCACCTCGTTGTATTCCACACTAACGTTAGAGTCCTTGGCCACATTGCGCTGCAAACACTGTCCTTTCAGTATCAGGACTTAATTGATCAGCGAATAAACAGGCTAGCTCATTCTTCAGCTAATTTTACCATTGCTATCCTTTAACATTGGAATCGGTTTTGTGTTTATTTAGCCTAGGCCTAGGCCCTATAGCTAACCAAAATATGCAGACATACAATTCACTCACCACGCATGAGTGGAATTGAAACTGTCCAATAGAAGAAGAGTTCTTAACAAAAGATAGAAGATCATTCCACAATTTGGCAGAAATAATAGCAAAAGCTCGATCACCGTAAGAATGAGTAACAGATGATTGTACATTTAAAAGAGATTGAGAACTGGAACGAAGGTCACGTAAAGGCTTGTAGTTGGATATGAGTTCCTGTAGATAATAAGGAGCAAAACCATGTAGGCCTATGCACTTGTAGGTTAGTAGAAGGACTTTATACTGGATGCATTGCTGAACAGGAAGCCAATGGAGACTGGTAAGGTCAGGGGTAATGTGGTCACTAGATTGTGTTAAAGAAATTAACAGAGCAGCTGAGTTCTGAAGTTTACCACACTTTTCTGACCAAAATTTTCTGCATTAAGTCTTTCAGTCAGTAGGTATGTCCAGGCAGTCCTCTTTCCCAATTTTGGCTCAAATTGATGAAAAACCTTATTTTTGTTCAAATCAGTTAAAATATGGTGTTGGTTGCTGATAAATTTGGTCGAGACGTACAGTTCAGCACTGCTAAACTTTTCTGTAAATGTCCTGCCGATGTTATCCAAAGTTCCCCAAAATATTGAGATTTTCGTTAACTTCATTCATATCTATTCATAGTTTACATAATAGTGATCAATAGACAAATCATTACTAATATGAAAAAATGTTGAACATTCATGATCAATAAAATTTTCCAACTTCCAAAGAAGTGGAAGTGTTATCATTCTCACCAAGCCAGTCATGGCTGTTGACCTCAATTTCTGCTATACTTCCTGTTACTTATGGTTACTTACGTATATGTACTGTAGCAGATGTGAAATTTCTTGGCTCTAGGCATACGTATATATAACTGTGTATATATATACTTATATATCTTTAAATAGTAAGTAGTACTGTTAGACAGTACTTCACGGATGGAATTAATCGAAGGCCACGAAGGCCATGGCCTTCGTATCTTCAGCAATGGCCTTGATGCCCTCTAAAATTTAATGACCATCAAGACCATTTGGCCTCTATGCTCTTCCTGTTGGATTACATAGTATTCAATACAAAATCACTTGTTTGGCCTTGGTGCCCTCTCAGTTTGCATGAGATGCCCTTAAAACTGATGGAAAAATGGCCTTGCCATGCTGGAACCTTAATTCCAGCCCTGGTACTTATTTTATTTTAAACCCATCCACCAGCAAGAGCGCTCGTAGCACAGTTGGCAAGCACGCTGGTTTATATGCTATACCGGTATGTCGGGTTAAACCATTTCTTTTCCTTCTTACTCAGGATAAACCATTTACCTCTTTGCAAAACATCATACTGCTCTTTTTGAGTGGAGAAAAAAATGCATTTTACTAACGGAAAAAAAAAATAAAACTATAACTTTGTTTTTTTTTTTTCAGAAAAAAAAAAAGTGCCCTCTTGAGTTGCCCTCTTAGTGTTTAGAATGATGTCATTTCCAGCCACTGATTCTAAACTAGTACCATTACCATTTCCAAATCCTGTTCAACTATTGCCACTATTTTTGATGACTTGAAACCTCGAAAAAGGTCAGAAAATTTGGAATAAAATCATCAACTTTGCAAATTCTGAAAATTTACTGAAACATTTGAAATAGGCCTTGGCCTATTTGTTTACATTAGAATGCTCATGCAAATTATTGTGACGTCACTAAGAACGTTAGATGTTTGCCCTTAGCATAAGTCCCTATGGTAAGTTCACTGTGCAAGATGTCCACATTGACGCAACAGTTACACTATTTAGCATACTGTTGTATTTAAACAAAATTCCCTACGCCTAGTCACATAGGAAAATTAGTAAATTCTACTGTGCGAAAAAGTTGGTGATTTCATTCCAAAGTTTTGACCCTTTCCAAAAGATTTCAGTGATCAAATAGGGTTTGGTAGCTCCTGTAAGACTTGTAGAAGAATAGTTATGGCATTAAGTGAGTGTTGTCGGTCGAAAATTTGCTGTCAGAAGAAAGTTAATTTTGACATTTAAAACGATCACCAATCCGATGGGAGTGCTCTGAGATGATGATTTGATGTTCTTGAAAAACCAAGTTACACCTTGAAAAGTCCTTGAATTTTATTTTCAGAAAAGTGTACAAGCCCTGTTGTTACTATGGAGTGGAGTGGATAGGAATGTAGGCCTAATGCTGGGTCTGTTCAAGGACTAGGCTAATAGTACAGACTATGCATTTAGGCCTAGGCCTAGGCTAGCTGAGTTATTGACACTATATACTGTAGCTACTTGACAGGCCCATTATCTTTTAATTATTACTGGTCACAATAAATTACACCTGTCCCAACTGCCATCATTAGGCATAGCCAACTGAGAAAAGGCATGTGTATAGTCAGCCATATGGATCATCAATATAGCCTAGCCTTTCCTTTACACTGGCCTTTTTTCAGGAAAATTTGGACAATTTTGTGTCCTTGATAGTCCAGATAGTGTAAGACAGATTGATGTTCCACTCATAGCAAAGGTATTTATGTTTGGACCCTAAATTTGTTACCATCATAACTTGCCTTTCTTGAATCTTACATTAATGTTGCAGCTATATTTGGTGACACAAAGGCTTGAAGCATCTGAAAAAATCCTAAAATATGAAATAAAAGTATCAACTTGGCAACTTCCGAAAGGTTACTGTGGGTTCAAAATATTTGTTCACCGGTACATTGGAACACCACATGCACAACACTGTGAGTCATAGAAAACGTGATTTGTTATGAATCCACCAATCAGAGTCAAATGTTTCACATGAAACTGAAAGTTCTTAATGATTTGTCCTCAAAAATGGACAAAATTCTCAGGGACCATCCAGCTATCCTTCTGATAATCCTGTACAGTCACCAATTGAGAATGTTGATTTCTTCAAACAAAACCATACCCTTGGGTGATGGCTGTCTGTCTTCATTAAAGGGTCAATTCTCCCACCCCAAACTGCAATTCTTGTGGGACTTGTAAGTCTGTAACTGAAGTTCTCAATTGGCCCACCTCTTTGATTGACAGCTAATTCAAACAATGCAGAGTATAAAAGCTTACATTATTACACAGCATGTACTGAGAGTGTTTGGATTATACACATTGAGCTTTTTGATACTCTCCTTGAAGCAATAAACTGAGATTGTGTAAGGATGAGGATAAATTTCAGACCATTGTGGGAGGTGTTTAAGTAAGAAGGTTAGGAGAATTGATACTGTTTGGGGTGAGAGAATTGGTCCTTTAAGTTACAGTAAACTATTAAGTTAAATTTCCAAATTTCAGCTGTTTACACTTTTCTGTTCTCTTTACAGACAAAAAAAAAATGGATGTTATATACATTTCAGAGAAAGGGAGCGATGAAACTGGTGACGGGACAGAAGGAAAGCCACTACATACTCTGTTACAGGTAAGCTAATTGTTCGGTATAGTTGTCCAGGTAGGGCCACCACAGTAACTTTATTTGAAAATGTGGCTCAATTTTTTCACCTGTAACAGTACATCAACATTATTGTAGCAAAATATTTCATATTTAGATGCCCTCATCTTTGGCCCAGGATTCAATTTGAATTATTTGGCTTCCACCACCTCCCCCCTGAAAAAAATATCCTTTGAAAGCCTGCTTCATTTTTTTTTGTTTCTTTTATTGTTTTATCGCTGTAACACATATATACAAGCAAATGTAGGGTATAAATAAGAAAGGAATCAAAAGACATATAAAAGTGAAAGGAAGTACACAAAAACTCCAGGGGGCTTGAGAATGTGCACTCCTTGAGAAAGAAAATTAGTTGTGATATTTATGAACTACCGTAGTTGTTCAATATTGGTTTCAACAGAGGAAAGCATGATAACCCAGCCTTTCTAAGTCTCAAACATTATTTGTTTTAATCCATTTCCTTTAATTAATAGTTTGCAGAAATTGTGCTCTTGTTACTGACTCCCGTTTTAACACATTTCATTTAATTTAAGTTTTTGCAAAACATGTGAAAGATTTCATATTCTTGAACAAAATAAGAATTTGATGAAGTCACCTCTTTCTTAAAATTGCAGGCCATGAAGCTGGCTGGAGGAGAACCATTTCCCAAGTTCATGGGAGATTCTAAGAAAGAGGGAGAGGTAAAGTATATTTTATGAAAGGTGAGGGTGGGGGAGGAAGGGGATGGGGGAAAGGCTTTTCTAAGAATTTCATTATTTCAAGCTGCTGGTCAGTTGCTGATGTTGTAGTTGCTACTTATTCTTAAAATCTTTATTATTGGATTGCCGACTTTGCTCTTGTGCAATAGTTTGAATATAAAGAGGTTTTTTATGACATTCAACTCAAAGTTGTGCCTTTAGAATGTTGCTCAAAATGAGCATATCCACATTGGTTGTGACAGAGACATTCTAGTGTTGTACGCACTCCTGTCTGACAACTTAATATGAAATAGGAGGAAGATGATCCCAGAAGGCTTTACCAGTTACATGTATTTCCCAAACAAACAAAAAAGAAGTTTTTGTGATTTTTTCCTCTCTCATCATTTCTTCTGTCCTTGCTCCCATTTCTTCCACTTTCATCAGACTTGCTGTCAGGATATCGAGTCCTGGCTGGGTCAAACCAAAGACTTAAAAAATGGAACCAACTGCCATTGTGCTTGGTGCTCAGCATAAACAATGAAGTAGGAAAAACAAGCCAGTGAGCAACAACTGGAAAAAAGCCATAGCTGGCTTAACTTGAACCAATTGGTTCGAAACTACTAGTCAGTAAAACTCCATCTAACTAAACCTAACCCCAAACCCACTTTCAAATTGTTGTTACCTTACAATATGTTATCAAAGTGCCTTTCTGATTTGGCAGCCATGGCTTCAAGTATGATGGTTAGTAAATCATTACAGCCTCTAAGGCTGAAATGAGAAAAGCTTGTCTGTTAAATCAGGGATCAACACTCTGTCTGTAACCCCTCTGTAAAGCCTGAGTCAAATCGCCACAACTCCTGTTAATCCTTCTGTGGAAAATTTGCATGAATCATAGACTTGCTGGTCCATCCAACCATGATTGAACATTTGCAGTTGAACAGATGGCTTACTCTAGTTGAGCAACTGACCAATCTGCTAGGACTTCACCAGATGTGACATCTTGTTGCATGATGTCATTGGTAGTCATGGCAGTATGATCTGTTCCCTACTCAAACTGGGAACTTAACACAAAATAAAGTGTGCAGGATTTTATTTAGCACAAATGGTGCTACATGGAATAAATCCCTATAACATCATAGCACTTGTATTTCTTGGCCATGACTTCAAAAAGGTGTTTATGCATCTTCTTTTCAGAAGTGGGAAGAAGTGTCACAAGCTCAGAGGAAGAAGGTGGCTAAAATCTTTGCACGGGAACAAGCAAAGAAAGCTGAACGAGAGAAGAAAGAAGCTGAGGATGCAGAGAGAAGAGAGAAGAATTTAGAAGAAGCAAAGAAAGTCAAAATCACTGAAGATGCATCACTGCCTCAAGCTAAAACGGTCAGTAGTGAAGTGGTGATGTCTATAGGGCTTGACATAACCGATGGCCAAAAATATGGGCATGTCTGTAATGTTTGCCATGGTGCCTCTCAAATAAAACACTTTCAAAAACTAGCCGGAATAGATTTCATTGTCTTTTTCTGGAACGCAGTCAGGCCTCGATTTTCAGAAAAATATATGGTTGTCCTTTGGGCAACCGTTTCACTAGTTTTGGTTCCACCAGGAAATTTGGTTGTTTGATACATTTTTCACACCATTTAAAAAATAGTCATTGTGTTCATGTATTATTGGTCTGGAAAGATAAAATGTGCTGTTTGAGAGACAGAAACACTTGAAGTCTGGTATGGTATGATGTATAATTAAAGTTGAAAGAGTTGATCATTCAGCAGTATACTTCTTCAAGCCAAAAGAAAAATGGTTGACCATTGGACAACCAACCTTTAACTTTTGGTTGTCCGTGTGAAATTTGAGTTGTCCTGGACAATCACACGACCATGAAAATCGAGCCCTGGCAGTGTTGGTTTCCCTGTACCCTTTTTGAAGTGTATGTTAAACCCTGTGTACATAGCTGGTGGCACTGCCACTTGTTGGGGGTTAGGGGGTACCATTCTTATAGCAGGAGTTTTATTTTGCCATGTGCCTTTAAAAAAAGTCATACTTGAAAATGTTACAACCCACATGTTCAGTTTTAGCATATCTCCAACTCTCTTACAATTGTTTACATACATAGGTTTTTCACTAGGAAGTTAACCATCAACATTTGCCTCCTAGTAATAAATCATATTCCTTTCTTCATTATTGTCCCTTTATACAGATCAAAATAAGAGATACTAAAGATCATCGTGGCCAAAGAATCAGAATTCAGGGATGGGTGCACCGTTTACGTAGACAAGGTATTTATTTGTGTGTTTTGTTGTTGAAGACGAATCCGATTAGCGCTTGTTTTTAGTGACTGTAGGCAGCCATTAGTGGGGTCCATCAGCCTTTAACTGTCTTCATTTATTGCCTACGTGGATTTCAAATTCTTATATTCAGAGAAGTTGAAAAAATCAAGCTACACTTCAGTGTACAACCATCCATGGAACAGGTAAGGAAAAAGAAATTTTAAGATTACAGGTGATGGACCACGCTAATGGCCGACCAAAATCGCAATCTGTCCAGATTCGTCTATAAAACCTCATCCAACTAACTATATGCTTTATATTGTAATGTGTCAAAAAAGGAGAGGGGTGGGCAGAGCCACAAATAAACAAACAATTATGGTGGCCTGAATGATGTGCTGGGGTACCCTCTTCTAGGGCCCAGTGCCCATTTTATTTTATAGTTAGGACATGTGCCAGCCCCTTCCTTATGTTGGACAACTGCTGAACAATGAGAACTCCATATGATTGATTAGATGGAAGCATTTTTCATAGTGTATCATACTGTAAATATAGTAATATCACTTTGAAACCAGGAATTTGGTGTGCATGAATATTAATATCATTCTTACAAAAATATTATCATAATATTATAATATCCTTTCACGATAGATCCCTTGTCATTTGAAAGAAAGCTGGTAAACATCTCATTCAGTTATTGAATTTCCTTATTTAAATTTTCCAAAATATTCTGGAACATGTGGTTCTGTATGTAACAGAAAGGTGAAGGGTGCACAATTTTGTAATGCTGCCCTCACCTTTGACAATTCTTTTCTCCACAGGAAAGACACTGATGTTTGTTGTTCTCAGGGATGGGACTGGATACTTACAATGTGTGCTTGCAGATGTTCTGGTAAGGTGACATATTTCTTTCCACTTCCCTGCCCTCTCCCCACTCCATCCTAACCAACCTCTATCCTTTAAGAATTGTGTTAAAAAATAACTCTCTCACCATCATACATCCTTTTAAAATTGGTGTTAAAATTCTTATCTTAATGCATCACAGTAACATCACAGTGCAAAATGATTTTGAATTGAGAATTTGAAAATATGAAAACTAAATTTGAATGGTTTTCCAAATATTTCAATCATTTTACAGATTTAATATCAAATTATTAGCCTTGAATAAGTTATGGTTATATAACATTTCAAATTTAACAAATTTCATTTAATTTGATGTTATGCTTGTGTTTGAAGGTGTCTTAATTTCAAGAGCAGTCACACCCCCTCACCCAGATTTTTTTTGAAGCATCAGGAAAATATCACAATTTTCTTCTTATTTCTCTTCAAAGTATCTTTCATCATATTTTTAGACTTCCATATTGTATATCCAGGGTAAACCAAGCATTAAATTTCACATTTGAAGAGTAAAATGTTGTCACATGACTCTCACAGCCAATCATGAAACAGGACAGTCTACTACACTACTTCAAGTTAGCGTGACTGTTCTTCCCCTTTGAGCTGCATATGCTTGTTTGATGTTGCAGGAGTCAAAATAGCAATTTTGATGTTCCTCTCCTTGTTAAGCATCATTATACATGAAGAAGATCCAATGTGCAAACCCATAAAAACTTGGCTAATTGTGAAAAGTGTTGTGAATAAATGGAAAGTATGCTTTATTATTTTTCAGTTGTAATAGTTTTTAGTATGGAGATAATGTATTTCATGTGTAAAATAATCCAACTTTCTTTATGCTCATGTATCAGTGTCAAACTTATGAGGCAGTAACCTTATCAACAGAGGCCACTGTAACATTGTTTGGGGTCTTGCAGGAAGTGCCTGAAGGAAAAGAGGTAAGTGTGCTGTTATCCTTACAGCAACCATCCACTCTTCATCCCACCCAACCTCACCCCACCTCCACTCCCAAGAAAAACAAAAGGGGAAAGAAGATTTCTAACATCATCTCTGCATTATGCTTCTATGGTTGTGAATGAGAATTCCTCTGTGTACATTCATAGAAGTTTGAATACTATAAACATTCCTCAAACAGCAGTAGAAAATGTTGTTTCAATGTTGCAGTAACTATATTTGTATTTCATCATATCTTTTGGAGTTATTGTTTATAAATGTATTTGTTCATGTTAGAATTGGTCATTGTGTAATCTGTTGTTTTCTTTAGGCACCTGGTGGTCATGAGTTAAAGGTAGACTACTGGGAATTAGTTGGAGCTTCACCACCAGGTGGTGCAGATAACCTAGTCAATGAGGTAAGGTTTACGCCCTACAAAGGGGGCACCCAATTTCTTGGGTGAAAATATTCACTTGACTAATAAGTGTTTTATAACAGTCCATTACTTTATTGTGAAAGGAAGTGACATTAAGAGAAAAGAGTAAAACAGTCCTCATAGAAAGAAACTTAAATTCTGAATTGATTGAGAAATGCAAATTTTCTTTTTTATTTGTCTTTGAAATTTTTAATTGCTATTTTCAGTCACTTGTGATTGTTGATTTATGCTAGAGTTAAATAAGAGACCGATTTGTATAGCCAGAAAAAGATGTCACTAGACACAAGTGCAAATTCTTATCAATGTGATTTAGTTACCCTCCTATTTCATCATTAATGTATTGCAAGACAATGTCCTCATTGTGATTTCTGTGCCCAATTTGCCAAACTAAACACTCGAATAGTTTGAATGCTGTCTTGACTTTTCTTTGAATTTTGTCAAGGGGTCCAATTAGTGTAGTTAGACTTTTTTAAGTCTTACCAAACAGTTTCTGTATTTTGTCTTCTTCAGGAGTCACACATCGATGTTCAACTTGACCAGAGACACATGATGTTAAGAGGAGAGACAGTAAGTTCCAAAATTGATGATATACATTGATTGTCTAGCTCCTTGATTACCAAATAGTGGCTTGGGACCCCAAACTGGGTCCCCAGAATATCTGAAGGTCATGTGGGGGTTGAGTGTTAGTATTTGGAATGGGTTTGCAAGTAGGTGATGTACTTATGATGATGAAGCTTTTGCTATGTCAACCCTTAGACTCTCTGGCTTGCAGTCTGGAGGTCTGAAGTTTGACTCCTGGATGGGTAACGCCGAAAACTTTAAAAATGGAACTTGGTGCCATTTTGCTTGGTTTTCAGTATAAGGAATGAAGGAGGGAAAACAAGCAAGTGAGCCGCAACTGGAAAAAAAGGCTGTGGCCATCTCATCTTTAGCCAATTGAGCTGTAACTGTAATTAACTGAAACTGAGCTGTAAAACTGTAATTAACTCCTGGTATGTGAAAATAAATTTATTGTTCTTTCATATGAGTCTTGAAATCTGTCATTACTTTGATCATGTGGTTGCTTGACAAATGGCAAAATATTGGACCATTTTGCATCTAAGCAAACTTAGCTTAGACAAAGCTTAGACCTGTCCTCTGGAGCTGCAATCACTACATTTCATCTAATATTGTGCCGAAGAATCCCAATTCGTGAAATTTGTATCCCTTGAAAATTTGGTTCGAATCACTGGTCTAGCCGCAGAGGATAAGTTAACCTAAAATGTTGGCCTTAATTTAGCTGTAGAATTTTTGTTAGTTTGAATATCCCTGGCATGAGCCATACTATCTTGTACATGTAGTAGTATTGGCAGGCAGTTGGGATGAAATAATAATGGTTTATTTGGGGATAGAGTTTGCCTGATCTGACTCGACAGGGATACAAAGATGAAATGAACCAATTTAGGTGCGGTAACAGTGTTTCATTGTAAGAAAAGCAATGCACTATGAAAGGATTAAAAATCCTTCACCGATATCATACCATTTATTTACTGTTTTGGAGTGCATGGAATTTTGTCAGAATAAATAATATTTAGAAATTTCAATTTGCATTTTTTTTGCATTTTCAATTTTTGTTGACAGCTTTCAAAGGTTATGAAAGTAAGATCCTACCTCACACAAAGGTAAGTTACTTCAGATTTGATTTAAAAAGTGTACAAGGTGCAAACTCAAATTACAAATGCTACATGATTTTCACCAGTCTGTTGCAAAATCATTTCTTACTATTTTAAACTATATCATATTTTTCTATTTACCAGCTTCAGAGACCATTATTTTTCCCGCGGATATTGTGAGGTAAACAATCTTGTTTTATTTTAAAACCTTTGCTTAATTACGACAGATTCTTTGCAAATATCAGTTCTTTGGAATGTCATTTGTATTTTCATCTTTATTACCTTGTGTTATCATGTGCAAAATTGTTAAATTCTGTTTACCCAATTATGATTGCTTTTCTTTGATGTCAATTAACAAAGTACAACTTATTTACAATGTATATGTTGATATTGTCTGTGCCAAATTTCTCAACACATTTGTAATCACCCAAGCCAACTAAACTGTTTATCTCATTCTATGAAATCTTCAAAAATGGAACCTACTGTTATTGTGCTCACTGCTAAGTTGAAGAAATGGAGAAGGGAAAACAAGCCAGTGGGTTATAACTGGAAAAAAACACAGACACATACCAATTGGTTAAAAATTTAGCGGTAAAACTCCATCTAACTAACTCATTTTTTCCCAATGTTATGTCTTATTTTCTCAGGTCACGCCACCTACCATGGTACAAACACAAGTAGAGGGTGGTGCAACTCTTTTCAAATTCAATTTCTTTGGTGAAGAGGTAAGTCTAATGGGAAACCGAGCATTTTCTCAAATATATTACTGTTAAAGATATCGTACCTTTAGTAGGATGTGTTTGCTCTCACAGCTACCGTGTCTACACATCAGCTTTTTGGGAGATACTTCATGTAAGGCTACCTCAAACTGAGGTGAATGGACACCTGGACAGAAATGAATAGGCTGAATAGCCCAGAGTGAATAGGATTAGTTGGTGTCTATTCACTTCAGTTTTTGGCTGGCTTACATGAAGTACCTGTCATTTTATTTTACAAGGGTCTATGGGCAGAGGTGTAACAGTGAACCTTGGGTCTGTTGACTCTGGGCCCAAAGGACCCCATATCAGGAGATCCTTCTATGAAATTTATAGAGTAGGAAAACAAGAAATATCACCAGGAATAAATTTTGAGCGTCAATTTTAGAAGGCCCCTTTGAAGTATTGAAGAGATCAGTTCCCCAATATTCAAATATTAAGATATTTCTTTGCATATTTGTAAAAAGTAGGCAATGTGCAGCATAGCCTTAAAAGAGACCCCTATGAAAGAGGTGTACCCTTTTTTGTGTATACCGGTGTAGCAGGCCCCCTCCCACCCCCTTTGTTTGACAGCCTGGCTCAGCATGGTGCAAAGGCATAGGTATTATGCCACTGCCTGTGGGATCAATTAGCATCATTCCAGTACTTGTTTGAGCTACATAGTTGCTATATCCTTGTTTTTGCAGGCATTTTTGACACAGTCTTCTCAGCTTTATTTAGAGACTGCTCTTCCTTCCCTAGGAGATGTATTTTGTATTGCCCAGTCTTACAGGGCTGAACAATCTAGGACAAGACGCCATCTTGCTGAGTAAGTAGTTCAGTTGGTGCGAAGTGACCCCCCAGCTGTTATTCTTAGAGAACATCCTGCTCCTTTACATAAAGAGAGTTTTGATTCTTATAGGACTGTTGCATTACAGATCAAATTTTATGATCAAACATGAACTCTTTTTAAAACAGGGCTTAGAGTGTAGAGTACAAGATTCTGTTGAAAAGACTGCTGCACTATTGGGGCTACAATTAGGTATTTGGTTGAGAAATTTTGAAGTATATTTAGCTTGATGTGTACACTATAGGTGCTGTCCTCATCATCTCTTTCCAAAAAGTTCTTCTTCAATTAAGTTGGTTGTACATCGGTATTGGATACAGGGACATCGAAATTCCAAGAACCCTTTTTTCGTAGTGTTCAAATAGTTGTTGAAATTGTGCAGATTTCATCAAGGGAAATATTCAGCTGCCGTATATATTAGAAGATATGATCACAGTAGCTGAAGAGAAAAGTCACTAAATGCTTACAGTGGAAAAAACACATGTTATTTGTGTTTCTATTGTTGTTTGTAACAAACACAGAAAATTGGAAGGTCTGTATACAAATGGGAAAAATTCCTTGGTGTAAATAAACCTTGCCAAATAGAGGATCCTGTATCCAAAGGAGAGAAGTGTCAGGATTTTCTTACAACTTCAAACTCAGTTGTCTTTCCAGTTGCCTCACACTATCAGTTCCTCTTTATTTTCCTTCCTCAGGTACACTCATATAGAGGCAGAATGTGGCTTTTTGACTTTTGAGAATTTACTTGAAAGAATAGAAGATCTTGTCTGTGACACTGTAGAGAGAGTTCTTAAAACACCTGCTGGGGAAATTATTAAAGAAATGCATCCAGTGAGTGTATTTAATATTCATTTTCAGGAGCATTCCATTCATGAATTGGGTGAGGGGAGAATGCTTAAGTTGGGGTAGTGTGAGTGTAAAGGACTTATGAATATACTTGTAAAGCTAAGAGGTAGCTGGTTCCTCTCTTTGGAACACACTCCAGCAAAGTATTAGTGAAGCTTACACAGTTATTATTTTCATCAAACTCCTCAAGTCTCACCTATTAATTTAGCTGTGATTTCATTCTTTTCCTGTTTTTTTTTTTTTTTTCAGCGCTTTGATCTTTTTGCAGTTAGCGCTCTATTAATATTTGTTTGTATGTATGTTAAACAAATAACAAAAAGAATATTTTCTTTCTGTCTTTTTGGAACCATATTATTCATGTTGTAAAAACAGGTCATTTGAGAATGTCAATTTGATTCTTTCACAATGGGATGGTTGTTACAGAAGCAAGCTATTCAAAATATTGTTGTGAATCTGGTATGCTGCTGCAGACAACCCCTTACCCCTTCCCACCTAAAAGAAATATTCATAGATATTTTCTGCCAACATTATTGCAATACATTTTATACACTGCATTTTGTGGTTCTTGGAAAAAAAGAAAGCTGAATTCTATCAATTATATGACATAAAATTATGTACTATGTGTGCATCAGGAGATATTTAATTGGGCAAAGTGACCTTCAAGAAAAGAGCAATAAAATAAATTTTTTTTTCTTTTATCGTAAAGTTGTTTCAGTCTTTTTGCTATCTATCATTATGATTTTTTGAAACGTTTTATTGACCTTTCCCTCTGTAGGAATTTCAACCTCCAAAACGACCCTTCAAAAGACTTGACTATGCTGATGCCATTAAATACCTCAAGGAGCATGATATAAAGAAGGATGATGGTACCTACTATGAATTTGGAGAGGTAAGTGAAAAGGGGACATCCCCTGTAATAGTACATTGACCTTAGTCTTCAGTGTGGAAGGGTGCAGGTGCTGACTATTGAATAACATCAATATAATAAGATGTGACTTCTTTAACCCTGAAATTTCCTGGTTTCTGTATTGCTTCATTTTGGCAAAAAACTGATGATTTGCAAACATTTGCTTTGCATATAAAGTCAAGGTTGAGCTTCCTTGACAGAAGCAAAGGGCTTTGTTCAATTTTCCCTTCACATCTAGGGAATAAAGTTGAAAGGGACCCTCCACAGGTTTAGTCAGGCAGGTCTCCAAAGTCACCAGTTGTTAAGACTGATTTCTATTAAAAATTGCAGGCACTTGGTCCCACTTTCCAAACATTTTGATGGCCCTGATAGGAGCTGTGGACACTGCTGACATTTAAATAATATTGTATTTGTAATAATGTTTCACATTAAATGCCTTCTCTGTAGACCATTTTCAAAATAGTGATAACAAAGGATTGTGGGATAAAATTTTAGTGTGCATCATATTTGTCAAAAGCATTTTACTCTGGCAAAAAAATAACGCATACCAAAAGCCTACCCCACAATCCTTTGCAACTGCTGTTTTGAAAATGGTCTATGGCTAAATGTAACCATAGGCATTTTTCCACCCCATATCATGTACAATATTTATATTCACTAAGTGTCATTGTAACATGCTTCTTCCTCCAGTACTCAGAAAGGTCATTTAATTTTCATTGCTTCACTTTGATCATGTTGCAAACACCTGTTTTAATTCCTTTATTCTTAGTTTCCTCTTTTGCTTGCATGATCTATTGATAGCCACTATATTTAAATATGAAATGAAACACCTGGCTTTACATCTTTTATCCTGTTCTCTCTGTTTACTTCTCTCCTTTGTTTGTTTCCTGCTCACCTAACTCAACTGATTGTCTTTCATTGAGTAAACCTTTTATTCTCACTCCCTGGGTGGTTCCTAAGTGTAGGTTCTTTTGATAAATGCTTCCCTGTACTTTAGGGAGAACACTTGTATTTGTGAATAGAGACACCTGTATTTGTGAATAGACACACCTGTATTTTTGGGGCTATGAATATTCATATTTTCAGTTACAAGATCAAAGAGCTAAGAAGAAAGGTCACCAAACTTTTCAGTGCTATGATTAGACAAAACAATCATAACTATTAATGTGTAAATGAAACATCTGAAGTGAATCCATATAGAAGTCACACAAGCATAAGATGCTTTTTAGTGTTGTGCAGTGGTCACACTATGGCTTAATATATGTGTGGGAATTTCACCCCTTTTCAAAGTTTTTCTGGGCAGATTACAGATGGTTCATAGAAAACAGACAGTGTAGTAATTTCCCACAGACAAATATTTTCTTTGCTGAACTTGTGAATTGAAAGTGGGGAATCCTGCAAATCTACACCTTAGTGTAAACATGGAGGTAGAACTTTGTCAAAGGAGGAGCTCTGTGGTGTAAAGAAAGGTTTTGTGGAAGTCAAAAGCTTATGTAAAGCTGGAAGGGATGAAGGCAGAGCTTTTACCAGACAATGTATTGAAGAGGAGTAAAAAAGCCTCCAGGGGGCTGGGAGACAAAAAGGATTTGGGGTGGTGAGATATGTGAAAACATATTCAGTCAAAGGCAACTGGAAATTTTCTTGGGGAGGGGAGGGGGAGATTTTGTTGGGATGAAAACCTTTGAAGTTGTCATTTGATTCTAGTAGTTCTGAATTTTGTCTCCTGAAAATTGAAACAACACAGTAATGTGCAGTACAAAAATCACCATTAACTTAACACAAGTTGACATATTTTTTTAAGGGGATGTCCATTTTTCCCAGTAAAGTATGTCCTCCCCCCCCTCCGCCTCACCCTTCTTCCCTGTCACACTGACAAAGTAACAATGACCCTGATAGTGAGGGCAGCAGACAAATGTAAGAGGATTTGAAATTTCTGCAATTTAAGTGGAATTCTGGCACCATTCTATTTTTTCCCACTGTAAAATTTTCCTTAGTTAACAATAATTCAATGCCATTATTAAAAAGTAATTTGCACCGAAACTTTCAAACTTTTCTAGAGTACTATTACAGAGCAGTTCATCCCATTGATATCCTTGGGGGATTTTTGTGGTATATTTTTAGGTGTAGAGACCTGTGCTACTGCTGTGTAATTTTGTAATCCTAAGTTCACTACTTTGACTGATGGCTGTGTGTTTGGTCTAAATGATAGAGCATCCGCCTCTAATGCGGAAGGCCCGGGTTTGCTCCTAGGTCAAGTCAAACCAAAGACTTTAAAATAAGAACTTACTGCCGTTGTGCGTTATGCTTGGCATAAGCAACGGAGTAGGATAAACAAGCCAGTGAGCCGTAACTGAAAAAGAGCCGTGGCCGGCTTGACTTGAACCAATAGGTTGGAAACTGGGCCGAAAAACTCCATCTAACTAACCAACGACTGATGGCAATCTGTGTCATATTTGTAAGAAAGAGTGTATGTCTCACCTTACAGGGACAACACATGGCAGACTAAAGAGTGGAATACATTCCTCACATTTCCCCTTGCCAAAGTAATTTTGAACGTGTGTGCATATCTGCATGCCTGTGATTTATTCAAGATTCTTGAAATGTGTAAAGCCCCCTCATGTTTCTAAATATTTACAGTTTATTGATCTTTTCTTTGCAAAGGATATTCCAGAAATGCCTGAAAGGAAAATGACTGACCAAATTAATGAGGTAAGGGTATACACAGCATTTTAAGTTTTTAAAGCTAATTGTTATTTGCATGTAAGTAACCATGGAAATTTACATACTGTAGTGTTCTTTTCTTTATTTTCTTCAGTTATTGTTGAAGACCTGAGACATTTAGCCTACAAGTCTGTCAGAAATTGGAAATTCTTCAAAAAGATGTGTGATCCCTCAGATTTGCTTGATATTATCTTTCCTACAAATAATGATGAAGAAACCCTGTATACAATTTCGTTTGAACAGACAATTGTAAAACATATGACATGGTTGATCCAAGTCTAATGGTCAATATTTCATTACAATATTTTGATTAAAGCTTTCCATGTAATAATCCTTAGCTGACAGGTTTGTTTGATTTAAACCATGTTGATTAATATCACATTTAAAAACATCATTTAAGTTGAAAAAGTATGATTTAAATAAAGGAAAAGGTACACATATTTATTTAATTTTAATTCACTGAAAAAGTCATATCTATTTACTTGATTTTAAGTCACTGACTTAACATTATTTTTTATAAGATTAAAAATGTCAACAACACTGCCTGAGAATGTAGTAAAATGCATAAGTTGTGTTTCTTGTACTGTACTAAACCAATTCAAATGGTTGTAAAATTCAGATGATGAAAACATGGAATTAAAGACAGCAGAACATTTCTCAGAAGTGCCTGATGAGAAGGGACAGGCATATCCTAAACTGTACATAAGTATCATTTGGGACTTATATTTGTATCAGTGTTCTTATTAATGTTCTGTACAATCTTCCAGCCAATATTCCTGTGCCGATTCCCCGCTGAAGTAAAAGCATTCTATATGCAGCGGTGTCCAGAAGACAAACGAATCACAGAGTCAGTAAGTAGCCAAATGTATTCTTGAACCCATCATAATATGTATCCTCTTTTTTGATTGTGAGATAACTATAATCACTTCTTTAGTTTGTTACAATGTTAAACAAAAGAACAAAAAAGGATTTGCCCTCTGCAAGAGTAAAGTATTCATTGAAATGTATACAGGACCATCCGTCCTCAATCTCTAAATTAAATGCAATCCCTTCCTAGCACAGCACAGAGGGAGAGGTTTCTGTAAATGGAAGTGTTGGGGGGGGGGGTTGGGTGGGTGGGCTGTGACCAATTTCTAGAACTGTTTTTATTTTCACATTTCAAAAGGTATGCTTTGCCCTCTTTCACCCCCAGTAGTAAATCACAATAATTGCAATGCAGTCTTTTAACTGAAAATTTGGGCATGAAGAAGAGGGGTGGGTAGCCAACTAGCTATTGAATCTGGCATGTAAGTGTTCTAAATTGAAGTGTTGGGGTGGGCTGAGACTTATTGCCAGAATGTTTTTTTGTTTTGACCTTTTGAAAGCTATGTTTTGCCCTCTTTGACTTTCAGTAAATAACAATTATTGCAGTTGAAAATTTTGCCAAGGAGGGAAGGGGAACCACCTTAGTCCATCATTCTGGCTGCTCTTTCCAACTTTTCACTGTTTTTGTGTTGTTAACATGTAACTTGATTGTAGGACCTTTAAAAATTTTACTTACATAAAACATCTTCTTTGTTTTGTGTTCTAGGTTGATCTACTTCTGCCAAACGTTGGAGAGATTGTCGGTGGGTCCATGAGGATTTGGGATTATGAAGAACTCTTGGCTGGATACAAGAGAGAAGGCATTGATCCAACCCCTTATTACTGGTACACTGACCAGGTGAGGTGATACCCAGTCATAGTTAAGCTGTCTGAGTACCCTGGGAAATAGCAGTAGTATGATGTAGTATAAATCTTAATTACTGTAATTTATTGAGACCAAATTCAATTTGCATTTTTTCAGATTTCTATCCCAGAATCCTTTGCAATCAACATTTGGAAGGGGGATGTATGCAGAGCTGTACCTGTGTGTTTTTATACAAAACTTTGACCTTGATATGATATTGATGGATGTTGTTCTGTTATGATGTATCCCTTATACTTTCCTTCTCTTTTTGCAGAGAAAGTATGGTACATGCCCTCATGGTGGTTATGGTCTCGGCTTGGAGCGTTTTCTCACATGGCTTCTAAACAGGTACCACATCCGTGAAGTTTGCTTCTATCCTCGATTTTTGGAAAGATGTACTCCATGAAATACCTGATCTTGTGCTTGATTTTCATTTCTTCTCATTCTGATGAGGAGGAAACTATACTATTAGGGGCAGCAAAGCATAAGGTGGTGAAGGATTGTTAGACCCCCCCCCCCCGCCCCCCCAAGCAAAACAAAAATGTCTGTGGTTACTAGGGAAAGCTTAGTCTTGTGTTTCAAAAGCATTGAAATAATACTATTTATAGCATTTTCACTTACCCCTAAATGGCACATCTGTATTGCCAACAAAATTTGTATTTCTGTGTTTTTCTGTTTTGGGATCAGGGATTGTGCAAACTTTCTTTCAGCTTAAGCAATGGGAATTTGATAGTTATGGGTGTTTATGATCCTGAATGCTTGCAAATTCTTTCAGATAATCTTTTCAGTTAGTGACAAGATTAAAGTTTGGTTGATGCAAATGAGAATACAAAGAATTGTATCTTATTGCATGTTACTGCTTTAGTATGCTTCTTCAAAAGAAATTAAGAAAAAAAAAATCAAAAAATTCAATGGCCAGTGACTTACTACATCCCAATTTTATGAAGAAACATCTTCACTTTAGAAATGGCTTAATCAACCCAGCCCATATTTCAAACATGTGCTTTCCTTGCAGTTTACAGTATGGGTCAAAACAGCCTAGGTGTAAACCACATAGCAGGCATGAGAGCTGTTCTTCATCATTTGAGCATAGAGTACATTTGATGAATTCAAATTACCTTGTGCATAATGGCTGTACTTGGGCAGAATGCAGGGAACTCTTCAAAAGTCAAACGGTGCAGAAGGTGTTTACACCATTTTCAATTGCATACCAATTATGGATGAGGTGACTATCATCAAGGATAGTGTTTAAGAGAGGGGGAATTGATGTATGCATTACTTGATTCTATGGTTCCTTATCTGTTTAATACCAAAAGCATTTACCCCTTCACAAAATAAAATTATATGCAAGATGTTTTCTGTTAAGTAAGCTCAGAAATGGGTTAGCTTCTTCACAAAATAAAATTATATGCAAGATGTTTTCTGTTAATTAAGCTCTTAACTTCAACTGGTGAATAAATCGAAGTGTTATAAATCGAAGCTTGTTAGCCAGACAGCAGAAATAGTATTGATGATTTTAATATAATTAATATTCACTCTGAATTAATAAGGTCAAACAATATTTGTATCTACAAAACTGCATCTGCATGTACCAGCAAGCTGCCAATAATTATTTCAGTTTTATACCCACAATGCATAATTGTCCTTATCCCAAACTAGTCAAAGTTCAAAGATTTTGTTTTCCCCAAACTCCCCTGATATATGCAAATTCTCTGTTAACTCAAAATTATTGAAAGCAATTGCAATGATGAATCGAATATTGTTCTTTCCTTAACAGCCATACACCACGAATGTAGAGCAAGCCTTTCAAACTCTTGTGCTTAAAAAATAATTACATTCTAGCTAATATCCTTTAATTTGCAAAGGCTTTTATTTTAAATATTATTTTGTCTCTTACAACTGAAAAGCTGTTTCTTTTTCATGTGCATGGGATAAAGGTGTTTAATAAATTGTTTCCAGCTTTGTATGCATGTATTGTTAATAATCCAATATGAGCCATCTTGCCATTTATGGTTTAATATTATATTAGTTTTCCGAGTAGTAATGGGATGACAAGTACCTCTCATATCTTCACAAGTATGTGGAAAGGTCGCATATGTTACAGTCACAGAGGTAGTTTTTCTACAAGAACTGCACAATTGACAGTTTGGTCACAAAAATGGTTATATAACTCCCTAATTCTTCTTCATCTTATTAGAGAATTGGTTGGCACATTCTGTGGGTTATTTACAGTAAAAAAGCCACCGCAGTAGAGTCATGGCCACTATGGGAGTGCATACAACAAAGTCTTGACCAAAATGTGTTATGGACAGTTAGTCGTTGTACAAAACAAGTTATGTTTTCCATTCATGCCACAGAATGATCATTTGTATTCTTTGAGAGATTGAATATGCTCTTCAACTCAGGTTCACCTGTGTCCAATAGATCATGGAATCTTTTAACCCATTCTATGTTTTGTAGGACTTCATTGCTAAGAGTCCAACATACCTTACAAAACTGAAGCAAAGTCCATTTTTAATTCCATTTTCATGTGACAAATAGTTTGCATGCAGTAAGTTTCTTTTATAAGATTTGTCTTAACACAATGTCTCTTGCCACTTTTGAAAAGTGAATTGTGTTTTATTTGAGAAAGAGTTATTAACTGGAATATGCACAATAGACTTCTTCAAATCTACACGTAAGGTGGTGGGATGACCTATGTTTAAACATTAAGTGTCCAATTCTATAATATCCACGCTAATTGTCTGGTTTAATAAATATTAAGAGAAATAAATTCAGTATCATTGGATTTAACCTTTCCTTTTGGTTTTAAATTTTTATACACTTTGAATACATAGTCATTTCTGATCTTTAATGTCAACCAAGAATTTTGCTGGGCAATGCTATTTGTGACTGAATAGTGTAGCATCACAAGACATCTTTACTCTTTAAGGATTTGACTTGTCATGACAACACAACTAATTATGATTTAATTATATGTATGAGAAAAGTTTTGGCCTAGGAAGTGGCTAGTATAGTTTTCTTGAGTTCTGTGAAATTGATTGGCCTCTAAGCCAAAATGACTATTAGGTTTTAAATATCTGGTTTAGCTACATGCAGGATGGTGAACTTTTGCATGGATATACCTACTCTCTGCTGGTCCAGGAACTGAATAACTACTTCTCAATGTGGGAAACAAGGCTAGATGGAAAACAATGACTAACACAGGTTCATAGCATCTCAGCTGATTTCTAAATGAACAACTAACTCTATGGAAACAGTGTTGACTGAGGAAGTTTCTAGCATTGCCAAAGTCAGTCACTCACTCATGAAGAACCCATAAAGCAGAACCAAACATAGCTGCTCTGCCCATAGGGAGAAGCTGTGCTCCACTGGTGAGCTACACCATCAAAAAGGATAACAAATTAAACTTCTAAATCTTGTGGGACAAATAATATAATAAGTTGTAATTCATGCAAGGTAATTTACATCACTGCCACCTAAGCTCACTTTATAGACCAGAGTTTAAATCACATATATCAATTAACTTCTGAACTACTGTTACTCCCAAGAAACTAGAAACCACAGCTATGAGAAATAATGCAATATTTTTTTTCTCAAATGTATGTTCATTACATCTGGAACAACATTTTTAATATTCAGCTATTTAATAAAAATACACAATTATCTTGAGAAATAGATTCTTTCAAAAATTTTTAAAGGAGTGAACTCGGGCACAAACGACCTTAACATTATGCAAAAGGAAAGCATTCATGGTAGTGGCAACTCAATTCATTTCCCCAAAGTTCTGGCCATGTAAAAGGTCACCCATTTTTCACACAACTGAAGGTTTCTCTTCCGACATTAGTTTGCTTGCAGGTTCTATCTATTTAGGGCCACAAGCAAACATGTATGTAAAACCAGATTGTCTCTGTATCGGAATGAATGTGCTAAAGCATCCAGTCAGTGAAAAGCACAGGTGAAAATGTGCTTTTTTACTTTTATAACAGTTAAAATATGTTCAAACAGAGGAGAAACCCCTGTAGTGAGTAACTAATTCTTTTATACAGATACGTTGTGAAAATGTGCACAAGCTGATGCCTTTTTGCAAAAACATGGGTTTGGTGGTGAGGGGAAGAGCCTCTCTGATGTAAAACAAAGTAACCTAGTTCCCCTCCTCCACCTGACTCTGAATTTTGTGGAAAGATGTCACATTAGGCAACATGAGGATAGCTGTTATTCTAAACCCATGAAGCTCCCTACCATAAATGCTTCTTTGACAGTAATCTGGTCCAATATTTGAGTTGTGCTATATTAAGAAGGGCAAAAAAAAAAAAAGGGGGGGGGGGGAGTTTGCTAAAGGGACATTTTTAAACATTCATATGAATAAAAACCTAGTTATTGCCATTACTTCTACAGAAAACTATGTATAACAATCATCTAACACTGTGTCTAACTAACACTTTGATGAAACAATTTAAAGGAAGAATATCTGCAGTTAATGTACTTGCAAACCACTGTCAATAATTCTAGTATGTATATATATATATTACAAAAAATTTAAATCAACTACACAAAAAGTCATTGTATCACATCTTGTACAGAAATGAAGGATCATTGCAAAATGAAGGATGAAACTTGGAGCAGACTTAGATCTAGGACCATGTCACAAGTACAAATGTTAGTAGGGCACCTCTAGATGTGAACACATATATAGTCAAGGTCCCAAATTCAACACACCCCATGGAATGAGAGCTTAAAAGTAAGTAATGTAAAGTCTTCACATTTTCAACAAAAAGTTGACTTGAAGCAAGCACATGTGACATCATATCGCCACATTAGTGCACAGTCTTTTGTTTTTACTCTTTAGAATCAATTTACTTACTCCTCGACAATCCCATATAACTAAAATGTGATTGCATAAGTGGCATGAGAACTTTGCAAATTTTACACCCCTCACATGGAGGTTCAATTCCCATTGACTTCAAGGTCAACACAACAGTCTGATAAAACAAAGGCAAACAGAGCATTTCTTGTTGATGTGAGGAAGTCGTATAAGTTCTGCTGCCTTCAAACTCACTTGGAAACACAAATCTGTTGACCTCATTTACTGATATCTCGAGATATACACATTAGATTTGAGAGAGTCTCAAAACACTGTATAGATTTGGTTCCTCTTTCACATGTGAATTTTTGCTTTAACTTCCTGTTTAGCACAAATCACTAGATGTCCAGTGGCAATACAAAAAACTGACCATGCTGCCTCACCTATTCCATCCATTACTGAATTCTAGGAGATTACAGGACCAGTGCTTGCTTTGCATTGAAGAGAATGGATGTATTTCGCAGTCCACTCTTAAAATTAGTAAGGGCAGGGTTGTGTTTTTCTATTACGTTTATTAACCAGTTCGCTGCACATGGTTTGGCTGCAAAACCATAATTTACCATTTCTATGTACTTATGGTTTTGACATGCTGCACTTTGGAATAGCTCATTAAAAACCTATGGAGTGTAATGGTGTGTAGAAAATGGAACAGGCTTGAAGAGGAGATATTTTAACCTATGTGCATCCTCTTGGGACATAGCAAATGCAAATGTAGCAATGGCCATAAAAATCTTCTATCTTGTGGAACTGGTATGTATTTACTTTTCATATGAAATACAATACATACCTCAGTATGGCGGGATGGACTCACTTCCGTAGCAAAATGGTTCAGACTCAACAACAGTGAACCATAGAAATTTGTTCATCATGCTATTTGCATTGGTCAGTATAATCCCTCCATTCATGTAACACCTCAGTAGAATGCCAATCAAAATTGAACCTTATCATTGTGTTTAACTTTTGATTCTACTGCTAAGGCTGAAATGGAAGCTTTTTTTATGAAACTAATGATTCCAAGCAAGGTTCATTTGCTTCCAAAATATCATCACCTTTTTTCTTCAGCAATTTTCTTGAGAAAAACTGTATTATAGGCAGGAGTCAGGCATACACCATTTTCAAAGTCATCAGCTATGCAGCCTATGCAGTATGTTTACAAACATGTTTGTGCTTGCATAACTGAATGAATTGACTCTGAGATGCCAGTACTCAAAGAACACTGTCACCTCAAGCTTGGCTTTGCAAAATAAGGGAATCTTCTAGAAAATACAATATTGATTTCAAACAGAGATTATCTACAGACCTGGTACTTGAGCTGTATCTAGCACATTGATGAGTACTTATCCTCATAAATAGGACTCTACCATTTGAACTCACACATTTTCATAGCAAATCAATGGCTTAACATGAATATTTTCTACATGTAGTCATTAGAATAGGGTTTTGTTAATATTCACAGTCTTTTCACAGGTAAAACATTGGTACTTAAATTGGACTTGAACTTATAGAGAAAGGTATGCACTGGACTCACATCTAGAGTCACTGCACTTTCATTTGTACTCAGGACATCATACAGTACATCAGCTCTGCCTGGTAGATATTTACAGCACTTAATGTGGACTATCACACAAGGGATTAAAATAAGCAAAAATATGGACAAATACCTATTTTGAATCTACTTAAACATTATTTCCACAAATTGAGACAATATGTCCTATCATGCACAAAAGTCTTATGGATGTGTCTTTCAGCCAGTAATAATTTGAAAAAAAAAGTTAATGAAATGTAAACAGTGAAAAGGGATATTAGCCTCCACTTGAAATAAATAAAACAGATTGCTGAAATTTCATGCAAAACTGACACTACCCACATTTAAACACATTTTAAAATGAAATATTCTACATAAAGCTACTAGCTTACATTCACAAATTGCAATCTTCCTTTTTTTTCTCAAAAAATAGTGACAAATTGTGCCAGACATATTGTAAAAAATGGCTTATAGTCTGTGGTCTAACCTGGAAAAAAACATGCTCCAGGATAAAAAACACTATGTACATTTTTGTCTTTCCAACAACTTTGTAAAAATATCCAAGACAACTTCTAATGTATTGCTTACATTACCACCAGGGATGTAGCTACAGTGGGTGGTGCTCGGTGGTGACACCCAGCACTCCAGGAAAATACAACTCTCCCCACCCACCCACCACAAATATGCCTAATTAGGCCTAAAAATAGCCCCAAATTCACTCCCCAAAGCAAAATGAGGTAAGAAAATGAAAAATTAATGGCTGAAAAATGGGATAGATGCACATGGGGTGGGGTGAGGCGCTTTTCCCAGATTAGACAATTACCCGGCACTCAAATTTGCAAGCTACATCCCTGATTACCAGATAAGCCTTGTACTAAAGAAATCAGTTCAATACTTGTATTTGACATTTTGGCAAGTTTTGCACATTTCCCTATGTACTTAAGGAAAGAGGCAAGAACAGATTACCACCTCAACTCAATGCCCTTTGATATTTTGATTCCAAAACCTTGCATTTGATTGCATTAAAAAGAAGATATTGGGGAAATTTTCTTCATACTGCAATGTAATATTTTTGGAGTTAATAACACATGGTATGAAGTTATTACAATTTCTTCAGGAGTTGGTACACTGAACATTGTGTGCAGGAGCATTAGAACTACCTCTGCTTTGAGTTACTAGAAAGACAAAGAGGGACGAAACCAGTGACTAACCCCCTCCCCCTCCCCCAGAGAGTAAGATTTGTATCTTTATTCTGCAATATTCATTCTTTCAGTATGAGTCAGAATTAATTGTCATAAAGTCTATAACCACAGCCAAGCAGTAGACCACTCTCAAGGAGAATAAAAAAAAAAAATTGTTAGATATCACTGGTTCAATCCTGAATTATGGATTCACTTCATACTCCAACAAAGATCTGGAGAGTCAGTCTACATGCTGCAAACTGAACTTTTTGTGGTTTCAATGTTTGAGCGACTGTTCACATAGCACACATTCCAAATATGTATCAAATCGTGGCTTCTTCAAATTGTATATCTGAAATGTGCACGAATAAGGATTGCACCAATGGCATTATGGGTACTTGTATTAAAATTAGTCGTTCATTATGCATTGTTGTTTATTTCAGGGTTTCCTGGACATTCACTACAAGGCTTGAAAAGAACATGCTCTGAAGTAACAGTGGCCTTTTCCTGTAAAAGGAAAGGAAAGAAGTATATTTGTAACAAAAGAATATCTACAGCACTGAAAGAGCAATCACTTAAACTCTTAAGCTAGCTGAACACCTCAAAATTTGGCACAATGAACTTGTAAAATCTATTCAGGGATCCTGCACCTTAAGAAAAATAAATTTTTATGACTTTTCTATGACTATTTCATGCCCTTAAAATGACTATTTCATGACCAAATTATACGCGAGATTTGATAAAACTTAGGTAGTGCCGCAATCATGACAAACCAAAATGCAAAGATGCATTGAGGTTTCCATGATACAAAAATGTTCAATTTCAAATAAAGGCATGTACCATATCTTCTCACTGAAATGTTACAGTATACTAGCAGGTTCAAAAAATAATTTTGCTACCCCAGATGACTTTTAACACATCTACATACCAAACATTAAATTCATCCAAGTTTTCTATCTTGAGATAACACTTTAACAGGATTTTCAGACCTTGACCCCCAGTGACCCCAGATGACCTTTGACCTCCACCAAAAATGATAGGGACCATCTTCTGACCATAATACATCTACACACCAAATGTGAAATCTATAGTTTCCTATCTTGAGATATTGTCTTAACAAGATTTTCAGACTTTGACCCTCAGTGACCCCAGATGACCTTTGACCCCCACCAAAACCAATATAGCCTTTCTTCTGACCAAAACATATCAACATACCACAAATATGAAATGTATGCAAATTTCCTACCTTGAGATATTGCACCAAAAAAGGTTTTCAGACTTTGATCCCTGGTGACCCCAGATGACCTTTGACCTTTATCATAAACAATAGGGTTCCTCCTCTTAACAAGGGGCATGTATGTACCAAGTTTGACAACTGTTCCCTTCTTGAGATATCGTGTTAACAAGCCAAGTGTCACAAACACACATACCTGCAGTCAATGCCTTACGGGGTACAGAGAACAGTTCCCTGTAAGGAAATGGTCGGAATTCCCCTTTAGCCGTTTAAGTCATGCAGCATGTGAATGCCGCGGGCGAGGGTGGGCTCTTGCACATCACGGGACAGAGCTCATTGCAGTGTCTGCATTACGGGTATCTATGCCAGTTACGAGCTCCGTGTGAGGGAGGAAAGATGTGCAAGGCTTGAGCTCTCGTGAGCGGCTTGTACCCGGCAAAGTATTGTTTATAGGTTCACACACGCTCATCAATTGGCTAATATACACTACAAGTACAGTACATACCCGCAGTCAATGCCTTAATACAGAGTACAGAGAATAGTTCCCTGTAAGGAAATGGTCGGAATTCCCCTTTAGCCTTTTAAGTCATGCAGCATGTGAATGCCGCGAGCAAGTTAGCCGTTTAAGTCATGCAGCATGTGAATGCCACGAGCGAGGGCCGGTCCTGGCACATCACGTGACAGAGCTCATTGCAGTGTCCGAATTTTTGGGTAGCCACGCCAGTTACGAGCTGCGCGTGAGCGAGGAAAGATGTGCAAGGCTTGAGCTCTCGTGAGCAGCTTGTTCCCAGCAAGGTATCGTTTATAAGTTCACACACACACACACCAGCATATCTGCATAGGTTTCTATTTCATCACAAACAATAAATGAGTAAATCTATTTACTTGTAAGAAATTAACCAGAATGCAAAAATGCACTGAGGTTTCCATGATACAAAAATGTTCCGTTTCAAAGAGTGCCATCATGCACCATTAACTTCTCATTCAAATGTTATACTAGCATGTTCAAAAAATAATTTTGTCATTCCAGATGACCTTTTGACCTCCATAAAAGCCATACATAGCTAGACATACAAACAACAGACAGACAAATGGACAAACAGCAGCTATCTTGAAAGATCATATTTAAAAAGGTTTCTAGGCTTTGTCCTCTGGAGGGCAGGGGACCTTTCATATCTGCCAAAAACAATGGGGACCATCCTCTGACCATAATGCATCCACATACCCAAATATGAAATCTATCCAAGTTTCCTACCTTGAGATATCATGCTAACAAGGTTTTCAGACTTTGACCCGTGGTGACCCCAGATGACCTTTGACCTCCACCAAAAACAATAGGGACCATCTCCTGACTATAACGCATCCACATACCAAATATGAAATCTATCCAAGCTTCCTATCTTGAGATATTGTGTTAACGAGATTTTCAGACTTTGACCCCCCGGTGACCCTGGATGACCTTTGACCTCTGCCAAAAACGTTAGGGACTGTTTACTGACTATAACCCTTTTACATACCAAATATGAAATCTATCCAAGTTTCCTACCTGGAGATATCACGATAACAAGGTTTGCAGACTTGGACCCTTGGTGACCCCAGATGACCTTTGACCTCCACCAAAAACAATAGGGACCATCTCCTGACCATAACGCATCCACATACCAAATATGAAATCTATCCAAGCTTCCTACCTTGAGATATTGTGTTAACGAGATTTTCAGACTTTGACCCCTGGCGACCTCAGATGACCTTTGACCTTCACCAAAAACAATAGGGGCCATCTCCTGACCATAACACATCTACATACCAAATATGAAATCTGTCAAAGTTTCTAAACTTGAGATATCATGTTAACGAGATTTTCAGACTTTGACCCCTGGTGACCCCAGATGACCTTTGACATCCACCAAAAACAATAGGGACCATCTTCTGACTATAACGCATCCACATACCAAATATGAAATCTATCCAAGTTTCCTACCTTGAGATGTCGTGTTAACAAGGTTTTCAGACTTTGACCCCTGGTTACCCCAGATGACCTTTGACCTCCACCAAAAACAATAGGGTTCTTCCTCTCAATATGGCGCATCTATGTACCAAGTTTGAAAACTGTCAGACATTCCTATCTTGAGATATCGTGTTAACAAGCAAAGTGTCACAAACACACACACATACACACCCACACACATACATACATACATACATACACACACACGCCATCATGAATACATTGGTTTCTCTTATCATCGAAACCAAAAACACTGAACTGGGTTAAATGTCATCACTTTTCCATGACTTCAATCATTTTTACAATATCATGACTTTTCAGGGCCTGGAAAATGAAATTAAAATTTCATGACTTTTCCAGGCAACTGGAACCCTGTTTATTTAATCTGATAAAATGAACTTTTTAGCCCATACCATCCTGATAAATATAAACATAAAAGGAAATGCAACTTACATCTAAAACGCAGGTGGACAGTGCATCTTGCTCACTCTTAAGGTCATTTCTATATTTCTCACGTTGTCTATATAAATCTTCTGTGAGGCATCCTGTAGACCAAACATAAATATGCAAATTTGAGTCAATATGTAAATATGCAAATTAGGGTCAATGTATGAAAATGCAAACTTAAGGCTGCTGCATCATATTCATACAACTGTCAGATTTTGCAGCTTTTACCCTAGGGAGAATGTATTTCTGAAACGTGATATGTACCATTCAACCTCTGTATCGTTAGGAATGTATCATATTTGATGGCATTGTTGCAGAATTGACAAGCCAGTTGGAACAACCCTGTTGTGCTTCAAAAGCATGCTACAATATAAAGTTTTTCATGCTACGTAGCACTCATTCTGCATTCGCTAAACCAACCTGGAAAATTAGCATAAACTGACATAATTTTGTTCTGCATTGTTCTGCAGTTTTTCATGGTTTGAAGCAAGAATCCTGACAACAGAACAGATATAATTGTCCACGACTGGATAAATTGACAGAGAACCCCCTCATTAACATTAGCTATTGGTAAATGAAACTAAATTTCAAATTTCAATAGGATACACAGCTCTACTACCATAAATAAGAAACTTTGGCCACTGGCAAAATAAATTCAGGCTTGTGTCATGACCTTTAGCAGGCACCATCTTGTTGTTTACGAGCAACTCTCCCTTCCTTTTGTTCTAGATTCCCAGGGCCCTTCCTGTTTCTCGTCACGTGTTACCGGTAAATGTGAGAGTTTACATTGCCTTAGTTCCACATGCACCCTGTAACCCATATTTTCAAGGTGTGGCCAATTTCACCCTTTACAGCCTCCTCGTTGGTCATTTAAATTGGCACACTCATTTACATTCCTTTTGACCAATTGGGATCGAGACTGCAATTAGTCCTAGGATCATCCCACAACCCTCGTGGCTTGGAAGCACAAGACGAGCTCCCAGCTCCCAGCTCCCGCAAGCTGGTCACTTGTGCCGCAGACACTAAAGGATAAGCATGTAGTCACTTTTGTATATATCTCAGCAATAATATTAGGCCGGTCGAATAATGAAAACTAATTTTTTGGGGAACTCAATCAATGAATAAAATCATTTTAAATCAACTGGAACTCTCTGAATCATTTTTGTCTGGAGCTACATCTCAAGATCCCCTATGACAACAACTTATTTTACACTTGGGATGTTTTCTTCCCTTTATTTTTGGTTCCTTGCGGTAGCAAAGGAACCTATGTAGTTAGGTTGGCGTGTGTGTGTGTGTATGTGTGTGTGTGTGTGTGTGTGACACTTGCTTCGGTACGCTCTAACTCAACAAGGGAAGGCAGGATGGAACTTGGATTTGGTACATAGATTCGTCATAGGGAGAAGGTGTGCCCTATCGTTTTTGGTGGAGGTCAAAGGTCATTTGGGGTCACCAGAGGTCAAAAACTAAAAACCTTCTGAACATGATATCTCTAGGTAGGAAACTTGGATAAATGTCATACTTGGTGTGTGGATGTGTTATGGTGTAAGGATGAAATTGGATATGCTTGGTGAAGGTCAAGGGGTCATCTGGGGTCACCAGGGGTCAAACACTGAAAAAAGTTTTAACGCAGTATTTTAAGGTAGAAAGGACATATATCAAATCAGTCTGTGTTTGGTTAAGGTCAAAGGTCATCAAGGTCACTGGAGGTCAACCGCTGGAAACGTTATTTAGAAAATCTTGTAAGCTAGATAAAGATAGGTTCAACAGATTTTTTTTATCTCACCTGGTTTTGCATGCTTACAAACTCAAACACCTTAGAAATTTGGCCCTAACGTTCTTTCAGTAATGACTCCTTCGGGTTGTACACATATTTTGAACCATTCAAAGTTTTAGGAGGACAATAACTGAAATCTGTAGATTTCACTGAGCACAGGTCACTCTGCATTAAACTGGTCTCTATGCCAGTGGAAGCAATGTATGGATTATACAGTACAGTATGTCTCTTTAATACTGCTGTGCTATGTGGGGTAACCTAATCTCCATTCTATGATCACACCCCATTAATCACTTGCTTTCTGCTTAACTGCTGAATAAACCCTGTTTTCTGTGTAGAGATAGCAAACAGGACAAATGGTAGACTGTTTTAAAGTAATAGCAAGTTTTATTTGAGAGCAGGTAAAAATAACTTATGAGAGAAATACAATGGGTGTTTTTCTCTCTCTGACCACATTGTGTATTGTTTATTGGTGATAATGTCAAGTTTGATTACAAGCATAAATACATAGGGAAATGAGGTAGTGTTTTTGAAGGATCACCAAGCAAATACAAGTTGAATGTTAGTAAGGCCACAAAAATTTAATCATTGATTTCATGTAATATTAGTACTATCATACCCCTTGTGAAGATGTTACAAACATTGACTATGAGCTTTTGCTTAGCTCCATTTCGGAGACTGGCTGTACAGTTCTTATAATATCCAGCAAGGAACCACAGTGCCCATTGGGATCTTGTTCATACCCAATGCTCAATACTAACATTCATGGTATTGAAAACCTAAAACAAAAAGAACACAGCACTAATTAGTAGCATGATATTGCCACAGGTGTGGAACAACGTACAATTCAACTTGGGTACCATACAGTTTTTTCATTTTTACTTCTCAAGCATACAGAGCATTGTCTTTAACGCACACATGCCAAACAGTTAAACTGCGTACAGAGTCCCGTCTCTAATGCAAAATACAACACAAAGAGAGCATTGTAACACCAAAATTGTAATTCTTTGCTTTCCTTTTTAATTAAATCCTTTTAAATCCAAACTGCTGGACCAACTTAATAATAATTAGAATAACAACATATTTAGACAGGTTGTGACAAACATTACAAAAACACATATTGCTTTATATTAGGCTTCCTCAATTAAATTTTCTGGAGCACCACATTGCTAAATGTTACTGATATAATGTGCCGCTGATCGCCATCTTGGGGGAGGGGTATAAGGGGAGGGGGTGCAAAGTTTGCTAAATGTTCCCGGCCAAAATTTTCCACAACCTGTACAGTTTTTGTTGATTCACCAGTAACAGTGAATTGACAAAGTGCTGACTCTAATGAATGTAAACAGTGATGGTGATTTTACTTTCTTGTGAGAACAAATAGGACATTATTATATCCTTGTGGGTATGTGAAGTCAGTCTGTGGGAAGTACTAGATTTATTTACAGTACCTATTTTTGAGACAGAACATAGAACAATTCTTGTCAGAAAAGTTACAAAAAGTTAAACTTTTCAATATTCTCCCAGTAATTTTTGGCGCCACTCCAAACCACATCGCGCGCCACAAGTGGCATGCACGCCACTATTTGAGGAAGCCTGCTTTGCATATTGAGCTATTGCCCCCTTTCTATTGTAGAGTGGCCAAGTACAGCCATGTTCATAATAAGCAAGGGCACATTTTTAAACACCACTGACAAAATAACATTCCAACTAGGATTACTTGTGATTATTAAAGTTCTCTGTTTCTGCAGAGTAATTATAATTTGTTAGTGTCTCATTAAAAGATACTTCAAACTGGAATACTTTCAACCTACCTTCTGATCTATCCAGATGTATCCCAACACTTTTCTCATAGCCCTTTTTATCAAACATACATGTAAACACTTTGTCCGTCTTTTCAGTGTGCACATCTACAGTCAGGTGAACCAGCTTGTAATTAGCTTTCCTCACAATTTCTCGGAACCTGACAATGTGGCCCACTGAAGAATTTCCTCCTTGGCATGGGGCTTCTCCAGTGCAATTAACCAAAGTTTCATTTCCTCCCATCTTCCAAATCAAGTTGGCTTCCCCACAGAGAGTGCTTGTCTTCACCTCGCAGGTCAGTTCAACTTTTCGAGAATTGCAAGAGGTTATGTTCGGTTGATCTCCAGGTGGCAGGCTGAGAATTTTTACTGCGAGGCAAAAGTAAAGAATAAAATTTAATGTCTGGGGACAAGCAAATGACAGATTTGATACAAGAATGCAAAAATGCCGCCATGTACCATATCTTCTGACTCAAATGTAGTACTAGCATATTCAAAAAAGAATTTAGTTATCCCAGATGACCTTTGACCTCCACCAAAGAGGGACCATCTTCTCACCATAATGTGTATCCACATACCACATGTGAAATCTTAGTTTCCCACATGGAGATGTGTTCACACTTATCACGGTTTTCATTCACACTTTGACCTCTAGTGACCCCAGATAACCTTTGAACTTGACAGATTTGACCTCCAGTGACCCTAGCTGAACTACCTTTGAACCCAATGGATGGGATGGAATTGGATGGTTGAATGAATAGATAGACTGTAGATGAACTTCCACCAAAAGCAATAGGTACCACCTTCTAACCATAACACATCCACATACCCAACATGAAATCTACGTGTTCCCTATCATGAGATATCATGTCAAAAATATTTTCAGTCTTTGACCCCTGGTGACCCCAGGTGAACTTTGACCTTAACCAAAAGCAATAGGTACCATCTTCTGACCATAATGCATCTACACACCAAATATAAAACCTATCCAAGTTTCCTATCTTGAGATATCATGTCAACGAGATTTTCAGACTTTAAACCCTGATGACTCCAAATGAACTTTGATATCTGCCAAAAATAACAGGGTTTTTTCTCTCAAAATGAGGAATATATGTACCATGTTTGAAAACTGTCAGACATTCCTAAGTTGAGATATTGTGTTAACAAGCAAAGTGTCACAAACATATACACATCCACACACACATACACATGCCATCATGAATGCATTAGGTTCCTCTTATCATTGAAACCAAAAACTTTAAAGAAAAAAGTTCCATCAATATGACCATTCTACTCCACAATTTCTCAATTTTTCACTTTGATCAAAAATAATCGTGAGTTGAACATGAAAAAAATTGTGTTGTTGAGTTAATTAGATGAGAATCAACACTCGGTTTCTAACCAACTGGTTAAAGTCAAGCTAAGAGACCTTTTTCCAGTTGTAGCTCCCTCATGTCTAAAAATGGACAGACCAAATATGGCTAATGCCATCCTTTGTTTGTGCAAAGTTTATTCCTTGGAAGCTGTAACAGTAGTATCTCCTGACTGGTTTATTTAGGAAGTTGAAAATCATATTCCAAGCCCAACAGGGTTTTTTGTGTACTTCCCTTCACCTCATGCATATATGCCTCTATTAAGTTTCATCTAATGTTTGTAATTATTTTCTATTTATGCATGAAGTGATAAATCAAATAAACGAAACGAAACAAAACAAACAAAACATAAACCAAACTGTTGGTTATTTGAGCAGAGATAATGAAGGGTAAAAGGCTAATTACAACTTACAATATCACTCATTTGCCCTAAATTCTTGTATCTTCCACAATAGGGTGAAGATACATTTTTGCCCTCCCCCCCCCCCCCCCACCTTTTTCACACCACTTAAGCAAAATTAAGCTGTGATTCCACACCTGAATATGAGAAGAGGGTATTCTGCCACCCTAAATATGTTAGGAATTAAATTTGCATTATATTAATTATGGCTGGTAAAAATATTTTCACAGAGCTCTCAAAAGCTTGAGAAGTCCATTTCCAGTCATATAAGTGGCTGTGATTTTTCAAAACTTTTGGGTAACATGAGTCTGGTAAAAAATTTCCTGCACTCCAAACAGAAATGCTCCCATATATATATGTCTATGGTCAACCCTTACAGCCACGCAAGTTGAGAGGTTTACGTAGATGTTTCATGTACCATATGGTTTGGCAAAACCATATAAATCTACTTTTTTCCAAGTTAAGTTTCATATATCAACATATGAATTATGGCATAGTCTACAATTGTTTAAGCTGATTTTTTTTAATCTCTCTTCCTGGTCAGAAAAAATTGATAAATTTAACGTCAAAAATGTAAATTTTGGTCTAGGGGGTATGAGGAGGTGTACAGTCCCAAAACTATTACACTAAAACACCTCCATGCTGCTTCCTATGGCTTTGATTGGTATGTATGAATTAAATTTTTGCCAACCATTTCAAGCAAGTTTTGCTTTGTATGTTTTCTGCATAAAAAAGAGTGCTACCTGTAAGAAATGATAAATATGTAAAAACATCCAACACTGAAAATCAAACCTACACCAAACTTAATATCTACTTTTATTTGCTGCTACTCAACACATACCCCTGCCACCTCCTCATCTACAAATGGATTCTTGCATCACCTAGGATCATTATCATATTTCCAGAAACGAAAGCATATAGACAGTGTAAACCTACCCTTGTCCATGACCTCCTTGGACTTTTCTTCACCTGTGGACCTGAAAAAGTCACAAAAGCAACCTCTATTACCCATATCAATTGAAACTTTGACTTTGAGGGAAAATTAAACCCCATTGAAAAACAAGACAAAGGGTCCAAAGAGGAACAAATAAAATTTTCTAATGAATCCTATTGCAAACCCCCAAAACTCACTAGTTCCAGGGTCTACAAGCCACAATACTTGATACCTCCTATTTACATTACTTAACCCTACCTGCCTACAGTAATCCTTTGGCAAATGATCAGCTGAAGGGTAACTCTTCTTTCTTTTACCTTGCCCCCAAAAATGGTGTCAGATAAAATCATGATCCATGACGATTATTTAAACTTCTCAACAACAATTGAATGAAATCAATAATATTTAGTGAAAATTCCTGAATATCTTCAAATGTATCAAGAAAATCTCAAATATCAAAGCCTAATTCTAAGGATGCAGTACCAAATTTAAGACTTTTTCACTTGTTTCATTTTTCTTTCTGCAAGAGGATAGGGCCATCCATGTAAGCAAAGGTATGCAATAAAGATATTTCACATACTTAAAAGACTTCCTACCAAAGGTTCTGTTGGAGTTTAATGCCTCAACTTTTAACCTTTAGTTAAGTGCAGCCCACAGCACTGGTTGCAGGTCAATGGATTGCTTTCTCTACTTCATTGCTTGTGCAGAGCATCATGCACAACAGCAGTAGATGCCTTAAACAAGTAAATATATTATTCCAACCTAATTTCAACGTGCTATGATTTGTGGAAGACTTCTGACTGACCTCAGCAACTTGCCTTTTCTCTCCCATGTAATTAACTCAAGGATATTCTAAGTTCACAAAATGAAAAACATCTAAACTTCAAAACTATATGAAATATTGGACATGAAGGCTTTATGACCTTATCAGTGAATCTTTTGCAGAAATAAGACTGATGCAGTTTTCCTGTGGATATCTCACCCATGGGAACGACAAACTCCGTTACTAAAGCTGCAGTATGGATGATAGAAGTCATTGCATTCTACTTCACAGTTTGCATTGCAACCTTCCAGATTCACTCTGAATAGACCTTCCCCTGTAACAACCAACAGTGTTCTGCTCTTCTTATCGACTCTAAGACCAGTCACTGCACTTTTTGCATCCTGCAGAACAAAACATAGCGAATATTTTAAACATTATATAGAATGACAGGCATAGAATTTAAACTACAGTGGATAATAAATATGGCAATGAAATAGACATTCTAATATTTACACCATCAGATGACAAATAAGAGGCAAAACAATAGAGCAGCATAGACTTCAAATATGACACAGGAGAATATATGTAGGTAACTGACAGATTTCCCCAAACTCCCTGGTTTGGGAGGGTCTTAGGGGGGAAAGTGGGGATTAGACAGAAGTAAGGAGGGACCACAAAGGTTCACAGATCAGCTGTCTGCATTTTTGGTGAAAGTTGTACTCAAGGATGTTTGTTACTGTACTGTGAGATCATGTGTGTAAGGGTTAAGTGGAACATCAATATCTCTCATTAAACGCTCCTGGCGCTACTACAGTCACAACCACAAAAGTATTATATATGAAAAATTAAGTTTTCATTTTTGTATAAAATGTTATGATCTTTTGTTTTTGATAATTAAATGCACTGCACTGATGGTGCACACGGTAGGCAAAATATCAACATCTTTCAACTGCCATAATTCTTAGCCTATGTTAGACTAGGATTAGCAGTACCCATTGTTGTTGTTGCACATTTTATAAATGTTTCTTTCAGATGAGACCGGTTCAAAATAAAAACAAAAAATTTTTAAAGGAAAATACACTCAATAAACTAAACCAATTCATGTAGTGGTGCAGTTTGATGCAATAATGCAAGCAAAGGAAAAAGGGAATTTCTGATACATTGTCAATTTATCCTGGTGATAATTTGGTCATCTTTTCTGCTCAAATTATAAAAAACAAATGATTGGTGAAGTTGAATCATACCAGCCAGCATTAAAATCAATGATTACTGAGCTGCATATTACAGCTGGAAAACACCACATGCCAGCAACAATAAATGTTGCCTCTTAAGGAGTCTGCAGTACCTCTACCATGGATTGAGGTCCTTTGACTAAGAAAGTAACTATCATTGGAACGGCTTGTGAATGGATGAAAGTGGCATGCCATGCATAATTGACCAATGACAGAGGGGGGAGGAAACCAGACAGGCAAGATGCTGAGTGCAGTGTCTCAATTTAATGCAAATGAGGTTTTGCACTATAATTGTGCAATTCTGCAAACACCAAAATCACTTACCTCAAACTGATAAGCTTACATATAAAACTCATTAAATTTTCAGGGTACTGGCAATTGGCACTGGCAATCTGGTCGGATTTAAATCCATTGACTTAGTGTATATTATTCCCCATGGAAATTTATCACTGATACGGTCCTAAGAAACCTTAGATGAAGGCCTTTATGAGATAGAGCTTTTTCAGTGCTAGGTCCAAGGGAGTGGAACAACCTTTCTTCAGAACTTTAGTCATGTGGTTGGTTCACCACTATTAGGATAAAGCTAAACACCTACCTGTTCAGTATTTTTTCTTTTCCTTTGTAAAGCACCCCTGTGTATAACTTTTGAAATACCTGTACACCTGTAAACTTATTACACACCAAGACAATTAGTAATAAAAATACATACCCATATTTCTTGCTCATAAAACATGTATGCTCCATCTTTGTAATATGCTTTTATTATGGTGCCACTTTCTGTGAACGGAAAAAAAATGCCAATGTGATATAAATTTAGTTGTAACAGGGTTATCTATACCTTTAAAGATGCAAAAGTATAAAAAATTTAGCAAAACTTCCTAAAAAAAAAAACCACAAGAAAGCTGACCTTTTTCATCAACCAGAATATTGAATAATGTCATAGAGTACACAGAATACTCTTGTTATGATCATAATATGTAATAATATCATCCAAAATAATGTAGCCAGGTTGTCAAAACTGGAAAAAAGGCCTTAGCCTACTCAACTCAAACCAAGTGGTTAGAGACAGGGCAGTACAACTCCATCTATCAAACTAACGGACTGTAGCCCATTTTCTGCTCCAAACACCCAAAAAAAAAGCAATTTTTTGTGTTTTTTAGAAGGTCAAATTTCACCAATATTCTGTAAGTGCCAGCAAATTCCACAATTTTCTGTGACGTAATTTTGGATTGCAAATCACATTTTTGAAATCAAACTTACATCAGTATTATGACTCACATGCCAACTTGGAGCCCCTTGTGTCCTTCAACATTCCATATTTTGTTGCATTTTATTTTCACATTGAGTTTTCCCTTCCTTTTCTTTATACCAGGAAAATTGTCTTCCACAAAATTATTCCATTTTTTCTCAAATTCCATATTTTTCGCATTTTTCTACGACACAAAAAAACTGGCCACTTTGACAAAAAGGGCAAGTATTGTTGTATCAAAAGCTCTGAACATTTTCTGAATTCACTGCTGCTTTGAAAACTAAAACTGAAATACTTAACCCCACTATCAGTCTTCCCAATGTCTCCTGCAGTGGTAGCATAAAAATCAATGGCGTAAAATTTGCAACATTGTAATTCTGCAGTTGACTAATAAATTTAATTTTTCAGGTTAATAGCGTATTTTTGGCAACAGATTAAGAACAGCCAACCACCTAGACTATAGACTAATCCGGACAGCTAATGATGGTGTGGTTTTAGTCAGCCATAACTAGGGTCTATCACCTTTTGATCTTTCAATTTCCTTGCTTACCTGTATCATGAATGGTTGTGCACTGAATTGTATCTTGATTCCTTCAATTTCACTGAATATGAGGGTTTCAAATTCATGTAGACAATAAATAAACACGAATTAAGGCTAATGGACCGCACTAGTGGTTGCCTACAGTCACTTAAAACAAGTGCTGATCGGATTTGTCTATAAGAGGCTCAGCTTTGAATGAAATGTAACCTCAGAGGCACAAATTTCATACAGTTTCATATTTTGAAGATGAGGGACATGAAGGCAGGACATAACAGACTAGAAATTACATGTTCTTGTCACAACAGTAACTAGTATTTTAGGTCAAGGCCTTGCAGTCCAAAGATGGCACCTCATTCGACTTGTAAAACTATACACAAACCCAATCAGTCCTTGTGTTTAGTGACTGCAGGCAGCCATTAGCCGGGTCCATTAGCCTTGAATAGTCTCCATTCATTGCCTAAATGTAATCTCAATCCCTCAAATATGGTGAAATTGAGGAAATCAAGAGGCATTTCAGTGTACAACTATCCATGATACAGGTAAGCAAGGAAAACCCCAGTTATGGGGGACTGAAATCAGACCATCACTTTCTGTCCACATTTGTCTATATGTATGGAGGCATTGAGGCATCAAGAACATTTGAGGCCAAAGATCCAGAGATCAAGGCTGGTCTCAACAACAAAACTTTCACTCAAACATGTAAGAGTAACATACCAGCAATCAAATACATAACATGACATATTGACCTTACCTGTACCGATGTAAAAAATTTTTTCCCCATCAACAAAGTCCACGTCAATACTGTAGAAGTTGGTTAAAGTAGAATAGAAAAGTGGCTCGTCAGAGTCTCTACTGTCTGGATTCTCAGCATTGAAGTTTGGAATTAAATCATCCATGAGAGGGTTTGTCTTGAGGAAATTTCTCTCGTCGTTATTTAAAGGTTGACACTGCCAAAATAAAAATAGCAGGGAACAAAAACAAATGAAACAAAATTTCAATGGCTTTGAAGAAACCTAAAAACATTACACATCTAAGAAGGAACATGAAAAGTTGTCCAAATGTCATGAAATGTAGCATGGAATAAATAAATTTACAGTTTAAAAATTTTATTTTTTTTTAAGATGGTTAAGGATCATTTTAAAGTTTACTCGAGCTCAGTAAAAACCATCTGGATTAAAATTCATTCAAATTAGGAGTTCTTTTTCTGTGAATGGACAACACTTGATGTGTACCTCAAGTTTTAAAAAAAATCAAAATTAATTTAGAGGTTACAAAATAAATGAATCTACAAATTATAAACAAATCTATTTCTCCATAGAACAGCTTAAAGAGAGAACATGGTTAGCGAGAGTAATTTCCACACATCATGGACATTTGGACTATTGCTAAATTTCATCCCTGGGTCTTTGTAATTAAAAAATATACACAAAATGAGATATCATCAATTAGGAATGAAATGATTTTTCAGGACATAATTTCATTTCTTTCTCTATGGCAAAAGAACCATTTGAAATGCTCATAGAAAAAACTTCTAAACATTTGCAAAAGACAAAAGGTTATACAGGCTTTGCAATTACATCACGGGCCCACCATGCTGGAGGACATTCATGCCAAATAAACGTGGCTTTGCAGGGAGCAATTTGTTTTTGAAATTTTGATTAGCAGTTTTGCTACTCATTATTCAAATTTGATTAGCAATCCACCAAAAATGATTAGCACTTTTTTCAGTTGACATTTCCTAGTTGGAAGTTAAATTTGCCTATTTAGCTCTTAATAATATCTTCTTGTTAAATTGTTGGATTTTTAGCATTCTTTAATGAACACCTAGCAATTTAAGTAAAAAGATAACAAATTAGATTTTGCCTTAGACATACTACACACTAGGAAACGTCCTAGAAAGATGAAGCGAGTACTCACGGCAATAAGCGAGTACTCATGGCAATAAGCGAGTACTCATGGCAATAAGCGAGTACTCATGGCAATAAGCGAGTACTCATGGCAATAAGTGAGTACTCATGGCAATAAGCGAGTTCGGTAACATTGGCACATGGAATCCTGGGGCACAGCGTGGGATACATAAACCCAGCTCAGGACAAAGTGCTCTGCGTTCCCTTGCTTTCATGCAGTACATGCATACAACAGTAAGTATAAATCTGAATAGCCAACCTGAACGAAAATAGGGACTCGGCCCTACTTTATGAGAAATTAAAATACACATTTTCACACCAAAAAGGCAATGTAGACACAATCCATCCTGACAGAACCACACCTATGATTCCTCCTTATGTTATGGTTGAATTAAGAAAGAATGATATTACCAACTTTTCATGAAGACTCAAATTTTGAAACCTGTGGGGTAGGTGCGGGATTAGTTTGTTTATCCCAGCATAGCCACCCAAAACAAATAACCACACTAGCTTATTGCGCATCTAGTCCTGACCTTACTATTATCTTAATCTTTCTGAGATGCCATCTCTCACAATGAGAGAATAAACCTGTTATTTATCTATGTATTAATACCCCAGATACAAATTAATTTAAAAGTATAGTCCAGAATTAAATTTATTTTTGATAAATTAAAGATGAACATATTCTAAGCATTCCTGTGAAAGTTTCATTCATTTCCCAGTTTGGTTTTTGTGATAATAACAACTGAAGTTGACACGTTTTCTATGAAAAGTGAACTTGAAGCAAGCAAGTGTAATGTCATGGATTCACAATGTTGGCAAGTGTTTTGTTTTTCTTTATTTTTTATCCTGTTTGTTTGACCCCAAATTGATTACGGATGCTACTTTTCCCTAAGGCATGTCAAGTTAATAATATTCCATTGCTCAGGATGCACCTATGGTACCAATATATTAAAGTTAAGTTGCATAAAATTGATGGTAAATTATGAATAAAAACAAAACATTGGCCAACAATGTGAATCCATGACATAAAACCTGCAGGCTTCAAGTTTATCCTTTGTGGAAAATGGGGATTGTCTAAGTTTGACCATTTGTCATTGGTTCATGAAGAAAACTAAACAGGTTTGAAAAAAAATTTTGATTTCATAAACCAACTGAAGGTGCTTTCATGAAATGAAAAGAATAATTTAAAATAAAATGTTCAAACTCACCTCTTCAATCTTGTTTTGATAAGGTGGCCGATCGACTGGACCAGGTAGTTTGCCAGTAGACTCTTTCCCTTTAAATTTAGAGCTTCTGAATGTTTGTTCAATATCACTGAGTTTGTACGAACAAACTGCTGAAGATGCAGGTCCATTGCTTCAAAAATAAGGTAAAAATGTCACACTCCATACATCATCAACAGCAATTTGAGGAATCATTAAATGCTTACGTTAAAGAGGTATTTACAGAAATTTTCAACAGATGACTGACAATTTTCATTTTTTCCACTAATTGTCACTGTCTTAATGGGGCCAATTAATTAAGTTGATTTTGTAAGTATAAATGAGGTTTGAGTTCATAAGAAATTAAATGTGGAACTATGGCTGTAGCCTGCAGTGGGACAGTGATGGAAGGGGAGGGGGTAGGAAGGGAAAGGGGACAGGAAACTGTTCCCTGAGATTTCTAATCCTATAATACACTGTGTGCTTAGTGATGGTGCCAGTGTTTAACTGTCCCCTTGGGATCTTACTCAGGCTACATAGAGCCCTGGAGAGTGATAACTATGTGAGGTATGCAATAATGCTATCAAGCATTGTAACTTGATGACAGTGAGACTGGTCAAGTAACCCAACTCTAGAGTCACACCTGACTGAGAGTAAAGAAACAACTTTACAAACACAGGACTCACTTTTCTCACGTTATTTCCACTCCTGTCCGTAAATTGTACTTTGCAGTATAGTATAAAGTTAAAAAGGAATACAAACAAATCTGGTTCTTTTTTTGTGGTTCTTCTTTCTATCACATATTTGTTTGCAATGCGAGCTACTTCAAACCACAAGCAACAACTGGCACATTGACACCTCAGACATAGGAGAGCCAGCTGTGTAAAGCACACATCACAAATTGTTCAAAAAAATTGTTAAAAAAATCCCCACTTCACAAAAAATTTGTCAACCTGTGTAAAATTGTATAATTTGTATCAGTGGACCATGAAAATGAAGTATGAACTTATTATTTATGACACATCAACAGAAAACATTTATTAGAAACACTATATAAAAAAATCAGATTGGTTTTCGTTAGTTGATTGGTTTGTGAGATTTAACGACACACCAACACTAATGTGTCATATAGTGTCAGTCAACTTGATAAAAAGTTCAAGGTTTAAAATTTTTTTCATGTATGGTTCAAGTTCAAGTTTGGTTTGGTTTCCCTTTAGCTGCCTCTTGAACCAGGAGGGAAATACTGTGAACATATTCTACAACCCCCAGAACACAGGGCAATAGATTGGTTTTTGAAACAAATACCACTTTGTTGAGTGACATATTATATGATGACAGCTAGTGTCTCTGTGAAAGGGGGAAGGGGGATAAAATCCTCCCATTTTCATTTTTATAAAAATCAAAATCAAAAATTAAAGTAAAGTCAGTTTCTTGGTGTCTTCTGTAAGAAGAGGACACCTTCTGAGCAATGTTCAAACTTACTAACTGCCAAACCTATGTCCAAATTAATGCTGTCCTAGGCCAAATTTATGGGTGGATTCAGTGATTACATTTGGTGCTCAGATTAAGCAAAAGAGTAGTGAAAACAAGCCAGTGAGCCACAACTGAAAAAAGGCTGTGGTTGTATAGCCTCACCTTACTGACTGACTGACCTTATAAATCAAGGGTTACTTTTTACTCACTTATCTCAAAGATACTTACGGTGTTGTGGTAAATACGGCATAGAAGATTACTTCATCTGCCTCCTCTTTGACGATTACATCCTCTGCAGAAAGAAAATTGTTGTAAAAATTTCATAAAATCAACATCAAATATCCAATTTAATAAATTCAACACCTTGCAATTTCAGTAAAAGTGCAATAACTACAGAAAGAGTACAACTAGAATAAGGCAAGATCTAAGCAAAAATAACTGGCATCTTTCGGTGAAATTGGAGTCAAATTTATAAAGAATATGGACACATTTTGGTCAAATTCTCAGTGCTACAAGACCAGAACAAAGATTCACAAAGGGTACATAGCACACAAATAATTAGAAGGTAGATAACAACTGAAAGAGCAGTTCCATTGGATTTCATATCAACCAAGATGTCAAAACAGATCAATATTTTGCAAAGAAAACACAAAACAAGCTTGCATCCTCGATTTATCAATATATCAAGGTTCTCCATCTAACGTTTGCTTTGTCTTCTTTTGTTGTCCCTAGGAATCTAATTTGCATGAATGGAAAATTTAAAGTTGAAAGATGCTACCTGTTTCCCTTCTTTTTTCCTTTTATTTCACTTTTTTTGTTTTTGCAGGGGAGGGTGTGTCTTTTACAAGTTTTCACAGACACTGGAATACACTTTATATTGCACTTTCATGTTTAGAGCTGCAGTAAAGCTCCTAAAAGCACATAAAGAGAAGAATTGTACTGCACCACAGAAGTACAACATAGAGACCCAGCAGCCAATCCTGTGTAGGTCAGGTTAGATGGAGTTTAAAGGCCCAGTTTCCAATCAATTGGTTCAAGCAGTCCTGGCCACAGCCTTTTTCCAATTGAAGCTCACTGGTTTGTTTTCTGCTCCATTGCTTATGGTGAGCACCAAACAATGGCAGTAGGTTCAATTTTTAAAGTCTTTGGTATGACCCAACCAAGATTCCAACCCTCAACTTGCATACTGCAAGTCAGATGCTCTAATCACTTGACCATGCAAGTGGTCATTTAATCCTCTGTACACCCAGATTTCTAGTGATTGGTTTCTGTAACAAACACTAAAAGCCTTTGGCTTCAAGTAGGAATGAACCACAGGCTACACTACTGTCAGCATGATAAACTTAACAGCATTTCAGCTTTACGACCAGTTTTAGCTTATGCGTCAAAAAAAGAGCAGTGGGAAAATTTTTTGACTGCAGAGAAACACAACAAAATTTTTCTACATTCCATTCCAGAACACAGGCATTCAATTCTGGACATTCCCCTTGACCTGATTCCAGTTACTTTTACTGTGAAGTTGACCAAATATTCTTTATTTCATGTAAAAGAGCCAATCAGAGTTTGACAGAGAATATTAACCTTTTGTTCCAACACTTTGTCTTTTTAAACTGATTATTTACCAGAATCAACAAACATGGAAGAGTTCTTTCAAGTGAAAAGAAATGCTAATTTTGTTTTAATTACTTTTGAATGGGAATTTTGTAATTTTGTTCCAGTAACAAAATTCCACATATATGCAAGATTAGACAGCCTCATCTGTACGTTGACCAATCACAATGTCAGACCACAATGATTGGTCATTTTTTGTAAGTTTTAACTAATTGTATGACTGTGGTCGGGATTACAGTCATGGAAAACTTGCAAAGACAAACTTTGATAGCTGTACATTTTAAAGCATTGATGATATTTTGGGAGGGAAAATAAAAATTTTGCATACTTTAAAAATATGGAAAACTTACGTATGTGGTTGAAATAGAATGGATAGGTCCCTTGCAAGGAACAGTTCAACCTTGCTTTGACAAAGATCTGAAAGTTTCCATTCGACCCATCATCATTCTGAAAAAAATAAACAAGTTACTGCTTTGATTAGGGGTATTAAACAACCTCTTAAATGCAGTTGTTGTTTAGATCAAGGAACCCTTCAACTTACTGCATTTTAAACATAAACAGGTGTTCAAATATTCATTTTCAAACAGGTGTTCAATAAATCAAAAGAGTAGACTCAGCTCCACCTTGAGTTCATTATTTTACCCATTTGGAGCCTGGACAGTATATTCACCAACAATTGTCAGTCAAATGTATTTTATTCCTCAACAAACAGCATTATCAAAATTAGCCTCACACAACTATCTTCTTTTCAAAACATGAAAGGACTACAAAAGAACTACAAATATTTCTTTTCCGATGATGTCCTGTTGGCTCATAAAAATATTGGACATGGAAAACAAATGCAGACGAGGGAAGGAAGATTGTGAGTAGCTTTGTTTAAGTAGGTTTACCACTTTTTTTTGCTCACAAGGAGAACTGGGATTGCCAATCAGGGAGAGGGGTTTCCCTCCTCTTTGGAAATTTTTTGGTGTCCAACTCATCAAATCATGTGACATACATCAAATCTGCACATTCTGGGCAATTTTAAAAATTCCGGCTATACGCCACTGAGAACCAGTAAAAGGAGGGCATGTGCCGGTAAGTCTGGATGTCTGGTAGTCTTATGTTTAACATTACTACTGTTTTCCAAACATACTTCATATGTCTTTGATACTGGGACTTATTATTCTGTCTACTTTTTAAGAGTAAAAAACTGAAACTGAATGGTAATCATCTTTAAAAGACAGGCACTCAACACTTCAAAGTTTACTTTTCCTCGGTGGACAGGGAAATTTTCTCAACTAGTGACTGCTCTTTGATTGTTGTCAAATTTAAAAAATGCAATGTAGCTCATATTACACAGCATGCACAGAGTGCTTTAGTTACATAATAGACCTTGCTGGCTCACCAGGAGGTGCATTCCAACACTAAATGAGGTCTGTATCTCTATTAAGAGGTGATAAAGACAGTTGCAGGAGAGGCTAGCACTGACTTAGTTAAGAGAACAGACCAGTTTGAAGTTTCTTCAAGGTGCAGTTTAGTGTAATAGGTCAAAGGTCAGTTTACCAGTTGTGGAACACTGAATCATTTTCCCACTCCATTGGAGCTGCTGTGTGGGAAAAAAGATTAACCATTTCAGGGGATATGCTGGTGACATATTTCCAGAGTTTCATAAAATCAAGGCACTTTTTCTCTTTATTGGTGAAAATTCTATTGCAATAGCATGATGCCTTCATAAGGTATCACTTTTTAAAGAAAATATTCAAACCACAGTAACATTCAGCATTTTGGGAAATCTGTGATGTAATACCATTAGATTAATTCATCATCTGCTAATTTTTTTATAATGATCACACATGCAAATGAAATATGCACACACTTTTAAAGCTACAACCTTTGTGTTCACAAAACTTTCAGCACAAAATGCACATTCTACAATGTTTTACTGGTGTGACAGTTCAAGATCGAATTAACTGCTTCAATTTTAAGGAACAACAAAAGATTTTGGAAGTAATCTAATGGCATTACAGTTTATAAAATTTTGTATCCTTGAAGCAAAAGGGAGTCTGTTTTTGACAATATAACCTACCTTTACACAGGAGTACTTTGAGCTATTAACAAGCTATGAGAATGGGGTTTCATTTGAAGGGCATGCGATAAAGAATTATTCTTTTATTCAAGACCTTATGAAATTAACATTGGAATATTCCTATAACTTGCATGCAAGGCTTGTAAACACTTCTCAGTAAGGGGTGAAAAAAATTCTTTACAGCTGACATCTTACCAAGCAAACCCTGGCAACCCTCGAGTAAACAAATTTTCCTTGATTCACAGCCTCCACAGCAGTCTCACGATAAAAGAAATATATGAAACCATCGTTTGTCACATATGGCTTCCCAACAAAATGTGGCTCTGTGAAGATGAAAATTCATAGTTTCATGGTAACATTTCAGAAATATGCAATTGGTCATTTCACTTAATTTTAGTGAAATATTCTATGCAAACCAGATGAATTACTGTATTTGACTTTGTAATATTATAAAACCAAATTAATTTTGTGAAATTAAATTTAATATGTACCAATTGATTTTAGTTTCTGAACATTATAGGCATAACATGTGGCTATTACCTAGGCATACTTAACGAAGGCAATATTTTCCTTCCAAGCAGCCCTATTTCTGCTTAAGCTTAATTGGTGTCATCATGATAGGTATTGCCTTCAGGAGAATCAGAATGCTTTGCTTTTTACGATTCTGAAAACTCTTGAAAACTCTCTAAGTTTAGTACATATAAAAAGAGCTTCACAGAATGTGTCATTTGTTAAGGTAAGATGGAGTTTTATGGCCCCATTTCCAACCAATTGGTTCAAGTCAAGCTAGCCATGCCCTTTTTTCTAGTTGTGGCTCATTGAATGTGCCATTAAACAAAAAGGGAGAAACAAAAACGTGAAAATTTTGGATGTCCACAGAAAGCAATGAGAAATGGGGCTTAATCAGCAGCTTATAGGACTGAAGTCAGGGTTGGAATCAATCAAAGGCCACAAAGGCCATGGCCTTTGTATTTTTTGCAATTGCCTAGTTGCCCTACCTGTAAATTATATTATAGACAGTACAAAATCACTTGTTTGGCTTTGATGCCCTCTCAACTCACATGAAGTGCCCTTAAACCTGGTGGGAAAATGGCCTTACCCTGCTGGAACCTTAATTCCAGCCCTGTGAAGTATAACTTTATAAGATCACAGGTAGAAAAAAAAGGCCATCACAAGCTTTTCACTATTAATTCTTCCACCAGAAAACAGACTCTGTATAATGAATAGCATCACTGAAGAAACATCAATTTACATTTCCATGGCAACGCCCACAAAAATCACACCAATTTTATTCATACTTTGTCATATCCACAACTTCTATGGGCCCCTTACAGTCAGGTGACAGTGCCTTTTCCGACCATAAACTGATGGTAATGTATGAATGCATTTATCTTGGGCTACTCCATTCGATTCAAGTTGTGCTGTTTTGAAAAGGCTTTTTGCAAACAAATTTTAATATCCCCTCCATCTTTGAAAGAGAAATATTACTGTACACAAATACGCAGGTTAAATAACTCTGGACCTGTGCATTAGAACAGAATAATGCACTCTTAGGGGTTAATGCTACTTCTGTATACACTTGGACATCACTTGCATTAACCCTAAAACAGCATATCATCCTGGGATAATGCATGGTTTATAGTTGTTCAACCTTTAAAGGCCAGGTCACACTACTGCGATATTGGATCGGATTCCGTTCTGATTTTTGTCAGTTTTACTTCAAACCTCCTCCATCTTTGGTCAAAGAGAAAGTAAAATTTGCCAACTTGTGTGAATATATGATTTGCATCGCAGGACTACGAAAATCTAAGTTATATTAATTATTCTGTGACATCACCTCCGCAGACAGCTTTTATCGGATATGCGTAGTCTGATAATATTTTTTGACACAAGATGGCAAATTTTTGGTTCTTTCCATCAATGGATGGAGGAGATTTTATCTAAAACTCACAAAAATCAGACAGTTATCAGATCCAATATCACTGTAGTGTGACCTGGGCTTAACTCCCTAAAAATACAAAAATATCCAATAGACAGTGACTTAAAACTAATTTCAGTTACAAAACCAAGAAGTGAAAATTACATTTAACATTCTCACCATTCACAAAATTTTCATTCTGATCGTCTGTTTCTGCAACTTTCTCCAAACTGTTTTCAGTGACCCTAAATTTTGATACGTGTGACGGATTAGGCTGAGTACCTTCATTAAACCCAACATATAAATAGCCACCTGAGGGTAAGAAAAAAACAAGAGCATCAATGATGCTGAAGCTCAACTGCGATTGAGTCTCCAACACATTTATTGTTAAGCAGTTTCAATAGAGACCAAAACTGAGAGCAAAGAGTTATAACAGTGTCTGGAGTATTGTGCATGTTTTGAGCTACAGAATGAGAGTAAGAGACTGCAAAGCTTGCAATTTTTGTTTATATTTGTAGGCTCAATTCTATAGGTTAGTTAGTTAGTTAGATGAAGTTTAATGGCCCAGTTTCCAATCAATTAGTTCAAGTCAAGACAACCACAGCTTTTAAATTTCCCTGAAAGTGACTTGCTTATATGCCATACTCAAAAGTTCATATGATGTATCTACAAAACTGCACCAAATTATTTCTTGCAAAGAGGGACCATAAGGATGGATGCCATGACATCTTAACAACAGCCTAGTCTCAGACAGAATCAGTGTAAGGGCGTAGAGTGCATTACTGTTTCGTGTTTGTTAGCTACAGCAGGTGAGCTGTGCATTGGTGTAGCCTAGAGTAAAGGCCATCATAGTGTTATGCCATGATGATATTGCCTTTGTGCTTCATGTCACTACAGCAAAGTTAATCAAATGTTACAATTACGCCATATGCTGTAAAGTCTGGTACGGAGTTTGATACACCACAAATCTGCATGAAAACTGTTCAAGTTTGTACTATGGCTCCTACCACTATAATTTGTTTAGTAATACCATTGTACCACCATTGCTACTATATGTAGTATAAGCCTAGGCTAGGCTAGGCTAAGGAATTTTAGTATGTACTGATTGGACTAGGCTAGGCCTAGTTGTCAGTAAAGGTGTGTAGTTGGTTGCAGATAGCTCCCTATAGGCCTGCACGCTTCTTTTTTATTCGTAGAAGGTCTAACGTTAGGGAACAATTGATTTTTCAAAAATCTTTAAATTTGTTGCAAAATCAAGGTTAGGCCTAGGCTTAAAAAAATGGTTTAGTATAGGTAAAATGCACAATTTAAGTGTAGCCTGGATCTGACCTGTTCTTTTAGAGTCTGGTGTCAGATTAACAAAAAAAAAAAAGGAGTCAGAAAGCTGTTACTTTGAGGTTGGGGGTGTGGCTAATTTTCAAGAAGCTGAATGGTCCATTGGCATGAAAGTTCTCTAGCCTAATGTTCAGCCTCCTACAAAAAAAAAGTTGTGGTCTGCAGTCCTTACTACAACTTGGCTAGGCATACTTGCAAGCATTCTGGGCTATAGTGAGGTGACAAATTATTAATGACGTCTACTGTAGCTCATCAGCATACTTACTGTATGTACCCCTTAACAAAGTTCTTTAGTCCCACAGTAAATAGGTGAGGCCTAATGTTAGTATTGGGCACAATGGCAATTCAAACAATAAAGGCAATTAGTCTGATGGGTATAGGAGAAAACCCACAAAATTCATGATGTTTACTAAGTCAATAAATAAAATTTGTTCAACTTCGAAAGGAGGATCAACTTCGCCTTTTACCAGTTGTATCTTATTACACAGCATAGGCTTGATGTAGCCTAGCCTAGGCCTAATATGTTAAAGAAATAAATGACTGTTACAAGGCTAAGTTGCTTGACAGTGCTTTCCAAGTAAGACACATGAAAGGGAAAAAAGCAATCAGAAATCATCTTATTTTCAGTCCAGGTATATATTATGTTTAATATTGTGCTTTTTGGAGTAATCTTGACAGTTTTGTGACTAGCAAGGTTTCTGCCAAGGTGGGAAAAGGGGTGAATGAGATTAAGGGGGGATAATCCCCTCCCCTTCATTTTGCAAAGCTTGAGTTTTCTAAGGTACATTTTGGAGATCATCTTGCAAATAAGTTCCTTAGATATCATATTGGAACAAAACATAGGTGAGTTATCAAAACTTAAAATGGAATATTGCAGAATTACAACCTGGCATAGGCCCCTTGACACCACATGGGTTACGTGACGATCACTTCACAATCGCGGATGTTGCTTTGGCAACATGCGGTCCCCCCCCCCCCCCTTATTTGCAATCCTGGCAGAAACCCTGACTAGGAAGTAAATATCAGCAGGATTTTCCATATGATCCCGATTTGAAATAAATATCTAGGCCTAGGCCATTAAACTTTGTGCTTTTTCTCCTATAACCGTAACACTAACTGCCCTGCTTCGAATTGCCAGCGGCGCATCCATGTTGCAATGTAAGGGGGGTTTTAACAATGACTTTTGAAAGAGTAATCGCCATCCTGGTAGCAAAGTATGCAAATAGGGGCCTAGGCCTAGCCTATAGGCTTCGTTAAAACTCAAGGGAGGGGATTGCACCCCTAAACCCCCCTTGGATCTGCCACTGATTACGGTTGTGCCCTGTTAAGGGCAGGTGACACTACAGCGATTTTCCGATCTGATTTTTTTCTTAATCTGACCGGCAGTATTTATTCAGATTCTGTTCTATGGCTGCTAGGCCTATATCGATAACTGATTTTAGTTTGCGTCACAGTAAAGTGTTCTGCTACCACGATAGCCTAGGCTTAGGCCTAGGCTATAACATACATTGCTAAACAGAACCTTATTTGGTCGAAAAACAGTCTGACTTTCGTACGCACCTCCGATAAAAGATGTGATGTCACGAAATATTTAAGTTAGCCTAGGATAGGCCGCTAGCCTAGTTTACATTTCATTTTCATACTCCTTTTATACAAATCATACATTTACACAAGTTGGCAAATTTTTGGCTTTTTCTGACCAGGGATGGAGATGTAACTTAGGCCTAGGCCTAAAGGCAAAAACACATAAAAATCGGACCGTAATCCGATCTGAAATCACTGTAGTGTCACCTGCCCTTAACGGCACGAAAAAATGCTCATTTCATCCCAAGTTTGTACTAGCCCTTTCGAAATTGTCTAAATCAACAACAACAACTGAAATAGCCCCCTTCTTAGCCTAGGCCAAGCCTGCCAAGGCTAGCCCTACATCAAGTTGTAGGCATACAGATCTATGTAAGATCTAACAATTAGCATAGCCTACAAATGAACGGTTATCATAGAAAATTAACATTTTATGTTGTTAACAAGAAGGCAGTCAATTTAGCCAATGTGCCGATGGCAGATCCCTGGTTATTTTGATACGTCGTAGGCTACTATGTATTGCCACTTCTTGGCGAACGACACGGTCCTTTACCACTGCAACGTTAGACTAACGTTACTTAGTGCTAGCTGTACAAACTCCCAAGTTATACTAGGCCTAACTTTAGGCCTACCCTAGGCCTACAGAACGCTGTGCTGTGTACCAACATTAAGCACTCCCCGAGTTTTTAATTTTCTTTGCTTTGACAGAGTCAAGTATGTGAAAATGGAAATTAAATCATGTCCAGTCTATTGTCACTTTATGTAATCGGAGCCTATGTCATCTCGGTTGTAATTTCGCACTGCACACTTGATCGACACATGCATCGCCGCGGCACATATGTTACAATTACATACTGTATATCGCGTCGAATCAGTCATCGTTGCTCGCATCAACAACGAGTAGTTTTCTACGTACACCTATATGTTGCGTTTTACAGAATGTTTGGGAAGCGTAGCATGCGTGAATACTGTACGTAGCTTTACTACAGTGAAGCCTTACCACCCTAATGTCAAAGATCTATACTGCCGGTGGATGGGAGACTAATTAACAGCAAAGCCTCCAAACGATTGCGAATGTTGCTTCCCCAAAATAACACCTCGATTGACGGAATTCTCATTAAATTTTACATTTTTTCTCTATATTTATTTGTAAAGAAATGAGCACTTGTGTTCCTTTATGCTCCAGAGTATATGCAGCTTAAAAAGTAACCAAAGCTTATATGCTTGGTAATAGGAGCTATTATCCTGCTCTATGGCGGAGCCATAACACAAAGTTCCATGTGTACGTCACCAGCCACTTACTCTTGTGATCTAGCAACTATATAGATGTCAATGGGAACAGTCGCTCGGTCAGACCGGCAGTGTGGCCTGGTCAGTTTTTGTGGGCCTGATTGGGACCTTTTCAATGTTTTAGGTCATTCAGATCACCCACATGGCAACTCTTTGCAATCCAACTTGACATGCCCATAAATTTATACTTTGTTCAATCAAATAGAAAGTCACAAATTCACAGAAGTCTCTAATCAAAAACTTTCACCACAGTTTCACAATTTGACCTCTTGTGACCCCGTCTTACTTTCAACATCACCGAAAAACACAACTTTGATGACCAATCATCTACTGAACACTTCTGTCAAATTTGAAAACATTCCAACAAAACCACAAGGAGTTGAAGGCTTTTTTGTGATTTCACTGTTTGACCTCTCACGACCCCAAATGACCTTTGACCTACTTGCTGTTACCATATATATCAAGCCCTTGACAAGTGCTTTAAGCCTACCAACTTTGACAGGGAACGGTCAAAGAATCTGTAGACAGCAGCCTTTTTTCCAATGTTGACAGACAGACAGATGGACAGACAGACAGACAGACAGACAGACAGACAGACAGACAGACAGACAGACGCATTGCCATGACAATAGCTCAACTTGTTGAGCTAAAAATTCATTAATCAACATTTGACATCTGTATACCATACTCCTTGGACAGATTTCCCAGGCACCTCCCTGGGAAACTTGGGTATTTGATGGAAATTTTTGATAGCAAAATGAAACTTTGCCCTTTGCTGTACAAGGACATACTAGAGAGATTGGGAAAACTACTTCTCCTTTCCAGGAAATAAATAATTATAACCATTTTTCCAGACATGGTCAAAACAAATGTTACTTTTCTCAATACACCAAGGCACAACTAGCCAGAGTTGGAAAGGGGTAAGAGGACCAAAGTCCATTTGAATTTTAGGTAAATATTTCCCTGGCTTGAGGTAATCCTGTTTGAGATTGAAAATACAAATAGTCATAATATTGCATTTCCCAGCAAAGTGTCACTGACACTCAACTATGTATACCAGCCTCTTTATGCACACACTCCAGACTTGTGTTCAAGTGGCGACTTGAGTCGCAACTCACTAATTCTACCTGACTTGACAAATTATGAGGAATTTTCCCCTTTTAGAAAAGAAAAAGACCCGGGTCAATGATTTGAATTAAATCACTCAATTAGCTAAAATAACTGCAGAAGACTTGACTTACCAAGAAAATAGAGAAAACATTTTATACACCCCAAAAATTCCTAATAAAAATGTTAAAAGTAAAGAACAAAAAATGACAGTTACTTGCCATAGAATTTAGCTGTTGTATTTTGATTGACTGTATGCTGTGTCTTCTCTGAGGCATCAAAACTTGTTTGGGTTCCTGTAGTTTTCTACGATAAAAAAAAAAAAAAACAACAGTCAATGGAAAAAATTCACATGCACACAAATAACAAACCTCAGAGATATTGATATAGACATTGGCAAATGATTTACTGGATTAAAGTGGCAAATAGAATTTGTTTTTAAAGGTCAGGTCACACTACAGCAATATCGGATTGGATTTCACTCCGATTTTTGTGAGTTTCATTTAATTAATATCTCCTCCATCTTTGGTCAAAAAGAAACAAAAATTTGCCAACCTGTGTAGATATATGAATTGTATCCCAGGACTTCAAAATTCTAAGTTATATAGATAGCTTTTATCCGATAAAAACTATTTGTCAATGTGGTGTCACGAAATAAATAGTTTACATTTCATTTCCGTGGTCCTCTCATACCGATCACGTATTTACAAAATATGGCAAATTTTGGTTCTTTCCAACAATGGATGGAGGAGATTTTGACTAAAACTCACAAAAATCGGATAACAATCCAATCCAATGTCGCTGTAGTCTGACCGGGGCTTTAGAGATTTTTCACAACTTTAATTCTGACAGCATTTGTACATTGACTTAAAATTGACTTAAAATTAACAAAAAATGATTCGTTATCAGTGTTATGTTGTGATTGGTTACAGTGTGATGGATTATGTCTAGTTTTGCATCTGTGTGGAATTTTGTTACCCGACAAATATTCAGAAATTTTTATTTTACAGTTGTAAGCACAAAATCAACAGTCCTCATAACCTGAAAAACCTTTTCAATGTTTCTGTATTTGGATAAAAATTAATTTCAGAAAGGAAAAATGAGGTGCTGGGACAAAAGGTTAATATTCTCTGACAAACTCTGATTGTCCCTTTGACAAAATGCTGGGAAACTTGTTTTCCCTGTTTCATCAAAGTTGTTTATTGACATATTTATTTAACATTTCAACAAACTTGGAAACTTAATGTTCCAAATTATGTCAAATTCCCCCAAACTCCCTGGTTTGGAAGTCTATGTGACACAATACCTACTGCCTATCACCCTATGTATACCATCTATACTTGCCGTCTGGCAAACTAATAACACCATGGTAACACTACCAGCAGAGGGCGCTCTACACCTCATAACTTGCTACTACATTTGGCCAATAGCAAGTACTGTAGGTAAGAAATGAAATAGGCACTGTATTTACTACTTACATTGTACAGATGACAAAGTGGAGTTTGTTTATTAGTTCCACACACAAGAAGAGTTTCATCATCCACTTGTTCTGCAAGTCGAATGTAATGTTGACATATTTTGTCCCTGTTGTCCTGCAAATAAAATAAACCACAAAACCAAAAGGATTAGTAACTCATAGCCTCTTGGGCCATAATTCTAGCACTATGGCTACCAGTTTAAAGGTGAGCAAACAAGCCAACAAAAACTAAACATCTATGGGTGTAGATTTTGATTTTGAGCATCACATGCTACGCGTCAGGTCTAAACTTGAAAAATTATGCCAGGAAGGTTAACCATTTTGCACTTGAAACTCCTTTAAGGTGAAAGGAAGTAACATGCTCAGTGTATAATACTTGGTAGCCATGTAGCTTTACAGAATTTCTATCATGAAACACCATGTTTACAAGGTTCTCAATACCACCTATGGTTGATGTCAAATGACCTTGTCCTCTATAACAAATTTCAGTGGGGTCTGAGGTCTCCCTTTCTCCAAATGTGGAAAATTTGGCATAAAACACTTGAAATGGAGTAGTTTGTGACAAATGTAGTCCTAAGTTAAGGAATACATTTTATTTTTCAATTCAACTTGGAACAAACTCATGTCACACAAGAAATTGCAAAATGTCCCACCAGTGGAACCTGTACCAGTGGTTGAAAACCCCATGCAGTACTGATGGTGTGTATCAGTGTTATTAATATATGGCCATTTAATCTTCATTTTCTGCCCAAAGTAAAATAGAATGAGCAAATATGATTAAGCCAAGATTATTGCATTCATGGACTGAAGAGTTTCTTCAAAATCTGGATTTCTCCGAGTTCTATCAAAAACGATACTTGCATGATGAGAATATTGAATGGAAAACTAATCAACTGTATATCCTCTATAACATGATCTCATTTAAACAAAAAGGAAAAGCCAATTAATAAAAAAACAAAACAATAGTACTCTGATCAGGAGTGTCAGTATCAGATTTCCATGAATTCCAAAAAAAGAAAAAAACTTTCACTTTTGGTTAAATTTGCTGAATGAAAAGATGAAAAGTGCACTGTTAACTAATTTCCATTATCCAAGCAGATTTAGAGCACATCAGTGTTATCACAAGTGTTTACGTTAATCAGTGGGATTGCATGATTTACACTGACCCACAAGTTTTAAAACGAAATATGCCAACCTCCAACTATTCAAAATAAGACAAGTCCGGAAGATGCTGTCTGAAGATGCTTACAAGACTTCCCTGCATTCTTTTTGTCCTGCTATCATGACAATGTAACTCTTTAGTGTACGGGTTTCCTGACAATCTGTGATTACCAAATTACAAAGTGTAGTAATCACAGGTGTGCATACCTGTGCATAGACCTATTTCCAAATAGCAATTACAATGAATTGTGGGATAGAGTTTTGGGTGCAAGTCAATTTTCACCACAGTAAAATGCCATTGACAACAATGACAAACACCCACAATCCTTTGTAATTGCTATTGGAAATAGGTCTATTATGTTGTTGGCACATACTGGCACTGGTCAGATCCTTTGGGCAGTTTAAAAGTACTGTAACCTCAGACCAGTTCTGTAGTCAGGCTCATGTATACATTATTGCTGCATATGTATTAACTTAATACTGCAATCAATTTTTTTACTCTGCGAGATGTTCTAGCAATGTTGTGTGTTATATTCTGTGTATTTTGTGCGAGTCCAAAGAGGTAATTATATGTTTGTGTATTTCTAATTAATGTCCAAATAGTGCAATTTGCTGTGTAATTGGATATACTAAAACTGTATTTTTTGTATTTGTTTTTGTTTTGATAGTTTTCACCAAAGGGACTAGACAGAGGAACTGAGAATATATATGAGTCTATACCATCCCGTCGAGAATTGGTTTTTTTTTCTAAATTCCGTCTTTCACTTTTTTTTTCACTCTTTTCGCAAAGATTCGATTTAGTCGAACCTTTTGTAATTCTCGTAAGTAATGTAGGATATTTGTGGACACTTAAACGTTAAAAGAAGGCAATCGCGAAGAGAAATCGGCTAAGACACCATACACATCGATCGGTGTTATTGTTATCCGACATAGGCTATGTATTGCTATACTAGTATACTATAAGCCTATACGTTACGTACTGACTGTTGGTCTAACGTTAGCTTGTATAGACTGTACGGCTGGTTCGCTGCGGGTGCTGGTCACATCGCTCGCAGGTGCATGAGTTTTCCTTGGTCGAACTGGCTCAAAATCATATGCACTTGGCCCGGAAGAGGCATCCATATTCTTTTAAGGAGTTAATCTTTTGATTTCTGAACCTTTATCTCAAACTCAACCATTGAAACGTTTGTAAAATGAATTAAACGATGGGCAGTTGCACTAGTCTTTAGTAGTGTTACAAACGTTTGTGCAGTATAGTATATATGATATTCCACAGTAGCAAACAAAAGTATACATTGGGTGCAGGTTTTACGTCACTGCACTATGCACTATGCACTATGGGTAACTTCGGAAAAATATCGTGCTTTGCACTGCTTTGCTTGACTGCCTTTCAGACTTCCCTCGCAAAAACTCATACTACGTTTGACTTGGGATAAAATTGGTCTTTAATGATGCCACATTGCTTGGAATAATTATATTGAATTTCTGTGCTGTCTAGAAGGCTGCACAATTGCTTCCCTTTAAGATAAAATCTCACTTTATTGCTTCAAGGCAAGTAAAGAAAAACTCAATTTATTTAATCAAAACCCTCTCAGTACCTTTCATGCTGTGTAATATAAGCTTTGGTACTCTGCATTGTTTGAATTAGCTGTCAATCAAATAGCTGAGCCAATTGAGAATTTTGGTACCCCCACACCAAAATTGTAGTTTGGGGTGAGAGGTTTGGCCCTTTAACTGTAGCTGGTCCCCGCCTTTGAAATTCTCTCCCACCTGATCATAGACTATGTTCTTCCACTGGCACTTTAAAATTTAAACTTAAGACCTACATTTCTAGACAAGCTTTTTATGTGTAATTTTCTTTAACTTTTGTTTTTTATCTTCCTCTTTTTCTTTGCATGTTTCATGTTTTATTGTACAGCGCAACAGAACAGATTGCATTTTCATAGCTGTGGCACTTTGTAAATTTTTACAACAGTAACGACATGACAAATTCTATGCAGCTAATATTTTATGAGAATTTTGAAATGACCCCTGCATCAACCTGAGCATTGACTGGAATTTGTCCACACATCTTTCAATAAGTTAAAGTTACCCCAAAATTGCACCATTTTCTTTTCTAAATGACACTGTATGACACAAACATGTCATTGGTCTTGTCTTGTTTTGGTCTTGTCTCATTCTAGTTTAAACTTGTTCTGTCCCGTTTCCATCCAGTTCTGTCCCATTCTTCCTTGTCTCGTTCCACAAATAGTATTATTCCTAGAAGAGGCAGAATGAGATTACCATACTCCAGTACTAATCATCATTCTTCCTCTTTTATATCACAATGTTATATTCCACAATCTTACTCTCAACTGCTAATACCTGTCTGGTTTGTCCCTATTGTTGTAGTTCTTTTGTTTCCCTACTGTTGTAGTTCTTTTGTTTTCCCTTCTCTTAACATTTTAGTGTTTTAGTGTTGTTTGTGAGTAGTTATTTTCAAATTTTATATGTTTTTTTGTTTGCACTATTTTTATATAAAGCATTCAGTTACATTCTGTGCAGTATAATAAAGATGTTCTTACCCTATGTTATCTTGTTTTTTTTTTTTTTTTAATTTTTTTGACACAATGCACTCAATACATACCGGTCCAATAAGCGTTTCACATCGCAACCCAGACGACTTCTCTTCTGCTTCAAATTTGATGTTTTCTACTGTATTCTGCAATGTGAACAACCGGAAAAACCAACTCAGACTACAAAACTAAAACAATCTTTTTCTAAGAGGTATACATTAAACATGCAAACCAGTAGGAACAGGGCTGGAATTTATCGAAGGCCACGAAGGCCATGGCCTTCATATTTTTGGCAATGTCCTTGCTGCCCTATAAAATTTAATGACCATCAAGGTCATTTGGGCTCTGTGCCCTATCAGTGAGATTACATTGTGGTCAGTACAAAATCACTTGTTTGGCCTTGGTGCCCTCTCAGTTCAAGTGACATGCCCTCAAAACCGATGGAAAAATGGCCTTGCCCCGCTGGAACCTTAATTCCAGCCCTGTAGGAAGACAAAAAGTCTCCAAGTGGGAAATGTGTTTTATAGGGGTAGATGTGATGAAATACATAGTCAATGTTCTCACTTGATCCCACTATATTGACTGCCTCAAGCTCAATCAACTGGAAAATTTTTTGACCAATAGCAAGAGTGTTCCTATTTGATCAACTGTGCAAGATCTGATCCCATTCTCTGGTTCAAGTGACAGGAAGTTGCATCATTGAAATTACATGGGCAGGTCATGTTTGTTTACACAAGTTTGTGTGGCACCATTGATCTTGAGTCACCTTGATAGTGATATATTCCCAAAATTTTGTTTTCTTGATCACCTGTGCAGGATCTTATCCTCCCGATGGAGTGATCAAGCTCTCGGGATCTGATCTGGGGAACAAGTGTGTCCCTACTTGAAAAGTGATCTCCTGCCCAGGGTCTGAACCACATCTGAGTGCCTCGTCATAGTCAAGTGGAAACACACTCCTAGTAAAAGGCAGTAATGCAATGGAAATTCATGGTCTTCTTGGGAGCATTCATTTAAACCCACAGAGAATCAGAGATACACAAATGCAAAAATGCAAACACATAAATGACATAGGCCTACAAACCATACATTGGGTTCTTTTTGCCTGGAGGGGAAAATGCAGTTCCCCCGATGTGAATGAGTGTAGGCCTATACAACTACAGCAGTATCTTCAATCAATGTGACACAATTAGTTATCCATTACTGTAACATGCAAATTCAAGCAAAATGACTACTTGGTTTGCTTCAATAAGTCTTGCACAGAATCATACTTCAATTATCTGTAAAATCAGGCGTGATGTGTAATATTTAGCAAATTTTTGAGAACATACTTGGGGTGGGTAGAAGTAAAGGGATGCTACTGGATCTCCCTAAAAGGAAAAGAATCAAAACATGTCATCCAATTACTGTACATCATTTCAAGATAATAATAAAAGGTCTCTTACATTAGTGTTTGTAGCATTGTACATAATGAGTGTCTCTTTTCCTCCAATGTAAATAACTTCATCGATTTCATTCAAGATCTTGTAACCTTGGAACTTGTCATCAGGATTTTTAACCAAAGATTGAATGTCTGCAAAAAAAAAAAGGAAAAAGAAATAAGGAACATGTATGATGGGCACCCATTGTATAAGTAAAAAAAAACCAACTCAGCTTACTGTTTCATGGAAAACAGAAAAAAATTACCAAATTTGGTAGGCAACATGGAAAACATTAAAATAAGCAAAGGATAAAAAACCTTTAAACAACAGCCCAAGGGCACTATTGTTCCTTGTGTTTAAGATAAATTTGTATTCAGGGAGTAGCAAGGTAAGGTATGTGCACCTTCAACCTAATGACTTTTGATGGGTCTTCCAAAACATATGGAGGCAAATTTTTAAATTTTAAAATCATACAACCACTTGCAAGTTTGAGAGAAATTGATCACTTGATTTTTCAAGTTATCTCACCACATACCTCCCAATTTCCATCAAAAATACACACACTTACCACCTGTCACTAAAGTGTAATCCCCTTCAGTTTGGGGAAGAGCAGGAGGGTACTTTATTGCCTTTTTGGTCTGTCTCAACAATTCAAATCCAGAACTTGCAAAGAAGGCACAATGGTCAAAAGGTCAGAAGAGGTCAAAGTATGTCAACATGTGCATTTTGCATGAACACAACTGTCCTACAGTTTAGACTGCTCTAAGCAAGCTATTGTGTGTGCATTTCATTACATTCATATCATTCAAAAATCAAAAAACCTACTTTCCCTACTATAAATAATACTATGAGTCTTCCAACGGCTTCACTCCTGAGCAGACAATGTTTTCAACTAAGTTACATGGCATACCTATGGTATACAATAGCCTGCCAACTTTCCACTGAATTTCACCTACAACCACCAATAAATGATGTCATGGCAAAAAATAAAATACTGAATTACATCTCGCTCAAAGGTTATATAGGTGCATCAAACATACGGCCTGGAACTCATTTTCCACAGGCTGTTCGCTGTTCATTGTATCAGTTGTATACATATAAAAATATGAACTTGTTTTGTCTTCCCCGTGGCCTTTTCATGTTTGCTAATTCATTCCTCAAAATGCAGGATTCCTGTAAAATTAAATGGTAACTGGATGGAGGTTTGCAGACTCTGCGTTATACTGTACAGAGACCTGAGTGTATTAATATCATTTCTGAGAGAGTGCCATCTTCTGGGGGGGTACGTACTACAGAGCGTGCTCTGCAGGCTACACAGTTTATCACTTGGTTATTGAGTTATGGCGCCATATGTCTCCCATGCCAATGCATATAAGATGCACACCTACACTACTAACCTTTCACTTTAATTCAAATATTTTAAGTTAGAAACAACATACCAGGGTAGTATTTACCATTGCCTTTTTTGTTCCTATCAACAAGTTGGATTCAGGGGTAACAAGAAAAGTCACAAAGGTCAAACAAGGTTAAAATAGGTCATCACATCTACTCATGTACTTCACTTTGACGAACACAATTCCCATTACACCAACCCTAAAAAAGTTTCAGGGGCAAGATATCTATAGTTAGTTAGTTTGATAATATTTAACAACACACCAACATGAATGTGTAACATAGTGTCATACTGTTCAAATACTGTTAAAGTAATACCATTTAGTTGCCTCTTACCACAGGCAGAGAATACCGTGGGCATATTCTACAACCCCCAGCCCACAGGGGGATGCAAATTATCTATAAAACATTACTTCCTGACCTTTTGACTTCAGTTTAGTTTGGTTTTATGTTACAACATTTCCACCTCCCACCAATCTACCTTATTTAAAACTATGTTGCGGTAATTGAGCAACAAACACTAAGCTTCTAACATCTGACATTAACTTTTTGGCCTCTGTTGATCCCCAGTGACCTTTGACCTTCACCAAAAGCAATAGCACAAATCTACTCAACAACCTTCAGCTACACACCAAGTTTGAGAAAAATTCATCACTCGGTTACTGAGTTATTGCACCTTATAAAGTTCTCACATCCAATCTGTCACCCACACACATACTGTACACTAAGGTAACTGAATTAAAAATAAAACTGCAATCAAAAAAAAATTAAAAAAAAAAACAACTTTTTGATGGTTTGTCACTTCTTTCGAACAGCTAATATTCCAGTCAACAATAAATTCAAGGCTTCAAAGTCCACCACAGATTTGGTGTTCAGGTTTGGCTGATCATTCAATCGAAGTCTCTCTGTTACCCAAGGTTACAGCTTTGCAGTGAAAATAACTACAGGTAGGTACAGTATTGTTTGGCCTTTAGGAATCTATTGCTTTTTATTAGCACCAGTAAAGGAAGCATGTTACCGTACATGCAACTGTCACTGGGCAACAATGTGTGCAAACTTGATTGCAATGTGGGCGACTGATGAAATATTTTCCCTCCAACACATTATAGCAGTGTTCTCCACAGAGGATTTTAGAGGGATTGCCTTGAAGTATGACCACACCTCAAAAATTGTATACCCCTCCAAAAGCCTATCTGCCCCATCAAAGACCATACATTAATTAGAAACCAATGTGGTTGGCACCAATAGTGTATTGAGGAAATATAGAACATACTTTGGCACAATTGCTCGCAGTACTTGGACTGAATGTACAACATTTTTCCAAACCATGATGAACAATGGCATCATCATACTGCAATCATCATATAATTTGCATTGTTTAGGCCTACTCCTGACATTGCTCTCTCAATTTTATAGCTTATTAATTCAATGGTGCATTTTGAATTTGATCCACTCTTACAATGACCCTGTCTGGCACTATTAATCAAATTTGTCAGAGCACATTCTCAATTAACCACAACAAGTACGGGGAAACCAACTTTAACTGCTTACATGTCAGTTCAACAAAGTTTGGCTCGTTCCATTTCCTGCCATTACACATCGGAAATACTACAGTGGAGACTTCCTTCTGTACAGCACTGTTTCCCATTGAATCTTTCTACATGTGAAATGTTATGTGATTCTACTGGAAAGCTGCAAGTGTACACTATCATGTTCAGACGGGAAATTCTAACCAGTTCACTCCTTACAATGTGGCAACTGTAATCTAAATTTAAAATTTATTGATCTTTGACAGGAAAACTAACTAAGCATTGCTGTCAAAACTGGTTGCCATGGAGAAAACATGAATTAAACATCTCCCTTTCAGTTTAAAACAGAACATATTTCTATTTAACTGTACAGTATACATATGTGAAAGTCTTTTTGCAGATAGAGTAGTCTATAAAAAAATCTGACCTTTAGAATCACAATTTGCGAATAGAGTAAAAGTGCTGCTTTCATTTCCAACAGAACTGTTAGAGCAGACAGACAGATTAAAAAACACTTGAAAGGGGAACACACAATGTAAGTTTATGGAAAGGAAACAGGATTCTGCAGTATATACAACTTTTATGCTAAGTAGGTGAACTAGTCACTATTATAACCACACTTTGAACCACTTCCCCCAAATACCCCATATTTTGGTTTCTTGGAAACAAGGAACATATCAATTGCACTGATTAAAACTGCTTCTAGGCCATGATAATGAGGTAACTGTGCCTACTGATGATTTGCACAGATATTTGTCTTGTTTAGGACATCTACTTAAAGGGGCTCAACGAGTTGAAAAGGAAAACTAGGTCATAGCCACACGACAATGCTTAAAGTTATCATAATAACCCCAGTTTCATATCCATCATTATGCAAAAAAAGGTAAAATTTTGAATTTTGTGGTTTCCTGTCTTAAAACGACTACTGTATGTGCCTAATTTGGAAAAGTGTCTGGTCACAAATTTTTGAAAACCGAATTGAACCGTTAAGTACTCACTCAGACGACAATTATTTGTATATGGGATATAGGGATTGTCTAAGTTTAACCATTTGTCATTGGTTTGTGAGGAAAACTGAACAGGTTTGGAAAAATTTGTTGAATTTCATGAACCAACTCAATGAGCTGATTTAATGTCATAAGGCCTACTTATAACTCTTGAAACATGCACAGTTTGTTTTAACAATTTTTTCACAACTTAAATTCTGCATCACATTTGTGCAACTAGCTAATGAATGATTTGTGATCACAGAGTAACATTGTAATTGGTTGCAGTGTAGTAAAGACTATCTATTCTTGCACCTGTGTAGAATTTTATTACCCAAACAAAATTATGAAATTTCATTCAGAAGTAGTTGGCCCAAAATTAACATAACTTCATCTAAACCTAAAAGACCTCTTGAATGCATCAATGTTCTGGTTAGTTTTATGAGTTCTGAATCTCAGAAAGAGATTACCTCTGCTCAAAACAGAATGGTTGGTTTTATGAGTTCTGAATCTCAGAAAAGAGATTAGCTTTGCTCAAAACAGAATGGTTGGTTTTATGAGTTCTGAATCTCAGAAAATAGATTAGCTCTCCTCAAAACAGAATGGTTGGCAAGTATATGATGGCCTTGAAATGGCCTTATTACTGTACATGAACTACAATACTATGCATAACTCGGGCCCGGTTTCATAAAGATTAAAAATCCATCTTTTAAAAGTTTGATTTCAATGGGAGGATTTCATAGTCATTCAAACTTAGAGGCCTAATCTTCTCATCCCAAAAAGTTCCAATTTTCTTAACCTACTTCACTGCCCCACAGGTGAACATTAATTAACTTAGGTCCAGAGCCCCATCCATATATGAGTGAGCACAGTACATCACTGTATCATAATTATGGGAACAATGTGCAAGGCTGAAAAGGTCACCAGTGTTTACAAGTCAGCTTGCCATTCATGGGTGACTGTGAGGAAGTGAAGGAATTAATTAAAGGTCAGACAACACAACCATCTCCTAATTCGTTTCAAGTTACAAGCTTTGATTCAACACAGTCATTCTGATCTACCCAGTCACTAAATCAAAAACCGTACATCTACATTGTGAGTGAGTGTTGTTAAAGGGGAAGTTTAAGCAAAAATTTAATTTTCATATGTGAAAGAGCAACAAAATCTACTCAGTGGGGTGAAAGTTCCATTCAAATCGGACATGTATTTCTTGAGATATCGGTAAATGAAGTCAGTAGATTTGTGTTAAAAAGTGAGTTTGAGGGCAGCAGAGCTTATATCACTTCCTCACATTGACAAGGAATGCTTTGTTTCCCTTTGTTTTATCACACTGTTGTGTTGACCTTGAAGTTAATAGGAGTATGACCTCCCTGTGGGGGATGCAAAGTTTGTAAAATTCTCATGCCACTTTAACATGTAATCACATTTAAATAATATGGGATTGTTGGGGAGGAAATCCAATATAAATTTTAAAGAAAAACAAAAGACTGCCCATTAATTAATGTGGGGATGTGATGTCATATGTGCTTGCTGCAAGTTTACATTCTGTTGAAAATGTGAACACTTTACATGCTCATATCTTGAGAACCACACATCGGATTTCAATGCAAATTTCACCGAAATGTTTAGATTATAAAGTACCCCTCTAACATACTTAACCCTGTTGTGACCTTAAACCCTTCTTTTAAATCTGCATTCCCATTTGACAACTATCCACCACACTCACTTTACTGGAATTCTCTACTTACCATTAGATGGAATCTCAATGGAAGCCAAAATTTGGACATTGTCTCCCAAAGTTCCTACAATCCCTGAAGAAGTTATAGCTATCCAAAGCAGGAAAAGCCCCATGATGTCCAATTATTGTCGGAAATGACAATGATGATGATGAATGGTTTTGTATGTGGTTTCTAAAACTCAAAGTGGACCTAGAGGGTTAGAGAAAATAGCAAACAGTCAAGTCATTAGTTTGAACCTTTTACATCTTTAAAACTTATTTTCTGAAAGACACAAGACAAGAAAGCTTATAAGAAGTAGGAATGGTTAAAAGAAAATTTCAATATAATATGCAGTGAGCAAGTGAGAAGCTGTACAAATCACAGGAATTTGTGCATACTTTATTTCAGCAATTCCAGATTGAATATCATATAAATTTCCATTCACTTTGAACATTGGTACTTCAGGGATGTAGAAACTAAAGTAGTTAGCAAAGGTTAGGTTAGGTTAGATGGAGTTTCACAGCCCATTTTCGAACCAATTGGTTGTAAGTTGAGCCTGCCTGTTCTAGTTGTGGCTCACTGGCTTGTTTTTCCCTACTCCATTGCTTACAGTATGCTGAGCACTACGTACAATGGCAGTAGGTTCCATTTTCTTCAGTTTGACCCAGCTAGGGCTCAAACTCCTGAGCTCCTGACTACAAGTCTAATGCTAGCTCTAACCATGCACATTACAGTAGCAAAGTACTGGCAACAAGATGATTCCCTATATCACTTAACCCTCAGACATGCATGCCTCAAACCAGGAATTTGAGTTTGGGAGCACTTGTCAGATGTTACTGATGATTACATCGGGTTCCAGCACAAGTATTTGTCCAAAAGATGATGTACTGTAGGTGCCTCAGTATACGGCTGTAAGGACTGGAGTTAAACTCCTAGCAAGGTTATACCAAAGACTAAAGACATAATGCCATTATGCTTGATTTTCACAATAAGCAATAGCGTAGGGAAAACAGGCCAACAAGCTAAACTGCCACAACTGGAAGACAATGTGTAGCAAGCCAAGCCGAAACTAAAGTAGTAGAAGCTGATCATAAAACCTCATCTCACAAACTATAAAGCTCTCAAAAGAATGCAATCATACATCTACCTAATGTAGTTTGTAACAAAAAGAACAAAAAAGTTGAAAAGGTGCTAAATTACAAGCTGTTCTAGATTTATTTTACTGGTCTTTTAATGGTATTTTTTCATACCCCATCTCTGAAGTCGTCTTTCTTCATTTGGAAAATCTAAGTAACATTTTAGCCAACCCAAAGATGGTGAGGCGCATTGCTAGATAAAGCCCTGCCAAGGGAGCATTCACATTAGGATAATTTCCCCCACCATGGACAAATCTGACAGAAAACTGTCCCTTGCTAATTTCCACCTCAGATAATATTTGAAACTGTGTGAGGTGGGGAACTGCTCCCTATGAAGTTATCTGGAGGGATTGCCATGATGAAAAATTTATCAAATTTGTCAGAGTATGTAGACCAAGTTAGAAGGAAAAGGCTAAATTTGGACAATAAATGACATGAAATTAGAACATCCAAGAAGTGTATTGAAGTCATTTGTGCCCTTTATTATGAATTACTTTTGAAGGGCTTTGATTAAAGTAAAGGATTTGGTCGTGCATGGCCTCATGCCAGTTCTCCCAGTTCCCTGCTACAGTACTTTAATAAAGCCACTATATTGAGAAAAAACGTCATTTGCACTAAAACAGTAGGACCGAGCCCATACCAGTAACCATACAGCATAAAAAGTTCACCATGTATGGTGACTAGTAAATTTTGCATTGTGAAATGATTGATGTGCAGCAGACTTGGGCACAAAGAGTTGCCCCCAAGCTTAATTTTGAAACAGCAACTCCTGTTAAATCTCACAAATTTCTCTTACAACAGCAGTATCTTTCACAATATTTCAGGACTCAAACATTATGGCATATTCAATGTAGAGAAACTATTGGATATGAAACTTGACCAATCATGCTGATTGTAAGCATTTTCATGAGGAAGTACCCTCAAACACTTTCGTTATCAATATCAACTCAAAGAGCTCCTTTAAGCACTTGCTGTGCTCAGTTCATTAAAAGAATAGTCAAAAGATAAAATTTTTTTGACAGGTTTAATAGGGACATATTCCAAGCAATCTGGTGAAAATTTTATTTATTTCCCATGTCTGGTTCTCCAGATATTAGCAAATTGAATATAGCAAATTTTCAACATCGAATGAACTTGGAGCAAGCAGACATGATGACATGGATTCACTTTTTTAGGCAATGCTTTGTTTTTTGCTTCATAATTTTATGCAACTAGACTTTATATTGATACCACAGTTGCATCCTGAGCAATACAATTTTAAAACCTTTATATGCCTTAGGGGTAAAGTAGCATGCCTTATCAATTCAAGGCCAAACAAATAGGATGAAAAATAGGGAAAAACAAAACATTGGCCAGAAATGTGAATCCATGACATATCACACCTTTTTGCTTCAAGTTCACTCTCTATGGAAAATGTGCAACTTCAACTGCTAATGTCTTGAGAACCGAACATGGGAAATGAATGCAACTTTCACCAGAATGCTTAGAATATGTTCCTCATTAACATACCAAAAATCGATTTGACTCTGGACTATTCTTTTAAATTTAAGCTTCCCACTTGATGTACTGTACATTCATAGTGTAATGAAAGACAACATACAATGTACACTGTAGCCTACATGATGTTAACACTAACATAATGACTTATTAAAGGCTAGATCCTCATACTGTAGGAGGACATGGACAAATTAAGTCTCAATAATGCTGAATTTGCCAGTCTTTAAAAATCCCTAGTTGACATAAAATTTCTTGAAAGAAAGTCAAGCAATATTGAAACTGCATGACTGCATAAAGGTCACTGTTTCCTGAGGATACTTCCTATCAGTACAAATGTTTAGCAGGAGACACAGCTTTACTCAATATGAAACTTTTAAATGATCCACTCCTAGGCATGTAACACAATCATATGGTATGGAAAAGTATTCATATCAATTTTGTGCTTGAAGGCATTTTTTTGTCACCCTAGACATTTCCAATCCTCCCAACCTACTTAGTTCTGCCCATCCCATATTAACTGCCTAAAACTCATTCACATCCAGAGTGCTGTCACAGTCAGTCAAATTCTTGTTGACTGTTCTGAATACTCTCATATTTGCTAGAAATGCTAGAAATGCTACACAGTGCCCAACTTATAAAACACTTTGTGTGCACAAACAGATTCTTCCCTTTTTCTTGGCTCTCTGGAAGGAAGCAAACTTTACAGAAATTTCTGACGTGACTCATACCTTTGATATCTTTTTATTGAAAATTGATCCTCATTTTTATTTTTATTTTTAGAAGGTAATTTTACCTCAACAAGCAACTTCTACTTTCCCTGGAGACACTGAATAACACATTCGTCTTAGTGTGTCATTGAATCCCATATAACAAACCAATAAAGATTTTTGTGGAGTGCAACCAATCATGCTCCTCGGAATATTAAAGGGGAAGTTAAAGCAAAAAATCATTTCTCACATGTGAAAGAAGAACTAAATCTACTCTGTGTGGTAAAATTTCCATTCAAATCAGTCATGTATTTCTCGAGATATCAGCAAATGAAGTTACTAGATTTTTGTTCCAAAGTGATATTGAGGACAGTAGATATCACTTTCTCACGTTGACAAAGAATGCTTTGTTTCCCTTTGTTTTTCAGACTGTTGTGTTGACCGTGAAGTTAATAGGAATAGGAACCTCCCCATGGGGATTGCAAAGTTTGCAAAGTTCTCATGTCACTTATGCAATGACATTATGATAATATGGGATTGTTAGCAAGAAAATAGACTTTAAAGTTTAGAGGGACGGTTTAAGCAAAAATTTAATTCTCATATGTGAAAGAGGAACCAAAACTACACAGTGTGGTGAAAGTTCCATTCAAATCTGACATGTAGTTTAGTTCTCGAGATATCAGTAAATGAAGTCAGTAGATTTGGGTTCCAAAGTGAGTTTAAGGGCAGCAGAGCTTATATCACTTCCTCACATTGACAAACAATGCTTTGTTTCCCTTTGTTTTATTTGACTGTTGTGTTGACCTTGGAGTTAACTGGAATAGGACCTCCCTGTGGGGGATCATGGATGCAAAGTTTGTAAAGTTCTCATGCCATGTAGGCATTCACATTTTAATAATGTGGGTTTTTGAGGAGAAAATCAATTCTAAAGTTTAAAGAAAAACAAAAGACTGTGCACTTATGTGGGGATATGATGTCATACATGCTTGCTTCAAGTTCACTTTTTGTTAAAAATGTGAAAACTTTACATGCTCATATCTTGAGAACTACACATCAGATTTCAATGCAAATTTCACCAATATGCTTAGAATAAGTAACCCTCTGACATACCAAATCCTGTAATGACCTCAAACCCTTCTTTTAAAGAAAAACAAAAGACTGTCCATTAATGTGGAGATATGAAGTCACATATGCTTGGTGTAAGGTCACTGGGTGGTTGCTAATGTGACAACTTTACTTGCTCATATCTTGACAACTACATATCGGATTTCAATGCAAATTTCACCAAAATGTTTAGATTATAAAGTACCCCTCTAACATATCAAAACTTGACATGTCCTATAGTAAATCCTTTTTTTTTAAAGTGTGCTGTTAGTGTGCACTGTTTATCAAACTATGATACATTATTTTACCTCACTTCCCAGTCTTCATCTAGGTGTGCAAAAATCACACTTTCCATGTCAAAGGGATTTCAGGTGATTGATGGTGTGCAGTCTTTCTTGCAAGCCTCAAAATGCAAAACCTGAACAAGACAATCAGGGGCGGGATTTGATTTCTGAAAGTGGGGGGCAAATTCAGGCTGACTGACTACCAAACAGCGCCGACGGCGCCATGGGAGCACGAAGCGCTGCCCCAACAGGCATGGGGTCCAGGGGCAAAGCCCTGGTGGGGGTCCAGGGGGAAAAGCCCCCGGAAGCTCCTGGGTATTTACGAACGTGTAGGCCTTTGATGCATTTTATCTTCAACTTTAAATTACATAAGATGGGCACTTAACAGAACACAAATATCACAATTTGACTTTCTTCAATTATATTGTTATTCCGTATGATAAAAGTTGGCTGGAATCAATAATGCAGAGGGTGCAGGGAGGAAGAATGGATTACTTAAAATTGAGGTTCTTCAGGGGCTGCCTCCTTGGTGCCCCAGATATTCTTTTCAGAAAGCTAGGGGGCTTTTCATGCAATGTGAATTCAGCCTTTGTCTATGATGGGGCGTGCAAAAAATTTAACGTTTAAGACATCTCAGTAATGAAACTGAAAGAAAATTAGAGAAAGGATGAGCCAGTTTTAACCTTAGCTGAATGACAGTGGCCCACTAAAGCCATTCTAACTGAAGCACAAACATACTCTGGTTTCCTATATAGTCTTTTTCAGGTGACTTTCACAGAGCCGTTACCTGTAAATGGGGGCGTGGAGCGCGCTGAAAAAATGAATTTTTACCTAATATCGATAGTGAAATTGAAAAATAAAAAATAGACAAAGAGAGGTCCCTTTTCACTACAGCTGAATAAGGGCGACCCCTGAGGATATTTGTACTAAGCAAAAACGTACCATTGGTTTCCTATAGAGTCCTTTTCATGAGATTTTTATAGAGTCCTTATCTGTGATGGGACGTTCAGAACACGCCAAAAAATGGACTTTTGAGACATCTCAATAGAGAAATTAATGGAAATTAGAGAAAGGGTGGGCCCCTTGTCACTTCAGCCGAAAAAGCGTGTAGCTCCAGATTAGGGCCAAATAAGATCATTGTCCTTTCAGAAAGCTTAGGGGCACTTGGTCAGAGAAGGGGACCAGAAGAAGACCACCTACCTGCCTTCCCCTTTCACTAGTAACGGTAGACGTGTACCGCCCGCGCACTGGTGATAAGTTTCAGTGACAATAGGAAAGGTGTTCAACAAGAAGCAACCCTGAATGGTGACATATATAAAACGGGTGCACGCAAAGCGTGTAGAAAAAAACAGCATTGAGACATTTATTGGATGAATATTGTTTTTATTTAGTTTTCAATGCAGTATATGGCCTGTTTAAACATTATACAACTTGATTAAGTATCACTCGTGTAGCTCTGTCAGTTTCAGTTTGTATTTTTGTAGCAAAAGCAACCAGACTAAGGCATAAAATAACCAGAAAGCCAAAAGGCTTAGTGATTCCTTGCTGCTGAAATGTAAGGCCTTTTTTCACACTGACATTGCTTTGCAATGTTTTTCAATTAACAGGGTTCCATAATGTGCCCACAAAGAACACATGCAAGGCATCCAATCTTCCTACATTGAGATCCCCCTTGCCCGTTGTGAGCCCATATGACATTTGACCTCCACCAAAAACTTTTGGGGCCATGTATTCACTATGTGCCATCTACATGACAAGTTACAGGACCCTGCAAGTGACCTTTCTTGAAAGACTGTGCACGAAAGCTTGTCAGGCTTTGAACATGCTGACTCCAAATGAACTTTGACCTTTTGGGAAAATCAATAGGGATCATCTACAAAATATGACCAATCCACACACTAAATATGAGCACAGTCACATGTACCGTTCTTGAGATATCATGTTTACGAAGTTTTGACCTTTTGACCTCTCATGACCCCAAATGACCTTTGATCTCCACGAAAATCAATAGGAATCATCTGCTCAATATGACCAACCAACACACCAAATATGAGCACAGTCACATGTACCGTTCTCGAGACACCGTGTTTACAGGGTTTTGGACTTTTGACCTCTCGTGACCCCAAATGACCTTTGATCTCCACCAAAAACACTGGGGATCATCTACTCAATATGGCCAATGCACACACCAAATATGAGATTATATCACACTTACTCTTCTTGAGATACTGTGTTTACAAGCAATTTCTAAGGAATTTACCTATTGACCTCTCATGACCCCTAATGACCTTTGACCTCCACGAAAATCGATTGGGACCATCTACTCAATATGACCAACCGACACATCAAATATGAGCATAGGCACATGTACCATTCTCGAGGTATCGTGTTTAAGAAGTTTTGACCTTTTGACCTCTCTCGACCCCAACTGACCTTTGACCTCCACCAAAAACAATAGGGATCATCTACTGAATATAACCAACCCACACACCAAATATGAGCATAGTCACATGTACCATTCTTGAGATAGTGTTTACGAAGTTTTGACCTTTTGACCTCTGGTGACCCCAAATGACCTTTGATCTCCACAAAAAACAATAGGGATCATCTACTCAATGTGGCCAATGCACACACTACATATGAGATTAGTCACTCTTACTCTTCTTGAGATACCGTGTTTACAAGCAGTTTCTAAGGAATTTACCTATTGACCTCTTGTGACCCCAAATGACCTTTGACCTCCACCAAAATGGATATGGATCATCTACTCAATATGACCAACCCACACACCAAATATGAGAATAGTCACATGTACTGTTCTTGAGATATCGTGTTAACAAGGTTTTGACCTTTTGACCTCTCGTGACCCCAAATGACCTTTGATCGCCACAAAAAACAACAGGGACCATCTACTCAATATGGCCAATGCTCAAACTCAATATGAGATTAGTCACACTTACTCTTCTTGAGATACTGTGTTTACAAGCAATTTCTAAGGAATTTACCTATTGACCTCTCATGACCCCAAATGACCTTTGACCACCACGAAAATCAATAGGGATCATCTACTCAATATGACCAACCAACAAACTAAATATGAGCACAGTCACATGTACCATTCTTGAGATATCATATTTACAAGGTTTTGACCTTTTGACCTCTTGTGACCCCAAATGACCTTTGATCTCCACCAAAAACGATAGGGATCATTTACTCAATATGACCAACCCACACACCAAATATGTTAGTCACACTTACCCTTCTTGAGCTATCGTGTTTACAAGCCAACGCGTCACATACGCACGCACACACACACACACACACACACACGACATCACCATCGCTTAGATTCCTTGCCTGCCTTCGCAAGGAATAAAAAAACTAAGTTCTGGAAAAAAGTGGGGGGGCAAGTGCCCTCCCCCCCGCCCTAATCCGACCCATGAAGACAATATAAACTGTTTGACAGGCTAAGCTATACCATCTGGTGTTTGTAATAAGCCTTCATTCCACTGACTAAAATTTTGATGTCACAGATCTACACTTCTAGACGTACGTAAAGAAACAACCATCAACTGGCGATATCTATATTTACTCCTCTGATACTAATAACATATTCTACATTCAAATATACAATCTACATGGTGTAGAGAGAGGTTCTACTCTTCAAGTATATTGCACATTTAAGGGTATGATGCGTACTGTTTAACAAGAAATTTCCTAACTGGCTAATGATAACCCTAATCCCTAACCTAACCCCTAACCCAAACAAAGAATGCAATCGATACAATACAATGGCAACAGCCAATCAAGAAACACCTTGTTTAAACAGTGCCCATCTACCCCATTTAAGGACGTTGTCCCATCTGCAGGATATACCCTCAGGCAATATAAAAGCTTCTGTCTGCACAAAGAGAAATTTATGACAATTTATACGGAGGGGAATAGAAGCGTCCTAGACAGGAGAACCTGTCCTGGATCAGAAGATCAGCTAGTTTATGCAGAACATCCAACACCTTCTTAGATGTAATTTGTTAGATCACCTTATAACTTCAAAGTTGCTAAAAGGTGTCTTATTTCAGGAATTTCGTATGTTAAGTTATGCTTCACTGCTGTAGTAAACATGTCAACACACACCTTACAGGGAATGCAAAAAAAAATGTCTGCATCCTATACTTCTATTCGTTTCATTTCATTCCAATTTCCACTGTGAATATCTGGGTGTGAAAAAAATCACACTATTGACAGCGATTTTAGGTGAGTGGTGGTGTCCAATCACATTGGAATGCCTCAAAATTCAAGGCATGGTATGATCCAGCCAGGAGTCAAACTCCAGACTTTACAGCAAATTGTATGCTCTAACCTCTTGACTGTGGTCAGTCAAGACAGCATCTAATGGGAGTATTTGGATTTTGCATTAAGTACTTGTCCACCTTAAGACTGCTGTCTGTTATATTACAGAATGTAGAGTACAGTAGTTCAATTCTGACTGGCATTGGCGTTGGCTGCTGAATCCCAAATTATGCTTTTTTTTTTAGAGTTTAAATGCACATAATTTATCCAGTAGCAATAGCCTCCTATTAATATCAACTTCAGTTAATTTAGACTAGTGGTCTTTTATTGAATGCTTAATGCACAATTGGAAAATATTACCAATATTGTTGTTATTTACTCCCTACTATTGTTCCTTGTACCATAGCTCACCAATATTTCATCAAAACCTATAACTGGAAGCTGCATCCACTTCTATGGAGGTACAGAAACCCATACATGCTGTTAGGTTGCACTATCACCACATCCTTCCCTCAGAGGGGAAATTCTCATTACATTGCAAATATACACAGCTGTACAACATTCTGGTACAAGTTTTCACCTGATGTAGTAACTGTACTGTGTTGCTTAATATTGAACTACATATGTAAAATACGTTAGGCTGGATGCAATACAATGCTACATAATTACAGTATGTATGTTGTTTACTTTCTAATAGTGTAATGTAAGAAACTGTTATTTACACAGAAAATGCAGCCAATACTATTCATTTCCTGTGATTGTAAAGCAAGTTTGGGTGGAGTGCAGTATGATTTCATTTGATTCACTAGCGTTAAATTCTTTAGTTTATAGTTAGATGGAGTTTTACTGCCCAGTTTCCAACCTGTTGGTTCAAGTCCAGCTGGCCACAGCCTTTTTTCTCGTTGTGGCTCACTGGCTTGTTTCCCTACTCCATTCTTTAAGCGGAGCATCACAACAGCAATAGGTTCCATTTTTAGGGTCTTCAACCTGGAAATGGAACCTGGACCTTCCATGTGAGAGCCAGACACTGTACTTGCCTCAGCCAAACTGCAGTAGCTGAAGCCATGCATTGTTCCTACTCACAGGACTTTGATCACACTGACAAAGGACTGACAGAAGGAGCTGCAGTTTGGTTGAGGCAAGTACAGCCTGATGGTTTGACATTAAACCATAAACTTGATGACTAACTGAAATTATTGAATGTGATGTTTCAGGGCAAAACACTTGCCTTGCGGGTACAATATCAGGCTGTACTTGCCTTAGCCAAGCTGCAGTAGCTGCAGCCATGCTTTGTTCCTACTCACAGGACTTTTATTACACTGACAAGGGACTGACGGAAGGAGCTGCAGTTGGGTTGTGTGAGAAACATTTTCACTGTAATCTGTTTTCTTTACGTCAATAAAACCTAAATAGGAAAGCCTAGTGACACTATTACAGCAACCCTTGAGTTTTAGAACTTTCAGGGGTGCTACAAATCACACTTTACAGATTCAGGAGTGTGTTACTGTAGGTGTGCAAAAACTTAATTTCTAAAACTTAAATAGGTTAATCTCAGTTGGTACTCTTTATCCAGTTGTGCAAAAATTCACACTCCCCAAATTGTCTTGATATGCATGTGTGGTATGTGATAACACTCACACCTTATAAAATTCAAGACCTGATAACAAAAGAAATTATTCTGTCCAAAGCTGCAGTTTGTTAAAAAAAAAAGGTGTGCTTCAAGAACAGACAATAAAACAGAGGTACATAGAAATGAGTGAAAAAAAAACAATCATATCAGAAGCACCTTACAGGAAAATGTTGGTATCTTGAGAACTATTTGGGAAGTTGAAACTTGAAAGGTACTTTGCATGGTTTTGTTCTTAAAATCAATTTTTTGTAAATAGTTGAAAATTGATTTGCTTGGCTGGAAAATAAAACATACTGTACATATCCTCCCTTAGTATCTAAAACTGTGCTATGGTCACTATGAATACTGATGTAATGCTACTGTACTATGTAGGTTTGTACAGCTCATATTAAAGGGATAAAATGAGTTAACAAATATTTTGACAAAGGTGTTTAACATGTGACAATCCTTAAAATTAGCTTAATAAGTCAATACACAAAATATCTTTCAGCAGAATAAATGTGAATCAACTGTTTGTCACTACATTATGAAGGGAACTTAATAGGTTTGGAAAAAAGCTGAATTTCTGTATGTCCCTTTAATTCAATACTGTACTGCTCTCATCTGTCAAATCAGAACAACAGTTCATTGTGTTAGTGATACCAGAATCACTGTGTGCTAATAGTGCTATGCTAATACATGATAATAAAATGATACATGATAATAAAAAAGTGAGGAAGTTTATTATTGACACACGCATCTTGGTGATGCTCTTTTTATTTCCTGTATGCAGAAGTCAATACCATGCATGCATGCATGCACACCATTTATTGATGACATACCTACTGTATATATTCCTATTAAAATGTATGTGTCTTTTGTTAGTGTAGAGCATTTCTGTTTATAGTGATGTAGTAAGTACTGTAGAATCTAGGACTGTGGGTGGGAATTCCCCTGTCACTGATTTGTGTGCTTTATGAATGGCAAAAAGCAGATTAAAGCCTGTTCAAATTTGTTCATGGCAGTAAAATTCATGACAGTTGTTCATTGTACTACAATAATATCAAAGATCAATATTTATGTGCACAGAGATAATGTACAGCACAATACTGCACAGAATGTTTTAGTTGGTAATGCTGTATGCTGTGAGATAATGGGGCCATGAAGTTAGTTACATAAGATTTACCTACACACCGACAAAAAATTGAACTAGAAAGTATCAGCTAGATAAAAAAGTAACGGTGGGTTAAAAATCAACCAAGAAATGGAAAGATGGGGTAAAATTCTGCTTCAATGTCAAGACAGTTGAGCAAGAGCAACGCTCATGTCAAAAATTCTTTCTCTATCACCCTGAACAGTTCCAATTCTCCCAACCTTCTTACTTAACCCCCTCCCACAACTTTCTAAAACTCACCCTTATCCAGAAATGGAACCTACTGCCGTTGTAAGGGATGCTCCCCGTAGGTTGAAAACTGGGCCGTAAAACTCCTTCTAACTAACTAACTAACTCCCCCTCATGCAGACACCCTCAGTTTAATGCTCTCTGGTGGGTATACAAGACCCCAATAAGTAATCAAAACACTCTGTGTACAGTACAGGCTGTTTAATACAAGCTATAGTACTTTGCGTTGTTTGAACAAGCTGTCAGTCAAAGAGCTCAGCAAATTGAGGATTTCTGTAAACCGCTCCAAAAATTGTAGTTTGGGGTGAGAGGATTGGCCCTTTAAAGGTTCAGTTTTGTAGAAAACAGAGAATGAGTAAAGTATCTGTGTATTCAGATGTTTTCAAGTCTGGCTTCATACACAGTAGGGCGGCCATGTTTTGATGACAAAAAAGGACAACTTTAGCAACTATTTAAGCGAGACACCGCTACTATTGGCATCGGCATAAGTGCACTAGAAAATTTTTATCTTCAGATGGCTGGAAATGGTCTTTCTGATGTCTTAAATTTGGGATCAGGGCTAAAAGCCAGAAAGCCAGAAAGATCTAAGCTGGACAAAAATTGCTTTGAGGACTAGGTAGGCCTATAGCCCTGCAATCAATTGGTTTGGAGCATACACCCAAATTTTGGCAAAATCATGCTCTTCAGGTGCCAGGAAATGGCACCTGTTGTGTCATTTTTCCTAGTTTATTATTAAAAGCTTTGTTTGCTGTTAACCTCTTGGACAGGTTGAAAATTGCTAGAAGAGATTTAGTGTTAAAGGAGCTTATTGCGTTTGTTTGGTATTTTCTGCATTTCTGGTATCTAAACATGTCGGTACCTTGCTGAAGATTACATAGTATCTCTGACGATACAACTTTTAACCAACAAGCCCTAATTACCCAGTAACTAACGTTAAAATTAGAATCGAAAAATTTGTTCACCCAAACAATTATGCATGCAAACCTCTCCTTCCTTATTTCATTTTCTGGGTTATCCAATCAAATTGGTCATACTAATGACGTCACACAATGACAAACTGTCAACTTCTTTTGGTAATTGGTCACTGAATACACCATACTTCATGAACATGTGTACTGCTTCTTGCACACTGTGAACTGCACTTTTTATCGAACCTTTGAAAAAGTTCAGTAAATGAGCTGATTGTCTAAGAAAATGCTTAGTATAATGGATTGTAGAAATCTTAAGTGTCTGTAGGCAAATGAGAAACATCGAGTCTGATCTGGTTTGCCCAAGACAACATGTACTGTAACCTTAGGCCTAACAGTACTGTAACAGCTAGGCCTTCCTGTGGTAAGCCAGTGTAACATAAGCCCTATTAACGTTACTGTAAACCGAACAACTAACGTTATAAAATGATGTATCCTCCATGTAGCAATCAGCTATTGCCTGCCTCGAAATAATAAATTCGAATCTCGGGAAAAACATCTAATGTTAGCCTAAAACTAACAGCAGAACGAAGGAATGTAGCGTTACAAACCTGTGATGATGCCGACTCCATTCCGTGGGCATAACTGTCTAGCGTTTGAGTGTAAATTTTCCATGAACAGCATGAAGTTAAACACTGTGCACACAGCTAAAATGATTTACAAAGGTTCGTGGGCAAAAGTCAGCTATGAGACAATGTAAAATAACACACTGCATATCCAATTCTTGAATCACGTTCAACAAACACACCGGACCTACCATACCGGCTCAACATGACCTTTGGCATACTGTAGTATGCATATTCAATACAAGAATGTAGGCGCGGCTTATCGTTTGATAATGAGCATTTATTTCAGGAAAACTGTACTTCTTTATGCTAAAATTTTGATGACATTAAGAACCTTTCCTTCCAAAGTATGTTGGTTTTAGAATTGTAACAGTGTAGCAGAAGCATCAAAGGATTTCTAGCGTCAAAATAAGAGGACTTATAAACACAATAAGCTCCTTTAGGTTCTTTGCTGGTTTATGGCAATAGAAGGAATTTGTTAGGGCTGTAAAAGCTTCATTTTAGCATAACTAAGGGTCAGCAAAAACCAGTGTGGGTCATCTCCATCCCTCATGAACCCTGGAAGCTTACAACTCTCTTTGAGTTGCTGTGTCTGTAAAGGAAATTATGTCTCAAAATTAGAATATCAGAGGATTATTATAGTAAATGTATGGTGCCAGTACATAATGAACACAAATGGAGGTCAATACACTGGAATGATAGATCATCTGACAAAAAGCCTGACAAATGTCCTCCCAAATTCCATGAAAGGAGGCGGAATTTTTCAAAAATTTTTAGGGAGAATGGAACACTTTCTTCTTATCTCTCTTCACCAGGTCCACAATCCCACAACATACTGGAAGGCCCCTTGAGAGAAATGTTGGCTATGCCACTCGTCATGGATGCAGTTCTTCACTAGCCCTTGTACTGACCTTATCTTAAAAACAAGGCCTACTTTTGCACATTCAAAGCTGTCTAGTCTATTGTGTAGGTGCCTTGATGTACACTTGCTAGGAAAAGGGGCTGTTGGAGTACTTAGGTTTAAGAATTTCCAGTCACCAAAACCATCAAAGCAATGTGACTAATAAATTAAAGTAGTGATGTATCCAAGTGGTTTTTCCCAGCAGGCACCCTGGATTTATAAGTCATGTTCAAACAGCATTGTGTCAAATACAATAGAGAACTGTGTGGGCATTCACCCATGAAACTGTTCAAGTACTAAGGTATAAAGAATTTCCAGTCACCAACTTCCCATCAAAGCAACGTGACTAATAAATCAAAGTTGTGAAGTATCCAAGGGGCTTTTCCCAGCAGGCACCCTGGATTTATAAGTCATGTTCAAACAGCATTGTGTCAAATACAATAGAGAACTGTGTGGGCATTCACCCATGAAACTGTTCAAGTACTAAGGTATAAAGAATTTCCAGTCACCAACTTCCCATCAAAGCAATGTGACTAATAAATCAAAGTTGTGAAGTATCGAAGGGGCTTTTCCCAGCAGGCACCCGGGATTTGAAAGTCAGGTTCAAATAGCATATTGTGTTAAATACAATAGAGAATTGTGTGGGCACTGGACATTCACCCATGAAGCTGCTCAAGTACTCAGGTTTAAGAATTTCCAGTGACCAAAACAATGGAAGTGGTGTTATTGTATTATTCCCTGAAGCTGATCATAAAAGTCTCTGGATCAACTTTTTCCTGCTTACTTTGAACAGATTTTTCCCAACTATAAAGGGACACATTCTTGCTATGCATACTTTGCAAACCATAATGGAAGAAATTTTTCAATTTCACTATATTCATGAGCTTAATTTGAGGTTATCTGTTGAATACTGATTGGTTTCAACATGTGAACATCACATTACTACTAGTATTTCAAGCTTACAAGCATTTCATTGCTTAATGTTTTGGCAATGGCTGTGAAAGGCGCACTGGACAAAATAATAGTTCATATGTGATTGAAATGATCATTGCATGAGTAAGCCAGTTCAGAGATACTGTTCTGTTCTAAAGGTCAAAGGTTCTAAGGGTATGCACCTTCCCAATGAGCCAACACTGCTATAGCAACCAATAATGCACAGTGAACAAACGTATACAGCGTGTAAATAGTCTCCTCAGGTCATAGGTCACAGGGGTATTGAATGCATCCAAAGCACATGCGGAGTAATATCTCTGAACTGGCTTATTGTCATTTGTGTAGAGATTTTATTGGAAAATTGTGTTTCCTTCTTTGGCCTTAAATCCTTAAATCCTAGAAACATTGCCTACATACTGTACTTAAATGTGTTACATTGAGGTTTATTAAACATTATATAGTTTTAGTGCTCAATTTTTAGTCAATTATTTTACAACTTTGGATGACATCTGCTATGGCCTGAGGGAACTTAAGGAAAGGGAGGTGATCAAGGACTTAGCAGATGAAAGCTCAAATATTAGACTAAGAAATCAGTTTTGTTTTTCTTTGCTTTCCCTGAACACCTCAAAGAGTACAAAATATTTTGCCCAAAATACTAGTGTTTGCACCGGGCACCCGGATACCCGACCGACGTTGTTGCTACTCAGGTAGGAAGTTACTACCCGGGTAGCGTTTTTCTATAATATCTTTTTGATCTTCGCAAAATAACATGGTTATTGAAAGTAACAAATGTATTAACCCACATCTCATTCACAATTATTTGAAATGAAGTTGCTAAACTCATTTGTTTCCGTAACATGCTTTTGTTAAATTGCACTTTTCCAGAAACAACTCCCACGATGTGTGTTTCTAACATCCGCTCCTATACCATTTAACGAAACAGCATAGGCCTACGTACTATACTGTGCATAGCCTAGCCTAGCCCGCTCGGCGGATGAAAGATACTGCAAGGTTTACGATCTGGTACCCGCGTACCCGACGGGTAATACGGTTCAGGTATCACGGGTATGAATTTCCTGCCCGGTGCAAACACTGCAAAATACAGTGTATTTTAGGTCATTTCTTTAGGGTTTGGGTACGCTGCTATGGAATGTTAAAGGCAGTCATTCATCACACCAAACCATAATTCATCCAGTCCACAGGAATCCTCAATTGGAACATCACTTGATTGACATCAAATTCAGAAATGCAGAGTAGCTTATAATATACACAGAGCACTGAAAAGGTTCTGATTACTTATGAGGACCCTGTATACTCACCAGGGTATACCCTAAAGGAATAAAGTGGGCTGTCATCGCACAGTCACAGGGTATACAGTATAGTCTTTCATCCTGGCGAAGTAAACAGGCACAGGTAAGGTAAGTGTGACCAATGTGAGCCCTAGTCAGGACTAAATAAACTTTGAGTGTACTGGGGACTCCATTTCCCCCAGTTTCTACCACAGATTTCACTCGAAACAATTTGTTTTCGAGAAGGATATCCCACAGTTCTTGCTATTTGGATTTAACGAGACCATTGATCTTAGGGTGGTAGTCAGTATGAGGCAAGTAGAGCTTGGTGATGTCAATCCATGGGGGTCCTTTAGCAAGTGCATTGACTCTTTCATTTCCTTGTATGCCTGTGTGATTAGGGACCCATGCAAGCAGGAAAATGTAAAACTCAAGGCCTGCTTGTCTCCCCTCCACGCACTTGCATTTTGTGATCATTATCAGGTTTCCCCACCCATGCACCATATCAGAAAGTGTGCCCTGTAGAGTGATGTCTGGTAAGACATTAGCAGCTGCCTTTCGGGCAAAGCCGACTGTTTTCTCCAGCCCCATGTGATGCCTTCCCAAACCAATTACTGTTAAGTACAGAGCAGTTGCCCTTCCTCCTTGACAACAGTATCAATGTACTACGTAGATACATGAGAGCCATTTTCCTGCCTTTGTAGCACCTATCAACCTAGCAATACATTTACATGACTCTGAAAAAACAACCTGAATAAGCTGAATTAAATAGTCGGGACTTCAAAATACACCAACGCAGGGCTCGAAATTAGCAGTTGTCTGCTTTCCCCGGACAAGTGATTTTTGGCTGGAAAAACCAATGAGTTACTTACTGGTTGTCCTACAACAACCAATTATCTCTCTACACCTTCTGTGTTCAAACTTGTTAATGTTTGGTGGTCCAAAAAATTCACCACCAAACACTTAAAAAAATCAACAGTCATGTGCTCTCTTTAGCCAGTTGAAGATATCACTATACGATAGCACCCACATGTATATTCTGTGTTTAAAGTTCACAAGTAGTACAGATGGAATGCACTGTGACTTTGCTTCGCACCAAAATAGCATCCAAAGGATGTTGATTAATGAAGGAGAGCAAGCAGCTTCAGTATACAGCCATCTTATTGGTCAACAACTGTTTGGACTTTGCTCACAGCCTGACTGTTGCAAACTGTTGTATCTTCAAAACCGCAACACTACAATGAGCACAGCGGCTGAATTGTCACAGTGCTCACATACATGATTAGCTAGACTGTGTGATTCACTGACTGGTAAACAAAGTAAGTTTACTGGAAATAAATTGTGCCAATTAGTCAAGTACTGCTTATCAACAAAAAGTACTTTAACAGGATTTAAATTTGTCTCTGTAATTATTTTCATCAGAGACATAACAAACCTTTCATTCCTTTCACATGGTTTCAAAATTACCTTGAATTGCAAGTTGTGCAGTTATACATAATTCCTTCCATTGACTTTGTACAGGGTAACAAATCAAGGAAGATACACAATTAAGCAAATTTAGGTATTTTGGCAATGCCATGTTCGCGAGGCAGCTCAAGTAAGCTTGCCTTTAAAATATTAAGTTTACGAATCGGTCCTTTGTATTTGGCATTGCTTGATAAAGTATGTTAAACTGAACACCCATGCTACACATTTGCTATTGATCAGGAGGTGGTGGGAAGTACTGTACTGTGAGTTTGGTACGAATGGTGTAGCCGGCTGTGGCACGTCAGGCTTGCATGTTTCATTTCAATCCAGTTCACCACATGCATGTGTGGATCACGTGCTTGATTGCACGAGCAAATATGCACATAAGTTCAGTTCGGACAACCTACTTGGAGGGACAACAAGATTCTCTTTCACTTGTCCATGGGACAAAAGTTTTTCCTTATTTCCAGGCCTGCCAACATGAATGTACAATACAGTGACAGCTGGATCACAAGGCAAAGTTCAAATACACTTCAAGTTTGGTTTCAAATATGGTGCAAATATGTTCACTTCCTGTCTTTAAGTTGCTCCTTATGACAGGCAGGGTATACTTTGATCAAACTCTACAACCCAAACCCACAGCACTGGTGAAGTGTCGACACAGAGTAAAACTTCTGAAAACTGGCAATTCTGGACATGCACTTAATAAGACATAAGAACTGCAATTCCTGCATATTTTGGGCAAAATTTCCCATTTTCCATGCAAACTGATGGTCGTGCTTCTTCAGTAGTCTCCAGGCAAATCTCACTCTTACCAGCTGACAGCCTTGGACATACTGTAACTATCGTTAAATTATTGATTAATTTGATAAGGTAACCCTTTGATACTGACGTCATCAGGACATATTGTATACCACATCTGGTTTTGAGATTTTATGAAAGTAGGTGTTAGCCTTTCTGGCACGGGAACCACGCACGGTATCCAAAGATCTGGTCAATAGGAGGTTGTCATGTAGCAGATTGTATGTTCCAGTGCCGAAACGTTTTGCTTTCAGCGCTAAAATCATGTTGAGATTATTCGCCGATTAATATTTTTTCTTGCATCTGCCAATGGAGCTTCGCGCAAATTTGGTAAAGCAACAACATGTGCTGTACTTTTTCCGAAAAATGATACATGCATGTTCCGTGTGTACACCCCATTCCTACCTCACATGGCCCATTTCTTTTCAGGTTAAGGTACGACCAAACCAAAAAAGGTAAGTCTAGCAAGCGAAAATAGCAATATGAATTTACCTCCAGCTTTACCTTTGAAGTAAAAAGTAGCTGGACCTTCAGAATGTCAATATTTGGGGAGTAAAACTAAGGGCAAGGAGAATGGGGGGAGGGGCAACATTTCTCCAACGCTGCGCAAAACCGATCTCAAAGAGGGTGGGGGTCCAGGGAGGCAAAACCTCCGGGAGTCCTTAGGTTTTAGCATATGAATGGATGAAAAGTTATCTCTTTAGAGGGTTGTATTTTTTTCGGTTATCCCAACTCCTAACTGAAGTTGGGGTGGGGAGTCAACATTTGAGGAAGGAGGGGTCAAAATCCCCATATGTGAACCTTCAGTACAGCTTTTGAAATTCCTCAGCCACGGTAGAAAAGTACACAGAGCTTAAAGATTACACGATGTAGGTGGTGCTGAATTGAAATTGTTCATAGGCCGATTTTAAGTTTTAGGAACAGTTCTTTCTCTGGATCCCGTAATGCACTGCCTTGTTCAAGAGCTATAGTTCTTTCCAAAGACCTAAACAAGAGATAGGCCTATTATTCTCTTAGTCTTACCTTTTGCAAAGATTATATTCCCACACAAGCAGATCGTGTATAAATCCAACTTAAATCCATTGAATCAATTAAGCCCAATCAATTCGGTGTATGTTATCATCCAAACGAATTTTAAAATACCGTGTTAAGAAAATTCGACATAAGCAACACTCACAAACTGCTGATTTAATAGCACTGCACAAGGTTTAGTATCGCTCGATTCCAAGGTTTCAAAACAAAAAGCAACCCCCATTTCCCACGATTCTAAAACATTTTATCTTGCAAACGTATTCGTAAACATTTCGTTCACCTGGGTTAGTAATCATATTTTCATTGCTTCGTATTTGCTGCACTCTTGATGTTGACCGCCTAGACTCGACAACGCGATGACTGTCTAGAATCTGTCTGGAATCACAGTCACAGAGGCGCCACGCCGTGACCTGACCAGAGCGTGACCTGTATTTTCTAGGGCATCAACCTTAGCCTGGCCAAAACTGAATTGTTCCCAGAAAATGGGGAAGGGTTGTGCGAAGGAAAGTAAATACCTGCCGAACTTCACACATTTTCAGTCTATTACACCTTTTCACAGTTTCAGTCTCGCGAACCTTTTCACACCTTTTTTGGCCTGTACACCCTTCCACGTTTCGATCCTTTTCTCATAGTGGGACATGCAGGCCTTTCTCATTGTAATTTGCGGTCTCACAAACCTTCTCTTGCGGGAACCCTCCCTCCCTTTTGCCCCCTTGGCGGAAGTAAACTGTTATTCCTGCCCTTCCACTGGCTGCGCGAGTGAGAGCATAATTAAATACAATTTGTTTTCAGTCGGGGCAGGGGGAGGTGCAACTCCCTGGTTCAGTTGTGGGATATCGGTGTGCTGCCACGCAATGAACTACGGTATTTTTTCCTTTGAGAAATATGAAACGACGGTTATATTTCTAAGCGGGTGATTTCGCGCGGTGAAAACTGACTGGAGACATGCAAATAATTTTTTGAATTTCCATTAGAATTTTGTGGTCAAATTTTTGTACGGTTTTTGATAGTGTGGAAATCATGAACACCGGGGTAAGGCTGCACAATCAAAGAAAGTTTAGAATTCTCATTATTCGAAATTCTGCAGGAGTTAAACGTTTGATAGGTCTGTACATGTACTACAGTACCTGTGCCCAGTTCGCAACGATGCAGCGCTGAAAATGTGCAAACGTATGAGAGGTTCGCAGCGCCGAAAATGTGCAAATGTATATGAGAGATAAACCTCTCAGTTCTTATACATGGACTTCCCCCTGAGTAAGTTAACAATAGAGGGATTATAGGACGGTTTCCCGTCGCAGCAAACAATAGGGAAATTGAAGGACGCTTTCCCATCGCAGCATTGATTTTTGGAGGACAGGTTGGACTGTTCCACTTTGCTATTGTTCTCAAACTCGTCGAGAAATCGTTGCCTGTGGACGGTTAAATGTTGCACTCATCCGTTGCAAACTCGTCTGTCAAAAGGGACAGAACAGTACTGTACATTATGTATGCATACACCGCTCCACTGGGTATTTGACCTATTCGAGTTGGTGTGTCGCTAAATCTTATCTTTTAAGTCAATTGGGTACTAATTAGGAATGGATTAGAACCAGTGCACAGATTTGCCCTTGGCCTTATATCACCATAAAATACAGCATGACTCTGAGTAAACATGATTTTGAGTAACTTATTGTAGGTTTGGTCTCTTTAGGTTTAGGCCTAAATTTTAAAGGACAAGAGCAGGTCCCCCCCCCCCCCAAAACTTGAAGTAACTGGTGTAGTAGACTATCCTGTCTCAAATTTGGTTCTTGAAAGTATGTGACAATTTATGTTATTTTTTGCCTCAATTTTGAAATTCAACAGAAGAAATGGCTTGTATTACCTTAATTTTGAAGTCTTTAAAAATCATAAAAAATAATTTGAAGAGAAATGAGAGAGAAAAATTGTGAGATTAAGGTGTTGCTTCGAGACAAGTTCATAGTGACTGTTTCTGCCATAACAAGTTAAAAACCCAAATTCAGTTCATTTTTCTAAAATCTTAGCCCTTAACATTAGAACATCATTCCTCACCTTGACTTGTGGGCACTAATTCTACATAAGAGCCATTAGGCTAATCGATATAGCCTAGCCTGAGCGGGGGGGGGAGGAGGAGGGTTTCTTCGGAAAACATATTTTGACAAGTAACCTTAGGCACTAACAAGTAACATTACAACTTACAAGCCTAGGCCTTGGCTACCCATATTGTGTCCTGTTGGACAATACTCAATTGGCCTCAGGCTTAATGTTAGATTAACTTAAAAAGTATTATTTTTGGTAATATCATAGTTATTATACCTTTCCCTGGTTGGGAAACTCCTTACACACACACTGTGTACGCACAGACGAAAAAGCTGTGTGTACGTTCATAGTTTTTAAAAGACCTGCATCTGTAACTGTCAGTGAAAGCATGTCAAGTTCTTCAAAAAAGTTCATAACGTGACTTTGAAGGTGAAAACGATTAAACGATCGATTGGTAGCCATTAAGCTCCATTGAGTAATATGTTGTTTCTACTGGGAAGTGAAATTAAAGTTTACCCAAGGGCTAGTTGGGAACTGCAAAAGGCCTCCTCATCAGTCAGTTTTTAAGAATTTTGAATTAATGAAGAAATCCTATATTCTCTGGTTTCTTTTTCTCTTTTTAAGTGTAAAATACTGGTTCTGAGGCTTGGTGTTTGGAGACCTTCACTGGCCCTACAGGCTTATCATACCATAGTCAGTAGGCGGTAAGGATGAAGTAGACCTAATTCATTATGCTAGATGGGCTTCCTAAAATTTTGTTGGACCATAGTTACTGATAAATATTGTATAATACACTCATCTGATGAGCCGTTACACTTGTTTGTTAAAATGGTTTAATCCAACTAGTCTAACGTTATAGCTACAGTGCGACTGCTTCTATGCTCTGCAATTTCGCAGAATTGTTGAGTGTTCTTACCAAGTTTGAAATTTGAAGTTAACAGTTATTTTTAACACGTTACCTTCAAGCATTACTTTCCACCGCAAGATTTTTAGGCCTAGGCTAGGGGCGGAGAGTAAAGGACAGAAACTACCGAGGGCAAAAACTAACGAAACCCGAAGAAAAAGTGCTTCACCTAGCCTTTAACATTTCATTGTTCCTCTTGGTCTTTCTACCCTTCACAGACTGGTTACAGGCATAAAGCCCTGTAACGTACACTACACTGTTAAGCTTAGGTGTTGCCGTGTTACTTGTTAGTGTGTTTGGCCTAGGCCGAGGTCTTACCACTACTACTAGTCCTAGGCTAGTTCTAACGTTAACTTAGTTTATATGCATGACGTTATTTTTAGGCTAGCCTGACGAGTAACGTTAGGCAGAACCAAAATATTTCTTCTGCTTCTGCTTGAAAGTTGATGTCGCTACACGAGGACCGTTCAATACTGGCAAGACATACCGATTTGTTTCTTCAGTTCGATTTTGCCTCACTAAAATCAACGGGACAGGCTTAAACCTTTCGTCGATCAGTGGCTTGTTTTGGCCTTACCACACTTGGCTTTCATTTTTATCATTCTCACTCTTAGCTTCCGGGCCATCGAATTGAAGTTGTAGAGTTGTAGAGTGTTCACGGACTTCTTATATACATGGACAGAGCATGGAACGCGTAGTTAATCGCCATCGTCATGGACAAAAACGGCATCAAGATGGCCGCCGTGAAGTTATAATTTGAATTGATTTGACGAAAGATCTGTAATATTTTTACTAAAATTCAAATTTGAATGGAAAAAATATCATATTTCTGCGATATGTATTGTGATTTTTACCTTACCTTGCACTATATCGAAAATATTTCAACTTTCTTGCAAAATCTGTTGATTAAACCACTTAAGTAAGTCCAAACTTCCACAAACGAGACGGCCATCTTGCTACGCTTACAGGCCTACTCATCAATGGTCTGTAGCTGCATGTATGTGTGAAAGACTGTTAATTGTATCGGGCTGAAGTTAGCGAACAATAACATAACAGGTTAAAGGTCAAAGGAGGGGATGTAAAAGCCCCATAAGATGCCCTGTAATCCTCCACCCCCCCCCCCAAAAAAAAACAAAACAAAAGCAAACCACTAGCACCTTGAGAGGTATATACTTCATATAAGCCTACCTGAAAGTAATATAGAGATATGTATATATATATTATGTATATATATGTTACTCCAATTTTTAAGAAGGGGGATCGAAGTAATCCTTGCAATTACAGGCCTGTCAGTTTAACCAGTGTTGTGTGCAAAGTTATGGAATCTTTGATTAAGGATAGTTTACTTAAGTATCTTTTAGATAATGAGTTACTTAATCTGTCACAGCATGGTTTCCTGCCAAGCAGATCTTGTGTTACTAACTTACTGAGCTTTCTTGAAGATGTCTCTTCATCTCTTGATTCTGGGTATGGCGTTGATGTCATTTACCTTGACTTTTCAAAGGCTTTTGATAAAGTTCCATTAGGTAGGCTAATGGTTAAACTGCATAGGTTAGGGGTTCAGGGCAATTGTGCTGATTGGATAAATTCGTGGCTTCATGGTAGATCTCAGAGAGTTGCTGTCAATGGTAACTTCTCCTCTTGGAAAGAAGTCACAAGTGGAGTACCACAGGGTTCTGTCCTTGGCCCACTTCTTTTCTTAATTTTCATCAATGATATTGATAGTTCTCTTACATCTCGTACAAGTAAGTTTGCAGATGATACTAAGCTTTATAGGAAAATTAGCATTTTGGATGATGCCTTACTGCTGCAGAAAGATCTGGATAGGTTATTTTCTTGGTCTCAGACCTGGCAAATGTCTTTTAATGCAGATAAGTGTAAGGTCCTTCATTTTGGTCCCAAAAGTTTTAGCTATGATTATAACATGAATGGTTGTGTTTTAAGTAATGTCACCTCTGAGAAAGATCTGGGTGTTGTAATTACTGGGGACTTAAAGTCATCAAAGCAGTGTGCAGCCACTGCTGTAAAGGCTAATAGAGTGCTTGGATTGATCAAGAGGAATTTCATCAATTTTAGTAAGGATATTGTACTTAATTTGTATAAGCAGTTGGTAAGACCCCATCTTGACTATGCAGCTCAGGCTTGGAGTCCCTTCTATGAAAAGGACAAGTTTGTTTTAGAGCAGGTTCAGAGGAGAGCCACTCGCCTCATTCCCGAGGTGAGAAATTTGCCCTATCATGCTAGGCTTAAACATCTTGGGCTTACCACCTTGGAGCTGAGAAGGATTAGGGGAGACATGCTCCAGGTTTTCAAGTTCCTTTGTGAAAGAAATCCCCTGCTGACTTGTAGTTATTTAAGGGTTCAAGGTAATTCTCGGGTGCGTGGGCATTGTAAAAAGCTTGAAAAGCCTTTTGCAAGGCTTGACATTAGGAAGTTTAGTTTCTCCCATAGAGTTGTCAACGAGTGGAATTGTCTACCAGATTGGGTAGTTAACTCCTCCTCAGTTCACTGCTTTAAGGTTAACATTGACAGGTTTTTCCATGGCTGTGGTAGAATCTGATTGTTTGGGGCTGTAGTCAAGCTTTGGTGGTTTGACTTTTGATTAGGGCTTGGTCTTCAGGGCATCTTATGGGGCCTTGGCCCTCCTTTGCCCTTCAACCTGTTATGTTATGTTATGTTATGTTATATATATATATATATATATATATATGGCAAGCGCGGGAAGGCAAAACAGAGGATGCAGAGCCAATTTTGAAGTGCGTGGGCTAATCATCGAAGCGGCCCAATATGTCCAATAAAAAAGGCCTAAATACCGTTTAAGACGGCCCAAGATGCAGTTTACGGAGGCCCAAAATGCCAACAGCAAAAACAGTGCTGGGGCTAAAGCCCTCCTAGCCCACAGTCTCCGCATTAATTAATTAATGATAAATAAATATAAAAAATGTTTCCATGCTTCGAGCTTTTCTTTCAACATTCTCTTAACGATTAAAAATATCAATGAAAATCAATCAAGTTTCAAATCTGGACTGCGAATTTTTAAATGAATCAGATTAGGCTCGGCCTAGTTCTAAACATAACATAACATAACATAACATAACATAACATAACAGGTTGAAGGGCAAAGGAGGGCCAAAGCCCCATAAGATGCCCTGAAGTCCAGGCCCTAATCATTTAACTTTTCGAAGATCCAATGCCAGAGTGAGTGTGGATGAACACCGGCGAACTTCGCCTTCTCTTTTCGACTAGTGCTCAGAGGTAACGAGGCAGGCGTGTACTAATAGCTCCCAATCCTGCTCCCGGGACCGCCATTTAACGTCCCCATCCGACGGACGTGAGCGTATCCCCAGTCTTTAGCCACTTTCCCAAAGGCTGGAGGGGCGGAGGTTATGCTTGCTCTGCACCACTGCTCAACAGCTGAACTGAGCAAGCTGACAACTTCCTGAGTCAGACAACTTCCTGAAACGGACAACCAAATTCCCAATTTTGTAATTCACCAATTTTAAACCCCCTCAGCATCACTGTGAACAGCTATGCTGAACAAGTTAATTTTTAGACCCCGGAAAATTTCCAAGTGGTTCCACCGGGATTTGATCCGGGGACCTTCAGTATGCAAGGCAGTACGCTCGAACCACCGAGCAGTTCTCTTCCATTAAACTGAATATTTCGATCTCAACTATCGCTTCCCTTCCCCCATAACCCTTTGAATTTAGAGAATACATCAGGCCGTCAAAATTTGGACGTTGATGGTGAAATTTGTCAAAATTGGGGGTGAAGATGTCTCAGAATACCAGGAACACCATAGCCTAATCCTTACAATATTCCTTATCTGGCTCCTACAATTGTCCGACCCCTTTGGAGAAGTACATCTAATGTAATTGTGGCACCGTAATTACTCCAAGGCACCGTGTATGTATGTGGGAAGAGGGCGTTAGCATGTTTTAGTTGGATACCATAGTGGTAGTTTTAGCCATAGTGTAGGGCGGACATGATAATGTGATATGTCGGTACAGCATCACCATCATAAAATAACCATACTTACAAATGTTTTCAGTGTGATAAATTTAACTTGCAACGCATTGTAAACACTGACATTCAAATTTTCAAATTTTATCATTGAGTGTAGTTTCAGTGTCAGTTTATTTCTTCCATCTTGCGAAGTATAATACATAACATCATACATATATAAATATTTATAATTATTGTAACAATGTTTGAAATAAAAACAGGAGTAACATGAAAACAAGCAGGAAGTGGAACCAGAAGTAAGTTTTAAAATTTTTTTCTGGACTGGTCCCAACAATAATTAAATATAATAATGTCTTATAAAATTACCAATATTCAAAGGAAAAAACAAAAAAAGAAGAGAAAGAAAAAACGTCACAAGTAATAGGCGATATCTGACTTTTGTCACTCAATTTTTGATGATACTGAATAAAATTAAACCTTTTCTAATCAACAGACCTAAGCAGTAAATTTATTAATTGTATTTTGAAAATTAAAGACTAGAGTTGAGCATTCATAGACTGTGGTCATCGCAAGGGGGGATTCAGGATTTTTTCAAAGAGGGTCCGAAATGTGATCATCTGTGGGGGGGGGGGGGGCTGTTTGCACGGAGATCGATAATGTTTCACTCGTAGTGAATTATTTCCTATCTGTAACCTCCGCAACCTCCGTGGAAACTAAAATACGAAAATCATCACAATTACCAAACTGAATACTACGAACTATACATGCAAACATCAAATACAAAATAGACTATCGAAATGGTACAAAACTTCAAAATATACTCTATAAACAAAATAGAAAGGCTATAACATGAACTGCCTACTAAAGTCACAATTTCACGTTCCGATGCCCTTTTGACAATAAATTGCTGTCCTTTTCTCACGCATTCATCGACCCAATAATAAGCCAAATCCCAACAAATATTACCCAAAATATGGCACTTAAAGGGAAAATACAGAGAGAATCTAAACGTACCTCTTTGGCTTCTCTAGGGATAACACGTACGACACTGTAACTGCCACGCCCTCAATAATACGCAAACTGGTCAGATTACTGTAGACGAATCCGGACAGAAAGTGATGGTCTGATTTTAGTTGGCCATAGCTAGGGTCCATCACCTTTAAATCTTTCGATTTCCTTGCTTACCTCTATCATGGATGGTTGTACACTATATTGTATCTTAATTCCTTCAATTTCACTGAATATGAGGGTTTGAAACTATAGACGATATATGAAGGCGATTTAATGCTGATGGACCCCAGTAATGGCTGCGCACAGTCACTAAAAATACGCGCTAATCGGATATCGTCTATAGCAGGATATCTTACATGGTATGATGAGACTGAGGGTAAGTCTGGAGTTAGTTTGGTGGAGTTTTACGGCCCATTTTCCAACCTACCGTGGGTAGGTCTGGAAAGTATTGCTAAAGGTATGTGAGCTACCTTTTATACCTGGCTAATGCCAGCTGTGAATTTAATGGATATGAAAATGTAGTCTGAGGGTCATGGTATATGGGGTAAAGGGCAAATAAGTTTCCGTAAACAAGAGGGCAGTGTCTACTGAATATCAACTTGAACACTTACATTTACAGGGGGCATAAAGGGAGCAGGGTCTCCTTGGCGTCTTAAAAATTTGCATTTTAAAGGTCCTGAAGTTCAATTTAGCCCACCCTAGCGTATGAAAAGACAGAATTTTCTGCAAAGGAAGCTGATAGGAACTGAGAAAAAAATTAGCCTTTAAATTAAAAAAAGGTTTTTTTTTACCTCAGTGTTAGGGAACTAAACGATACTTAACTGTTCCATTCGAGGAGAGACGAAGATTTCTTTCTCACTTTTGGGGGGATGTCAGGGTGAATTACACAAAATTTGAAAGTGCTCGCGAGGCGAACGCAAAGCGCAAAGCCCTTAACGGGTGAGGTCCAGGGGCATATCAACCAGAAGCTCTTTAGTTTTGACGTGGTAGAAGTCCCCAGAAAACTGTTTAAAGGGGTAAATATTAGAGGTTGTGTTGAGAAAGGGTATAAAGTGCGAAAAAATTTGGTAGCCTAATAGTTTGAGGACCATTTGTGATAGAACATTCCATCAATTTCACTGAATGTGAGGGTTTAAAGTTCACGTAGACAATAAATAAAGATGGTTTAAGATTGATGGACCTCACTAATGGCTGCCCACAGCCACTAAGAACAAGCTCTGATTGGATTCGTCTATATCATATAATCAACATGTTACACGTTTTATATTAATTTTCAAAAGAATTTGGATAATTGGCCAGTTTCAGACTTGGTGTTTCGCAAGACAACGAAAAGAGGATTATGATCAATTGTGTTTTCTGACTGATATCTCATGAAAGTGTTACCCTGACTATGATACTATTTTATTGGGGCCAAAATATGACAGAATTGGGATATACGTGCACTTCGACCGGCGAGTTGGAAGAGGTTAAGAAGTCAGTCTGTGCAATATTTTTCTTTAAAAATGACCGAATGTTTCACGATTTTTATATCTTTCAAATTTTAAATGACATTTAACTGTGACTATGATGCTGATTTAGGTTTCGACACTATTGTATCGTTTTAAGAATTCGGGCACTCGTGGGAGTTTTCTGTGAAGTGCCGACGGTAAAAAACACGCCAGACTTTTCAGACTTGGCCTATAGATGCTAAAATATTTCAAATCCCATGTCTTGCGGAAATTTGGGGGGCAGTCTACCGAACCTCCAGCCCGCCTTGCATAATTATGTGGTATTTACGTGCTAACAACTGACACGGCCAGACCAGGCAAAGGGTTGCTTCATATTGGGCCAGCAACCAAAAAGCCCGAATATCATCACCCTTTGAATAAAAAACCACCCAGAACCCCGCCTTGTGTAAGTGCACAGGTAATCTCACATCACGTTATAGAGTTTCTCTATCACTTTTAGGCTTTCGTACATTGCTATTATTTCGTCACATAGTAAACGTGGTCCAGCTCTTCTTTGAGTTCACGGTTTTCAAAATGTCTTCTCTTTTCCAGTAGTGCTTACCTAATTAAAATGTTGGACAAGTTCTTGGCTTTTGTTTTAAATAATGAAGTTGATATCAATAGACGAAAAACATGTTTCATCTTTACATTCTTATACTAAGGAATAAATGTACACTGCTGAAAGCGTTTCTGGAAACCCTGGAAACTGAGTGTCATTGTTACTATGGGATCTTCTTTTGATGAGATGGGTGTGGAAAAACAGGCAATGACGCATTACTTTGAGGAATTTCCCCACAAAACGAGATTTTGCTACCTAGACATATCATATTGTGAAGCATAAGCGGTTAATTTGTAGGCTACCTCAATTGGAACGTACAATTTAGGAATTTTTGTATAGAATGGGCAACTATTTATATATATCTGCTGTTAGAAAGACATGAAAAATGACTCGTATGTGAGATCAGTGGCGGAGCTAGAGGTTTCAGTTAGAGGGGGCGAAAATGGTCTACAGGGGCGCTTTGAAGGAGTGCATACCCTGAGCCTCAACACGATCGAAGCCACGGCTTTTCAGGCTTGCCATTTGATTTTACGCACCTGGTAGAAGACTACTTTGCCATTTTCTCCTCAAGTTTTTCCATTAAAACGTGTTTAAATTTTCTATCCATGGGCCTCCGCAGAAGGAAATTCGGGGGGGGGGGGCAAAATTCTTTTAGGGGAAAAATTCAGCGTCACCATGAGTTGGCGCGGAGCACAAGAAAATTTTGGCCCAAAATGCCTCTCAGATCGCTAGAGATGGCTTTTCTAAAGCCTTTTCACCGCATGTAAATAGGGAAAACACTGAGTGAACTGTTGAGAAATGTGGATGTTAATTTTTCTTCGTCTTTTTGTGTGTTTTTTTTTTTCGTTTTTTCCAGGGAGGGCAAGTTCTCCACTTGCCCCTGCCTGCGGACGTCCATGTTTCTATCCCTCTCTTTCACATTCCAGTATGAAGGCGGTAATTATATTTTGTAGGTCTCGATTTAAAATTCTAATGTAATAATGGGCTACTTTGTGAAGATAAAGATTAAACCGGCCAGAGCTTAATAGCAAGCAATCTTACAGGGGAAAAAGTTATGGAAATTAATCACTGTAAGGTGTACATTTTTGGTATCTAGAAATCAAGATAAGAACACGAAGAAACATTAATTGACGTAATTTACATCATGTGGCAACTCTGAAATAGCCATTAATTAAGTACATTGCAAGAAATAGCCAAGACAAAGGTCTGCTTGGCTCTCTAGATACCGAATTCATACTAAATAAATGAAGCCTAAACCTAGGCTTATTAAATGCAATTTTCTGTCTTTTGAAACCCCGAAAGTACAGTAAAAAAAAAGTTTGGAAGCTATTTTGGTATCTTAATAAACTCTTTTTATTGTGTATGTTGACAATTATCCCCGACAACAAGAGGACTAATTTGTGCTACAATTATTTTTGCGCCCTTTGCAACATCTTTTGTTGGCCGGGAGGGTGAATTTAATGTCAGTCTGTGTTGTCACGGTATTTTGTAAGCTTATAATCACGCTTGGTGTGGAAGCAATTAACTTAACACAGCGACAACATTCATTAGTGCGTATAAAGCATGAAGGTACGTCTTGGCAAAACCTATCCCTATATTACAGAAGATGACCCTTTTCATCAGAATAAAGTGCAGATAGTACAGTTACTGGTGACTGTTTGAGCATTTTGTTATCTGGGCCTTAGAAGAACGCTGTTAAATTATGTCTTTTGCCAATAATGGTGCAAGAGGAAAGTACGTTAAAAACCTAAAAAGGGCGCCGACAGACGATTTTGGTCCGTCAGGGGGTGATCCCCCCCACCCGACCATATGGCAGCGCCTCCACTGTGTGAGACCAGGCGAGTTCGATAATTCGTCTATAGGCCTATACGAAAGGGCGCTCTCCTAAACATCCGGGTAAACAACACAACTCCAACTTTTGAGTTAATCGTTGAAAAATTTGTGGAATATTTTTCTTTAAATGATCTCCTATAAAATACTAAGTGGTTTATTCGTATTTGCTGTTCATTAAAAAATATATAACGATTCTGTTTTACAATTCAGTTCAGCCCATGGGTGATTTGGGGGACGGGAAACATGTCCCCTCTTTTTGTGTGGGGGACACTACCATAAAGTACCCCCTACACTTTTTGTCAATTGAAACTGGAAAGTTAGGAACTACCAAAAAAAAAAATTACAAGCACGGTGTCTTCTACCGATTACCACTTTTAAAATCAAATCGACGCCCATGGTTCCGCCCATGATCAAAAATTCCTTTTTTATTTTCAATAGCCCATGAAAAATATTTTCATTCATCCTGAATTTGGCATTTCATTTAGTACATAAAAGTGTGCGAGCCTTACCCACGCTTGAGAAACGTCATCAAAACTTGAATTTTATAGTGCAAATACAAAATTATGATACTTTCTCTCCACAGAATAATGACAACATTGAACCCAAAATGTTCTATTTTGAAAGCGGAGTGTCCAACAAGTACTGTACTGTCTAACGGTGACGTTTCGACCTTGAAATAAATTGTCACATACGCTTTGATACGAGTGACAGAACCTATTTTATATGCAAAACTATAAAGCTACTCAAAGCGACACTGCGTTTCCCGCCCGTATGTCTCATTTCGCCGAAGTTGCAACGGAAAAAGAAAATTCAGTCGTTAGTGACAAAATATTGACAATATCAGCTGAGCGAACGAAGAAGTGTGGGGTTTGGCAACAGTTGTAAAGAGTTATGGAATAAAATGTTATTGTTCTAAACGTGGGAATTGTCCTTTACCAGTGTGTATGGGTGACCTTTCAAAAATGTTTTGATGATTGTATTTATACAGGAAGCAACCGAATATAAGATCGGTATTTTGGCAGTAAAATTAAATCCAAGGCTTCCTTATCCCATTCCTTACCCATTCCCACACTCCAGTAAAAATTAATTGGAGGAAAGTCTCCTTGCATCAAAACACTTTTAACTAGCATTAAGAAACAAGTTCTTAGCTGACATACGTAATTTTCCCACATAAACTGTCGGGTTTTAAAGTTCCAATTCGGCAACTAATGCTTGCGAGCTCTTGCGAATCATTGCGGCCACCCGCAACCTCGAGGAAGCCACCTCGTGAAAGACCGTTTGCTGCAGCTGTTTCGAAGAGCTCGCAAGATCTTAAAACATGTTCAAAACCTTTTAACTATTATTATAATTTACCAAAATTATAAAGAGCCACAATATAAAACTGTATATCCTTGATATCCTTCTTACCGAATCTACCATTAGGCTCCCTATGTCATTTGAAACAAAAACGTAGGAATATCTATGCCTACTCTAAAGCAAACTGGGTCAATATTAAGCTCGAACATCATCAGACTATACAATGAGAATGTTGATGTTATGGAGTTATGAGACACATTTAAAACCTCCATTCGACAGTCTTTGGACAAACATGTCCCTTCCAAGTACAGTAGACCACGTTTTCATCTACCGTGGCTGGGGCTTAATATTAAAAGATTACTAAGGCAAAACAAAGACGCTATAATAAAGCTAAATTAACTAATAACTGGTCATTGTATAGAACCCACCAGAAGTATTGTAAGGACAGTATTAAAAGGGCTGAGCATAATCACATTAACAATTACATTATTATTGATGGGGTGAAAAACGAAAACAATAAACCTCTCTGGAGCTATATTGAAGCCAAGAAAACTGATAATTTAGGAACACCCCCTTGAGCAGAACAGAGATCTAATCTGTGAAGCTACCAGAAAGACTGAGATTATATTAAACCAATTTAAATCAATTTTTACCCCGAAGACTGACTTAGGAGATTCTTTACCAAGTTATCAGAAAGAAACATCTCGTCTCCCCACTTGTAATAACAAGTGGTGGGGTTGCCAACTTGCTTAATAACATTAACACCTCTAAAGCAAGTGGCCCTGATAACCTACCGAATATCTACCTAAAGACCCTTGCTCAAAAATTAGCACCAGCCCTTTCCCTAATATTTGCTAGATCGTTAACCTCATGACAACTCCCACAAGATTGGAGAAATGCAAATGTAGTTCCCATCTTCAAAAAGGTAATGTCCATCTAGCTGAAAATTACCTTCCAGTTTCTCTCACACCCGTCACCTCTAAATTGCTGGAGCATATTATTTGTAAACATCTCTTGGACCACTTAATTCGTAATAAGACCCTTACCAATCTAAATCATCGCTTTCGGAAAGGTTTCTCTTGTGGACCCAATTGACCGTTACTATGGGTGATTTTCTTAAACAGTATGATAAAAATGTTCCAAAGCCGGTCCCACATAATAAATTCTTATATCAACTCCAAACGTATGGTATTAATAAAATTGGTTGCATTGGATAAGAACATTCCTCACGCAACGGAAGATGCGAGTCCTCGTTGGTGGTGGGTTTTCTGATTTATCATCTGTTGAGTAAGGTGTCCCCAGGGGACAGTCCTTGGGCCACTACTATTCTTGTGCTACATGAATGACTCACCTGATTGTGTTTCCTCCCAAGTGAGGTTGTTTGCTGATGACTGTGTCCTGTATAGGCCCATAAGAAATCAAAGTGACCACAGTGCCCTACAACATGACCTACAAAGTCTTACTTCTTGGGCTAAAACATGAGGTATGAGTTTCAACTCAAAGAAATGCTACTTGCTGAGGACCCCGACCAAAATCATCTTTCTACAATACCATAAAAGATAGCATACTCCAGCAATTAAAAAGCCCCGTTTTGGGTGTCACCACCTCGGACGATTTTAAATGGTCAACTCATGTAAAAAAAAATTACCACTAAAGCAGGTGCTATGTTAGGTCTTTTAAAAAGAAATCTTAGACACTGCCCTATGGAATGTAAAAAAATAGGGTGCATTTCCTTTGTTTGAAGCAATCTGGAGAATGCTGCTGCCATCAAGGGGATATAGACCGCTTGGAGAAAAGTCCAACGAAGGGCCGCAAAATTTATTAGTGGTAATCATATCTCCAGAGAGGAAGGTTTCATGACTGACTTTCTTGAAAAACTGAAACTTCCTCCATTACATTTCCGTAGGAAAAACGATAGATTATGTTATATGTACAAAATCCTTAAAGACCAGCTACCTGCGGTCCCATAGGATCAGTATGCAACTTTTATTCCAGCAAGACGGAGGCGGATTAGACCTACCCAATTTTGTGACTCCACCGACTCCAACATCATTGAAAACCAGATTACCAATAATAGCAATGCCCTTAAGTATATTAATTGCAGAACCGCCCAGTATAAATCTTCCTTCTTCCCATCAACTATCCTTGATTGGAATAAACTACCTGATGAGCTAGTCAATTTGCAGATCCTGGACACCTTCAGGTGCCGTCTGGCGTCTTGTTGATCACTTCTCCCTCTTACTCCGTTGCGTTTGTGCCCTTTGGGAGTCTGCAACGTATCAGTTCCAAAGAAGAATATAATCTGTTGCGCTGTACAGTAAAACATGAAACAAACAAAGAAACAGACATGTAAAGATAAAAATTAAAATAAAAGAAAAGTACACATTAAAAGCTTGGTTTAAACGGTAAGTCTTAAGTTTAGATATAAATATGCCAATGGAGGAACTTAATCTAAGATCAGCCGGGAGACAATTCCAAAGGCGAGTACCAGCCACAGTGAAAAAACGTTCACCACCAAAATAAGGTATTAAATCGACAAACAATAAAGTGAATTGAGGAGTTAGAGCACAGCTGATATTTTAAACCATCCTTCTTTAACAATAGACTGGACAAATAAACCTGGCAATACCTTTAAGGCAGGGTTGTCCAACTTACGGCCCACGGGGCACGGTCCGGCAGCGAAAGGTTACGTCCGGCCCGTCAGAAATAATCTTTATTGCAAAATTATTCAATAAGCAGATTAATTGATGACAACTTAAGGCTTCTCCGTCCGCTATGGCATGCTTACTTTTGAATGAAATAATTCATTTCAAATGTCTGCTACATGTAGCTACATTGGAGTGTTGTCCACAGGGCGGGTTGAGAATGATTCAGGAGGAATATGAAAAAAGTTTGTCCGAATATTCTGTCCAACACCATCAATTTTTGCAAAAATTTATTTATTTGTTCAATCAAAAACGAAAATGAATCAGTGTTCCCTACGCGCAATGATTGCATTTTGTTGCCTTGGGCGTCGGGAAAAATTGAAAAAAAAAACGAGTGTAGAATGCGGCCCCTCGTCCATCATAACCATTACATGTGGCCCACCGCTGCGAAAGGTTGGAAAACCCTGCTTTAAGGCTTTAAAAACCAACAGTTGAGATCAAACGATATTAAAAAGGTACAGTAGTCGAGATGGCAGGGCACGCTGTGGAGCAAAGTCTTGCAAGCATCCACAGACGGCATCCTTAGACAGTTAGACTTGTCTAATTTTGAACAGTTGGACAAATGCTTTACTAAAAATTTTGCTCACATGAATATCAAACTGAAAATTGTTATCAAACCATACACCAAGATTACGGACTTCGATTACAGCATTTGTCGATGCATTACCAACTAAAATAGAATCAACAAAAATCTTGGAAAGCTTTTTTTAGATCCAGTAATTAGGAATAATCACTGTCGTTAATCTTAAGCTTACTCGTTATCAACCAGATTTGAACCTCAGAAACCTGCATGGTATTGATAACATCGTTTTCTGAAAGTTTGTCATCAGATTTAAACGATAAGTACAACTATGTGTCATCTGCATACGTGTGGGCCTTTGGAAGGTCGGACGGAGGACAGGACGAGATGTTAAAAAGCTTACTGGCATATGCTATAAATAAGACTCGACCGAAACAGGAGCTCTAGGGGACACCACATTTTAAGTTAAAATCTCTAGAAAAAGAATCGTTTATTTTAATACGTTGAGAACGGTTTAGAAGATAGGAACTAAGCCAGGCAGCAACCTGTTCACTAATATCAAAGTCGTGAGCCAAAATGTTAGGGAGGATAGTTTAACCAACAGTGTCGAAAGAAGTACTTGAATCAAGCATCATCAAAAAGCACTTGAATCAAGCATCATCAAAAAGCGACATGTTTCTTGTCCATGTTCTACAAATATCAGAAGAAACGTTTACCTTTGACCTTTTGCGTTCATAGCTTAAGAGCTAGTAGTCAACTCTTGTGATCTCTTGCGACTCGTTGCGAACTTATGTCAAGCCGTTTTGCTTCTTATTCGTTATTTGATGCTATTAACAATTAATTTTTGATACCATCAAACATTTGATGATACCAACTGCGGGCAAACGCACTATCCGACCAGTTCTCGATTGATCGCTAGATGGTACAACCGGCTTAAAGGCCCAGTTCTCACACCCCAAACAGTACCAATTCTCCTTACCTTCTTGCTTAAAGGGGAAGTTTAAGCAAAATATTGATTTTTACATGTGAAAGAAGAACTAAATCTACTCAGTATGGTGACATTTCCATTCAGATCGGACATGTATTTCTCTAGATATCAGCAAATGAAGTTACTAGATTTGTATTCAAAAGTGAGATTGAGGGCAGCAGAGATTATATCATTTTATCATTTCCTCACATTGTCAAGGAATGCTTTGTTTCCCTTTGTTTTTCAGACTATTGTGTTAGAGGAAAGGAAACCCCCACGGGGATTGTAAAGTTTGAAAAGTTCTCATGCCACTTATGCAATTACATTTTGGTAATATGGGACTGTTAAGCAGATAATACGCTGTAAAGTTTAAAGAAAAACAAAAGACTGTTCATTAATGTGGGGATATGATGTCAAATGTGCTTGCTTCAAGTTCACATGTTTGTTGAAAATGTGACAAATTTACTTGCTCATAACCTGGAGAACCACAAATGGGATTTCAATGCAAATTTCACCAAAATGGTTAGAATAAGTACCTCTCTAACATATCAAAACTTGACATGACCTTAAACCCTTCTTTTAAGCCCCTCCTACAATTGTCTGAAATTCATCCTTATCCAGTCACAATCTCAGTTTATTGCTTTAGGGTGAGTAAAGAAAAGCCTTATGTGTATAACCAAACACTCTCAGTACAGTTCATGCTGTATAATATAAGCTTTGGTGATCTGCATTGTTTGAATTAACAGTCAATCAAAAAGCTGGGCCAATTGAAAGTTCCTGTATCCCCCTACAAGAAGTGTGGTTTGGGGTGAGAGGATTGTTTCTTTACGTGTTTCTTTTAGAGAAGATTTTGCATTGCCCCATAAAGCTATACATTTTGGTTGGGAGAATAAATATTGAAATTATTCACAAGAACCTCTGTAAATTTGTCGTATCAATACAGGACAGTGACTAATGCTGATAAGATATCTGATTCGCGTCCCTCAATATACATTCTTATGTGGTTATTATTTATTAGTTCTTTGTTCTCAATGAATTGAGAAAGAAACCATGGTGACACATGTTGTCTGCCACGCCATAGTGTTTGCTAAGGAAACGGAGACAGGTTTCAATCGATTAGGGAGCTGCAACCAGCTCTCTGGATCGATCAAATTTCCAGCGTGGTTGCCATGGTAACAAAGAAAGCAAAATCAGTATACCATCGTGACATAGTTCATGCATGGCTTTACAATATAATATAGTAATGCTTAAGCCGTTTGTTCTTACAATTTAGTTTTTGTGTAGGCATATAACAATAGGCTTCTTACAAGCACGATTACCTGCAACACATCAATTAGGCTTTGGTCTCCAAACAGCTCAGTTAGGAGCCATCGTTTAAACTGTGATATGATATAAATGTGATTTTCGCTGGTAATTCCCTATTGTGATAATTCTGTGTTGCGGATGGCATATATGACAAAGAGGTGAAAGCCTATAAAATCAATGCAGTTTATTATATTTGTGACACCTCTTTTGCGTTGTGTAAGAACAGCTGTCACTAATATTTTTCACGCACCACCTTTCCATTGTTTTCTATTGTTACGCCCTTACTGAGTCGAAGGCCAGTTAATGACGCGAAAGGATCATAACAAATTTTGTCTAATGAACATTTTATGCATGCACTCAGTCCGCGTGACGAATTATACTGTAAAGTTTACGACCATTTTTGTGTGTTTTCACTTGCGATGAAGTTCGTTCCTTTATTCATGATGTAACAGAGGCTGAAAAACTTCTTTCGGGATAAACATCACCAAAACGTCAGTAGGATTTTAAGAAAGAGATCGCAAACTTGGATGATTTTTGCACTTTAATTTGTTCAATAGTCCTTGTGATTTACTTAAGAAAAACGTTGAGTATTCAAACCAATCTTTTATTACTCGTCACAACTTCCTAGAGCAAATTCTGCCATGTATTTTTACAGGACTTTTTCATTATTTTATATTTTTATACTACATCTGAGGAGCGCAGTGTATGGATTTTCTACAGGAATCGACTCCAGAGCATGTGCGGACCTACGTCCTCTCAATCATGGGTCAAACTCCGTATCCCAGACAACAAACTCACCTTTCGTAATAACCACGGTGAACCCAACCTACCAACCAGGAGGATCTATGTTTGGTAAGATGCCCACGCAGCTGGGTAAACTTTTATCCATGGTTGGGTTAGTATGCCACCACCACGGACTTATATACGTGGACAGAGCATGAACGTGAACGTCCTATCCCTAAATTGCCGCCACCGACTGGGAAAAAAAGGCCCACCAAGATGGCCGCCTAGAAGCTGTAAATCGTCTGATTTGACGACGACTTTTATTTTAAACAAAAGTTAAACTCGAATTGGAAATAATATTATATTCCTGCAATACGTGAGGTGATTTTGTCCTTAACTTGCCATATTTCAAAAATATTTCAACTTTTTTGCAAAAATCTGAGAATGGACTTGAGCAAGTCCAACGTTTTACTCAAAATGCATAGCAGACATCCATCTTGGTGCGTTTTTTTCTCACACGTACGGTAGCGACAATCTATCGTGCAGTATATTCTGTCCATGAATAGGAAGTCCGTGGCCACCACCTTAATTTTTGGGTAAAAAAGTACAGTTGAAAGTTACAGAATCACTTTTGTCTTGGCTAAAATTAAAATTTACCCCACACGGACACCCTCTGACAAACGTTCGGTAGTTCCTTACACAATAGTTTAGGTGGTGGCACACGGACCCAATCATGGGTAAAAGTTTACCCAAAATGGAACTAGTCAGAATTAGAGAGGGTGTCGAAATTGATTTTGAAGAATGTTTTGCTAAGAATATCTTCCATACTACTCCATACTATCAAAATGCATAGCAGACATCCATCTTGGTGCGCTTTTTCTCACACGTACGGTAGCGACAATCCATCGTGCAGTATGCCCTGTCCATGAATAGGAAGTCCGTGGCCACCACCTTAATTTTTGGGTAAAAAAGTACTGTTGAAAGTTACAGAATCACTTTTGTCTTGGCTAAAATTAAAATTTACCCCACACGGACACCCTCTGACAAACGTTAGGTAGTTCCTTACACAATAGTTTAGGTGGTGGCACAAGGACCCAATCATGGGTAAAAGTTTACCCAAAATGGAACTAGTCAGAATTAGAGAGGGTGTCGAAATTGATTTTGAAGAATGTTTTGCTAAGAATATGTTCCATACTACCAATGTAGTAGAGATGAATGGAACACATTTATGGCCGGGAAGTCGATCCTGGGGGAACGGGAAATGACTACCTTAATGGAAATATTGGAGGGGCAAACATATGGTTTTGTTCCACAAAAATTCATGTAGGTTAAAAAGAAACAGACAGGATAAACAAGGTATAACAGTGTGGTTTACAAATGACTTCAAGGCTTCACGAAACGCCTATTTGAGCCTATTAAAGTAATAATACTGCATTTGTAACGCGCTATCTATATTTTGTGTATGTGCGTGTTTAGGTGAGTGTGCTCAAGCGGTGTGTTTGCTTGTGTGCATATACGTGATGTGCCCTCGATGATTGCTTTTGGAAGATTCTTTTCCGTGACATGATTTTTGCCCCCCCCCCCCCATCCACGAACCAGATCGACTCCCCTGATTTATAGTATTATGGTTGTTGCGTAATATGGCACCCTTTGTCAGCCATAGGGGATAACAAGCTACTGCGTACCTTCCCAAATGAGCGTTATTTGGACCACCACCTTTTGGTGTGCATGTGTCTATTTTTGTCAATCATATCTCCAAGATCGTCACACGCTGCACTTTCTAGACCTCCAAGTCTTCCCAATGTTTATGAGCCTTCATCACAGACCAATAATGTGAATGGTCTGAGGGCCGTGAGGTTGGTCACGTATTCCCCTTTAGTGGATGTAATATCTTCTTCGGGAAGCAGTTTACAGTTTGGTTTCGCCGAACGGCTCTTTGCCAGAGGGTCGGGGGAACTTTATAGAATGTTTCTGAGCCTTCTCGCCCAGTCTAGAATGGAGCCACGCATGACAGGTCATTTTAGGCCGTGAGGTTGGTCAAGTGTTGTCCTTCAGTGGACGTAATAACTTGTTCGGGAAGCAGTTTTAAATTTGGTTTCGCCGAACGACCCTTTGCCAGAGGGTCGGGAGGACTAGTTAAAAAAAGTGTCTGAGAGTTTATTTTTTTAGAAATTGCGAGTTCATAGAGACACTAAATAGGTGTAAGTTGCTCAATGGCATCTTTTTATATATCTAAGCATGAAAAATGTATCTAAGGGGATACAGCTTATCCGCAGGTCGGGTGGGTCTATCTTTATTGCCAAGGGGGTATCAAACATGACCAATAATCCACATACTTTTTTTGAGAATAGGCACGATACGCACGCAGCCTATGATAGGGTATGAAAACCACGGAATGGCGGAAAAGAATGTATATACCAGGCGCGTAGCCAGTATTGTGTCTTGGGGGTGGTGTCATGGGTGGGGATTTTGGGGCTAGAACTGAGGAAAATGTCCAAAGATAAAGATAAAGAGGTGCCTTTTTGGTACCTTTTGCATTGAAAGGTTGGGTTAAGGGGGTGGGGTTTGGCCCCCACCCCCCCCCCCTATCGTGGCTTCGCCACTGGTGTATACATATGCTCCGCTGTTTCGACACGGGTTTTTTCAGGCCCGTATTTGGGAAATTTCCAGGAAAAAACAGACTAAAAGAAAAGGTTTGGAAATCGTGTAATCTTGCTCATATAGGGTAAGAAAATGCGGTGGTTATACTATGTACTGTAAGGTGTATTTTGAGTCTCGAACAAATACATGCCTGGGTGCTTTCAACAAATCATGAATGGTCACGCCTGATAACCCCTCCTTGTCAACGATCAGTGGCCCCTGGACAGCTTGACAAGCTTACTCACTTTAGCATTTAATTAAAGATAAACTTAGGCTAGTTTTATAAACCTTAGGTGTGAGGATAATAGTGAAGAGTTTTTAACCATGAACTTTACTTGCATTAATGTCCGATTTGTCTAACGGTTGCACATAGGCCAAGCACGGCAGGTTGATTAAATGTTTCGCATTTGTGTCATGGTTGTTTTCAAGAAGGCCCCTCTTCATTTATTGCTCGCAAATCGGGCTTTTTACTTTCGTTGACAATGAGAAATCTACCTTTTATAATTGTGGGCGTTATAGAGGTCGAGGGAGGCAAACACCATTGAATAAATATCAGGATATTCAGGATATAAACTTCTTTTAAGGATACCAATTAAGGGAAAGTTCAAGCAAGGATGGACCTGGATCAAGTTCCCAACTGCGGCTACCATGGCAAATCGGATAAGGTTTTGCTAACCAGAAAACAACAATTGCCCAATGATTATTGAGTTACTATGTAATCAAACACGTAAAAAGTTGTGAGAATGTGGGAATTGGTGAGAAGACGAAAATTTTCTTGCCTATAATTTGTTTCTAGCTCTGTGAATTTTTTTTTTAATTACGTTCTAAAAGTTGCCAATATGTTGTACCAAATTGTTTGGACCATCTGAATATACCACACGTTTCAAAGCAGGACACTAATTTCCCATTAGACCCAGTAAGATGCTAAGTCCAGCACCTTGGTGAAAATAGCCTCCTCCTTCCGAGTGTACGGAGTTCTGCTTTTAACCGCCTTGGACGGCATAGGGACCAGACACGGACTTCCTATACATGGACATAGCATACTGCATATTACATTGTCGCTACCATACGTATGATTATAGGCGTAGCAAGATGGTTGTCTGTTATTGTTTTGTGTGTAAGTTGTACTTGCGCAAGTAAATCACCAGATTTTGCAAGAAAGTTGAAATATTTTCGAAATAATGCAAGGTAAGGTCAAAATCACTGCATGTTGCAGGAATATTGTTTCTCATTCAAATAAAACTTTGGTTTAAAATTTTACAGAGTCGTCGTCAAATCATACAAGTTATAATTTCTCGACGGCCATCTTGGTGCGCCATTTTGTCCAAGTCGGTGTCCACAATCTACGGATAGGACGTACACTTTATATGCTCTGTCCATGTACGTAGGAAGTAAGTGGGTCCAAAGCACTCAAATAAACCCCAACATGACCTGCAGCTACTTAATTGGCGTAGCCACAAGTAGGGGGAAGGGTGGGGAGCCTACGTACCTCCAAACTTCTATCAGCCCCCCCCCCCAAAAAAAAACTTCAAGGCTATGAGTTCAATGCCTAGATATTACCCTCAGGGACATTGGGTTTGACCCCCTCAAAATATGCTCTACCCCTTATGAATTTCTAGCTACCCCCATGAGCTACTTCACTGTTAACTAGTTAAATTTAATTTGGGTTTGATCAGAAAAAAAGTGATACTTTATTTCAATTAAAGTTCAAAAGAAGGAGGAATATGGGTCAAACTGATTATTTTCCACTAAAATTTTCCTAAAAATATGCTAGTTCCTCAAGAACCACGCCATTATTTGATTTCATAGGGGATGTACAAGGGTATTGGTAGAGACGTTCACTCTAAAAAGGTGTTGAGGATTGAAACACCTTTTTATCCCCCCGGAAATTTGCTCACATCTTCAGATGCTTAACAAACGTGTTTAATTTCTAAACACTTCATTTCAAAGACGTTTCATTTTTAAAGATTAATTGTTTATAGTTACGCATGTTATGAATTTAAACGTGTCTACGAAGTGGGTGCAATGTGAGTGAGCCTTATTGCAAAACACGTTTTACACAGTATTTGATTAGGAAATTGTAGCACCCCATCCTTATTAGGACAGACCATTTGTTACTTTGGGGAAATATGAATGTTACTCTTTCGGGCACACATGCCAAAATTTCTAGCTGAAGAATTCATTCCCTAGTTCAAATGATTTGTGCTGATGTGACGTCTCCGTCGAACCGAAGAAAAGTGTGGGTTTAAACCATCCTCTTTTAGCAAATTATATTGAGAAAATTAGGAATGTTTGGTTCTTTCTTGTTTATTTTCCGGGGAAAAAACAGTGTTGTAACAAGTCACGACTCGAGCCACTTCCTCTCAAAATGAAAGTGACTCGATAGAACTCAGGAGTACTTTCCCCATTGAATAGTAAAAAACTGGGCCACCTAAGTCTTAGCCCTACATCTCTCTTGTTCCTTATTTTTTCCCGTTGGGAGGTATAAAATTTCAAACATTGAAATTTATTCTCTTTATTTGAAATTGTTGATGGTGCAGTAATCCCGGACTGATGTTCCTTCCTCTGTTTTTGTACAGCTCGCATTGACTTTATTTGTTCTTCTTGTTCACCATGAAGTTAAAATGTTGAAGACTGTTTTCGTTCGAAGCTTGCCATCATGCACATCTAGAGAGGGCTTTTACAGCCACTTGTAGGCAAAGCCCTTTATACCAGTACGAAAAATAATCACATTCTGGCAAAGTGCAGAAGCTTTCCGCCAAAAAAGGAAAACAAAGACGGTAATTTGAATGGTACAATAATGATTTTACATCAACAAGTTATCGCGTAGTTTACTGAGTATTTTGTAACCCAGCTGATGATGTCCTGAACTACGAGTTAGAAGATTTATAGGCATAACATATAGTGTATATTCGAAATTTAAGAGTTTAGGTAAGTAAATTCTACATTTGATATGGGACTGCCAGAGTGGCAGCTTCCAGTGGCGGCAAAGAGCAAGTGATGAGTAGGAACTCATTCGTCACCGCAAACCGCATTTTTCCCAGAGTCTGCCAAGATTTCCAATTGGTACAGCTCTTTGATTGACATCAGACTCCAATTTCAGAGCATGCACTGAATGAAAGTGTTCTTATTATACACATTAGGGCGTTGTATGAGCACCAGAATATGCCCGGGGCAATAAGCTACAGGATTGTGTCTAAATACTAAGGATGGGTTTAGACAAAACTGGAAAGGGGCAGAAGAACGCAGGTTGGGAAAACTGAAATTGTATTGTGTGATGGATACATACCTTTATATACCGTGTCCAATTGAGCTCTTTAAGTGGTGAATTTCACGAGAAGCGATCACAGCATACGCTGACTGAGAGTGTTCTTATTAAGTCTGTACACATTAGGGCGTTGTGTGAGCAGGATATGCCCTGAGGCAGGCTGTAGGAATGCGTCGGAATGAGGATGAATTCGGACAAAAGGGTGAAAATGTATGGCATACAATAACAGTAGCAGTTAAAAGTAGTCTGTACATTTGCCGTATAAGTGAAATGAGACGGTACGAAGAACAGCCAAATCAATCACCACAATTACCACCACAATTACGTCCAAACGTTCTCTGCTAGTTATATCTTACAACATGAATCACAGAGTTGTGTATTCAGATTTACAACTTACACGGATCGGGTCATTTTTACAGGCAGGCGGAGAGGTCAAATAAGCATGTTACTTGTCATTTTTATTCGCTATGTCCGCGGTCGCCATTTGGAACTCTAGTTGCTGTTAAAAACCAGTATACTCTAAAAATGCAAGAATTGTTTCAAACCGGTAATAGTTCTTTTAAATAAAACTTACTTTAGTCGTTCAATTTTATGCCAATTTTGAAATCTTCGATGACGTGTGGTTTCTGGTAAATTAGGCAGGTTTCTACCATTAAGTGTCGTTTTTTTTTGTTTTCTTCTTTTCTTTCTCCATGTTCTTTCCTCCTTTTAATCTGTCTTCCTTTTTTTTGTTTACTAGTTTTGAAATTCTTGTCTTTACTTTTGTTAGTCTCGAATGACAATGAATTGAAAGTGAAACGGACACCTCACGAGTTCACCACCTCAAGAGCTTAACGAAACGCCCTATAACTCACATTTAACTGTTTTTTTTTTTTTTGAATTATTTTCACAGTGACGATTAGCTCCACTGATCCAACCAGGATGTTCAGAGGGTTCATGTTACAGGCTCGAGTGGGAAATTCGGGTCCGCCTATAGGTAAATTCCGAGCAGTTGTACCTGTTTTGTACGGGTTATTCACATGTACCAATCCAGACGATACAGCACATCACATCGATCCAAATCCAAAGGATTTACTAGGAGTGCTATGGGACGCCCCGGAAGCAGAAAATCGACCAATCACATTCATGTAAGCTCAATCAGAAATTACAATTATAATACAATAAATGTCATTAAAATTTAAACCTCCTATAGATAAGTCCTCCCTTTCTCTTGTTATATTGTACTTACATATGGTCATATTTGTCAACTTTTTCCTATTAAAAAATGCTGTTACGGGTGATCTTGAGAAGTTGGCGGCCATTTGTTGGGTCCATCTTCTTATTTCTTTTGTTCACCTGTACCACGAATAATTGGATTTAATTCATAACACAAACTCTGATCTGACAGGCCTAGGGCAATAGAACGTGGTTAATTAGGCTAACTTTCACATTTGTATTTATGCGGTGATCATGATGTATTGATATGCAGGAACTAGATGGTGTTGTTTAATAAGTTTAAATTTAATGCTGTATATTTGTAAATATGATTTTTAACGGGTGGGCTAGTGGGCTCGTCTTCCAATAAAAAAGAGAAAAGAACTTTAATCTGTTCATCATGGGGCCATATTACATGACAAATCAATGATGTAAGTGAGGTTCGTCAAGAATTGTACTTCAGTGGACGCAGCTTCTTGGAGAAGCAGTTCATAATTTGATTTCGCCTAACTAAACTGCTCTTTGCCATCTGGAGAGTCAGGAGGACTTTCGAAAAAGCTAATTATGGGGCTTGGGGTTGTCTGAAGCTATCAGTGGTATTGGAAACTAAAATTAAGGCTGATGGACCCCAGCAATTTCTCACCATATTGACTGCCCGCCGGATTCGTCTACAGTTATGACGAGGAGGGGAATTTATGAAACGAGGTTATATATTGCAACAAGTTGGCGAGATATTTATAACTGAAAGTATCTCCACAAAATGAAATTATCACAAGGGTTGCTCTAGCTCATCAGGCTTAACTGCTTCTTGCAGTTCAACAAACGAATATGCGGAGTTCAGTTATTCATTGCCGAGGAATACGGTGGTATACACAAACCAGGGAGCTGCAAGTAACAGCTTCCTGCAAAAACCGAGCTCGACACGTAGTGTGCTTGTTTTCATGCAGTATGTGGATAGAATACTAAGTATGATCAAATTGGCCCGCACCGAACTCAAATATGGGTGTCAGTCCCGCATACGACAAGTTAAGTTGCAAATTTTAAATTTCAAACCAGTTCAATTCAATTCAAGTCAAATGAGGAAAATGCGCTTTAGGTGGCGATCCTTCCTCACAATATGGATGGACTAAGAAAGAATGATTCGACGAAACCTTCAAATAAACTCAAATTTTGGGAGAAGTATTGTGGGTCCTGACAAGTTTTATTTATACTACGATTCAAGAATGTGCGCATGCGCATGGAACGAATTACCAAACTATATTATTGTGAAACTGTAAACAAATGCTTTTCATGGTGAACAAGCTAGAGGTATGAAATTCACTCCTTAAGATGCTACTTTTAAGGTGTTACTTTACATATAAGCCCTCAAGAGACTTTTTTACGAAATACTATTTACATTGTCAAATGGTCAGACTCGAATCTTGTTCCTGAATTTGGGAGCTTAAACCGGAGTTGGCTTGCGGCCGGATGAAACTGGAACTTGAATTGGTCTGGACGGTGTCCATGAATTTCAATTGGAACTGACCCAAAATTGGGGTTAGGCGGAATCCGACAAAGTAATGTGAATTCCCTCTTGCCCTCTTTTATAATGATCAGTGAGCAGTATCCCTGGAAAGACATGTCTGAGATATTCAAAACAAAAAATGACATAAATCAACAGGGAAAAGGTCATCATCCACATCACTGAAGGTCGTCAACTTGCCTAGATGCCAATGAACATGGGGAAAGCCCACTAACGAAGAGAGAGATTTTTCAGGCTCACGCGGCTACTTTAGCCTGTTGTTTGGATTTCTTAGGGTCAACTGAAACTGGGTTTACTGTAACGCAGTGATGTCTTAAAAATTATGCATTTATCAATAATTTCATTGAAATAATTAAATAATATGGAGAACAGTTACACCTTTCTTAATGTAACCCCTTTAAAGGCACATTGCTCCCAACCCAAACAGAACCAATTCTCATAATCTTCTCACTTCAGCCCCTCTCACCAATTGTCTAAAATTTAGGCCTCATCTAGTTAGTTAGTGCAATGGAGTTTTACGCCCAGTTTCCAATCTATTGGTTCAAGTCGAGTCAAGGCCTCCAGATGCGGCTTTTGTTCTCCCTATTCCATTGCTTATGCCGAGTATCACTCACAATATAGGTTTAATTTTTAGAGTCTATGATGTGACTCGACCTAGGAATCTAACCCAGGCCTTCCGCGTGAGAGGCGGATGATGTACAGTTAAACCAAACAGAGTGAGTATATAAAAGCCGAATCAAAACACTCGCAGTACAGTTCATGCGGTGAATAAGCTTTGGTGCTCTGCGTTGTTTGAAATAGCTGTCAATCTAAGAGCTGATCCAATTGAGAATTTCTGTGGACTAGTACAGAAATTGTAGTTTGGGGTGAGAGGACAAACCCTTTCAGTCGTGCAGGCCATGGCCTTATTTCCAGTTGAGGCTTTCTGGCATGCCTATAGACGAATCCGGACAGATTGTGATGGTCTGATTTTAGTCGGTCACCACTGGGGTCCATCACCTTTAATCTTTAAATTTCCTTCCTTACCTGTTCCATGGATGGTTGTACCCTAAAGTGTATCTTGATTTTCTCAACTTCACTGAATATGAGGATTTGAAATTCACGTAGACAATATATGATGACGATTTAAGGCTTATGGACCCCACTAATGGCTGCCTACAGTCACTAAAACCAGCGCTTATTGGATTTGTCTATAATTATTCATTACACCAAGTACGATTGCAGTAGGTTGTGATAAACGACTGTGCAGATCTCGTGCACATAGGAAAAAAACGCATAATTAATGGATTTACCTTCTACTTTTAAAGTTGGTTCCATGCTTTCGACCACCAATGCTGCAACATCTGTAGTTCACGCCCTTAATTTCCCACGAAGCAATGTGACGTAGTTTAGACTGATTCATTTCTTTGAAAAGGTAAATTGATCAGTATATGTTGGTATTTTCATCAGTTGAGGTTGGACGATGTTAACCTAAATACGAACTTTTGACAATGACTGTCACATCGGTGTAGACAGAAATTGTCACGAGATATGAGATGAAGTTTAAAAGCCAAAATTCCCTTGTAACTCTCTGCTTTCTTCCATCAGCGAGAAGGAATATTGTTGGCTACAGCTAGCAGAACGATTGACTTCCTTATATTTGCTTACGCGTGGTGATTTTCAGCTGCATTAAGTAATTGATACCAATCTAGGGTCCCTGTCAAAATGCCCGATTCGCCGGGTATGTGGTTGACAGAGTTCTAAAGCAGCTGTCTTCTTAATGTTGTTTCTCAAAAAACCTTGGACTTATTTACCAACTCAGTGGCATAGCCACGGGTGGGATAGGGGAGAACAAACCCCAGGACAAAGCCGTGTCACCCTAGATACCCAAAGGAAATTTTGAAATGTACAGGTTTACCACAATTCAGAAACTGTGCACACTGGAAATGTTTGCACAATTATCCGACATATAAAGATTTTTCAACACAAGAATAGATACATAAAATTCAGGGAAAGATCGCAAAAAGTATAATAATGTAATAATATTAAAGTAGATCATACTGCAGTTGTGCTTGGTGTTCAGCAGAAGCAACGAAGAGGGGAAAAAATGAGCATGTGGGCTACAACTGGAAAAAACCATGGCCGGCTCGATTTAAACCAATTGGTTAGAAGCTGTGTCGTAAAACCTCATTTAACCTAAACTAACCATACGAGAGTATCTCGTTACCAGCTGGTGGTGTTAGACGAAGTCATCTTGATTTATTCTTAGCAATTGAAAATTTCAAGTTTTCTTTGGCTTAATACCCTAATAGCTTTTCCCTGATAAATACACCGTTCCTTGTATGACAAAACCCATATAAATGTATGTAAATATATAAGTGATTTGATTATGAACATAAATAAAGAGCAATTCATAAAGCTCCATGAAAAATAACCTAATTCTCATCACTGGAATCGGAAAACTGTTCTCTTCCTTCTTTATTTTCAACTTTTCTTACTCACTTGAATTTACTGAGTATTCTCCACAGGCTTTGGGCCTCTTTTATATTATAAGTCCAGAGTGTTTCTTTCAAGTCGACCTTTAGACGAATCGAACATTGAAGTGATGCTCAGATTAAGTCGGCCATAGCTCCGGTCTAACAGCTATAACAGTTCCAATTCTTTGCATCAATGTATCATGGATGATTGTACACTAAAATACTTCTCTCAATTTCTCTCAATTTCACTGAATATGAGGGCTTATCATTGCATGCAGACAATAAAATAAAGACGATTTAATGTTAAAGGACCCCACTTAAAGGGCCCGGAATTTTAAAATATGGAACAGAAATTGACTCAGATTCCGCCGAGGGATACTGGACTCGACATTGGCCCCGAATGGTAGCCACATCGGAGTCGACACAAAATTGGTTTGAGTGGATTGGGTTACAGACTAACCGTTTCTCTTGCAGCTCATCATAAGCCAACACGGTAATTCTCTTTTCTTTTCTCTTTTAGAGCAACTGTTGTTCAAGATTTGACGACCTACTGGGTTGGAATTCAGTCTCAGCCCGTTCAATTCGTTCCCGGTAAGTGTCCACAATCCGTGCCGGGCAAATTTTATTTGTACTAACAAGGCCCATATATAGCCACACAAAACAACTAGCCCTTACTCAAAATTAATATCTGGCTTATTTCTGGAAATATGTGACTGTTATAAAGTTTAATGTGGCCATATTAAGCCAGATATAAAACCCTATAGAGGTATCTTGGTACATGATATCAAGTTTTATAAGGCCATATCAAGCCAGATATAACTTGATGAAATGCCAGTCCATGGAAACATAGATTTATAAAACCATATCTAACCAGATATAATAACTTTTGGATATGCCTTTTGTAGACTACAAATCAAGTTTTATAGGGCCATATCAAGCAGGGGCTAGCCAGGATTTTCTTGTGGGGTGGGGGGCAAAGTCGACTCATCGTCCCTAATCTTGACCGACAGGGTTTTCTAAGCGGAGCGCCACCATCGGTTGGCGCGGAGCGTACAAGAAAATTTTTGGTTTTAGAAACCCCTCAGATTGCAGGAAACGGCATTCCCGAGTGTTTTATGCTGCATGTTCCCAGCCTGGAAATATGGATCTCATTTCTGAAATTTCTCATTTAATGCAAAAAAAAAAAAAAAAACAGCCTATGAAACATGTTAATACATGTTTCTAGGCGCAGCTCTACCGTCGATTGGCACGGAGCGTACCAGGAAATTTTTGGCTTTACAAACCCCTCAGATGGCCGGAAACGGCACTTCCCGAGTGTTCTAAGCAAGAATATGTTCAGCCGAACTTCGAAATTCTCCTCGCTTCTTAATTGGAGCACTTGACAAATATTAAAGGGCTGAACATACCTTTAGCCCCCACTTTTTCATTTTTCATCGCCGCCACTGGGGTGCGGCATTTTCTTGAGGGAGCGAATCGTCCAAGTGAGGAGCCGAGCGAAGGAACGGGGAGAGGGCGTGGTTCTCCCCCTCCTTCCCCAAGGAGATTTTGCAATTTTACATCAAAATTGAGCGATCTGGTGAACACCTAAGCTGGATTTTTTTGACATTTTCAATCTTGTATCAATGTTTTCCTCACTCCCTCGAGAGTTAGTGTGTGGCTGTAAGAGGGTTACTGTACGAGTCAATGGGGCCCCATGGAGTTGTGTTTAGGTCTGGGCGGGAGTAAGTGCGAAATTTAAAAAGAATTTGTACTTATTTAAAGCTTATATAGGTCAATTGTCCCGGCATTTGGGCCCTATCTGGCACAACTTATATTGTACTTCCTTCTTCGAGTCGGTACCGTACGACTGACACAAGAGATAATTAACTAAGTTTAGCGAAATGAGATGAAATTCCCGACATGTACATTAATCCATTTATTCTACTTATTAATTTACTTGAAAAGTAAAAGTAAAATTTGTACTTTGTTAGCTCTAGGTAACGGAACTGAGGAAGAGTGTGCAGAGCGTTCCGAACATTTTGGGTTTTATCGAAGAAATAACTCTTTTGAAAGCCAATATAACTAAACCGACCATGGGAAGGTGACAGATTATTCCTGAGAGAGGGGCGGGCCATGCCAGCGACCACAACAGCCGACAGCCCATATGTCGAGGGGGTGGTGAGGAGGGGATAGGAAGGAGCCTAACTATCCCATGTCATTGCAACCTGGAGCACATTTTGCACCATATCACTTAATATTTTAAAAGCCGAGTTGCGCACTGATAATGTTCTTTTGGTCTGAATCGTGAAATTGCAAAGCGCGAGAAGCGCGCGACAATTTTTGGTAGGCTTACAAAAATAACATAGCCTATGTAATCATTAAGAACAAAAAGAAAAGAATAGAAACTGTAGGGGTTGTAGACCGTATCGGGGAAAACATACATTGTGTCGAAACCACCTGGAATACCCAATAAAATAGCCAAACTATGCTCCGTGAGTCGCTCACCAACTGACCTATCTCAGACACACACAAGAGAACGGCAACTAGGCTTTTGATATGGGATGAAATTTACGACCTCTACAAAACCTGTGTACTCTGCCTACCCGTTACTTGGTAAATTGGCAGGACTTACAATCCCTAGATATGTGGAATGGAAGTATTGAATAAACTGGAGTGAATCTACAGCGCGCGAAGCGCGCCGAAAATTTTGGGTTCTTATTAGGGAAATTGTCCCTTGAGAGCAAAAAACAGGTAAACCATCGGGGAGACTAGTCGCCGTCGGGGACTGCATACTTTATCGTAACGACTAAGAGCCCCCCCCCCCTCGAAAAACTGTAAAAAAAAAATGCCCCCGGTTCCCTCCTCTTGCCGTTTATCTTTTTTTTTATTTATTTATTTTTTTTGGGGGGGGGGCTCTCCTTCATTTTTTCAACATCGCCCATCGCGTCCCCAAAATTTCTCTGCCCGCTCCCCCCCTCCCCCCCGCTGGCTACGCTAGTGATATCAAGCCAGTTATAACTAGATGAAAAGCCATTCCAGCTACGTAAATAAAGTTCTACATGGTCATATCAAGCCAGATATAACTTGATGAAATGTTTGTCCAGATATGTAAATAAATTTTCATATGGCCATATCAAGCCAGATATAACTTGATGAAATGTCTGTCCAGATACATAAATAAAATTTTATATGGCCATATCAAGCCAGATATAACTGATTAAAATAACAAGTCAGAACTACTTATAAATGTTTTGGTTTAATTTGTGTACCTGTCCTACATAAAGACCTTCCCTGCAGCAGCATAAGTATCAGCAGACCAAAATCAGAACATTCAAACCATATTCAGCCATATTATACTAACATATGCAAATAATTTTCCAATGTGGACAGGGTCAGAACTTAGGGACCCTGATTTTCTTTTTTCGTGATTAAAAAATAAAATGTGAAAAATCATAAAAAAAATTCAACAAAATTCATGTTGGAATATTGCCCCAAACGATAATTTAAACCAACAATGCAGCGCAAACATTTATGAGGAAAGTATTTCAAAGCAGTTTTTCTGCACTATTAAGTAATTAAACAACTTCAAATACTTCAGTCAATGTAATACGATGTTCATTAAACTACTGGCTAAGAAGGTTTCTGATGCGCTTTACACAAAGGTAGTGCGCTAAAAAGTTTGGTCCATACATAGTAAATGGTCCAGATATGGAGTGGATTTGGGACAAATGTGGAACATACCTGTCCCATATAAAGTTTGAGCCATATCAAATTTTATACGGGAAATATTATTCCTTTTGGTTATATCTTCCCAATTTTTGTTAAAGATACAAATTGACCAGATATAAATTTCCATATATGGTCCATATATGGATTTTGAGTAAGGGATGGCAGCGTTAGGCAGCTTTCAGTGAAGTGAAAAGTTTGCAGGAGTGACATTTTCTGCCAGTAAGAGAGACGCAACCGAGGGCCCTCCCCTTTCAACAATCGGCCGGGTTATTTTTTCGTTTAAGGGACCAATATGATTTAGATAGAAAGTAAACCCTTTCCCAGTAACTTGACTTTTACCATTACTCACTGTTTACCCAAATACAGAGGCACTAAAAAGTCTTTCATAAATGGTACTTAATTGTTAGTGTTAATTACTGTTTAAAGAAAATTCCTTAACATTTTCGAGTAAAAATCCACGTCCTATACAAGACAAGACAACCTCCACAAACGGTGCACCATTTTGCATCTGTAGACCTAAAATGGCCGTTTTTCCCTCCACTTAGACTTTTCCCTCATGTCGTACCCCAAAGCTCTCCCATGACAAAATCCTGGCTACGCTACTGTCCATGCGGAAAGGTCTAGCTGTAAGTATGGCCGGCAATTTGTGTTCAATATTAGTAACATTACATCGTTTTCAACAAATTTAAGTTACTGTCTGAACAATCAAAGTTCCACAGTATTATTTCTCAATTAATAGAGGGACATTTACCCCTGCCCCCCCCCCTCACGATCGCCGTCAATTTCTATATGGAAATGCTGGATTCTGACTGACTGACTAATTCACAATAATTTATTTCCATACTTTTAGCCGAACCATGTGATTCGTCTCCTTGTCAAAATGGCGGAACGTGTGTACCAATCGGAGATCAACTATCTTTCACGTGTCTTTGCGAGATAGGGTTCAACGGACCTTTGTGTTCGAGTAAGTACATATACGGGCATCCCATAAATGGAAGTGCCAGAATGTCAAAATGGAGAGGGGGGGGGGGGGGCTAAAGGCAAAGAAATTAAAATAAATAAAAGAATTTTTAAGAATACCGAGGAAAGGATCAAGCAAGAGGTTAAGTCTATCCTTCAACTCAACTGAGGAAGAGCAGTGGTGTCACGCTCGAAATATTTTGTACGTATTCTTCATCGATAAATTCTAGTTGGAAATGAAAGTATCACTTTTTATTTCGTTTTTCTATTGCATCTGTTTACTTTCCCAACACACGCAATCTATTATGTCTATATATATACATATATATATACATATATATACATATATATATATATATATATATATATATATATATATATATATATATATATATATATATATATATATATATATATATATATATATATATATATATATATATATATATATATATATATATATATATATATATATATATATATATATATATATAGACATAATAGATTGGTAAAGCTGGAAAATCTGGCTGAGGTGAAAAAACGATGTTGACTCCACCGGGATTCGAACTCGGGACCTCCCGCTTTCTAGTGCGGACGCTCTAACCACTGAGCCATGAAGCCAAGTCGGTTTGGCCTTTGTTCAAATGACAGATGAAGCGACTCGCAATGTCGCCTAATTTTTCGGAACAGCACTAGTTCTCGTTTAACGCAAGCCCAACCAGAGATCAAAGTTGATGCTATCCAGCTGAACACAATTGTTTATTCGCCAGCGGATCTCCGAAGAGATACAGAAACCTGTGAAAGCAGAGATGAAGTGAAAATAAACACTGACGACAACTGCGTGGAATATAAATCAAATTGGTAAAGCTGGAAAATCTGGCTGAGGTGAAAAAACGATGTTGACTCCACCGGGATTCGAACTCGGGACCTCCCGCTTTCTAGTGCGGACTTTCTAACCACTGAGCCATATATATATACAATATATATATACAATATAGAAAGAAGACTGAGAGAAAGAAGACTGAGTGATTACTCCATACTCATTCTAATACACACTACGGTCCGTTTCGCAGTGGCTATTTTGAGCTTTCCTTTGCAATAAAATCTTCATTTAAAAAAAGAAAATCAAATTGCAAAATGATCAGAAAATTAACAGATAAAATGTACAGGCTGCTTTACAAGAAGATGTGACATTTTACCATTTTCTTTGTCGCAAAGTAAAATCTCCATTAAAAAGAATAGACCAGAAACCCATTTTTTGTTTAGTATTTTTGTTTGGTAAAGACGAACACATTGTAAGCACTCTGGTGAAGTTTTCATTCATTTTCGTGTTTGGTTCTAGAGATATTAGCAACTGAAGTTGACACATTTGTATTCATGTTTGTTTGTTTGTTCGTTTGTTTGTTTTATTTGATCCTCCCATGTGGGAACTCGGCATGTCATATGGAATAACGCTATTTTTTGGAAAATTGAAGACCATGCTTTGTAAAATTTTTTTTTTTTGGGGGGGGGGGGGCTGGGAAAGTGCCCCTCGTGACCCTATGGAGAGTCGCTAATGATTGTATGTAAGTTCAAGATGCCAAACTTAATCCAATGTCTGTAATTCAATTTACAGCACCGGTAAGCAGTTGTGATTCGGGCCCTTGTCAAGCCAATGGTACGTGCCTAATACAAGCACAAGATCCCCAGGCCGGATACATTTGTATATGCCCACCTACTCGCACTGGTGAAAATTGTGAGATCTTAGGTGAGTATTTTGAAATTATTTTTATAGGGCGATTAGCTAGATTTAACAGAGAAGATTAACCTTTTCCCAGGACCTCGATTTTCCTCCTAAACCAGTTGTTTACCAGAATATGTAGGCGTCGAAGAATTCTTTTAAATGAAAAGAAACATTATCTTTTGTGTTTGTTGTACTGGTGGAGAATTTCCTAATATTCTTCGGGTAAAAAAAACCAAGTTTATAGGCAAGACAAGACACCGTCCTCTACCACACGTGATGACCAAAAACAATCTGAAAACGTGGGGCCCTGGCACTATATCATTTTAATAGTTTTAACTAATTGTGCAATTACACCATCCATACATAGGGTTGAACATTGGCAAAACATCAGAATAATGAAACCGATTACATTAATCGACTTTAAACTTGTGTTGCAAGATCACATCAAGTATATTTGTCCTCTCTTGACGCAAAAGGAGTGGATGATTTTCAAATTGAAACATATACTCTCTCTGCCAGGCACATTCTCTGGCCCCTTTATAAGATACTTATAACAGGCAGGTGCTATTAGTAACACTCCCTGTTTATAATCCCAGATTTAACGCTGTTTGTATTATTTGGTCGGGATCTAAAGTTGGTTGATTAGTCTGCAGGGACGGGCAACTTGTAAAGCATGACTACTTCTCTGATCCGTTAGTTTGTTAGATGAGATTTAAAGAAACACAAAACCGAATGTGTCATAAAGAGATAAAAAGTCAGCTAGAAAAAAGTAACGTTTTAAGTTCAGTTACGTTCAAGTTCGGTTTCAACAGGGAGTTGTTGTCCCTAGTTTCAACTTGAAACTAGGGACAGCAATTGATACAATTCTAATACGGTACAACTCCATCGTTCAGTTTAGTCGCCTCTTAAAGCGGCTCATTGAGTTGGATCATGAAACTCCACAAATTTTTCCAAACCCGTTAAGTTTTCATCACATACCAATGACAAATGGTCTATCTTAGACAATCCCCATATCCTACAAACAAGTAACTGTTTTATGTGTGAGTACTGAACGGCTTAATTCGGTTTTCAAAAATTTGTGACCAGACACTTTTTCAAATTTGTACACAAAACCGTTTCAAGTCAGGACATTACAAAATTCAAAATTTTAGCTTTCCCGTAACTATTGGATATGAAACCTGACTTTTTATGCTATCTAGAAGCATTGTGATGTTGTAGTGACCCTTTATCACTCTCATTAAGTTATTGATATCAACTCAATGAGCCCTTTTAACACCAGCGGGAAAGACCGTGAACATAGGCTACAACCCCTGGAAACGAGGGGCTCTCTGGTGGATGGGACCAGCCGTTTGATCTATAGTGGTAGAACATCCGCCATATCCCCTGGACATACGGGTTTGAAGTTCTTAGGTCGAGTCATTAATTTCAAATATTCAAAAAATGTGATGTGTACGTAATTGCATTATGCGTGATGCTCCACATGACATAAGCAAAGGAATAAGAAAAGCAGTGATTCGGTGTCCCACGTAAAAACACGTTTTCATGACTCGTGTTTTAAGTATGCAACCAAATTTCAAAAATATGTTATCGACTCTAATGCATAAGAGGCTCGCAATGTCTTCTCGATCTAATCCGTTTTATTAACATTGGTTCATGTTTATGCGTGTGTACTAATCTTCATAGGTTTATACGTTTGTGTTTGTGCATAAGTGGCTTTTTTGGTTCATATCCTACGTGTTGATTCATTTTCGTATTTTGGTTACATGATTTTCAGGTTGTGGTCTGGTTGCTAGGGGTAATTCCATTGTGTGCTTTTTGAATGTATGTATTACTTGTGTCTTATTGATTTTTCTGCCAAATTTGAACAATATCCTGTCTGAAATGTTGTTTGTATATCAACTGCAACACCCCCTGGGATGTACAGAGAGTAAATAAACTGAACTGAACTGAAATGGACTAACTATGCAGCAGGATTACATGTATGTTGAGTTAAGTACTAGGGTATCCGACAAGGAGATAGAGAGAGAGAGGCTGAGAGCTCGATCAGTTTTCAACTATTTACGGAAAACTTGCTTTGTTCGACCGATCAGCGTACCAAGCAGGAGGGTCATTAAAGCGCTTTCCTTTAGATAGGTGATCTCCATAAGGTTTTGATCCTTTGACCTCTAGTGACCTCAAGTGGCCTTTGTTCTCTACTTTAAATAACATTATCTTTTATTTTCTACAGGGTATCAATGCAATAGTTTTGAACCTTTAAAGTTTCCATTCTTGAGATCAGTGGCGATCCCCCCTCCATGTTTTGTCCTCCCCCACTCCCCCCCCCCCCTCCAGTTAGGTCGTTAAGAGTCGGACTAACCGAAAAAATAAATAATACACCTCTCTATAGACTTAATTCTTCATCCGAGGTATGCTTAAACCTCAAAGCTTCCAAGGGCTTTTCCCCTGGATCCTGACTCCCATGAACGGGCGATTTGCGCTCGATTTCGCGCTGCGCGTGAAAATGTTTACCCCAACAGTATCCTTTTATACTTTGTCCCCTCAATTTTGACATTCTGGCGTCGACACAGGTATTGAGTACATCATGAGTAGTATGGTTTGACTAGGTCGAACCATGGAGGCCACAAGATGGTTTTTGGTTTCGATGAAAGAGAAACCTATGCATTCAGGATGACGTATGTGTAAGTATGTGTGTGTGCGCGTGTGTGTGTTTGTGCGTGTTTGTGACACTTGGCTCGTTCACACTACATTATATCTCAAGATAGTAATTTCTGACAGTTTTCAAACTTGGCACGTAGATGCGCCATATTGAGAGGAAGAACCCCATTGTTTTTCGTGCAGGTCAACGGTCATCTGGGGTCACCAGGGGTCAAAGTCTGAAAATCTTGTTAACACGATTACTCAAGATAGGAAACTTGGATCGATTTCATATTTGATCTGTGGATGGGTTATGGTCAGATGATGGTCCCTATTGTGTTTGGCGGAGGTCAAAGGTCACCTGGGGTCACCGAGGGTCATAGTCTGAAAATCTTGTTACTGCAATATCTCAAGATAAGAAACTTGAATAGATTTCATATTTGGGTATGTGGATGGGTTATGGTCAGGAGATGGCCCCTATTGTTTTAGGCGGAGGTCAAAGGTCATGTGGGGTCACTGAGGGTCAAAGTCTGAAAATCTTGTTAACGCAATATCTCAAGATGTGTCTACCTATCTATGTTTGGCTTTTGTGGAGGTCAAAAGGTCATCTGGAATAACAAAATTATTTTTTGAACATTTGAGTGAGAAGATAATGATGCATGATGGTAAATTTGAAACAGTACATGTAATGTATCATCGAAACCTCAATGCATTTTTGCATTCTGGTTATAGCTTTGAATTGAAAGCTAAAAACATGATATAAACATTTATAATATTGGTTAGTTACTTAATGCAAAATGAATCTATATTTGAGCAGTATGCGGTGATGATGGTCGCGTGTGTAAGTGCATGGCTTTATGTAGCGCTTTGCTTGTAAACAACCACATTTGCTAAGACGGATACGAAATCCCATTCTTGGCGTGTGGATGGGCTATATTAAGTGGGCCTAAATGGCCACACTATTCGGTGGAAGCCAAATATCATTAAAGGCCTTCAACCTGTGTAATAACGTCATTCAAAAGGTAAAAATGTTACATTTGACATACTGACATGTGTCCCATACAAAGTAGAAAAACCGTATTGGATTTTTGGAGGTCAAACGTCATTAAGAGTTCTCAAGAGTCAATTGAGAAACGTTGAATCCTGCATGTAATGTCAAGATGCCAAACCGGTAATCCACTTGTTTAAAATTCAATTTACAGTACCGGTAAGCAGTTGTGACCCGAACCCTTGTCAAGCTGGTGGTATATGCTTAATGGCAGAGATTCCTCAGAACGGATACACTTGTTTGTGCCCACTTACCCGCACAGGGGTCAATTGTGAGAGTCCAAGTGAGTATCATGGATTTTTTTTAAGGGGCAATAAGACTTCACAGAGAAAATAAACCTTGGTTCCAGCACCTCGGTTTTCCTTCTTAACTAAATTTTTACCAGAATATGGAGACATTGAAGATACCTTTCAAGTGAAAAGAAACATTATGTTGTGTTTATACAGAAACCGATGACGAAGAATTTCCTAACATTGTCCCGGTAAAATAAATCGACTTTTATATGCAACACAATACAGCCTCCTCCACACGGTGACCTCTCCCTCTGATCTGTGTGACTCATCTCAAGACAGTGCGTAGTTTTCAAACTAAGTTTCCTTTTACTCCATCCTCCATTTTCGAAAAGAAAAAGACAGAGACATAGCCATTGAACAGTGAACACTACTCTGAGTTTGAATGGATGTTTTACTACCTTATTACGAAAGCAGAGCATCGTTGCAGTGGCGGATCCAGGAATTTGCAGTGGGGAGGGGGGGGGGGGTCTGCATGTGAATGCGACATCAAATGTACACTGAGCGAAGCACCACCATATATAGGGCTGTTTTATAGTATCTGATGCCTATTCGAAATCAGGAAGTAGGAAATGGGGGTGGTAGGGAGGCATCCAAATTTTCCCCTATTTTTAAGTATGTTTACCACTCTACTAGGGGCGTAATTTGCGGCAGCGCGCGGAACGCGCCGAAATTTTCGCCCTTTCCAAATATTTGAAAATATGAAGCTTGTATTGCAGAGCAGTTTTGATGCTGGGTTTCCTGCAAGGAAATTTGAACAGTTGGGGGATGACTGAAGAATTTGTATTTTCTATCGGAAAATTTGAGGTTGGCCGGTGACCAAAGATCTTTGTTGCTTCATAATGTTATTCAACGCCTACGTAATGAGGCTCTCCGACGAAATTTTTTTGAGGTTTTATTGGAGAAAGTATGGAATTTTTTGAAAGAAAATTTAGGAAAATAGCACCGTATATAGTTAACGGTGTCACTTGGTGGTCTGGTGTCACAAGTGTAGCAAATTTCCGATTTTGTCACTTCCAGAGTTCGGAAAAGTTTACCAAAATGAAGGTATGAGCATTATGTACTGCTAAATTCGCGAAGGATTCGGTAGCCTAAAACGCCAACCTGTACTGCTACGAACTGACTATAACTGAAGCGAACTAATACTCTGGCTAGTGCAACACCGTGGCCTGCGATGCTTGCTTCGAACTCGAAGCAGTGGCGGAGCTGCCGTGTGGGTGGGGGCGACCCTGACCCCTGACGGACCAAAATCGTCTATCAGCGCCCTTGTCAGCTTCTAAACATACCTTAATCTTGCACATTACTGGTAAAATACAAAATTTAATAACGTTTTTAAGGCCTAGATATCAAAATGTTCAAACAACCACCAGTTACTGTGCTATCTACCTTTTATTCTGATGAAAAGGGTCATGTTCTGTAATACAGGGATAGGTTTTGTCGAAGCATATCTTCATGCTTTATACGCACTAGTTCATTTTGTCGCTGTGCTAAGTTAATTGCTTCCACGCCAAGCGTGATTATAAGCTTAAAAAATACAGAGACTGACATTAAATCTACCCTCCCGGCCAATAAAAAATGTTGCAAATGGCGCAGCAATAATGGGAGCGCAAATAGCCCTCTTGTTGTCGGGGATAGGCCTAATTGTCAACACAGACAATAAAAAGAGTTTATGAAGATACCAAAATAGCTTCCACAGCATTTTTCAAAATCATTTGAAGAGAACATTTAGCTTAAAATAAAATGAAACTGTTATCATAGTGGTAATGGTTTAAGAGCTTTAATGAGCAGTTTCCATTTTGCTTTTCTTCAAGTGACCATTCTCATGATAAATGACTGTCACTGCACGATAATCCCATGAATAAAGCCTATTTCTGTACTTTCGTGGTCCCAAAAGCCCGAAAATTGCATCAAATAAGCCTACTAGGTTAAGGCTACTTCTATTTATCATGAATTCGGTGTCTAGAGAGCCAAGCAGACCTTTTGTCTTGGCTATTTCTTGCAATGTGTAGTCACATGACGTAAATTACGTCAATTAATGTTTCTTCGTGTACTCATCTTGATTTCCAGATGCCAAAATTGTTCACCTAGGCTGGTGATTAATTTCCATAACTTTTTCCCTCTGCTTGCTATTAAGCTCTAGCAGGTTTAATCTTTATTTTCACAGAGTAGCTCTTTGTTACATTAAAATCTTAAATCAAGACCTGACAATAACATGAAATATAATGACCGCATTCATACTAGAATGTAAAAGAGAGGGATAGAAACATGGGCCGATGGGCGTCCGCAGGTAGGGGAAAGGGGGGAACTTGCCCTTCCCTGGAAAATAAAAAAAACCTGAAAAAACAAAGAAAGCATAAAGAAAAAGACGAAGAAAAATTAACATCAACATTTCTTTACAGTTCACTCGGTGTTTTCCTTATTTATATGCGGTAAATAGGCTTTAGCAATGCATTTCCAGTGATCTGAGAGGCATCTTGGGCCAAAATTTTCTTGCGCTCTGCGCCGACTCATGGTGACGCGGAGCTTCCCCCCGAATTTTCTTCTACGGAGGCCCATGGATAGAAAATTTAAACATGTTTTAATAGAAAAACTTGCTGAAGAGAAATGGCAAAGTAGTCTTCTACCAGGTGCAGTAAATCAAATGGAAAGTCTGAAAAGCCGTGGCTTCGATCGTGCTGAGGCTCAGGGTATTTACTCCTCTGACAGAAATTCCCAGCTCCGCCACTGACTCGAAGTCTGGGCTGGGAAGAAGGTTGAGCGGAAATGACTGATGGAAATGCAGCCCTGGATTCACAGACGCGAATAGTGATAGACCTCTCAAGATACTTTCTAGATAGACGACGAGCTGAAACTTCGCCACGTGATAGTCTAAAAGTAGTGAAAACGGAAGAAAGATTGCCGTTTGGCCGTTCCATACACAATTCCGACCGCATTTAAAAAAATCTTCACACCCGGCGACACACCACACCCAGCGGCGACGCCCCTCCCCCATTTTTTCGGCCGGCGGGTCTGGAGGGGGTGCGTTCGCACCCTCCGAACCCCCTGGTGACGGCCATGGCCCTTCCCGTTTCCCGTCACGTGTTAACAGTGAACGACCAACGGCCAATTTCACCCTCTACAGCCTCCTCATTGGTCAATTTTTAGATCAGCACATTCTTTAACATTTATTTAATTTTGGTGCGTCTTAATCAATCAGGGGATTGCATGTGTTCCTATCTCCCCGAGACATGAAAGCTCCGAGCTTGCAAGTTTTGGTCACACTTACACACTGGTGCACCAACCTCATACGACGTCAATTTGTAAATAGTTAAATTTTAATAATTTTTTTGTCCGCTGTTAATCGAACGGAATAAAACCGCCAATCATCTTGAATCAGAACTGAATCTTCTTCTCATCTACTTATTCATTACTCAACTCGTATCGACTACACACTCCGCAACATCCCCGTACAAGCCTTCGTATCAACGATTGGCCCATTATCGGACAGTATAGCCGTAGTTCCACGTATTTACATAGACACACATGCGATGCCCCGAACAGCGTTACCAACGGCCGTTGACGGAAAACGCTAGATTTAACATTCGTCATTGCGCAATGTCTTAAGAAAACGGGAATTCACCAATATGATACTGAAGGTATATACGTTATAATTTACATTTTTCATTTTACTGAAGATTATGACACAAAAATACGAAATACTGCAACAACTATCACTGTATTTTTAAAAAGTAATTATGCTTGGGCAACAATTAGTCTGGCAATCTTTATAATTCTTACCATCCCGGTGGGGGGGGGGGGGTGCATCCCCCACCCTCTGTATCCGCCACTGCATCGTTGGAGTGCAACTAAAGGTGCGTAATTCATTGTATGTTACGACTCTGAACCCTGAAAGCACTTGGAGGAGTGACTTTTGAACTTGGCCTTACTGTTCCTCTGTTTTATCAGTTCCTCTTTCCATCATTTTTCAGAAGTGTCTGGATTCGAGTTTTGTTCCTACTGACTGGCGGGTAGCAAATGTTACTCCAATTTTTAAGAAGGGGGATCGAAGTAATCCTTGCAATTGCAGGCCTGTCAGTTTAACCAGTGTTGTGTGCAAAGTTATGGAATCTTTAATTAAGGATAGTTTACTTAAGTATCTTTTAGATAATGAGTTACTTAATCTGTCACAGCATGGTTTCCTGCCAAGCAGATCTTGTGTTACTAACTTACTGAGCTTTCTTGAAGATGTCACTTCATCTTTTGATTCTGGGTATGGCGTTGATGTCATTTACCTTGACTTTTCAAAGGCTTTTGATAAAGTTCCATTAGGTAGGCTAATGGTTAAACTGCATAGGTTAGGGGTTCAGGGCAATTGTGCTGATTGGATAAATTCGTGACTTCATGGTAGATCTCAGAGAGTTGCTGTCAATGGTAACTTCTCCTCTTGGAAAGAAGTCACAAGTGGAGTACCACAGGGTTCTGTCCTTGGCCTACTTCTTTTCTTAATTTTCATCAATGATATTGATAGTTCTCTCACGTCTCGTATAAGTAAGTTTGCAGATGATACTAAGCTTTATCGGAAAAAAGCATTTTGGATGATGCCTTACTGCTGCAGAAAGATCTGGACAGGTTATTTTCTTGGTCTCAGACATGGCAAATGTCTTTTAATGCAGATAAGTGTAAGGTCCTACATTTTGGTCCCAAAAGTTTTAGCTATGATTATAACATGAATGGTGGTGTTTTAAGTAATGTCACCTTTGAGAAAGATCTGGGTGTTGTAATTATTGGGGATTTGAAGTCATCAAGGCAGTGTGCAGCCACTGCTGCAAAGGCTAATAGAGTGCTTGGATTGATCAAGAGGAATTTCATCAATTTTAGTAAGGATATTGTACTTAATTTGTATAAGCAGTTGGTAAGACCCCATCTTGACTATGCAGCTCAGGCTTGGAGCCCCTTCTATGAAAAGGACAAGTTTGTTTTAGAGCAAGTTCAGAGGAGAGCCACTCGCCTTATACCTGAGGTGAGAAATTTACCTTATCATGCTAGGCTTAAACATCTTGGGCTTATCACTTTGGAGCTGAGAAGGATTAGGGGAGACATGCTTCAGGTTTACAAGTTTCTTTGTGAAAGGAATCCCCTTTTGACTTGTAGTTATGTAAGGGTTCAAAGTAATTCTCGGGTGCGTGGGCATTGTAAAAAGATGGAAAAGCCTTTTGCAAGGCTTGACATTAGGAAGTTTAGTTTCTCCCATAGAGTTGTAAACGAGTGGAATTGTCTACCAGATTGGGTAGTTAACTCCCCGTCAGTTCACTGCTTTAAGGTTAACATTGACAAGTTTTTCCATGGCTGTGGTAGAATATCTGATTTGGGGCTGTTGTCAAGCTTTGGTGGTTTGACTTTTGATTAGGGCTTGGACTTCAGGGCATCTTATGGGGCCTTGGCCCTCCTTTGCCCTTCAACCTGTTATGTTATGTTATGTTGGGGGCAAGGGACAGGGGTCACGTCCTCAAAATTTCACAAACCTGGCAAAATTGGACAGATGTTTTGACTCAGTCTGGAGGAAAAATGAACAGCTAAATTCCACATACACTACTAGTTTCATGTTAATATCACCGCCCTTCAGGAGAAAAACAGTCTCCCGAAGTTTAAAAAGGTGTCGTCTTTAAATGAAAACTTACAGGGAAAAGGTTGCCCTCAACAGCCGGAAAGTCAAAGAACTAAAAATATGTGAAATTTTATTTACTCTTAAACAGATCCGTGCAATTCCAACCCATGTCTTCAGAATGGGGAATGCACCCCTGAAGGAGGCACGGCCTTCAGATGTGCTTGCCCAACAGGCTTTACAGGCAATACATGCGAACAAGTGGATACCATGGGTAAATACAAGTTTTGTTTTTTTCTTTGCAAGCTTTACCAAGCAGGTCTATATAACAGTCTTTCATACCCCCTTTCCCACGCCGTATGCCATTCGCGTCGCAGTGATTTTCGTGTTAAGAAAACCCCCCAATACCTCAAAGACACTTACACGTGATTTGCATATTTCCACCATCTTCTTAAAATTGTCAATATTCGACTTGAGACGGGGGTGTATATAGCATAATTGACGAAGTAAGCTCTAAAATGCGAGGAAAGTAAACGAACCGTGGAGAAACCGCAAACATACCGCTGGTGAAAAAGCGGTTTTCCCTAGAGCTATTCCCGTGTTATATAGGAGGGCGACGGGTGTATTCGTTTAGACAAGGTAATTTTGTTGTTGTGATTTCCGTCTGTCACGCAACCTAATTCCGCTGTTTCATGGCACATCTGTTACGACCTTGAGATTCATCCACGACTATAGACAAAATCCTCTGTGTTTTGCGAGCGGCACGCGAAGTGTTTTGTTTCAGCATAAATTGGGAAAATTCATAGATATTACCTGGGGAGAAATTTTACTTATTGGTGCTGGTGAGATGTTTCCCCGGAAAACCTTAGCAGGTTACGGTTTAGCATGAACGAAACTTTACGCTATTCAAAAGCGTCAGACCGCGGTAACCGTTGCACCGTAATACTACTAACCACTCCCCTTTGGGCAAAAATGAGCTACATGGTCATAAAAACTGGCGCAACCGTGTACTCTCCTGATTAGCGCGTAACTGTGCTATAACTGCATGAAAGGGAAAATTGTGTAGACTTTTTAAGATTGTTATAATACTGCACCTGTTTATACCTACCATAAAAGCGACAAAATTAAAGTTACAGTAATGTTTCATTGCTAAACATGGATCAATTAAAATGCACTAATGCATTTATTTTTACTTCCCTCTCAGGATGTCAGGGAACTCAGCTTTTACAACTGGGCTGAATGTTATTTTTCCAAGGCCGAATGATGCCAATGAGGGCAAATCATGCCAATAGACGAATAAGGGCCACACTCTTTGCAATTTCCAAACGAAAGCTGTTCTACCTTGTTTCGATAAATCAATCTGTCCTTATTTGTCCTAAAAATATTTTGGAGAAAACCGTATTAGCTTCTCGTGCCCGGATTTTGTCTTCATTAGATGGACAAATCCTTTGAAGTTCGCGAACCATGATGATTTAGTTCCAAATCAACAATCATCTAAACATTGTTCCATTGCAATCATCTACTTTTCCAAACCAGTGAGTTACCGGTGCTATGGCCTAGAGCAGTGCTTCTGAACCTTTATGATCGACTTCCCCATTTGGGAAAAATTTTTTCCACCATTCACCCCTAGTACTATCTAAAAAATGCTAGTTAGGTTGCGTTTCAAACTTATATCTAAAGAACACAAGCCACAGATTTACACATAAACGCAATAGAGATTTCAAGACCCAACTCAAATTCATGCAAAATTTCCCCTATTCACAAAATTCTCCCTTTGCGTAAAATTCACCCCAGTTCCCCAATTTTCCAAATTTTACCCCCGAGCATTTCGATTTCACCCCTGGGGGTGAACTTGGACCCCGGTTGAGAAGCCCTGGCCTAGAGGATAAAGAGGGTGGCATATGAAGCTTAGCAACCGGGAGGTCAGGAGTTCGATTCCTGGCCGGGTCAAAGTAAGGTTTTCATCCAAGATCAATCTAAGGCTTTCCCATCGGAACTGGCCTTTAAAAAATTGTAACCTTTAAAAAAGTACTAAATTTTATCCAAAGTGTTGAACTGGTTGCCACCCGAAGTGAATTTTAATCCATTAGCCAAAGGCTTTTCCCACTTCGTGGTCGCTTGGTCGTCACGGTAAAACAACTGCCCTTCAAGGCCTGATTATTATTACTAACTTCAAGATGAGGTGTAATTCGAAAGGAAAATGGATGTTTTTAGTGTTTTTGTATCAACAATTTTACACCAATGTGCAACGGTGTCTCAGTATCACAAGTGATTTATTCATACAATCATTACGTAACCCATTTTTGAGGATTCGATAAGGAGCGAATTATCCCGGGCCTGCAAGCGCGTATGAGTTTTATCTAAGTTACCTACTAGTACTCCGATCCTTGCTCTATTGTGCAGAAGGCCAGAAATGATTTGGCGAAGGCGAACACAAAGGTTAACCACCAAACTATGACCTATTTCTGTGCATTTGAAGTATTACTGAAAATATGGCCCAGGAATGAACCAATGAATTCGTTCTGATTGATGGGAATATCATGAGTAGAAAAGCAGAAACTTTCGGAATCTTTGTCGATGTTCAGATGTAAGGGTGCAAATATAGGCTAGTAGATTACTGTGAGTACCCATTTTGCGAATCGAAAATTTTCAGTGTTATTGCTTGGCTAAGAGCCTAGATTTAAGCCAAAATTTGGTTCTCGAGTCATAAGGTCAAAAAGTTCGAGATACGTACAAATAAAAACCGATAAGGAAGGTTTTGCAATTTTAAATCAAAATTTTGAAGTAAAGTTGCCCGATTATTTGCTGCAAGTGCCGTAAATAGGCCACAGGTTGTTACTTTTTATTACACTGACTGAACTGTGCACATCTTCTTCTTCAAGACGGTGAGACATCCAAAAGGACATTTATACACCGTGTACGTGCCGTGTGATCAGTCAGGCCCTCAAAGAGTTCGTAATGAAATCCACTGGCTTTGGGTGACTTATGGCCCCCGCAATAAGACTCTCAAGGAGGTTATTCCAATCCCGAATAGTATTAGCCTAGGGACAATGCTGTAATATTGGCAAGACCTGAATAATACTCCCTTTGAATACTGAACGCAGTCATAGTGATAGGGATTATAAACCGCAACCTTGAAGCAAGCAAGTATTGACAATTGATAATTTTACTGACAACAAGAAAAAAGCCAATTCTTGGTAGCATAGAACTAATTGGGCTTAGGCCTGCCCTGGATGTCATGGTTGGCACATTGTAGTCGTAGAGTTGGTGGAAGTGTCAGCAGGGATGATTTCATAACCATCATTTCTCAGAAAACCTAGCCTAGGCTTGCATTATGACAAGAAGTAAGTCTGAATGACTTGAACTCCAACCAAGGCTGGATGCAAATGTAGTCCCAGTGGACTCAGAAATCCGTCAGGAATGATGTCAGTTCTCAAAATAATGATCTATCTCTTATGCCTACAGTATTACCCATGCACTCTGTCTCATGGGCCTTTATTGTGATTAAAGCTTGTCTAAAGTTGGTTGGAAGTTTAACTAAGGTCTAAACAAATGGTCATAGTCACAGTAAATGATGTCATCCATTGAAAGAGTGACTACAACTGCATCAAAGGGATGAAGTGAGTTTAAAAAAGGGAATGGTTTCTCTGCAATTGCACTCCAAATTAGATGAGTTTCTGCCACATCTGAGTACTCTTAAGTTGTGTAGGAATTAGGCCTAACCTGTTAGCCTTGTGCTAAGTTCTGGTTTAGCGGTAACTAAATATGTGTATGAAAGTATGAAAATACTTAACATGACACTCTTATTCAGAAGCCTAACTACAAATTTTTTACCCTTTTTGATCATGCACCTGTGATTCTATGCATATTAACGTACGTACTGTAGTAGGACCCATTGAACACTTTAACTTGAAAGTAAGAAGCCTGCAATATATATTACACATATTGAATACCTGTAGCAATATTTTACAGCAGACTAAATTTCTTTACCCCTCCCTCCTCCCTAGAAAAAAGAATAAGTTACTGTAATTGACAGTCACAGCAACCACATACACAACAGGCCACAGTGATGTCGTTACAGATAGTAATTTTTAAATGAAACTGCAATGATTCCTAAGCTTAGTTGCCACAAATTCATCTTTGTATACTTTTATTATGATTGTTGTCAAGTGAGTTCCAGAGTTTTCAGTCCTGAGAATGGGATACAAACTTTTGTTTTGTTCTAATGAATCTTTGTAAAATATTCCATGACAAAATCTAGCCCGATGCTCTCCATATAGCAACAGTGTAAATAATGCTCTCATATTCCACTGACCAGTGACCACTCTGCTTATTGACTGACTATACTGAGATAACAGAACAAAGATCCCCTATGTAGTCATAGGCTATATCTTCATACAGTAGAGTCTTCTGGCACCCTATCTGCAATTACCTGGAAAAAGACCCTGAAATCCGTGTTTTTAGAGTGTCGGGCAAGTTAGCCTAATGAAATAAAAAGAATATTTTTATTTGAATTTCTTAATTTATGTGAGGTGGCCCCAGTATGTATGTATTTATTATTGGCACCATAAATAGCCTCCTCGTTTAGGATTCTCTCCCACATCCTCTCTGTTGGGGAAATTCTTCTCTTCCTTCTAAATGCCTTAAAAGGTAGGTTTCAAGGTCCTGATTGCAAGTAGTCTTCCCAGTAATTTACAGTACACTTCAATTGTTCTCTTGTGAGGCTGCTTGAATCATTCTTCAGCAAAAACCCGATATATATTTTGTTTTCATGTAGACAAATCCAAGAAGATAGTGAAGGCAGCCATTCGTGAGATCCTTCAGCCATAAATTGTCTTAATTCCTTTGTCTATGCATTCAGTGAAATTGAGGAAATCAAGAGGTATTTTAGTCTACAATCACCCATAATACATAAAGCTCACAGACCCCAGTTATAGCCAACTTGAGGCCTAGTTCTCTCATCCCAAACAGTACCAATTCTCCTTACAGTACCTTCTTACTTAATAAGCCCCTCCCACAATTGTCTGAAATTCATCCTCATCCAGACACAATCTTTAATAGTTTATTGCTTCAAGGTAAGTATAGAAAAGCTCAATGTGCAATGTATATTCAACACACTCTCAGTACAGTTCATGCTGTGTAATATAAGGTTCAATGGTACTCTGCATTGTTTGAATTAGCTCTCAGGCAAAGAGTTGAGCCAATTGAGAATTTTGGTAAACCCCTACCAAAATTGTAGTTTGGGGTGAGAGGATTGGCCCTTTAAATTAATCAGACCATCACTTTGACTGTTTGGATTCATCTATACACTGCACTACATTGTCCAATTTCTTTGATGGCCAGAGTCCCTTTTCCTCCATTTTGTCTGTTAAACCCCGAAAGTAATCTCATATCCTCAAAATCATTTGGGTTATTATAAAACCCAATTTAAGCCAAATTTTTTGCAGTACTTTTTATTCTGCCGAAATGGTTTACTCTGTATAGTCCCTTCAGGCATACTGCATCTTTATAGGGACTTCTACTAGCTTCCACCTGTTGAAATGCTGGTGCTGCCTTTGTAATTTGTATAATTTATGTATTCATACAAGGATCATGTAATTATTATGTGTTTGTTGTTAAGTGATGACGCTGCTTGCCTACATAATTGATTTTACATCCAAGGGAGTCTTAAGGAAATGCACCTGGTAGAGTGTGCAATAACAGATCTGTCAGGGAGTAAAATTTTAAAATTTTGGAATAGACAAGGTTGAAGTGTATATATGCCCATCTGTTAGTTACATTTCTGTTCAGGTCAACTGGTAACAAAAGGTCCAAGCACTGTGCCAGCCGCACATAGCTTCTGTTTAACATGTGTTAACATCCAGCCATCAGCTGTAGCACATGTAAAAGTGTTACTCGTTGACCTTTGACCTATTGCACAAAACTATCCCTTGAATAAACTTTGAACTGGTCTATTGCCCTGGTTTGAATAGTTCAAGGGTTGGAATGTTTGTACATTCAATACTTAAAATCCCAGTCGGGATTACAAATATCCATGACTATATTTAGGAGGCAAGGAGACAAAATCGATGCAAAATTGATAGTTTTTCCTTATCTTCTCTCCATAGGTGACCAATGTAGTCCCAATCCTTGCCAGTTTAATGGTACGTGTACTCTATCTGGAAGTACATTTACTTGTAATTGCCCTTCTGGACGAACTGGATCTACTTGTCAAGTTCCTTCAGGTTTGTACAAGTACACTTTTTAAAGGATATCATTTTAGACATGCCTGAACTTAACCCTTGTCACATTAAAGATGGCTGAGTAAACACGGCAAGAGGGAGAATATTATTGTTTTTGGTGGAGATCAGCAACAGCAATCATGTGTGGTCCTTGGATGCCTTCTTGCCTTCATTTTGCTGGAAAATGTAACTTCCAGTCTCTCTACGATTTGTTGAAATAGTTGTCAAATTTAATAGCGCATCTGTCTTTTTGGAGAGCTGACTTTACAGTCACCTACTCAAACAGCACCATCAAAGTTTTGTTACACAGGCCTTGAGTTTTGGATTTTCCAGTTGTGCTACAAATTGCTCTCCTCAAGAAATAAAGGAGGGTGGTAGGTGTGCTGTTGTATTAACTTTAATAGATTATTTGAGCTGCCTTCATCATCTTGGTGTGCAAAAAATCACTCTCCTGGCAGTGATTTGAGGTGAGTGATGGTCTGCAATCGCACTCCAAATTCAAGGCCTGGTTAGTGGTTACAGGTTAGTAGCTCATGGACTTCACATGGGTTAACTGTAGTGAATAACACTTCAGTGGACACAGCTGTTTTCAGTTCACAATGTGTAGTTAAACAATGGAAAAGGGGTAAATTAGAAAGTTTGGAGACTTATCCTCCATTTTTTACAATATCTAGATGTATTGACCGAACAATGTGCCATTTGCCTGCTTTAACACATTGTTAAAGAATTTTGAAAATATAAGTGTACATACAGTATACTTATAATTGTTCAAAGATCCTTGTTCATGATCATTGTGTCAAGGTGGCAGCACTTGTTTCAGAACTGGTGACAATATGTACACATGTATCTGTACTGGTGATAGAAGTGGCACCAACTGTGAAGTGGTTCTGGCAGGTGAGTAGGTCATGCACCGTATGTGAGCCTAACAAAAAACACTTTTGGTCAGTGGCAGAGCTACCATACCTGATGGACCAAAATTACGTGATGGTGCCCTCTTTAGGATTCTAAAATCCTTTTTAAATCCTCCCCTGCAGGTCATTCTTCGCCCCCTCTGACCAAAATCTGTAGATCCATCATTGCTTGTAGTGGGCATCTGATCCCTGTTAATAGAGGTTGTGTAGTCCCAAGGAAGAGAAGAGTGTGAAGTGGAAATGTCCAAGAACATCACTTATTAACTTGTTGGGCTACGAAGCATTCCGAGGTGGGCAGAGAATATCTGTCAAAATAAAAGAAAACCTAACAAAATAGAAAATATAATGTATTTATTATTATTACATACTTGGTACAAACAAAAGTGAAGGTATCAGGTAAGTGGGTATAAACCAGAGATCTGAAACACTCACTGAGAAGTGAGTGCACCCCTTACCCTAGCTTAGGAAGACTTAGTAAGAAGATAATGATCAGACAGTCTTTTACGAAAACTTTTAACAGATGGAATTTCCTGCAATTCCAAAGGTAGATCATTCCAAAGTCTTGTATTTAAGTGAACATAAGGGGAATTAAAGAAAGCTTGAGTCTTTGCAGTCCAATGAAGAAGCCTTTCAGGTGCATGAACGCTAGGTCTAATAAACTGATTAAAAATCAGGTGGACTATGTCCATGAACAACTTTATGACAAAGAGCAAGCCTCTGTAAAGCAAGGTTGTGTTTTAAATTTACGGTTCTCACAAATTCTAGTTTGGACTGTTAGCAAGTGACAATGACACAACACTTATTAGCATCTCACAATACATATTATTTATTTGTAGTTGTCATCATATCTTTCTCATAAACATTTTGTAAAGTGGGCTGTAGAAATTAAAGTCTGGTAATCAAAGCAGTCCTTCAGTTGAGAAACATCTAGAAGAGTTTTCCTAAAAGATATCTTACACAATATCTAGTTATGTTGGTTCATGTACTTCCTATGTAAACATGGACAGAGCATACTGCACAATATATTATCGCTATCATAGTTATGAGAAAAAGTGTAGTGCGATGGCTGTCTGCTATTGTTTTGTGTTTCAGTTTGGATTTGCTCAAGTAAACCAACAGATTTTGCAAGGAAGTTGAAATATTTTTGAAATGATGCAAGGTAAGGTCAAAATCACAACACCTATCGCAGGAATATGATATTGTTTCTCATTCAAATCAAACTTTTGTTTGAAAAGTTACATAGTGGTCAACAACTCAGACATTTTATACATTCTTTACATTGTCAACAGATCCTTGTTTGTCAACACCATGTCTAGGTAATGGCATTTGTTCCAGAACTGTTGCCAATACATACACATGTACATGTACTAATGGCCGAACTGGTACCGACTGTGAAATAGTTACAGGTGAGTACTTGTGATCTGTATTTACAAGCTGGATTCAAAAGGACATGTTACATACCCAGAAAAGAAAAAGGTACAATGTTGAGGTAAAATTACTTTAAAATGGTAAAAACTGGGGTCAATTAACACAAAAAAATGTTGTGCAAATGCAGGAGTCATGTCAAAATTTTTTATAAAGTTGACTTTCTTTGAGAAAGCCTAGGATAAGTGAAAAATCTGTCTGTTCAAATTGAGTTTGTAGGTGGGGAGATAAAGGGGGTAGGGCTTTCCAGCCTCTGTGCCCTTTTTTTCACCACATAAACAAAAAAAATAAGTAAAAGTTGGTACAATGTGAATAAAGGACAATATTCATCGGGACTTTGGGAACTTTTAGCCACCCTCTGAAATGTCCAGATCCCTGCCTGATTTGGACCTATTGAACACTACATAAATTGAGGTAGGCCAGGAGAGAGTAATATGAATATATGGCCCATGCTAAATGTTTTTGGTGATGGTGATGGTGATTTCTCACAAAAAAATTATCAGCCTCAATTAAGATTTTAAGTTAAGTGACTGCGTATAAATGTTTGACTAGGCATAAGTGTTTTGTGTGTCACCATGACACATTGTTAACACCTAACAAAAATGCACAGGTGTGGTTATCTTCCCCATCAGAGGGAATCATTTTTTGAAAAGGAGAATTTCAATAAATCTTCACTACAACGATTTCCAAAACAAATGACCAAACCTTATAATTTTATTTTTCTCCTTGACGATTAGCAATATAAAGGCTGAATGGCTGGATGAAAACACACTGATAGGTCTTTGGATGTAGCAGATGACAAAGACCTTTAAAATCTTTAATAAAGATGTTTCAATTTATAAGACAGTAAGCAACTTAATATTGGGGAAGACCTTAGTTCAGTTCAAAAAAAGATTAATAAATGTTGGTTCTCCTTCCCTGAAAACTCTCTGGTTTGATAATATAGCTGTAGCCTAATCTGTACAAACTGTGGAGGAAGGAAAGGTTCGTTTTGTAATGCATTCCATAGATTTATCCTCACTGATGGCTTTATGATAAATCCTTTTACTGAATTTGTTTAGGGTGTAAAGTTCAGGCTCCTTTTTCTGTAAAGAACAATGTCTTATGCATTAAATTTATTGTGTCTGATTGGTGGTTTATGTACTGTTGTGTGCTACTGCCTTTCACATATATACTCTCTTGTTTTTTGTTTTGCTTTTTACCACATGTAGTCATCGACCCCTGTAATCCTAATCCCTGTGTCTTTAATGGTGTCTGCCGTGTTGATCCATCGTCGTCTTACGTGTGTTCATGTGTTGATGGTCGTAGTGGAAGTAACTGTCAAATTCCTGCCAGTATGTCGTTGTTGATATATGTTGCATGTGCACAATGATGCCTTAGTAGTGTTTTGTTCATACTCAAAAAAACATTATACATTTATCAATTCTATGACATACCCTGGGCATTGATGAGTCAGGTATGTGTCAAGTCTGTCTGATTTGTGATGCATGGGGTATGTTTAAGTCCTTATGATGTGTCAAAGTAATCTCAATTGGTGGTACATGGTCCATATTTTACAGAAATTGTTCATCAAAGCCTGTGTAATGTTGGTTCAGTTCAATCAATCAATCTAAATTGTAAAGCACCAAAATCAAAATATGCTCTTAGGGGCCTAAACACAAATATTACCGCTCATAAGCCTCATGACACAGGTGGGTCTTGAGGCAAGACATGAAAATTTCATAACTGCTGTCCTTTATATATTCAGGAAGTTTGTTCATTGTCAGTTGGGCAATGAAGGAGTACAGCAGTGCATGTAAATTTTTTGAAGCTACCAACGAACATTGACTGACCTTCTCTAGAGGTCGGCTAGTATGTCTCACAATTGTTAAGTGTATTATTTTACAATCTGTTGTCAACTTTTCATTTTTTCTTGCTTGTCAGTATACTCCTTTGAGCCTCGTTCAAGAGAATTTTATGGTTGTCCTTCAGGCAACTATCATTATTTTGAGTTGCTCCTAAGGAAACCTCTTTGTCCAAAACCTTTTGGACATTTTTTGCACAACTACTAAACAGTGTGTTTTGCCAGTACAGCACCTTTTGTGCTGTTTTGTTGCTAGAATTCAGTTGAGTGGGTATGTCCATGTATTATTCCTCTTGCATAATGAAAAACATGATTTTTGAGAAACAAAAACTATTACAGTTTAATGTGAAAAGGAGTCCAGTAAGAAAGGTTGTCTGAAGCAAGTTGCTTTAAAATTCTTACCAAGAAAATTATGGACCACCAATTGTTACCTCTTGGTTGTTTTGTTGTCACCTATGGACAACCCTACAAACATGTAGCCATCTTTTTTAATGGGTTAGAGGATGAGATTCAAAGATCACAAATGTGTTGTATAGTTTCAGTGATATTTTCATGATACTAGTCATATTACTCGTGGCAATTTATCACATTGTAATGTAAAATTGCTGGAAAGGGAACTCACATTCCAGTGGTGCACAAAGAACAATCTTTTGGTAGTTTTAGAGAGGGTGAATGTTTTATTTTGTATTGATTGTAAGTATTTCTTCAAATAAGTTTTTATGTGATGGTTAGCTAAAAATTTTTCCTTTTTGAATATGTGAACCCTGCTGAGAACTAGTGAGTAGAGATTTATTTTCTCACCCAATGATGAAATATGAACATGTCACTCTTGTGAATTTCTGCCATGCAGACCCATGTCTCAATCAGCCATGTCAAGGAGGGGGCACTTGCATCCGCACAGGCGTAGATTCTTACTCTTGTCAATGTACAGCTGGTAGAAGGGGCTTTAACTGTGAAGTTGTCCAAGGTTTGTTTT